>OX463757.1:63151606-64384106 GCA_949824845.1 Rhingia rostrata
ATGGTAGATGGTAGATGGTAGATGGTAGATGGTAGATGGTAGATGGTAGATGGTAGATGGTAGATGGTAGATGGTGGATGGTAGATGGTAGATGGTAGATGGTAGATGGTAGATGGTAGATGGTAGATGGTAGATGGTAGATGGTAGATGGTAGATGGTAGATGGTAGATGGTAGATAGTAGATGGTAGATGGTAGATGGTAGATGGTAGATGGTAGATGGTAGATGGTAGATGGTAGATGGTAGATGGTAGATGGTAGATGGTAGATGGTAGATGGTAGATGGTAGATGGTAGATGGTAGATGGTAGATGGTAGATGGTAGATGGTAGATGGTAGATGGTAGATGGTAGATGGTAGATGGTAGATGGTAGATGGTAGATGGTAGATGGTAGATGGTAGATGGTAGATGGTAGATGGTAGATGGTAGATGGTAGATGGTAGATGGTAGATGGTAGATGGTAGATGGTAGATGGTAGATGGTAGATGGTAGATGGTAGATGGTAGATGGTAGATGGTAGATGGTAGATGGTAGATGGTAGATGGTAGATGGTAGATGGTAGATGGTAGATGGTAGATGGTAGATGGTAGATGGTAGATGGTAGATGGTAGATGGTAGATGGTAGATGGTAGATGGTAGATGGTAGATGGTAGATGGTAGATGGTAGATGGTAGATGGTAGATGGTAGATGGTAGATGGTAGATGGTAGATGGTAGATGGTAGATGGTAGATGGTAGATGGTAGATGGTAGATGGTAGATGGTAGATGGTAGATGGTAGATGGTAGATGGTAGATGGTAGATGGTAGATGGTAGATGGTAGATGGTAGATGGTAGATGGTAGATGGTAGATGGTAGATGGTAGATGGTAGATGGTAGATGGTAGATGGTAGATGGTAGATGGTAGATGGTAGATGGTAGATGGTAGATGGTAGATGGTAGATGGTAGATGGTAGATGGTAGATGGTAGATGGTAGATGGTAGATGGTAGATGTAGATGGTAGATGGTAGATGGTAGATGGTAGATGGTAGATGGTAGATGGTAGATGGTAGATGGTAGATGGTAGATGGTAGATGGTAGATGGTAGATGGTAGATGGTAGATGGTAGATGGTAGATGGTAGATGGTAGATGGTAGATGGTAGATGGTAGATGGTAGATGGTAGATGGTAGATGGTAGATGTTAGATGTTAGATGGTAGATGGTAGATGGTAGATGGTAGATGGTAGATGGTAGATGGTAGATGGTAGATGGTAGATGGTAGATGGTAGATGGTAGATGGTAGATGGTAGATGGTAGATGGTAGATGGTAGATGGTAGATGGTAGATGGTAGATGGTAGATGGTAGATGGTAGATGGTAGATGGTAGATGGTAGATGGTAGATGGTAGATGGTAGATGGTAGATGGTAGATGGTAGATGGTAGATGGTAGATGGTAGATGGTAGATGGTAGATAGTAGATGGTAGATGGTAGATGGTAGATGGTAGATGGTAGATGGTAGATGGTAGATGGTAGATGGTAGATGGTAGATGGTAGATGGTAGATGGTAAAGCGACCAGGGTTTCAAGTGAAATATTTAGCGTTGCTTTAATTCTTATAATTATTTTAAATGGATTTATCCCAAACAGGTTAGCTTACAATATTTATGAAAAATGTAGCTTGGCGTGATTAAATAATTGTTTGGTGAATATTTGAAAATTGGTTGTTGTTTTCCAAAAAATTGTTTTTTTTTCTTAATTCGTCTAAAGCTCCACTTATGGACACTTCATAACATGTCTTTGAATTAGGTCTGATTAATTAGTGCATCATAGAAAAGGCAATCGGACGATGTCATTGTATGTTGTAAAACGGATTTAATTTTTTATGTGTAATTAAAAAAATATAATAAAGAAAAGAGGATAGGTTTCTGACTTGTTATCAGTCTAAGTTGGAACGGTTTCAAAAAATTATTCTGTAACTGATAAAAAATGTAAAGCGACCAGGGTTTCAAGTGAAATATTTAGCGTTGCTTTAATTCTTATAATTATTTTAAATGGATTTATCCCAAACAGGTTAGCTTACAATATTTATGAAAAATGTAGCTTGGTGTGATTAAATAATTGTTTGGTGAATATTTGAAAATTGGTTGTTGTTTTCCAAAAAATTGTTTTTTTTTTCCTTAATTCGTCTAAAGCTCCACTTATGGACACTTCATAACATGTCTTTGAATTAGGTCTGACTAATTAGTGCATCATAGAAAAGGCAATCGGACGATGTCATTGTATGTTGTAAAACGGATTTAATTTTTTATGTGTAATTAAAAAAATATAATAAGGAAAAGAGGATAGGTTTCTGACTTGTTATCAGTCTAAGTTGGAACGGTTTCAAAAAATTTTTCTGTAACTGATAAAAAATGTGGTCGTCCAGAAAGAGTTTCTATAACGCTTTGAAAAGGACCACCGCCAAAAGACTGAGGGATTGCGACAGATACACTCATCTGAAGAAATATTTGTTGCCGCCAAAATAGGTTTACGGTCTTCAGTAAAAGCATTTTAAGTTGGGGGGGATGTGACCACAAATTTACCCAAAAGAATCGTCTGAGAAATTAAAAAAAAATTAAAGCTCAATTTAAAGACCAATACAAATTAATTTTGCCCACTAAACACAAACCTAAAATGTTCATAATGTATTTAGAAAATGATGAAATAGAAGATGAAATAGTTAATAAAATAAAGAAACAAAATCAAGAATTAAGTGATGGTGATATTAAGCAAAATCACGTATTCAAAAATACAAATAAATGAAGAAATTTGAGTGTTCTTCTCGAAGTGGACAGTGCAAGCTTTAGTAAAATTATTGAACTGGAATATATTAAAAGTGGATGGGTAAAATGTCCAATAAGAGAGTACTTTAATATTACGCAGTGTTTCAAGTGTTAGGGATTCAACGATAAATCAAGTAAATGTAAAAACAAAACGGCGTGTATGAAATGTGGGGGTGATCACCAAATGATGAACTGTACCAATAATGAAGTGTTGGGCACTAATTCTATACAGAATCGAATAGAGCATTGGAAATATATGTAAAATGTGGACACCAAGCGAATGACAAGAACTGTCCTTTATTCCTCCATAAAATTAAAGTCATTATTAAAGAAAGAACTCAATATTAGCAACTTAAACAATTTTAATGAAATAGAATACTTAGTGAATGATAACAGTTTTGAAATAATTGCTTTCTCGGAAACTCACTTGACCAAGGATATAGATAATAGTGAAATAAACCTTCAAAACTACAATAATCCAGCAGTCACACAGGCGGTGTAGAGCTTTATCTCAAAAAATGTCTACTCTACAGATTAACAAACGAAATCAATATTCTAATGCAGTTATGGTGTTTGTGTTACGAGATCTTTTCCAATGAATTTAGAGAAACTGTTGCTATTTTTTATAGATCTCCAAGTAGTTCTGAGCGCATTTTTTGTAGACATTTTTCAAATTGGATTGATATGGCACTTCATTTAAATTCAAATTCCAATACAGTTATTTTTGGTGACTTTAATATTAATTTACTGCACATTGAATATTAATAAACCAAAGCATTCCATGAAGTTTTAATACAAAATAATATTTAAAACGAGGGATAAACAAAGCTTCAAGAATAATGCCGATACAGCTCAGGAATCAAAAGTAAGGTATCCGGAAGCAATATTAACAAAAGTGTCAATTAGAAAAAAACAAATTAACTAGAAAAAATATGTTGATTTCTTCAAATATAATAAAAATAAATTTAGAGCCCTTCTTAGTCAAAAATGCAGATAGATAACTTTTGATGTTGACTTAAATTGCTTACCACCATCACTGCAACAAAATGTAATATATTGTGTAAATAAACAAACTAAAAAACTGTAGTTCATGATAATAATAAATGGTTTACTGATGAACTCAGACTCCTTAAAAATAATAAAATAAAGAGCTTTCGAAAGGCGCTTTTAATAGGCCAGGAGATTTGAATGCATACAGATATATCCGCAATAACTACAAAAATAAACTACATCTAACAAAAAAGAGTTATATATGTAATAAAATCCAAAGCTGTCAAAACCAAAAAAAAACATCTGGAAAACAAAAAAAAAGTGAAATCGGCGATGTCCGATTTGGTGATAGACTAGAATCCGTAATTGCTAATAACTTCATTAGCAGTTCTATATCCCTCATATATAGTTATGATAATAATTAGCAAAACATTGAAACACCCGAGACGCAAAATGTATTTAAATTCCGAGAAATTGATTTCAGTGAACTAAGAATATGTTGGTAAAACCTTAACTCTAAAAATGCGTTTAATATAAATATAAACATTATAAAAGGTTGTTTTGACATAGTACGCCCAATAATATTGCAAATAGTAAATAAGTCCTTTAGAAATGGAGTTTTTCCAAACAACCTAAAGAATCTACTGTTATCCCAATACATAAAGAGATTAGCACAAATGTTTAAAAATAGTTAAAGAGAGCGGGTATGAACAGCTTTATGAAAATATTATGTGTGCTCTTAATTTATTCATAGAAAATCAATCAGGCTTTCGACATAACAATTCATATGAAACGTCATTGAATCGGCTAATAATGAGTATGAAGGAGGAAAGACACAGTGGCAATAAAATTATTGCAATATTTTTAGACTTTCAACGAGCATTTAAAACAGTGGATCGCAATAGACTCTTTAAAAATTATTTAAATATCGTGTTAATGGCATTGAACTTTCTTACTTAATTAAGTGGCGCTACAGTCCGGATTGAACCTGGGCCTCAACCAACATGCCTCTCTAATTAGCCCGGTCCTTAGATAACTGCCTCCAGTTGTGCACTCCAAGTTGGTTGAGGTCGGTTTCTACTTGTGCGCGCCACGAGGTCTTCTTCTACTGCGTCCGACGTCTGGCTGGGAATCGAAGACTCTGCGAGCCGGAGTGTTCGTTCTACATGTCCTAGCCATCTTACACGTCCACTGCGGAGTTTTTTGTCCAGGGGCATGTCGCTGTACAGCTCGTATAGTTCATGGTTGAATCTTCGTCTCTATAGCCCCTAAACGCAAACGGGGCCGAAGATTTTTCGAAGACTTTCAAATCGAGCAAGGATTTCATCATCCGCTTTTGAGACGGTCCGTGCTTCAGCGCCGTAGAGCAGGACTGGGATGATCAGCGTCTTATATAGGATCTCCTTAGTAGTTCGAGTGACGGCTTTACTACTAAATTGTCTTCTTAGCCCGAAGAAACAGCGGTTGGCAAGAATAATTCTTCATTTAATTTCCGACGAGATGTTGTTGTCAGAGTGTCAGAGTGTCAGAGTCCCGTACTACCTCAAAGTTATATCTGTCAATGGTGACGTTCTGTCCAATTCGTCGATGTTGTGTGTCATTTTGTGTTGACAACGTATACTTTGTCTTGCCCTCATTTACTGCTAAACCCATTTTTGCCACTTCCTTCTCTATACTAACAAACGTGGCTATGACATCACGTTGGGTCCTACCAATGATGTCAATATCGTCGGCGTATGCTAGTAGTTGTACCGATTTTTGGAAAATTGTGCCTCTGGTGCTGGCTCGTGAGTTTTGCACAATCCTCTCAAGAATCAAATTGAAGAAGTAACATGATAGCGCATCGCCTTACCTAAATCCTTTTTTGTTATCGAATGTTTCGGTGAGGTCAATTTGGACTTCTTGGGATTTGATCGGTTGTAAACTTTCCTGGCCTGAAACCACACTGATAAGGGCCCATCAGGTTATTGGTAAACGGTTTCAGGCGTTCACATATACGGCAGATGCTGAGGATTCTTCAAGCATACTTTCTTCTGAACAGATTTGGCTTATGAGTTGGTGGAGGTTTCTTATAAAGTCATCTCCGCTGGCTTTATAAAGCTCGGCGGGAAGGCCGATTCGGTTCGTTCTGCCTGAGAGCGGAATGTTGGTCGTCATTGCCGTTTAACAGTCTGCAGAAGTGGTTCTTCCATATCCTCAGCATCGACAGTATCTCCACTACGATATTTCCTTGTTCATCTCGACAGGATTCTGTTCGAGCCTTTTATCCTTGGCATTCACATTTTACACTTTGGTAAAACTTGCAAACATCGTTGCTGGAGTGGCACCTCTCTTTTTTTTCTTTCTGAAAAGCCGGTATTCTTCCATTCTTCTCTGCCTATAGAGCTCAATGGCAGCTCTCGTTTTCACATGCAGCTTGGCCTTGTAGGCCTCGTTCTTGGCTGAGAGCATCTGTCGGCATTCCTCATCAAACCAGGGGTTTCTTGCTGGTGGGCGCGAGAAACCTAGCACATAAGTTGCGACTGATCTAATGGCTTGTTGGAATCGTTGCCATTGTGCCTTGATGTGGATTGTTACAATGCGTTCGCTTACGTCTTGGAAACATTAGACTTCTTGCCTAAGTTTGGCACTTATAACAAATCCGCATCCAAATAGTCGCAGTTTCTGCTCACTATAACACAGTACGTAGTAGATGTCACAGTTTTTCATCCTCTTTTTGTCCGGCCAATCCCATCGTATTTCCTGGATGGCAGTAATATCTGCTTTGTAGCAGCTTAGGGCTTCCGCTTGTTGTTCGCCTGCACCTCTCCTGTTAAATGTTCTCACATTCCAGGTGCAGATACGAACGTCGTTGTCCTTTTTTCGTTTACCTAGGTCGTAAACAATAAAATCAGGCCTTTCCGAAGCTTATATATCGAGGATTAAAATTACTAAATGAATTGCCTCCAGAAATAATAATAAATAATTTGTCAAGATTCAAAGTTCTGTTAATTGAACATATAAGACACACAATGTGTACTAAATTTAAGTTAAGTTACAGCTTAATGAAATGTAATAGTAAATTTTACTAAATAAAATATACATACACACAAAAGAGCAGCCAAATACAGATTGGCATACAAGAAACAACAAGCCGTAAAAAAAAGTCTTGGAGAGCAGCTCTGTCGATGTATTGCAAATGTAATGTAAATAATAGCTAATACCTATGAAATTAACGTCGACATTCTGTAACAGTAAGCTATTGAGACTGCAAGACTGTTTGTGGAAAAATATAACTAGTACCCAATGCCACCCTCAATCCACAAAATTAGTATTCATTGCATAGCCATAAAAGTGCAAACTCTACTGCTAGGTTAGTTAGATGAAGAGGCGCATGAGGAGTGAAACAAAGAATTCAAAAAGTACCGAGAAAATTTCTCTCGTAATATATTTAGTATTATCTGGAAGTAGAGAACTTTTTTCAAAATTAGGGAAAAATTCCATGGAAAAAAATAGCTATCGCCACCTCTTTTGTTATTTTATGCTTTTTCTCTCGAAATATTCCCCTACCGTTTAATTAAAATTAAAAAGTTTGTTTATTTAAGGTCGAATTTATCAACTGCGAAAGATCAAATGCGATCCCCAAACGATCCACATTTTATACCCATCCTTGAAATTAATATCCCTTGAATGTAGGCTTTATGGCAAAGAAATTTTAAAATTGACAGTTTCGCAACATATTGTTCACACAGCTCATAAAAATCTTGTATTGTTCGACAAAAAACAACGTTTTTCTCCTGCATATTGTATGGCGTAGGGTATACAAATGGTTTTTGTATGAAAACGCTCCAAAAAATTGGCGTGGGCTTAAATGAAGTATGGATGAAATATTTGTTTGATCAAACCCAATGATTTTGCATCAAAAGTTTTTTTTTTGAATGTTTTAAAATTTTACCGAAAAAAGTTTTTTTACCGGAAATGCCCCCAAAAAGTAGGCGGGGGAAAAAACATTGTATAGACGAAATATAGACATTAGAATTGTCTAGATATGTTATTCAGACACTTTTTCAAAATCTTTAACGGTTTGGCCTAAAGCTATGTTTTTCTAAAAAAAAGGGGGCAGTGGGTGCATTTCAAAGATTTTCACAATTATTTTGCTGGGAGCAACAACAAACAGGTGTACCGTATTTTATCATTCCAGCTCAAAGTCTAACGCCCAAAATTTGGTGACGTACGGACGCAAGGACAGATGTGGCTAAATCGACTCAGCTATTGATACTGAGTCGATCCATATACCTAAAGCTATATCTAGCTAAATTATTTCTCTATGTTATAAACTATGTATCAAAACTAATTACCTATGTGCGATAGGTTTTAAAAAAAAGCAACTGGTGGGGGCCCAGACAAGAAATATAAATTCAGTTCTTCAATTCCGTATCATACAAAAATAAGCTTAATCTTGCAGCTTCTTTCCAAAGATTATAAAGCTATACAGACAACGCACTCCATACAAAAAAATGGTTCAAAGGCGGGCCGTAATGGCACAGCCCACTATATATTTTTTTTCTCGATTCTCATATGTGCACGTGCAAACCGCCCGCCCGTACCATGAAGCTGTTGAGCAAAAGTTTATTTTTGTTGTTTTCAATGCGTCATCTGTGTGGCTTTATAATCTTTGCTTCTTTCAAAATCTCAGCAATTTGACAAAACAAGGAGAATGGACAATATCCACGTGGTTTCATAATGGACCAAAAACTGGTCTAAGTGTGCTGGCGAATCGCTGGAAGCCTAGCCTAACCTTACCTTCATCGCCATTTCATTTTTCATTTCATTTTTGTATACAGCCTTATTCAAATAGTGCCAAGGGTTTTTTTCGCAATACTTGTCGAAACAATGCTTACATGACGGTACAGAACTACATAGAGTGTGCATCGCATACAACAAAAAATTTCTAAGTGGGGTACTGATATTGATACCCCAGTGTTTACAATTACATTGCTACCCAGCAATAAACAACAGCATAGCCGACGCATACGATTAACGAAATTTCCCCTTCAAAGTTACAGACCGCGTGTCTGAAACGGCTACCAGATTTAGCTGTGATGCGTACTCTGTATAGTTCTACTCTCTTTGATACTAGGGAGTAGCATTCATTGGATTTTGTTGTTAAGCCTCACGAGAAATGTATGATTACCTACTGTGAAGCAGGGTTAATACTGGTAAATTATCTTTAAATGTTTTAACCACTCCGAATTGCGCCCCTAGTACCGCCCGGGGCTTGTGCTCCCCTTGCCATCCCTCTCTTCCCAATTGTTTTTACCCACGTTTTTGGAGGCGTTTTTCTACAAAAACCATTTGTATACCCTCCACTGTACCATATGCAGGAGAAAAACGTTGCTTATTGTCGAACCATATAAGATTTTGATTAACTGTCTGATTAATATGATGTAACAAAACTAAATTTTCTATATTTCATCGCGATAAAGCCCACATTATGGGGATATTCATTTTAAGGATGGGATAAGATAGGGCATTAAACGATCCGATCCAATAATGAAAAAACTAGCATACATACCAACCATAGTTAACTAACTTACTGGCCCTATGCGGGCGCCCTAAATTCCACGATAATTTAATACCAAATCTTTTCGGCCTATTATCTAGTTTGAATATTCAAAATATCTTTATTTTTATTTTTCTTAAACCAAGAAAAATGTTATTTAAAAACGTGAAATCGTGTTTTTTTTTTATTAAAACTTACATAATAATTAAACCTCACTACTTATGACCTAATTAAAACTACCTAAACGATATAAAAATAACTTTAAAAAAAAACTAAAACAGCCAGAGCAAGCGTTTTTTGATTTTTTTTTTTGTGCCACCATGACTGTTTACCACCTTATCCTTGAAACTTAAATTATGTAAGTCGGTTATATAATTACAATTGTAAGTCAACTATTTTTAACTAATTTAGCTACCACAGCAGGTTTTCAGTGGCCACCTACGCCGACGATCCCAATCGGACACACTTCTGCTGAACCACAGGCGCTCTCCTCCAACTTGAGCGACTAGGTTCTAGAAGCCCTAGACAACGGTGTCATAAGCAGGAAAGTTTCGGATTTCTGAAAGTTAAATTTCAACTTCCAGTCATCACAATATCTCTGGATCTGGTCGAAGTCCCGCTGCAAAAGATTTCGAATGACCTCGAGCGTAGGTGCTGTTCTGTAAGTGTTAAGATCACCCGCATTCGCAATTGCCTGAGTAAGACTACCTATCATATCACTGGTGCAAATGAAGAAGAGAATCGCCGACTGTACCGCTCCCTGTTGCAGACCGGTAGGAGACTTATCGACCAGAAATTTGCCGGATTGGAGTTGTCATTTCCCTTTTTCGAGAGAGCATCTTCAACAACGGATGCAGTAACCGTCACCCGAAGTAGGTTACTTCAGTAGACTCACTAGAGGATATTGGAATCAATTGACGTTGACGTTAGGAGATTTATAGAATTATATCTGCATGCCTTTGTGATGAGTATTCAATTATTTGGTATACTCTCCTCTAACCAAAGTTGGTTTATCCACTTTATCGATTCATTGCGATTTGCTTTAACAAACAGCGGTAGGAGCTGCCATAGTATATGGATCGACTCAGAATTGCTAGCTGTGTCGATTAAGCCATGTCTGTCTGTCTGTCCGTCACAGATTTTTGTCCTTACATTGTGAGCAAGGATATGAAATTCGTGTAAGCAAAACAAAATTTCGATATACTTCCATAATGTCAATATAAACATTTCGTCTTTAGATAATTTTAACCCACGCCCACTTTTTGAGGCCTTTTTCTTACGAAAACCATTCGTTTACCCTACCCCATTGTTTATGCCATAGAAAAACGTCGCTTTTTGACGAACCAAAAAAAGATTGCGATAGGTACTATCGGAACAAGATGTGTTGACAATTTAATTTTCTTTATTTCATTCCCATTCAGTTTTTGGGGGGATTCATTTTAAGGATGGGAAGGGATAAGATATTCAACGATCCGCACAGCGGATTGTGACCTTCTTATAAGTTTGTTCGTATATTTCCATCTTTACTTTGTTTGGTTAGCGGATGAAAACCTTAGCTGTTATCGTATATGTTGCGGATAGCAATTTATGAAGCCCATTCACTGATATTCGTAGAAGATTCATCAACTGACACAAGTGATTCTCAGTACATATAATATGCCTTATTGTGTACGAATTTGTACACTTCATAGGTATGTACTTCTAATCTAACCTGTGTGGCATAAAATTAAGTTCAAAACTGTTTGTTTGGATTTTGATAATCAACATAATATCTTTAGCTGGTTCCTTTCTATAAACTATTCTACTTGCCAAAATGTAGCTTTTGGTAGATAAAACTTAAATCTTTTACATAATGTCGCAAAAGATTTGTTTTGCAAATTGCACACGAATTTGGCAAACGCCATAAACTTTTAAAGTGGTATTTTGACTAAATCCATCACATTCACAAACGCCAAACGAAACCAATTATACTAAAGCGAAAAATCAGAAAAAGATAATTCCAATGATAGAAAACAAACTTATGAGAAGGATACAAATTGCTGTGCGAATGGTTTACTACCCTATCGCATTACATTCTTAAAACTAATTTCCTCAAAAAGTTCGCGTGGCTAAAATCTAAATGGGGGTGAAATTTAGAAAATGGCAGTGTCACCACATCTTTTTCAGACAGTTTATATAAATGTTTTCTTGGCTAGACAAAAAAAAACAAGCTTTTATTTTTTAAAGGTTATCCCTTAGCATATGCCGTAATGCTAAGGGATAACCTTTAACAAATAAACCACTCCTAAGAAGGGGGGTGAGTTGAAATGATCTAAAGACGAAATGTTCAAATTCAAAGTTTTTTTCTCAAAATGTTTTCATTTAACGTTTTTTGTTAGGGAAAACCCCCCAAAATGTAGGCATTGCAAAATATGTTATATAGACAACTAGATATTGAGAATGGATATATAACATGCTCAGACACCTAAGTAAATTCCTTATGGTTTGATCAAAAACAAAGTTTTTCTGAAAAGTGGGTGGATTTCAAAAGAAAAATTCCCTTGTTTTGGTTCTTCGAACAGAATGCCGGTACACAAAATTTCATCACTTACTTACTTACATGGACCTCAACCCACATGCCTCTCCAATTAGCCCCGTCCTTAGCTAACTGCCTCCAGTTGCGCACTCCAAAATGGTTGAGATCGGATTATGCTTGAGCGGGCCTTTTAAGTCGAGATCTTCCTTCACTGCGTCCGATGTCTTGTTGGGAATCAAAGACTGCGAGTCGGAGTATTGGTGTCCATTTATTTAACATTTCCTAGACATCTTAAACGTTCAATGTAGAGTTTTTTGACTACGGATTATGTAGCTCTGCAGCTCGTATAATTCTTGGTTGAATATTCGGGTTGGGTACGATTTGCATATTTTTAAAATGTTTAAAAATATCGACCGTTATAAAAAAAATCGACTCGAATAATTGTTAATGTTATATTAAAAGTATTAAGCTACAATTCCTGTTTTATTTTTCAACTTCTCAATCGACATTTAAATGGTCTGGATTTTAAGCTATCAACTTTTTTTTGTCGATCAAACTTCAGTCGAAATATTTTTCGTCGACCATTCGTACGCTTTTTTGAACCTTTGTCACCATAGCCGGTCAACGTAAATCGACCATCCACTTTGCTTCAGCGCCGTAGAGCAGGGCTGGGATGATCAAGGCCGTATATAGGATCTCCTTAGTAGTTCGAGTGAGAACTTAACTACTAAATTGCCTTCTTAGTCCCGTACTGCCTCAAAAATATATCAGTCAATATTGACTTTCTCTCCAATTCGTCGATGTTGCTTGCCCTTCGTGTTGACAGCATACTTAGTCTTACCCTCGTTTACTGCAAAACCCATTTTTGCCGCTTCCTTCTCTATGCTATCTAGAACTAGTATTGGGATCACCTCTAAAATTTTAATTTAAGTAAGAATCTATTTTTTTAACATTCGGAAAGAAAAACAGAGTACCTATCGCCTCAGTACTCTGTTCAAGATTATTTCCTTTAAAAAATACAAAATGAATAAGTTTTTTCTTTTTAAGATTATTTAACCATGTGTGTAGGAATACATTATACACTCATGGTGGCTTCTTAAATTACAGTACACTTATAAATATGTAAGACTATGTAATACTAAGCTACGATATAACATACTAACAACGTTATATTTCAAAATTATTTATATTTATGTACGCATAACGGAAATGTTTTCGGAAATTTGGCTCAAATACATCGTAACTGGCACTCCTTTTATATCTACATTTTCTGTTATAACACTATGCATCATTGGGTCAGAATCGTCTCTGCATTTAATCCCCGAGTTTGTAGATTTACCAACTTCAACAGCGTACTTTTCAAATGCTCTTCCTAAACATTTGTCTTGGGTGGAATACCAAATATTAACACGTTCACTGTGAAATATTTTAGACCTCTTTTTCAGCTTTCGTACAGAGTTAATTAATTCCCGGAGTGTACCTTCTTCATAGTAACACAGATCTTTGTTCATCCGAAAAACAACAAGAAGATCATCGTTGCTTAAAATTGCCATGTTTTTGTCTAGTTCCTTTTCAAATTTGTAAAATATTTGAATGTCTTCCATCGGAATTTTGTGTTCTGCTTCATCGAGTAAGCCGTTAATAATTACTTCTTCTATATCACTATCTGTAAGATTTTTCATGAAAATGTCCATTTTCTTAATCTCAATAGAGCTCTTGGTTTTACGCAGGAAAGCATTTTCTTTTAGATGTGCATGAAGCACCGCTCCATACATATGTCTATCTTTAGACACCGTTATTTTATGGACGTTCTCTAGTTTCATCATGGCTTCATTAAATTGTTCATTATCTCCCATGTAGGATGGATCCGGGTGGATTACAATAACTTCACTGATTCTATACTGAATCGGAATTACATATCTTATCCGCATCTCACGAGCTAAACTTACAACCATTTGCCATCGATTCATTTTTAGTTCCAAATTTGTTTGAATTATCGAAGAAGTACTAGGAGTAAGCAAACTGTCGTTTATGTAATCTCTTCGAAAGAAATCACCCACATATGGCTCAATTATTTGGTAAACATGCTCTGCAAAGAATGGTGCAAACGGTGCTAAAATTAAACATGTTTTGTAGACAACGTTGAATAAGATAAAATTGTCAATAGGCTTCCTTAGGGGAATGTACCAATCTCGAACAAGTTCAATGTGTCGTATAAGGTGTGGAATTATTGTGTGCAAGCGGTAAGCATCCATTTCGCTGGCATAAAATTGAATTAACGATTCTGTGGATGATAATATCCATTGATCAAAAACATTTGGTATATATTTTGTGTTTTCAATAACTCCATAGTACACCCAGCCTTTTTTTCCTAAAGTTAGCATTAGATCGCATATTATTTTATAAAATGGCTGAATTATGTTCTCCTTCATTGTCCGCACTTCGTTTTCTTGAATAGTTAAATTTTCACCAACTACTAGTGGAGTCGATATCAGGTAGAGTCTTAATGCATCAGCTCCGTACTTCTCCACGATATGGATCGGATCATTGTTATTGTGCTTTCGTTTTGAGAGTTTAGTTCCATTGGGATCTTGAACAAAGCCATGTGAATATATATTTCTAGCTGGTGAAGGTAATGAAAGTGCAGCAGACAGAAGCGTTGTCGTGTAGAACCAGCCACTAATTTGATCTGAGCCTTCAGCAACAAAATCGACTTGACCACCCTTTTGAATGAATGGCATTATGCCCGATTCGAACCAGCAATCGAAAATTTCAGGAACTCTGCGGAGAGGTTGATTTCCAGGGACGCTAGATGGTATCAGCAATTCATCCAAATACTGTCTGTGTAAATCGGATATAAATGAACAACCAGTTAAATGCATTAGTTCCTCCACACTGCCGATACAACGTACTTCGTCCCCAGAGGATGATGTCCAGATTGGCACTGGAGTTCCCCAAAACTTGTTTTTACTTATTGGCCAATTGCCATATTCAAAAGTTTTCATTATTTCGTTGTCATTGCAGTTAAACCAATTGACTTGGGAATAGTTTTCTTTCATCTTTGCTCTAACGTCTTCGAATTTGATGAACAATGCAGACGATGTTTTACGTATCAGCGGAACATTGGAGCGCCAGCAATGTGGACGTCTTTGTGTGACATCTTCAACAGCTATCAAACACCCACGAAGCTTAAGAGTCGCCAATATAAAATCACTTGCTTCCGCAATGGTTAGTCCCGCAACATCAGAATTGTGGCTCTTTAATCGCCCTGAGTCATCTATTGGACATAATGATCCGTCACATGGTATACCATTTTCTCGACAGACGCGATAGTCATCATCGGAGAAGTAAGCTGAAAGGACTTCAATACCAGTGCCGACGTTCGTTTGAACGTATTTATCCGAGAGTACATGCAATTCTCTCGAGTTTCCTGGAACCGAATCGAACAACGGTTTATATCTCTGATTGTTAAGCTCTTTGCCTAAAATTTCATCCAGTATGATGTATTCATCTGAATTTTGAAAAATAATGGTTAAACTATTCTTTGACAGGATGTATACCATTGCATTGGCGACTATCTTTACTTTCACGTAATGAGCATTTGGATTTACACATATAGCTAAATTTCCCACCAACGTCCAAGGTGATGTTGTCCAAATCAGGAGCTTAGCATTCGAGCCCACAAGGTCAACAGCGATTGTTGACCCTATTTCTGTTACATCCTTCCAGTTCATATCTGCTTCAAAATTGGACAAATGTGTAAAACATCCGGTTGAAAATGGAAGTACCTTGGTCTCTCTGTACACCAACCCTTTATCGTAAAGTTGCTTAAATATACTCCAGATGCTCTCCATGTACTCAGAACTCATAGTGGAGTAAATATTTTTAAAATCCACCCAATTACCTAAACGTTCGAAAACATTCTTCCACTCTGATTCATGTCGTTGCACAAATTTCCGACACTCCTCGTTGTAATTCGCTATTCCCATTCCCTGTATGTCTTCGAGAGTTTTTATTCCCAGTTTTTTGTCGACTTCGTGCTCTATGGCAATCCCATGGCAATCCCAACCAAATTGACTCACTACTTGTAGGTTCTTTTGATAGCCATACCGAGTGAAAATATCTTTTACGAGGCTATTTAAAATGTGCCCAGAGTGTGGAGATCCAGTTAAGAACGGTGGTCCAGAGTGGAATGAAAATGAACCTTTGTTTTCTTGTTGTCGGTTTTCCTGTATCTTTTGAAATGTTTTCTTCTTTGACCAGAAGTCGAGCATTTTTTTCTCATCCACAACTGGGTCATACGACTCGGGTATATTTTTGTCCCTTGAATAATTACTGTAATAACTCATAATCGAATTTTTATACTTGAATAGAAAATTACAAAACAATCAAAGTACACAGATAAATTATGGACTACTGCACTGATTACTAAGTAACTGGCTCCGATTTAGCTATATATAAACCCAAAACCCAATAATTGCGAGAAGTTGTGAATTGTGAAGTATAAACATAACACGAACAGATGTTTTTGTTTATTTCATATTTATATGTTGCATTTAATTGTGAAATCCCGATAAGCCATCTAGTTGTGGACAATTTTACTTTGAATTACAATGCTACCAGTTACCGCGGTTCAAACAGCAATAGTAGAGTCTGGAATTGACAGAACTCTATCGAAATCATATCATTTGCAAAAAAAATTACAAGAACTGAATCATAAGGGATATTTATGCGACGTCGGAAAGTCGTCGTAATCGTTGTAAACGTGATTAACGAACTGTCAAATGGTAAACGTTATAATCTTTTGATATGTTTTTTTAAACCTAATCAGTCACTTTCACCCATCAAATTTTTAGCTAGATTGAAAAGAATTATGTAGAACGGAAAGAGAACAATAGGGCCATAATGCTATCAAAAATATATTACTAAATTGATAATCAATTCAGTGGGTTGCCGTATTATTCAAGCGTACAGTTTTGGGGTCGTTCATAAAACGTCGTCGTAAAATTACAATCTTTCGCACGTAGTAAAATTACGACGTAGAATATATATCCTTTTATTTTTTTTATTTGTATAAAAATTTTAAATGATCAGAACAACACAACTTATGGTGTTTTGTTTTCCATTGGTAAATCTGAATTTTGATCTGAAATTTGATCTTTTTTGTACCAATGGAACACGATTTCAGATTGATTTTTTTCTGTGATTGTATTGTAGAAATTTCGTGTATGTGAAATTAGTGTCGGTGTAACTGTCATGTTTCCAGTAACACAGGTTATTTGTTTTTTATATAATTTATGTTTCACATCATACTATGCTACGGTTTTATTAATTAATAATACTTTTTCACAGTCGAAATAATCTTAAATCAAAACGAAAATCACTCTAGTCAAACTGACAGCTATCATTTGTATTAGTGTAAGTGCAAGGAGGGGTAAATCTGTCGTAATATCCATCTGCACAATTGATCTGAGATAAAAATTCATCATCAATTATTTTGCCCAATGGAACACAACAACTGTCGAAATCGGTTTTTTGACAGATCTAGATCAAAAATAAGATTGATTTTTTACCAATGGAAAACGCCATTAAAAAAACGAACAGAAAATAACATTTTTCTTGATGAATTATGTCATATTCTGAAAGAACTAAAACACTTTTCAAGAGACATATTTTGTCTATTTCAACCCATTTTTAACATATTCCGAATGCTATTGTGTGCCAAATTCAAAAGGTGTGTAGCAAATCCAAAAGGTATATAAGACATTTACACATTTTGATATTAAATACAATACTATCGAATAGACGAAGCTGACAACTATACTTTGACAAAACCCATATGTTCCTAGTAAAAAAAAATGTGCAGAGACACATTTTCTATATTGCCTAACTCAGGCTCGTGCATATTTGATAATTTTGTCATGAAACAAAAAAAGCTATGCAGATACCTCATTAAACAAAGCTAACTATTAATGGAAAGACTTCAGCGATGATTCAAACGGAAATTTAAATAATAATAATATTCAAATAGACAATGAAGTTGTTGAGGTTGTGGAAGAAATCAAATATTTAGGTATAATAATTGATAATAAATTAAGTTTTAATCCTCACATTGAAAATATTTGCATGAAAATAGCAAAACAAAAAATACATTTCGCAAGAATTAGAAAGAACGTTTCAAAAATATGTGCAATTAAGGTATATAATACTATAATAAAACCAAATTTCGAGTATTGTTCAAGTGTAATATTTATGTGTAATGAATCTATGTTAAGTCGGCTACAAAATCTAGAAAATAAATGTACGAGAGTTAGTCTCAAATGTAATAGATTACCTCCCATAAGAAGTATGTTGAGTAATTTGTCATGGTTGAGTATAAATCAGCGAATTATATTTAATGTATTAGTGTTTATTTTTAAGATGAAACTTAATATGTTACCCTCTTATTTATTTGAAAACTTAACCTATGTTTATCAAGTACAACCTTATTCATTAAGAATCGCAAATGATTTTAGAATTTTTTGAATGGATTATTTTATTATTCAACTCGTTAGTTGAATTAATTCATGCTTGCAATTGGCGTTCCTTTAATTTATAAACAAGTCAAAAACATTCGACCGCAAATTCCTGCATCCCGTGAAAACATGGTCTAAACTTAGCCAAAGACAATCAAGTCAACTAAATAAGCCAAAATTCAGATTTCTTTTGTACCTGATCGAAAATTATCTCATCAATGTCGCTTATTAGCGAATGTCATTTTGGTCTCAATTAGGTAAACAAAATAAACAGCCCTAGCGAGGCATGCGTCAGAGCGGAATATGCTCCGAATTTGTAAGATTCGGAGGATTTTAGCTTCGAGGAATACTTCCGAAAAGCTGCTCGGAATATTTATCCGACGTTTTGTAACGCATGTTCAAGTGCATTTTTCGTGGAATTTTTGATAGTTAAGTGCGATTTTCTCCGACACAAGTTCTTTTGGATTTGTAGTGAAGTGATATTTTCTCCGATGGCACATACCTCGAATGGAATTTGAACCTCCAACGAAGTTTGCGTTGCGGAAAATTGTTCTTGACACCAACATTCGGAGTTCCAAAGGAATCGAGCCAAATCGCTGTCATCGTCATGTATCGCCAACTTAATTAAAATACGATTCTTAAGAAGCCAACTCTATTAAAGTACAAAGAAACATACCTATATTCATGTCAAACATAACCTACTGAAACTGTTTTCTACCCAACAAACAATACTGTCATTGTCAACTGTCAACTTATTTGACACATTTGACAGTGTATCTTTTTTTTGTATCATCGTCTTCGTCTACTCAACTTTTATTCAACCCCCCAACAATTCAAGTGATTGTACAAATATTTCAAGTTAATTTAAATCAATTAAATGGAATCTCAAATGCGCACAACTCACCGAAATTATTTCCAATAGAAGATTGCAGTTCATACAAGCTCAACGCGACGCGACATTGAAATTTGAAGCAATGTGATAAACGCGCAGGGAAATAAATCGGTTAAAATATCACATTTTCCACAGCCTGCTATCGGTAAAAGATAATTTCATTAAGAAATTTTATTTTCTTTTACCCCGATGGCGCAATTTACATGGTAAGTTAGTAAAGCCTATAACGCTTCCTGACCTAGATATAACGAAAAAACGAAAAAACTACAAAATAAAAAAATCATAAGAATACTAGAAAAAGTACAAGAGGAGTGAAACACTTGAAAATAATTGCTTGTATGATAAAATGTCTTGTAAGGTCAAAGAATTGATTGATAAGAGGGCGTGAGGTGGTGCTAGTGGTTAAAATAAATCCACACTACCATACGAGTATACTGTATAACTGCATAATTTATTATGGATTGAGCGGGAAAGGCATGTTTTATAAGGCTAAGGCCCATATCTGACTAATTAAATTAAAGTTTCATGTTACTTTGGGCAAGCATTGATAAAAAAATCGGTATGATTTTTTTGATTTGGAAATTTCCAAAAATGTTTAAAATAAATGTGATAAGGTATTAAATTATTATTATGACACTGCCATCGGTGATAATTTTAAAGCAAATTCCCAAAGAACAATTCTACTAGGTTAAACATTTGTGTGCATGTTTCAAAATAAACAGGCAAATCAGAAATAATCCTTGATATTTGTCCCACCGACTTAATCTCCGACCTCATACGCCGCACATTGAATTGTTACCGGTTATATCAGAGTTGCTTAAGTAGCATCCACATTGCGGATGTTGAAAATCCTTTCCAATAACGAATAGCCAAGCTAGCTGAGGCAAATGGACGGCAGCTGATAGAGATGCCACCCATAACAGCCGGGGCGACATAGTGTATATTTTGTTGCGGTAATAACCCCTGAAGATTTGACAGTTGTCATCGCTCCTACAATATGCTTTTTTAGCACCCTTATTAGAAAATTGGCAATTCTATTCAATCGAACCCCATTATTAGCTTCCTATTCTCGTTCTTTTTCGGAAAAAGATGTGGTTTTTCATTGATCTGTTAATTGCAAATTGTTAAATAGTATGGTGAATTCTGGTTGTTTGATCAGAACAGTGTGGCAACGACCACACGTTTAACATTGTTTTTGAGAAGATTGTTATAAACTTCCAAGCCTCCAACAGGGACACAATTTTCTATAAATCTGTGCAACTGCAAGCATACGCCGACGATATTGACATCAATGGTCGGAACCGACCATTTGCTAATATGTTTAATAGTAAATAAAGGGGAATGGACTTTTTCTACCTTTATTACGGTATTTACTTTGACTATGACAGAGAATAATTCAATCAACCGTTTCTTTGAAATTGCCCAAAAAGACACTTTAATAATAAGGCCTCTAAATCCTATAGAAGACCCGACTTTCTATACGGAGCCAAAGCCTGGAACGTAGCAAAAGCGAATGAATCCTTGGTCGTATTGAACGAAAAATTCTTCGGAAAATCTTCTGTCAGAGTTGTGTTGACAAACTATGGAGAGTAAGATTCGACCAAGAACTTTACAAGCTGTACAACGACAGATAAAATGCTGGCACCGGCCTAATAGGAGAGGCGTGTTAGTTGAGGTCCAGGTTTAATCTGGACTGTCTTTAATATTTTTCAATAGTAATAAATCCAATATCTTTTTATACAAATAGACTTACCAAACCATGGTTAAATAAGCAATGCGAGCAAGTTCTGGCATCAAAGAGAAAGCGTTTAGACAACTGCGTGCAGATAACCAACGATAGAACACGTACCCTCGATGATGGTGAAGTAAAATTTCGGCCTAAGACGCATCCTGAATCATTTGGACTGTAAAAAAGCCCCCGAACCTGATAGAATTTCACCTATTGTACTTAAAAAATGCACATCCGAACTTGCAGCCTTTTTCTGCTGATTGTTTTGTATGTATAATGGTCAACTGGTTTTCTCCTGTTGTTGGAAAATAACTCAAATCCAACCGATTCTCAAAAAAGAAAGAAATTGCATGCCTGAAAACAACAGACCAATTGCTTTACTATCAATACTTTCAAAGGTAATGAAAAAAACAATTAACACCGAGATTGTCAATTATTTAGAAAGAACTGGTTTAATAACTGATGTGCGATATATGAAGGTAACGCTTAAATGGAGACCTTTTTTTCGTGAGCTGGTTGAAATCTTGATAGACACGATAAGCACGTACCCAAAGTAAACTAAGACCACCACCCTTTTTGTATTTGTATTGCAACTAAGTATGCGACTTATCTAGCAATTTTTTTATCACGAGTAATTGGCAGGTAACTTTCCTTTGAGAGATCCTGCTTTTTCCGCAATTTATAGCGCAGTTTGTTATTATCGGGCCAAATCTAAGAGCTTAGTTCTTTGGAGACGCCGAAATAAATTTGTTTCGTCACGAATTTAGAGGACCGTTGTGTTAACGTGTCCCAATCAACGTTTTTTTATGTTTCGTTTCATCTTTAACCGCGAAAATACCCAGATCTCTGCGTAGATCTTCATTCTTTATATTTCACGGCACATTGATGGGCTCAGTAGCGCAATGGTTAGTGCGATGAAGTGCCGCGCACAAGGTCTGGGTTCTATTCCCAGCCGTAGCAACACCTAAATCATTTTTCACTGGCCCTCCTCTCGTGATGATCTGACAAATCATCCGATTAGTATCAGTTGTCAAAAGAAGCTTATCTCAAATTCGCCGTTCGGAGTCGGCATAAAATAAGAGGTCCCACCATCGTGCAAGAAGTATAGACGCACACATGAATGGTTATGAGAAAGCTCTGACCTGGATACTAACGAGCCTGTTGCGCCAAATATTTGTATTTTTTTTTTGCATTAATGAATGACTTTTACATTTTGTTTTCAAAAGTTTGTAGAATGTTTAGATTCGTTTTACATTTACAAAACCATAGTTGTATACCGTATGTCCAGAGCGGCTTTAGCACTTGCTTATAAAAAAGCATCTTGTTATCAAGGTTTAGTTTGGAATATGTTCTTAGTAACGAGTACAGTTCTCTGTATTTGTTTTTTACATGCGACTTCCATTTTCATTTTGCATCGAGTGTCATTCCGACATATTTCGCTTCATCTTTCGCAGGTACTCGAACCGTATTGAGAAATACAGGCAAATTGTTTGTCCGCTTATACGAAAAATCTACATGAATCGATTTGCTCTCGTCCGCCAGGGTTTTGTCCATTCATTAACCTCGTTAAGAGCGTTTTGAAAATTGACATTTGTTTCCTCTATTGTTGTGCCAACTGCTAGTATAGCTGTATCGTCAGTAAACGTAGCGACTATTGTATCTTTTCCTTTTGTGATATCACGTGTTAATAGGAGGTACAAGAGTGATCCAATGACGCTTCCTTGAGGTACTCCTGCCAATATGTCTTTGGACTCTGAATATTCGTTTCGAAGTTTCACACGGAAGAGTCGATGCTCAAGATATGAGACAAGGATTTTATATAATTTTTCAGGCGAATTATTGAATTTCTGAACAATAATGGGATGTAAGCGACCGAGTAATATCCTTTCAAAAACTTTTGAAATTATTGGAAGAAGTGAAATAAGTCTGTAAAGATTTTATTTCATTCGGTGATTTTTCTGGTTTGAGAACCATAATCACTTCCGCGACTTTCCACTACCTTTCTGTGTATTCTAATCTAATTGCTGCATTTACAATGTTGAGGTGTTTTGGTAATGCTTTTCGGGGCAACATTTTAAGAAGTTCTTCTGTAATTAGGTCATAACCCGGAGCTTTTTTTTATGTTTTATTTTCTGTATTTCGCGTTTAATCTCGGCAATACTCGCATATCTTATTATCTTTCTTATATATGAAGGAAAGACTTAAATGGAGACCTGCTAAGTTATATGACGACCGAGTTTGACACAGGGCTTTGCTAGCCAAATTGATAGCAAAATCCTGAAATACTGTTTGGAAAACTTTTATTAAGACAGATCTTTGCAAAGTAGTTGTGGATGGCGTTTCCTTTGACAGATTCCCTATAAACTATTTGGAACTTTTCGGATCAATTCTCTTACCCACTCTTTTTCTGCTGTACATA
This sequence comes from Rhingia rostrata, assembly GCA_949824845.1. Lineage (NCBI taxonomy): Eukaryota > Metazoa > Arthropoda > Insecta > Diptera > Syrphidae > Rhingia > Rhingia rostrata. The sequence continues at coordinate 63,175,008 of OX463757.1, forward strand.
ATTGATCTTACTATCAGATTTTTCGTTTTGCTGATGATAATACTCCAATAGCGACTAGCTCAAAAGAAACGCTTATAACCACTTTTGCTACAAACCAACAGAGATGCGAATATATCTGCTCTATAAATGAAGATCTTCAAAATCTTATATAATGAAAAAAGGAAAACCTAGTTCAATTTAACTCAACGAAAACGCAAACAAAGAGAAGTCGCAACATAAAAAAAAATCCATTAAGAACTCATTTAGACTAGTTTGCAGTTGCGCTAATCGAAATGAAGAACACAGAAGAATCCATGGATCTACTTAAAAATTTGTATAAAGCCACCAAGTATTGAACACTGTTCTCAAACTATCTTTTATATACTTACATTGTGATATTTTATACACCTACTTCTTTATTTCAAGTTATAAAAATGATTTTAAAAAATTATTTAAACAAATAAATTGCAGGTACAGTAAACAAAAAAACACCAAGATGCAAAATGACATTCGTCCAGGCAGTGAGCACATTCCGCTCTGTTCGGTAACCGATGTTCAGCTGAGATTTCTCTGTCCCGATGACCTAGGGGAAGTAAGTTTAAATGAAACTCTATCTCTAAGAAAATTACTTATCCAAAATATTTTAAGGTAAGAACTTTGTGCCAAGATTGGTTTCCAATCGATTATCCGCTCTCATGGTATATCGATATCACATCTAGTTCAAGATTTTTCGCCTTGGCTGCCGTCTACAACTTGGCCATCATAGGTTTAATTGTAGCAGAAATAAAACCATACATTAAGCTGAATAAAGAAGTAAGTATGGTATGTTAATGTAAGAACAGTAATAATATAAAAAAAATTAGATATTAAAAAAATCATTTCAGTAGAGTATACGCTAGTCGCTGACGCTCTATGGACTCCATGTATTTACAGTAGGTATAAAGGAATAGCAAATAAAGGGAAGAAATAAAAGTTCGGCGATGAATTGAGTGAACGGGTTATTATTTTTTTAATTTTTGCGAACTAGTTTAAACGAGTATTATTCTCCCCTATCTATAAAATTCAATCTTGTTCATCAGTGCGACATTAGATGTTTCTTTGCTCTTTTTATAGGGTAGTCTATTACAACTGGCAGGTCTTCGTAACAAGATGTATTTGCTCTATATTTCTACCATTTAATCATAGGTTTTTGTTTTTTACTGCTTATAATAGCTGTATTGATAATTATCTATGAAACAGTGATTGTTTTATGCATAAAAACTTCTCTTGGGTCTGGCAAGCCTATATTCCCTAGGTGAAGTTTTTTTTATTTGCTTTTTAGCGGAAGTACGTGTCCTACGTGTCCTAAGCAGGTCCATTTTTAGCAGTTATAGTACCTATAAACAAAAAGAACGATCTTCTACAAGTCTTCTCTGTGCTAGAGGTTGGAATCGATTTTGTATAGAGTTCAGAAGTTCATTGCAAGTCCAAACCAATAAGTGAAGTATTCAAGGCTTAGTACTACTTGTGGTTTATAGAGGAGAAGAAGCTAATGTAAAAGATCTCTTAAAAGGTAACTAGCTTAGCCATCGCTGTTTTAGAAGTAGATGTTACATGTTCAAGCCATGATGCATCTAAATCAATTGTGATGGCCAGAAGATGAATGACTTCGTCTGATTTAATCATTGGTCTCCGTTTATTGAAACCCGTTTATTGTTGTACACAAGTTGTTGTTGTAATTTCGATCATCCAATTGACAAAAATTTCGCCGCAGAAATTGGCGGCGGTTGCCCCCCTTAGAGTTAGAATCGTTGTTACTCCTAACTGACCCGCTACCAAACTCGGTTTTATTTAATTTCTCTACTACCTTTGAATTTTTGAATAGTAATGCAAAAGTCCTAAAGTTTTGAGTCAAGTCCTTGATTCTCCTGGACATGCCAAAAGCTTGAATGTTACTCTTTTGTTGCAAACAATCTTTGTAGCTTATATTATTTTTTTAAAACCCAGAATCTACGTTACTGCCACTGCGCCGGGTAATACCAAACAATCAAGAGTTGTGGACGTTTAAATCGTTTAGGTTTTTACATGATTGGTTCTTATTCAGTCAAACTTTTCGATTAAATGTTAAAACAATATCCCAAGCTAATCGTCATTCGGGAAGCGATAATTGCAACAAATAAAACATTTCTCACTTTTCTTGATGAGTAGTGAGTTGAGTACTTATTTGGATATCATCATTTTACAGGATGTCTCATTCTTTGTGGTAAAAATATAACTTTGTCACTCCAAAGTCAATAAACAAGACCAAAGATTTTTCGCTCTAAACGACCAAAATTGTCGTGGAGTAGAACTAGGATAGTCAGGGTCTTTATATTATTGATTGTCTTCCTTGCCTGTTTTTACTTTCCTTTTACGATCGTATTTCCTGGATTACAGTAACGTATGCCTTGTAGCAGCTTGCGGATTCCACGTTTATTCTGTAGAGCCAGTTTCAATTTATTAGATAATCGTCAGTATCCACTACAGGAGCTTCTTTAGTCGTTCGGTTGTTCACTTTGTGCATCCTAAGAATTACAAAGAATTAATCTTTGTAATTCTTAAGCTGCCATCTGAAAGAAGAAATATCTCAATGAATTGATGCATTCCGCCAGGCTGCCACCAATTATCCCGTCAGACTGAGCTGGTAGGCATCAGCTTGGTCGCTTATATTCTCATGTAACGCATTGCCGATCATTTGGTCGCCATTCCCAGCAAAGATTTTTTTATAAGAATTACCGAATTACTAAAAGTTGGGATATTTGGAGTTTCTTAATAAAGATGTCAAATTTTGTTAACTGTTTTATTTTTTTTAAGGATAAGGGTATTTTACCCGATTCAATGGGACGCAACGCTGAAGTGGGATACATACTCTCCCTAGGCGTGCATCGAAAACATCGCCGCAATGGAATCGGATCGCTTTTGTTGGATTCATTGCTAAATCACTTGACCACCGACGAAAGGCATCAGGTCAAGGCGATATTCTTGCATGTTCTAACAACTAATCAACCTGCCATTTTATTTTACGAAAAACGAAGGTGAGTATTTTTGTAAATGACAAAACACTCGCAATAGTGGTGTATTACTGTTTTGTCGAATAAGGCTTAGTTTTGCAGATAAGTTCTATCAACCATTAGTGTAATAATTCTGTTCGGTTCACCTTACGCCACTACCCGATTTTTCAGTCCGGTATCACATTTGTATTATTACATCAAAATGAGTGTGTGGTTTAAAAAAATTCGTCTGCTAAAAGTTAGTTTTTTTCAATTTCTAATAATTGAAAGACTAAACATTAAAAATATGTGGACCTCTTACACTATACTGTACCTACAAGTCAGGGAAGAGGAGCAGAATAGTTAAATATATAAATATCATTGCAAGTACTATGCGTTTACTTATATCAAAATCTTGTATCTAATTTCAGATTTTATTTGCATGCGTTTCTGCCTTATTACTATAATATACGAGGCAAGGGAAAAGATGGATTCACATACGTGACATACATAAATGGTGGTCATCCGCCTTGGTCGTTATTATATCCTTTTTTAAATGACATTTTTCCTAGCTCAACTAACACAATAATAATTAATATTTTTTGAATTGTTTCCCTTAACATTATTTACACAGACCACATGAAAAATTTAGGATTAAAACTACGAGAGGCTGGAGGCATTTGCTCTTGGATGATGACAAGATTACGTCAGATCTTCCGATGGGTTTGCCATAAAACAAATCGTTTTAACTTTGTCCACTAGGCGGCAACTCTCTACTTTGTCGCTTCGATGAAGATACATCTTGCAAGGAGTTAATCAAATACTTAACTTATTATTATATTCTTTTTGTGTTTATGTAACAAATTGAGACTTTATTTCAAGTAAAAAAGGCCAAATTAACGGATTTCTCTACACGCTCGTAATGTACGTTAAAACCAAGGATTATTAGTTCATACACACCCATCAAATAAGAATTCAACGTTGATGCCGAAGAATTGTTATCATTTTTATATTTTGTGAATCTGTAAATAATAATCATAATCCACACTAATCATAAAAGTACGTATATATAGGTAAACAGAAAAAAAGTTAAAAGTTTAAATTATCCTTAGTAAAACAAAAGTGATAAGAAAGAAAGAATTTTAAGATACCAATATTTAGTGTTGTAGGCTCTAAAATACAGATGAACATATTTATTCGTTGAAATAGGATATAGTACAATTGTTAGGACAGCAAAGACATTGATACCGTTTATTTGTTAAAAGAATAGAAACGATTTTTTTATAAATTAAATTTAAGCACAATTTATGATTTACCAAAATGACATCAATAGGTATCTTTGTTTTATGTTTATTTTGTTTTGTGGAGTTCATTTATTTAATTGAAGTGCAAAGCTTTAACTGCAGGTAACACATGAATACTATTCAATTTTTTAGAACAATTTATTTACAATTACCTCAGAATTGGTATTATGTATCTTGTTTTCCTTTTTTTTCTTTTATGTGATCAAAATAAAAAATGTATGTTTTGTATTTGTTTTACAAATAAGAATACTGCATTCTAATTTTAACTTTTGAATCAACGGATACGTAAATAAGCACAACTGTTGCATCTGGAGTGATGAGCAGCCACATGCTATACAAGAATTACCAATGCATCCCGAAAAAACGACAGTTTGGTGTGGTTTATGGGCGGGTGGCATCATCGGTCCATTTTTCTTCAAAGACGACCGTAATGAAGAAACGCTACCGTCAACGGCGAACGATATCGAGGCATCCCAGTTGGCTGAGTTGAACTTGGTTAACATGTGGTTTCATCAAGAAACGGCTCTGTTACTTGGCCGCCAAGATCATGCGATTTAATGCCTCTTGATTATTTCTTGTGGGGTTATGTAAAGTCGTTAGTCTATGTGATGAGCCGTAGAGTATAGGCCGAAATGCAAGAAAAAAAGACGTTAAATTGGACCTTCCGAATGGACGCTTTGAGACGGACCAACGGACAACATTTACAATTAGTTGTATATAAGACGTAGACGGCAAAGGCCTATTTATCGAAATAATATTTTATGCTAATTTGAGTATTTTATGCGATTTAAAAAAAAAAACTACGCTTAAAATATCACCCGTTAATTACGAGATTTTGACAGAAATTCCTCATCCGGAGGGCTAATTCCCAAATGAGCGCCTGACCGTTTTTAAAGCGATACCTCAATTTCGATCGTCTTCGCTTTTGTTTATTATCAAAACCCAAAGCGAGCGAAAATGATATTTCCCGAACATTCCATTTTGTCCGTTCCGGCTTCCAATTTTACCATTTTTTTCTAAACAAAATTCTGGTATTTGGTATTTTTCATGTGTGCATCAGAGATAAAAAATCGGGTGTTGAAGACGTACTAAAGTTATGTATCTCGTCCTTTGGCCGGGTGTCAATTGGGTTAAAATGCGGGTTAAATTGTATCCACTATTTTTGACATTTTTGCAGGGGTAAAAACAAATTAGCTTTTTGCTGTGTCAATTGGATTAAATAAGATTTTAATTGAATACTATTTTCAATAATTTCCCTAAAAGAATTGAAACAAAATTCCTTTCTTTATATTTTCTTGTTTTGAGAAAATACGGAATAGATTCCAGAAAAATTAACAAAAATCCCTTAATTCTTTATTATTTTGAGTAATAAAAGTATTGTTGCATGATTTGTTTTCATGATTAAGCTTATCGCATATGAAATATAGCGAAACGATTGAAATCATAACATTTTTGCAACCATCCATTTTCAAAAACCCATTTTTAGTTTATTTTAAAGCGGTAATAGTTTTTGCAAAAAAAAATGTTTTTTGCTTCTAATATTTTTAATCGAAATGATGTTTTATTTTCCCGTCACATGTGAACACTGGTAATGACGATTAATCCACGAGTGTGCTTTTCATCTCTCATTAGGTATACCAAATGTCAAAACTGAAATTAAAATTTTGAATTCTCTATTCACCATACTAATGTCAAAAAAATTTCCATTGGCTAATTACCCACACTCGCTAAAATTTATTCAGTGGCTGCTTACCAGTGTTCACATGTCACGGGAAAATAGTGTATCATTAAGATTATTAAATAAAAAGCAAAGGACGTGTGTTTTATATCAGAATATGTAACGAAGGTTGTAAACTAAACTAAAAGTGGATTTTTAAAAAGATGGTCTCAAAATTGTTATGATTCATTTGTTTCGACGTATGTGAAAAAAACTATATATTTAATATTTCTTTTACTGACAATAATTAATAATTAAGGGATTTTTGATGATTTCTCTGAAATCTATCCGGTATTTTTATATTACAAGAAATCATAAAGAAAGGAATGTTGTTCCAATTTATTTTGGAAATTATTGAAAATAGTATTAATATTGTAATGGTTTAATTTAATTTTTGGTTTTTAATATAATAACCAGAGCACAGAGATTTTTTCATCTGTGAAAAACATCTCAATAATCTCGCTATCAGTTAGTGCACCCTCTGCAGATTGTAGGAAGCTTTTATAGTGACAGCAGCAGCAACAACTTCACTACGGAAGTAGCAACATAGTTTTGGGATTGAGGTTGACATTCTTTGGTTGACGCCTGACGGTGTAACGCGTAATATCTAAATGATTTAAAACTGCTTATAATTTCAGAGATCTTCGTCTAATTTATAACTCAGGTGTGGTGTCTAGCCCTGAAAATAATTAAATAAAGTGTTTAAATAGAAATTATGATGACGTCGCGAGAAACACGACAAATTTAAGTGGATATACTCACGAAATTGAGTGTTTAGTTGGCACCATTGCCCAGTTGCGGCCATTGTTTGAAGAGTTACCGGCGAATTATCGTCCGACCGCTGAGGGGGACCAGCAAAGTGAAGCACCAGGTAAAAGGGTTGCGTTTTCTCGATGATGAAACTAATGCTGGAAAGGCTGTCACACAAAACCCACTCCCGTCCGAAGTCAACTGGAGTCGCAGTTAAACATACTACGTATGCGACGCGATGTAATAATGCTCCAACAACAAATTCTCGAGATGGAGGTTAAAGCATCGCTATCGATAGATAGCCCAAACCACCAGGGAGTCAACTTCGAACCTTGAGGACGCTCTGAATGTAATTACCGGGAGGAACCATTACGACATCAGGAAATCGTTTGCTGAGTTTGAGCAATATACTGCAACGAGCGGATTCAAATCGGATGAGATATACCTAGGTGTACGTCGACTGCTCAAGGAAACCGCCAAAGAATAAATTATTAATTATAATCCTTACTATATATCTGCTTTAGTGTAATGAAAAATTAAAACTTTAAGATCAAAAAATATCCCTCCTTATAATTGCTTTGCCTGCGCGGGCTCAGTGGCGCGATGGTTTGTGCGATAAACTGCCGCACAGAAGTCCTGGGTTCGATTCCCAGACGTATAGCAACACCTAAATGAACTTTCACTGGCCCTCATCTCGTGATGATCTGACAAATCATCCGATACTACACTCAAAAATCTTATCTCAAATTCGCCGTTCGTAGTCGGCATAAAACAGGAACTCCCGTCATCATGAGAAAGCTCGGCACTGGGTGTAAAACAAAGAAATATTTTGTTGTGTTCTGTTAAACAAAGCTACCATTCATTGGCGGTTTTCAATTTCTTATCAGCCGAAATTGGCAGCATTCCGGATTGCAGGTTACAACAACTGTAACAAATGGTCTAATTGGGAGGTCCAATTTTGTGTCACTTTTCCACGAATTACGCGTGTTATGTTATCCTGTAAGGCTTCAATCATGTTCGGCTTGTGCACATTGACTAACGACTTTACATAGCCCCACAAAAAATCATCGCTGAACAAAATTTTTGGATAAAACTGTGGATTTTCATGGAGCTGTTCTAAGGCCCATTCACAAAAAATTAGACGTTGTGATAGGTCATTCGGCTTCAATTCTTGCACAAGTTGAATTTTATAGGCTTTCAACCCCAAATGGACACGTGGTTGAGTAACACATGCCCAATTGCTAAGAATGGCGACAGAACGATAACAGCACGAATTGTTGATTCACCAGGTCGATTAAGACGACTATAATATGATCGTGATAAACGGTGCACATTTTTCACAGATTTGCAATCGGTGCTCGTTTGTAAGTCTTTCAGTGATTAAATCAGAGTATACTGAAAACTTTTCACTTTGACAGATGACGTTTGGAAGCCATTACTAACTCTTAAAAAATCACTCGTTAAAAGGTAATGTGATTTGGAAAACAAAATTGTAGTTAGGTTTTCAATTGGTAATAAGATCAATCTTCATTTTGATGTAGATTTGCAAAAAGACAAATTTTGAAACAAATTGCTTTCTATTTGGCAAAAAATTAATCTCATAGCATTTTCGATTATGAAAATAAAAGCACTCTTTTTTTTTTGCTTTAGATCACTTGAAAATCTCCAATTCAAGTGAGATTTACAACTTGCACCAACACAAAAACATTTGACATCTGACTTATGTCAGTTTAAAAAATGCATTTCGCAGTTTAATTTGAAGTTTTCCGATATAAAATGAGTTTATATGAAGAAAGAAATTAAATCAACATTAAAAAAATTGTTGGAATAATCTTCCTTATCAACAATATCAAGCGACATTTTCCTGGATTCCCACAAAAACAATTCCTCATTCAGTGTTTACAACAATGGCCTTGTTCCGCTTTTCAGTTTAGAACTAAAAATTGAGGTAAGGTAACGCAAAATCTTACCAAGTTTAAATGTAAAATCTTACCAAGTTTAAACGTAAATGTCAAACTATTTCAACCCTTATTTTGTAATTGAATTTTCCATATATATATATTTCAATTTACTTTTATCCATTCAGAATAACTATGGGTATTCACACAACGTCGTAATTTTAGAACGTGCGACAGATTATAATTTTACGAAGGCGTTTCATGAATTCAATCTCACTTTAGTAATTTATTTATTGATAGAATTTTGTTCCTATTGCTATCATTTTGAACTGCATAATTTTTTCAGTTTAGCGCATCATTTGAAACTGACTGGTTATATGTCAAAATAGCATCTCAAAAGCTTACAACGTGTACCATCTCAGTTTACATACTCAATTCCTTTGACAAAATTCCGATATTGACGATTGGAAAAGTTCCAATGCAACAAAATTTGAGAGCTACTGCTATCTGTGAAGAATATCCATAAGGAGTGCGATAATTTGCAGGTATAAACTAAGGATTTTTTGGGTAAAGAGTAACTAATTGCAATAAAAATAAATTGAATTTGTAAATTTATGATCTTATTATTCGACATATGTGTTAAAACAAACAGTTTGACACGTAAAACAAACAAAAAAAAGTGAAAAACGCTTTATGTAGTATTCATGGTTCACAAAAAGAGTTAAAAGCTACATTTTTTGCGTTTTTTTACCCATTCGAAGAACGATCGCTTAATTAATAGTTCTGCATTAAATACATTTGTATAAAAATAGTAATTAAATTTTTGAATTAGGAGCAAAATTTTTGGAAACCACTTTAATAATTCTCGAAGACTAAGGACTTTGTATTTATATATTGTTTGTACAATCGTCAATGAAATTCAGCTTTAATCCACTCCATTGTTACTTATTATTTTTTCCTCATTTGAATTATTCATTTGATGATTTCCCGTACAAAAATGCGTTAGCTCTCAAAATGTATAGCACTTAGTCGATACGAAAATGTGCCACCAGGTGTTTGCCGTCAATTGTTGGAAAAAATGTCCCATACAAATTTTGACAGTTCATTTATCACGTCGTAATTTTATAACGTTTACCACGTTAATGACGACTTTCCGACGTTGCATGAATACGCCTATTATTTTTTATCTGAAAAGTAAAAAATAACTTGAATAAACCTATATTATCGGGTAATTTTACTGAAATCAAAAACATCTTCATGACAAGTCGAAGAAAAATCAGCTGTTTCACTCACTGGCTTCGTCAGTCATTTCTTTAAAATGTCACGTGATCAAAATTGTCAATTGTCCAATGAGAACAGTGCAGAGGCAAAATTAACGTGGTTAAACTAATACCCGGAACGAAACCAATGTAATCATTTCAAAAGCGGTCTTTTGACAGATTTAGATCAAAAAATAGATTGATTTGTTTTACAATTGGAAAACGCCATTAATCTTGCACATGCGAGAACAAGTACCTTGTATTCGCGGATTATATTTTCCAGCAACCCGTCCCCTAACCACCAATTGCTTTCAATAATAGCTTTTTGCAGTATAAAAATACAAATCCACAATTAATGGGGATTTGCCGCGCTTTTATGAATTAGCTTCATCGCAAAAAAAAAGTAGAGTCACTTGGATCCATATTTTACCATTACAATCAACACACCCAATACCAATTCGTGTGCGAAATTTCCGAAATTGTTGTAAATGATTCCCCATACAAATTTTGACAGTTCATTTACCACGTCTGGACATATGGTATACAACTATAAGGTTGTACCAGTGAAACGAATCTAAATATTTTAAAAACTTTTGAAAACAAAATGCTAAGATCAATGCGCCAAGGTATATAAGGAATGAAGATCTACGCAGAGACCTGGGTATTCCCGCAGTTAAAGATGAAACGAAAAATTTTGCATGCAAACATAAAAAACGTTTATTGAGACACGTTAACACAACTTTATGCACGTCTCGTCGTGTATTTCGAGATTTCCACCAGCCCACGGAAAATTTACCACGCTTACAACGTTTACGACGACGTTTCATGAACACCCGCAAAGGCCTAAGACCATTGACTTATTATCTATGGACTGCTAGTGAAATGTCATTTTCATACGCTTGTTTCACTGCGGATTAGCAAAGAAACACATATTATACAGTCGTCAAGCTTAAAGGTCCGCCCAGAATAGCTGGTATCTGGTATCGCTGTCAAAAGAGAGATATATGTCTTGCATGAAGTTACCCTCCATTGTCGCAGTTCACATGAGAGGAACATTGGGTGTTCACACGAATGAACATTACTCTGCGTGTTTTCATTTCTCTCTGCTCTTCCCTTATTTAAAAATGGCGAAAACTGAATTCTCGCACGATATCGAGTGTCTACGACAAAGAGGACTGTGGGGAACTGGGATATCCATCATGGCGGAAAGTAAATTTTCTCGTGCAGATGGAAGCTTGTAATGTAATGTTACCTTTCTATCCGCGAGCTCAAACATAAATGGAATAAATTTGACTTCAAGCTACAGATTCACGAATATACACATTGTGTAAGCGCTTACGGGTTGCCTTATTTTTATCTTCTGACTCAGATTCAAGCATCAGCTACAGATATGTATTCTGGGCGACCCTTAAAGGTCCTATGGAAATTTATGCTAAGAAAAGAGCGACATCTTGTGTCTTGTGTCTTGTGTCGCTATGGAAATAAATGTGTCTGACATTTATTTCCATAGCGAGATGTAGCGTCACCTATTCAAAAGTAGGGAAACTACAAACAGTAATGAAAAAAATTCTGTAATAACAATAAAAATATTGACAACCACGTCGTCAGTTTACCACGTTTACAACACTTTCCGGCGTTTCATGAATACACCTGTCTAATTATCTTACGTATTGGCGGAAGAATCTGATAAATCATCTCGTCGAACAAGTGAACACTCTTTCCATATAAAAGTACTTGTCATAAATAATACCACGGCATCACTGCTGTAGGGTATAGTTTTTATTTCTTGAACAGAAATCGTCAGTCTGTGAAAATTTGCCAAAAGGTGTACTTCGTTCGCGTAGCGGTCGCAGTTAGTGAAAATCGCGGTCGCGTAAAATTCACCAATGAATTTTACAATACATATTCTTGTATACGTGTAAATAAAATAATAATAACAAATAACTCAAATACTTACGAATTGAATTATCATTCTAATCAAACTTAAATAAAATGTTAAAATATACCTTTCTAATAGTCTTCAGTCTGCTGGTGTGTACGCGAAAAGTTTTTTCACAGTGGGGTGAGTTGTTATAGGTTAGAATTTTGATGGTGTAAGAAAAGTCAAGTTGTCATTCGACCCGTCCCTCGATTGTGTGCTAATTTTAATTTCTAATATCAAATGCAGCGGAGGAAGGAATCATTCCTCCACCCCAATATTAGATAATACTACCGCGTGTACATGTAATTGCAATTGCCATCGCTTCATTATATAATTGGACAAATCAAAATCAACAATAATCTTGGCACCTGATATGAAAGCCCTTAAAAAGCAAGAAAAAGTTGATATCGATTTGGCATTAGTCAGTTGATCTGTTATCATTTCTATTACTTGATTGTCTATTTTATGACCCAGCCTAAGTCAAAATAAATATGGCCGTGAAGAATGTGGATTCGCTATGGAAATCTTTCGTGGTGTGTTTTTGGTTTCTGTAACCGGTACGAGGTATCTGCCATGCAATTTTTATCCGTAGTCACGTACGCCAAAAGGTCCTCTTCATGTTTGCATTGTCATCAATTGAAATTGCACCCGAAAGTATCCAGGAGGGGAGAAATCAATTAATGTATCAACAATAAAAATCTATTTTGCACTTGCTTTGCTTTCTATAGATTAAAATATGCTAAGATCCAGCAGCCAATGGCGGTCGGTAGACATTTGTAGACTAATCTGCAGATTAAAACTAATCTAATCTGTAATATCGTACCAATCTCCCGGTGTGCAATTTTACGTAAAAAAAGAGGCGTGCGCATTATTCAAAACTCAACGTCAAAGAGTGAAACGATACTTATAGTAAATAGTTTGCGTCTTATTTTATTGTCTTATCGCAAGTGCGTAACTAAATAAACAACACGCTCTAGGTAGAATATAAATAAGACAATCCATTCCCATCTGATGACGTATGTTGTTGGTATTGTGAAGATTGCACGTGGTCACTGATCACACATGATGTGTTGGATCCGGTGAAAAGTCGTATGTGTGCGCTTATAATGTCGATATTCACGAGAATATACTTTCATACTACCAAATAGACGTAGTTCGAGAAAGTGAACCTGGGCTGTCCTAGTTTTTTGTTTGTGATAAACAAATGTCCTCACATGGCTGCTTTAAAATGCCCCAGTAACTACTATCAAAGATTATAAAGCCATCAGATGACGCATTGAGAACAAAAAACAGAAACTTTTGCTCGACAGCTTCAAGGTATGGGCGGGCTGGGTACACCTGAACACATGAGAAACGAGATCAAAATTATAAGGCGGGCTGTGCCAGTACGACCCGCAATATAAATTTCTTTCTTGTATGCAGTGCGTCATCTGTATGAATTTATAGTCTTTGCTACTATCAATACCTATATCTAATATATAAGGAAATGAACAAGCATACCAAATTGTATTTGCAAAATAACGTTTTTGCATTGAAGAATAATCTAATGTCATGTAGAGATATTATGATTTTTGTCGATAGCCATGTGGTAATCAAAACCCTATTATCCAACATCTACTCAAATGGTGTAACACATCTATAAATAATACTGTCCAGAACCACGAAGATCAACGATGTCAGTTTCTGGACGGTTGGATATTGCAGGAAAATATTTGGCTGAATTACACTGACGTATCATTGACTACGTCAATATGGACCCATTGGTGTTTTTTCACTGCAAAACATATTAGCCGTTATTTATCGCTGCCGTGTGTCATGTTCCCAACAAACACCCGGTCCCTAGCTAGTTACCTCTAGTTGCGCATTTTAATTTGGTGGAGATCAGTAGAGGAAGTCCTCACTTTATGTGAGGTATATTTGGGAACCGAATAATTACTTACATAAGTGGCGCTACAGTCCGGAATGAACCTGGGCCTCATCCAACATGCCTCTCCAATTAGCCCGGTCCTGTAATAACTGCCTCCAGTTGCGCACTTCAAATTGGTTGAGGTCGGTTTCTACTTCTTCGCGCCACTTAATGCGAGCCGGAGTATTGGTGTTCATTCGTTCTACATGTCCGAGCCATCTTAAACGTCCAATGCGGAGTTTTTTGACCAGGGGCATGTCGCTGTACAGCTCGTATAGTTCTTGCCTGAATTTTTGTCTCCATAGCCCGTCAACGCAAACGGGACGGAAGACTTTTCGAAGAATTTTCAGCTGAAATCGACCAAGGATTTCTTCATCCGCTTTTGAGACGGTCCATGCTTCAGCGTTGTAGAGCAGGACTGGGATGATCAGGGTCTTATATAGGATCTCCTTAGTAGTTCGAGTGAGGGCTTTACTACTGAATTGCCTTTTAAGCCCGAGAAAACAGCGGTTGGCAAGAGTAATTCTTCGTTTATTTTCTAAGGAGATGCTGTTGTCAGAGTTAATAGCGGAGCCGACATAGACAAAGTCCCGTACTACCTCAAAGTTATATCTGTCAATGGTGACGTTCTGTCCAATTCGTCGATGTTGTGTGTCCTTTCGTGTTGACAGCATATACTTTGTCTTGCCCTCATTTACTGCTTAACCCATTTTTGGGAATCAAATACTGCGAGCCGGAGTTTTAGTGTTCATTTCGACTGCATGCCCTAGTCATATTTGAGCAGGTTTATGTCTCTGTAAAGTTCATAAACTCCTTACTTGAACCTTCGTCTGATCTTATATAGTTCGAGCGAGGACTGTTTTTTTTTTTACTAAATTAAATTCTTAATGCGTAAAAAGAGTGGTTGGCAAGAAAAGAGTTAATAGTGGAGCCAAGGTACTTCCTCAAAGTTGCAGCTGTCGATTGTGACGTTCTGCCCAATTCGTCGAGTTTGTGTGTCCACACTTGTTGGCAGCATTTACTTAGTCTCATTTTTACTTACCCTGCAGCATCCCGTAGTAAATGAAGTCATTAGGAGATCAGAGATTTTTAAAAAAAAAACATTCCCAGAAGAGGGAAAATCGACTTCCTTTACAGCTTACATTACCATGAATTCCATACAATGGTACGTGTACGAAATTTTATCATTCTAGCTCAATATTAAAAGCTTAAAAACTGGTGACGTACGGACGGACGGACAGACATGGCTTAATTGACTCAGCTAGCGGTTCTAAATCGATCTTTAAGATATAACTAGCTAAATTTGTTTTTATTTTCAAACTATGTATCAAAACAAATATAGGGTATAAAAAAGTCTGAGTATATTGCGGATAATCTTATGCATGGTAAGGAATCGTGTTCGACTTACGGAGGTTTCGGAGAGATCCGGTCGTGAAACTCTCATAATATCGTCGATATATAGTTTCACAAATTTATGGAATTTGGCTCGGTCGTTTTGTACAATGTTCTCAAGAATGGTGTTAAAGGAGCCACATGGCAACGCGTCACTTTGCCTTTAATTTTTTTGGCACTGAGTGTTTGAGTATCGTGAATTCTCCATCGCCATTCGGCGCAGTATCACTCGTGCAGTGGAATAGTATCTACTTCATATTCATTGTAGGTGCATTGCCCTCCTGCTAAGTCAATCAATCGGGCCTATTGGGAATTCAAATATGTTCGGAAAATATGTTAACTGAAGTAAGTATGACATACATACATGTGTCACACTTTATTTAAACTTCAGCAGGTCATTAACCTATTCCTTTCCCAGAAAAGAACGTTAAAAATAATTTAATTTCAAGTCTGCAAAATATAACGACCTTTTCACAGGAGACTCGCGCACCCCAAGAACATCATGACCTGGGTGTCATCTCATGTGTCAACCAATCAAACTAAAACATTTGTTACCAAATCAAATTGGTTTCAATCGGTGGCTGAAGTTGGCAGAAGTTTAATGTGAGCGTTACGAATCGTTGAAATCGTCCGATTGGACGCCATTTTATTTATACATACATATATGTATTTATGTTAATATTTAGATGTGTGATTACAATACAAAATATACGATTCTTTTCAATAGAAAATATCAAGTTTGTGCATCGTTGTGCATTTGGCTTCAGAAGAAAGCCGGTTTTGTAATCGATCTCTTTAAAGCGTACTTCTCAACCTACATGTCGAGATAATTTGCTTATAAAATATTACTTTTATTTTGTTGAAATAATGTGGATTAACAAAACTGAAATACTTGTTAGCCTTGCACAATTATTCGTGATAAGTGCAAATTTTTTACATCGTAGTTATTCCAATATTGTCAACCCATTCAAGTTTACAAAGGTCAAGATTGACTAATAAAATCAAATGATACCGACAGTATTATCAATTTTATACGCTAATAAATATTCCTTTGCTATCATTTTATTTTGCGCATGCATATATAATACATATGTAAAGGGTGATCCATTTCGAGGTTCCCTACTTTTTTAAAGAAAAAAACACAGAAAATTCAAATTTAATGGAGAATGTTTATTATCATTTGAAAGAACATTGTTTGGCATTTATTTTTTGAAGATTATGTCTATCAAATGTTGGCCGTTGCTACATCGCAGATGGTCCATCCGTTGAGTCCAATTTTCGATCACTCGTTCGAGCATTTCGACTGGTAACTGGCGAATGACACGCGTGATGTTTTCCTCCAAGGCCTGAATCGAAGCGGGCTTGTCGGCATAAGCTTTTGACTTTACATATCCCCACAGGAAAAAGTCTAACGGAGTGATATCACACGATCTTGGTGGCCAATCGACCGGCGGGTGATGGTGTTGCGAATAGTACGCTCAGTAGGCCGATTATGTTGACCATAAGTTGAGCGAAGTGCACGAAACACATTCCTCACAGAACGTGAATTTTCATAATAAAGTTGAACAATTTGTAAACGTCGTTCACGCGTAAGTCTTTCCATTATGAAATGCCAAACAATACTAAACAAAAATAACATGACAGCATGACACGACTCACACGTGATCTGTCAAAAAAGGCTATTGAAAAAAGTATCTCTACTTGGATCACCCATTATTTGTGTGTAATAATTAATATTTTTGGAAAGTATATTAATATGTTTGATCGACAGATCGACAATAGAGTACTTTGAATAAACTGCAAAACAATGTGACAGCTAGCAAATGTGAAGGAAAACAAACAGAATTTAATACTTTTAATCCGCCTTTCAAAATATTTGTTTTGATATAAATATTAACTTAAATTAGAAACACATTAGTAATTTTTGTACAACAATTTTGACAGAAATTTTAACAAATAGCGCATCTTTTGAGATAACTAGCTTCGTAAAGTAGTCTATTCCAGAGCACTTTCGCGACATGTTTTAATATGTAAATAAATTCCATGCGATTCAACTGCAAGTTTAAAAATAATCGTTCTCACTTTTTGGTTCGTGATGCAGGGTGATGCATTAACATATGTTACTTTATATCCAGACGGGGGAACACGTTATTAATAGAATATTAAGTACCTACCTACTTGCATATGGATTTAGAGAAACGGTCAGATAATTCATAAATGCAATTGAGTTGGTAATTTCTATAACCACGTGTTACTTTTACGCGGGAAAATAGAAACCGGAATAAAAATATTTTACATTAATTTTTTGTTTGCATATCGACGGGACTATGTAAAATCGCTGTCCTGGACAGATTTAATAAATAAGATCTTAATATTTTTCAACTTTATGTATTTATGTGGCTAAATTTTGACAATAGTGTGGTGACTAGAGACTTGAAAATTTTAACCTGCTCAACAGCTCGCTAAAATATATCCAGTGGCTAATTTTTGACATTTGATATACCTACTGAGGGGTGACAGAGATGGAAAGAACCTGCAGAAATGTCAAAAATTAGCCAATCTATTAAGTTTAACCCCCATATTAACGCAATTGACACACGGCCTTACGCTATATTCTTAACACGCTCCAGTTTATTTAGCAATTTAAAATTGTAATCTCTATTTAAATGAACTTCAAACACCTCAAAACACAGTCCGCTGGAGTATCCTATTTCCAGAATTAGAAATCTTAAGACAAATATTTAGTTTCTTTGTCGTTGATTTCTATGCAAAGAACATACAAATTATACTAAAATAAGTAAAAATTTTTAATGATTGTTAATTGTTTATTGTTAAGATAAATAGTGTATTTTATATATATTGTTTATTGTTAAGATAAATAGATATTTAAAAAATTGGTATACAAATGTTGTCCTCAAATTTTAAAAACAGTCCCCTGTCACTTTTTGAAAATAATGCAAAAATCACATTTTGTATTGGCGCGGACGTTTAGATTGTGAAACAGAACGCAATCGATTTATAGTTCTATCAGCTGTAGAGCTAATTTTGTTAGGTTTCACAATGGCGTTTCTGGCGAGCACGTTTCTTGGACGCTAGTTAAAAAAGAGTCCACTGGTAATTATTTTATGTACAGCTTAAAGAGGTTTAATTTCGATAACTGTAAAAATTAATAACTTTGCTAGTCTGAAGCCGCATCTGTTTCTTAAACGTGATAGATTTAAACCTTTTTTATTTTATTTAGCTTTAAGAGTAAAAATAACAGTCTGCTGGCAGTCTCCGACTGCGACTTCCACCCGAATTCAGGAAAACGTTCCTTATGTTTCACCAGATATTAACGTTATTAAAGAAACCGATATTTCACGACCGTGTGACGAAAGTCAATACTGTTTTTTTGGAATATTCCAGCTCCTAGTAAAATCCGCCTATATCTATGACATCGGATATTACGTTTAAGTTTTCCCTTTGAAACTCTGAAATATTCTGCTGTTGTTGTTAATAAAGTATATAACAAAGAAGTGACTTATCTGAACATTTGGCGACATTAAGGGCCACGGGTTCAGAATCGACAAAAATTATGTTTCTGATGTCAGTTTTGACCAAATATTAGAAAAGTTACCAAATCTAGATCTAACCCTTTTAAGGAGAAGATATTTCTACTACGGTCTATGAGAAATAAGCTAATTTAAGAAATTCCTGAAGTGTAATGGTAAAAGACTGACTTTATAGTCAATCGATGTTTAATGGTTTAACTCCACACTAGTTAGCATGTACTTTAAATTAAAAGCTAGCTTTAACTTATTTTCATCAATAGACACTTTTTAACATGGCGCCTATTAGTGTATACACAATTACAGTGAACACTCTCAAACACACCTAAAAGTGACAGTGAAAAAATATTTCAGCTGTTTGTGCCTTTGCCGTCGCCCGATTTGAAAACGACAGATGACATTACGCTAACTCTGCCTTAAATATTTAAAGTGATGTTTCGGTTGCTTTAACTTTAATGCAGAGCGATAACGCTAAAGTACACTTTTTGACGACTATAATAATCAAAACGTGTTAGTACGTGATAAAATTATCTGCTTTAAGCAACTATAAATTTGCGCCATTGTAGTATCAAATAATACAGAACTAAATGAGAGTACAGCGAGTTTTCATTAATATGTTATATTTCAAATATAAAAAAAACGTCTTTATAGTTCGCTAATTTCGCACAAAATCAATCTGTTCCTGTTCTTTTGCAGTTACAATTAGTAGATTCTCAAACTTCATGGAGTGCTGGTAAATTTTCTCAGAGCGCTACAAATATAGGAAAAAATACGAACAAATGACATAAAATACATACCAAAACAATGACTTGTCACTTTCAATGAAACTTCTTTGTGTTCGTCGGGTTAAATCCTAACTTACATGAAACGAAGTGTGACAACGGCGGGCAAACAAAAACATCGAGCAAACACTTTTTTTTAGCAAAAGAGAACGAGGGCATAAGCATGAGAGAGTACTCTGCAGTGAATGCTTTGGATTGCACATTAGAGAATTGAATGGATAGGGGGGCGGACAGAACCAATGTGCGACAAACAACAACATGCGAAAACTTGTTGGGAGCACAAATGTGCGACGAACAACAACATGCGAAAAGTTGTTTCAGAGAAACAGCAAGTGCGTTAGCATGTAAGCATAAGAGAGCTCTGTACGGATATTACGGACAACAGTTCTTTTGATAAAGAAGGACTTCTCTTATTTATTAAAAGTCGATGCATAAAGTTTCATTTCAGCCGCGTAGCACTTTAAGGTCTCTTATTCTTTTTTCGCTATTTCATACTAATTTTTACAACAACACGTAAAAATCAGTAAAAATCAGTAAGACTAAGAACAAGTAAAAAATAATATTTTACGAATACATACCTAGTATGTTTGGAACATTGATTAAACATTTTCAACTGTGAAAAGAGTAGTTAAAACATTCAAGCAGACTGTGTCTGTGTTTATTTGTGATGAAAAACACACTACCCGTTTAAATGTAAATATCGCATCAGGGAAATTGAGAATCAACAAGTGGATATTGATTTCCAAACAAAAGTGCCATAAGCGAAAAGTTATTTTTTACTTTGATGGCTTTCATAATTACAAATATTTCCGTTTTAAAGTTTAGAATGTTATTTTTTCGTGGGCTGGTGAAGAGGATCGTTGCGTCGGCGCGTGCTCACAGTCGTGTGAGAATTTTGCTGACTTATACCACAACACTTGTTGTATTCGTATTGCTTCTAATTTATGATTTTTTTTTTAAAACAAGTATGTCTATATAAAACATTCGACAGGTAACTTTCCTTCGAGAGTTTTTAAGTTTTGGCCAATTTATAGCGCGGTTTGTGATTATCGGGCTAAATACAAGGGTTTAGTTCTTTGAAGATAAACAGACCTCTTCGGAGATATTCGTTTCTTGTGTTCCACGGGGCGTTGACAAACAATCTTAACATTTTGATTTCAAACGTCTCTAAAATGTTTAAATTCGGTTCACTGGTAAAACCCGATAGTTGTATACCATATGTTCAAACCGGTTTTAGAATTTGCTTGTATGAAAGCAGCTTGTTATCAAGGTTAAGCTTCGAATATTTTTGGAGCTGCATTTTGTCTATTAACCTCGTTGAGAGCGTTTTGTAATTGCTGTGGCAAGGGCTATATATTAGTGTTGTCAGCTAACTTGGCAAGTACTGTATCGTTTGTGCAAGAGTGGTCCAACGTCTTTGCGGTACTCCTCCCAATAGTTCTTTGAAATTCGAATATTCGTTTCCAAATTTTACACGAAAGAATCCATACTCAAGATAGGTTTGGAAACTTCATCATGGATTTAAGGCAGCTAACCTAGGCTTAACTAGTCGAATAAATGCTTTGGTGAAAGTAACCCTTATTCGACTTTGGGGATTTATGTCTTTGAAGTGTTTAATGCTTTACATATGATAGTCAGTAGTAACGCCTTGTCTTAATACCTTCTATTTCTTTCTACCATAGTAAAACAACTCATGTCTTGTTTGGCTTTCATGTCACAGTGCGATTCAGAGAAATTATATATCTTATCAGTTTGCTAGGCTAGGATCTCATATGCATTTTATATTCTATCCCAAGGGCTATAGTTTTTTGACACATGTTTTGATACATAAATAAATAACTATGATAGACATATTACAAAGTAGAGTCGACCTAGTTAGGTCTTCACGCATATATGTTACAAGATTAAGGATCTTCAATTTTGAATTAGACTGATGAAATTTATTACATGAATTGTTTGTTTCCCAAACAAATATATTCAGAATCCGCCCACTACAACGACCACCATTTTTTAGAAAAACTTAGTTCTTGAAAAAGTACCAAGATACACCAAGTAACAAGATATTTGGACAAAAGATATAATAAAAAAAATAATTTATTATACAAAGCATTTTCTAAAAAAATGTATTTTATAAAGTTGAAAGAAATTCGAAAAAAGTTTCTACAAAATTATGTTCTTCGACAATATTATTATATAAATAATATGAACATTTCGTCTATAGATAAAAAAGTCATATCCTATAAGCATATTGCATAAAGGTATTGTTATTAAAGCTCCTCGTTCATGCCTCCTCATAAAATTACCCTATCGAAAAGTGCCATTATTTTCCCAAATTTACAAAATTTAAATTGTAACGCATTAACTATTTTCTTATTCAATTCCAAAGTATATTTTCTTTTAGTTTATTAAAAAAAAGAATAAGAGATCTCAATCCGTGACCGCTTGATCCTTAAGTTTCAGTCATTCTATTCGTTTTTAATCCCGAAATTATCTTGGCTAAAGCATTTGGTACTGTTTATTAGCTCAATGAGTCCGAACTAATGCAGTTTGCTTTTATTTGTGTTACTTGTTATTTGTGTCCTACCTTGGTACAGCTTATTAAGTTCGCATTTTTTTTCAATAAGTTCAGATAAAATTAATTCGTTTCATTTTTTTCTATGGAGTGTCTAATTCGGTCGACGTTTATATAGCTACAATCGGTGGTCGGTATCATATTAGACCAAATTACTATTAATCGTGCTTTCTAAATATCTGCGTTCGCAATATTTCACCCATTCATGCAATCTACTTCCTACTATCTGAACACATTTGGCGTCATAAAAATGCTGAATAAATTGAAATATATGTAGTGTGGAGTGCAAATATTTTTTTTTTCATAAATTTGTCATTTTGTAGCGCCCTAGCACTCGCAGGTCAAGATTAAAAAAAAAACAATAAATTGAAATATAAAGGGTGATCCATTTCGAGGTTCCCTACTTTTTAAAAGAAAAAAACACAGAAAATTCAAATTTAATGGAGAATGTTTTTTATCATTTGAAAGAACATTCTTTGGCATTTATTTTTTGAAGATTATGTCTATCAAATGATGGCCGTTGCTACGTCGCAGATGGTCCATCCGTTGAGTCCAATTTTCGATCACTCGTTCGAGCATTTCGACTGGTAACTGGCGAATGACACGAGTGATGTTTTCCTCCAAGGCCTGAATCGAAGCGGGTTTGTCGGCATAAGCTTTTGACTTTACATATACCCACAGGATAAAGTCTAACGGTGTGATATCACACGATCTTGGTGGCCAGTCGACCGGCCCAAAACGTGAAATTATGTGCTCACCGAAATGTTCTCTCAATAAGTCCATTGATTGATGCGATGTGTGGGAAGTGGCGCCGTCTTGCTGAAACCAAATGTCGCCGAGATCACGAGCTTCAATTTCAGGCATCAAATAGTCGGTTATCATGGCACGATAACGGTCGCTATTGACGGTTACGTTCGCACCGGCATAATTTTTAAAGAAATATGGACCGATGATTCCACCGACCCACAAACCACACCAAACCATTGTTTTTTTCTGGATGAAGTGGGAGTTCTTCAATCTCTTCAGGTTGCTCTTCGTCCCAAATGCGGCAATTTTGTTTGTTTACATACCCATTGAGCCAGAAATGGGCCTCATCGCTAAACAAAATTTGCCTCGAAAACGTCGGATCTTCTTGGAACTTTTCAAGAGCGCATAGAGCGAAGCGATGTCGCTTGGGAAGGTCGAGCGGCTTCAGTTGTTGCACAAGCTGTATTTTGTACGCTTTCAATTTAAGATCTTGACGTAAAATGCGCCAAGTCGTACCATACGTCGGTCCGAGTTGCTGCGAACGACGCCGAATCAACTCTCTACGGTCTTCGTGTACACTCTCAGCTACGGCCGCTATATTTTCTTCACAGCGTGCTGGACGTGGTATATTCGGTCGAATATTATCCAATAATGAATGCTGGGTCTCAAAATGGGTGATGATGTTGCGAATAGTACGCTCAGTAGGCCGATTATGTTGACCATAAGTTGAGCGAAGTGCACGAAACACATTCCTCACAGAACGTGAATTTTCATAATAAACAGAGATAAGGGAAGTAAAGAGATACCAATCTTCTCGGTTTGCCTACAAGCTAAATTCACCCATAATTACGTATCTTACACATACTATCACATTTTTAAACAAGTATGCGTGAGATAAGTTATTCCCCACATTTTTTGCTCAAATATTTTCGATTTTCCCCCGCTACCTCGCCGACCGCACCGACAACCATCACAGAAAGGGGTGAAAATTTACATCGCAGTTACGACAGCTGTAGCATTGCCACCACCAATGAGCGCATCCAAGAAAAATTTAAGAAATAAGCATCGCGTTTTGAATAATCAATTTAATAAAATCTTGAAAATATATTTATTTATTTTGTATGTTATGGTTGAAAAAATATTAGTGCAAAAAAACCTACTGAGAACAATAAAATAGAATTCTAATTTTTCATGTGCGTTGAATTCAGTAATACTTCCATTAATTTTGTATTTGTGTTGTTACTGCATATGTAACTAAATCCACATGCTTGCAATAAATCGTTCTAATTGTCCTATTTATCTGTCTAACGCATTCTGTGATATTTTGATATATTATCTATGAAAAAACGGATAAGAGTTTGATTACCTACATGCAATTAACACAATTTGTGGAAAAAGGATATAAGTTTTATTACGTATATCCGGCTGTAGCAGACCTTCATAAAAACGCTTAATGAGGAAACATTTTTGTTGTTTTTTTTTTCATTTTAAAAAGTACATACTGACATAAGTTCGAATCGAGAACATCGTAAATTGAGGAATAAATATTGAAGTGCGATCAGAAGTTTAGCCATTTGATTTATATTGCGGGTTTATGCCATACTAAAACACATTTTTCACTTCTATCCAAGCATAAATCTTACTACGAAAATTATTGGAACTAGGATATTTTACAAGACATACATACTTTGCTTAGTTATGCCAAAAAATAACAGGAATACAGACTGTGACACAACTGTTGCAGCCGTATTAATAAAAAAAATTAACAATTATTATCTAATCTTTTGATTAAAAGCTAATTATGAATTAAGAATTTTTTTAATAGCTAATTGACGTTTAGTGACAAATCTCTTATTAAGTACATATATTCCATATTCCGTTGTTGTTTATGTTATTTTTATTCTATATGTACAATATAGTTTGCAATTTCATGTGCAGAAGAAGTCACATTTGAATTCACCTACTTCGGTAATTTAGTTTATTTTATGGTTAACAACGTAAAAAAACTTATATTTGTTTTGTTTTAACCTGCTCAACAGCTAGCTAAAATTTATCCAGTGGCTAATTGGATATTTAAAAAAAATGGGTTCAAATATATTATTATTACATTTGCTTCTGTTGAAAATAAGATCAATATGTAATTTATATTGAAAAGTAGCATATCACTGTTTTGTATGGCATGTACGGTTAACAATTGAAATTAATTGTTCTTTGTTTTGTACCTACCAACCAGAAAACACATTTTTTTTAATTATTTAAGGCTTACAATATTGCGTTTAAACTCTGAATAATATCAGTTTCGCTGTATGTTGAATATGTTTAACATGAACAACGTAGGGCGGACATCTTTTTGCAGTGAATAATTTTTGACATTAGTTTGGTGCAGAAAAGTCAAAAATTAAACAAAAATAAGGATAAAATGTAACCCTCTTTTTAACGCAATTGACAAACAGCCTTAGAAGTTTTCTTCACATTTAATTTGCTTTAATTAATACGGCTGTTGGTAAGTGGAATATTTCTATTTTGCAAAGAAATAAATTTATCAGCAAAAAAACAGTTCATAAAAAATATGAAATGGGCGAATCACCATTAAATATGAAACTCAACTTTTTCTGATCAACAGAGACATAATAAAAGTCGGTATCTACTTCAAACCCCATTTAAATCATTTATAAAAATAAGAATTTATCTTACTTATAATAATTGAGAGTTGGAAATATACTATCTTCAGAATCTTGCTTATCGAATAACGCAACACCAGATCACTCCGAAGTAGGAATCGACTACGAAAACTCGTTGAGAATTATTAAATTAATACATCCTCTCGGAAATCATATTGTTTAAAAATAAATTATTACACTTAAATAGTTTGTTTTTGTCCTTAAGGAGGAGTTGAATAAATTCAATTCATATAATTTACAAAACAAACATTTACTTCACTGAATACATTCAAAAACATATGTTCGTATTCACCAAAACATACAATTTTGAGCTGTCATTTAATTATTTGGTCTGTTTACATTTTTTTTTACTATTTTCGTTTGTTTGTGTAAAATTTAAGTGCAAAATAAAACAAAAAAGTGTGCCCAAAAGTTTACATAAAGTTAATTTGTGCAGTGCGACTGGACAAAGTGCGAATATTTTTCCACGCACGCAAAAACAACAAACGCAAAAAAATAAACGAATGTCGACTGAAATGTCATAAAAAAATAAATCTACCACGCTGCTAAACAGCTGTTAATGAAAGTGTCAAAACCCAAAACTTCTCGTCTGCTGAATTCTTTTACTCGGAAATACATGTATTCACAGACAGGAGTGCATTGGTGGTGGATTACAACAAAAACAACTAACTCTTGCGGGGATTCAGGGTGAGAGAGGTAGAAGTTTGGTATCTCTTTACTTCCTTTATCTCTGATAATAAAGTTGAACAAGTCTTTCCATTATGAAATGCCAAACAATACTAAACAAAAATAACATGACAGCATGACACGACTCACACGTGATCTGTCAAAAAAGGCTATTGAAAAAAGTATCTCTACTTGGATCACCCGTTATTATTTGCCATTTTGAAGCGCCCTTGCCCTCGCAGGTCTAGATTAACAAAAAAAAATAAACAATTTCGTCTATTATCAGTTATGTGCATCCTAAATGGGAATTTTGTTTACTATTTATTTTGTATTGGAAATCGAATTGTGATTATATTATAAAACACAAAATTCCAACTTCATGGGAATCTTTTCGAAATACCTATTTGGGAATTCCAGTAATTTCGAATGCAATTTTTAAATAAACAACTGATACGTACCTTATTTATTATTTTAATCTCCGTTGAGATGAGATCCTCAATCTTATCAACCCGATGAATTAGAAAATACCTCAACATAAAATTTGTTAACAATCGAGATGGCACGTGATAAAATCTAAAAGAAAAAACGAAGATGTTGACAGATAGAAATAGAGAGAGAGAGAGAAATGTGGAATGAACGATCTTAATTGATCTTAATTTAGCACAAGATGTAGATGGTATTGTGCGATTGTCGTTTGTGATAGAAAGGAAGATTCAACGCTTTGTGTCATATCTATGATCGAATAAATTATTTTGCATTAGCGTATTCAATTTAAATAAATTGAGTTCGCCGTTGCTAGGAATACAATTGCATGGTAATATACGATAAGGGTGTTCCTGTGGCGCGCTCTGTTTTGTTGAGTGATCACTTCTTTTTTTTTTGAAAGTGTAATACAGACAGAGACTAAATCGAACATTGTTTTATCTATTGTCTAGATATATTGCGCAATTTTAACTTTTACACTTGACCTTATGTTTGATTTTAGCTATAAGAGACACTTTTATTTTTGTTAAAAGGTTGATGCAAGTGGAGCGACATGTACGTTAAACTATTTCATTCAGCATTTAGTGTCAATGCTTTTATATTCTTTTATTTAAATTTTATGTAACATGTTTTGTGTAACAAATATTGGCGCCAAATTATTCGAAGTCACAACTAACAGACAAATTTCTAAATTTATTTTTTATTTTCATAAGCTATTGTAAAAAAAGTTTTCAAAAACTACTGGACGCTTTTTCGATCTGGTTTTATAAACAATTAAAAAAATAATTAAAGCCTCCATTCATACGTATTGATGCAACCATTTAATTGTCGATTTATCGGTTTTAAAACTAAAATATAATTTGAAAGTTGATTATTGTTGGCGCTAATATTGAACACACATGTGGAGTTTATTAAAAGGTGCGTTCGTTCTTACAACTTTTGACAATATGACGTCTGTGAAGCGCTTCGATTTTTTGTTCTATATAGTGGTATAAGTGCATAATTAAAATGGACCGATCTGCATTTCTATAGATTGATATCCGAGCTTGAAGGTTGGTGTCCCCGAAAAAATTTTACTGAAGAGTCACCTTCGTTCCACAGAGCTTTCCCACTTTTTGTTGGATTTAATCTCTACTTGCACTGATTACGTTCGAATAACCTGAGACAAAAAAAAAATACACGAAAAGAGCATTCAATGACTCGACCAATTCGTGAACAAAACATTTCTTAGCTCTTAAACCTCTTCGGGTTTCTTATCCACCCAAATACATACATTTTGTTTATTGAATTAGTAATTAAGCTAGATATGGACCTAATCGGTACCATGTACCGATTGTATTTATTGTCTTTTATGGAAGCGAAATATTTTATTTCTATAAAGTCGAAAATGCACGAAAGGCGACTGAAAATGTTGAAAGTGTAGCATCGAATAAGGCCCAAATTTTATTTGTCGATTTCGTTCCTGTAATTTTGATGTAAAAGATGCACCACGCTTTGGAAAAATTTCGATGTAAAAGATGCACCACGCTTTGGAAAAATAACTTTCGAAAAATTCAATAAACAAAGTACATACTACGGAGCATAGTTAACGCACCATGGTACATACGCAATACCGATCTACATAGAGATCTTTATATTGAAATTGGAAAAGTGTCAATTAAATTCAACTGATAGACACAGAGATAGGCTTATCAGCCATGTTGAATTAAAACATCACAGCTATTAACAACCGACAAAAAAAAACAAAAACAAAACAAATACTAAACAAACAAAACACATAGAAATCGGACCAACGGTAGGGTTTCATTTAAATTTTATATATTTGTCAAATATAATACATATGAAAAATAAATCGCTGATTAGTCTAATAACTAGGTGCGATTAATTTTTTTTTCAGAAATTACCCCTGCGATAACCTCTGCAACGTCTTTCGATAATTTTTCCTTCCAGCGAACCTCCACAAAAGGCGACAGTTACATTGGATCTAACCCCAAATTGGCCGAATATCGAGTCGACCAAGAACCTAATGACAAAGAACGCTGGTCACAGAAATAGTTTAAGAAAGCTAAAGCAAATTACCAATAAATGTAGGAGATGACGCCTTGACGTTTAAGATACCTAATACAACATAAGCAAGAATAGATAACTGTAGAAACAGGATGTAATTTAAGTAAATCTTATGGTATGTTCTGAAGTAGTTGCATTTTGCCTTGGATTACCGATGTATAAAGATTTTACACATTAGCCTTAAATGCATATATTCAATAATTGCAACTTGTTATGGCTATCCAATATCCATCCGACCTTCATACCTCATTAGAAAGTTGATATGCATATTGTGTCGATGTGTGTCTTAAAGTACGTTGACCCTTTAACAAGCTAACATTAGGAGGTTCAACCAAAAACAAACAATATTGTCTATCCATCTACTACTAGTCATTCGTTTAACGAAATCATTTAAACGTCTCTATTCGCATATGAGGTTGATTGGCGCGCGTACTCCTATACGATTGCAAAATGCACATTACTGCTTATATGGGCCGTTTTCTGAAGAACAATAATTTGATAACTAGGCAATCATAGAATTGCACTGGCAAATTAACCAGATTTGTTTTTTTATTGAATAACCTTCTGATTCACCTCGTTGAGGTCAAAGAACCAATGATAATTATAATTACTGTTATTTTAGCTTGTTTAGCATTTTGGAATTTCATTTCAGTCATAAAAATAAGTCGAATTTATTGATTTCTTTTGTTTATGATATTATTGAGTCTTGGTTTTTGCAACTGACACTTTAGTAGAATTGTGTCTGGTGGTAGTCGTGCGTAACGTAACTGGCCAACTAGGTTGTCCAAGAGTATATTTTTCTTTTCTCTATTTCACAAATATCGTTATAATCAAGATGATAAGTTACGTTTACTTTGATTCTTTGGACAACTTCCCACTATGCATTATTTTCATGAGAGATTTATTTGAATTTTTTCATATAAATATCATGTTAACAAAGTATTTGTCGTTTAATGCTTTCAGATAAAGTTTTTGTTTATTTCGAAGTAGCAATGCAGCTGTTAGTGGATCTTTTAGTTTTTGGTTTTGAGTTTTTTTTTTTATTTTGAATACCGACTTAATAGTAGACAAAAATGTATTCATGTACTTAATTATGTATGTACGAATTTGACTTTTTCGTCATATGCTTAAACATAGAAATATTTCTATACAGTAAACTTAAGACTGTATATAGTCCGCAAAGGTATGGGAGCGAGCAGAATCTCATTTCTCATTACCAGAAGTCGACAGGCTACCTTTCGTTATTTATTTATCACCAACCGATGTAGTTGTTTCAAAAGCGAGGAGGCTCTTTGAAGCATTTTTGACGTACGAATCGCGGATCAGACTGTGGGATATCGATCCTGTTTTAAATGACGATATAAACAAATCCTCCGGTGGAATAAAGTCTGAAATGAACACACTCTTCATGTAAATATCAATAACACCACGAATAACCACAATAAAGAATTGTCAATTCAATTCAACTGAACTCCATCGTTTAGCTTGTGATTTTTGCATGCGATACAATCCTAGAAATGATATGAGACATCCGAATCGTTTCCACGTATCTTTTTGCTGCTAAATTGAACCACACGGGAACCCAGTATACTATCATTAACCTTATACGAGCCATGTTGCCAAAGCCTTGTTAGCTGCTTTGGTATGGTCTTCACGTGTAAGTCTCCTTGGCCCTAAGCGAACAAACTGGTCAAAGCATTAAGCTACAACTACATCATGTTGTCTAATTTGTATCTGTTGGCAGGGATGCCAACAAGCCATTAGATCAGCCGCAACTGATGTGCTAGGTTTCTCGCGCCTGAGGAATGAAACATCAGCACCGTTTGCCCGATCCACAAAAAAGGAGACCCTCTAAACTGCGCCAACTACAGAGGCATAAGTCTGCACAACATCGCCCAAACTCGTCCGTTTGTGTACGATGACGATGGAGAATTTTCGCTGCTACGTCAGGGTCGGAAACGACCTCACCGACACATTCGATACCAAAAAAGATTTATGCAAGGCGATGCGCTGTCATGTGACTTCTCCAATTTAATTCTTGAGAGGATTGTGCAAAACTCCCGAGCCAACGCCAGAGGCACAATTTTAGAAAAATCTGTGTTACTAGCGTATGCTAGTAACGCCGACGATGTTGACATCATTGGTAGGACTATATGTGATGTCCTAGCCACGTTTGCTAGTTTAGAGAAGGAAGCGGCAAAAATGGGGTTAACAGTTAATGAGAGCAAGACGAAGTATATGCTGTCAATACGAAAGGACACACAACATAGACGAATTGGACAGAACGTCACCATTGACAGATATAACTTTGAGGTAGTACGGGACTTTGTCTATCTCGGCTCCGCTATTAACTCTCACAACAACATCTCATCAGAAATTAAACGAAGAATTTTTCTTGTCAACCGCTGTTTTCTCGGGCTAAGAAGGCAATTCAGTAGTAAAGCCCTCTCTCGGACTACTAAGGAGATCCTATATAAGACCCTGGTCATCCCAGTCCTGCTCTACGGCGCAGGACCGTCTGGACTGTCTGAATAGCGGATTAGGAAATCCTTGGTCGATTTTATAGGAAAAATCTTCGGTCCCGTTTGCGTTAACGGAGACGAAGATTCAACCAAGAACTATACGAGACTTACAGCGACATGGCCCTGGTCAAAAAACTCCGCATTGGTCGTTTAAGATGGCTAGGACATGTAGATCGGAAGGACACCAATACTCCGGTTCGCAGACTCTTCGATTCCCAGCTAGACGTCGGACGCAGTAGAGACCTCGCCTTAAGTGGCGCGCACAAGTAGAAACCGACCTCAACTAACTTGGAGTGCGTAACTGGAGGCAGTTAGCTAAGGACCGGTCTAATTGGAGAGGCATGTTGGTTGAGGCCCAGTTTCATTCCGGACTGTAGCGCCACTTAAGTAAGTAAGTAAGTAATAAATAGAACCCCTAAGCAAGGATTTCTTTTTGTTTATTGGTATAACATTTGGTAACTTCGTTCCTATAGAAATTTCATAAATCATAAGTTTACGCATACCCAGTCTGGCCAGTTTATAGACAAAACCCTGTAAAAATGCCTAAAGCCATATCAATGTCAATAGGCGTATTGTTTTTCGAATAATTTCACTGAATGTCGAACAGCAGTTTAGATGCGGAATAAAAAGTGTCATACCTCGCTCTGAGCAAAACGATTTTCCGGAATAGTTTTGTTATTGGTGTCTCTGCTGAGACTGCTTATTTACATTCCAAACAGGCAAGAAGTGCGAATCTGTCAAACAATATATAAGGGATTAAATGAGTTTAAAAGGTTGTTGAGTGGCTAAAATTGTGATTTACTACTGTTTGAGTTTCAAATAAAAATATTTCATGCGTTGCTTTCATGCATTTGTCAAATTACTAGAAGCACACTACATGTCACTTCTAATGCAAATGAATAAACCAGGT
Source organism: Rhingia rostrata (assembly GCA_949824845.1). Classification (NCBI taxonomy): domain Eukaryota; kingdom Metazoa; phylum Arthropoda; class Insecta; order Diptera; family Syrphidae; genus Rhingia; species Rhingia rostrata. The sequence continues at coordinate 63,207,120 of OX463757.1, forward strand.
GAGGTTACATAATGCAAAGCAATAGATAAATAAATCATTTACTGCACGAGCATTAGGTGGAAAAAAAAACTCGATTTAAATGTATGTAAAATAGCCACGCGGCTTATACAATTATTTAACGACTGTGAACCTAAAATGATATTTTCTAATCCCTGTAACCTAACAACACACCAAGGTCGTTAGTTTGCTTTCAGTTTTTCCTGAACTGAAGTTTGGGGCGCGTGCTATTTGCAACGGAAACAGGAAATTCATTCTAAATGCAACGAGATATTTAAACAAAAAAAATCACTTAAAGCTTATCTTTGTCGTGCGACTTTATTTCCGAGAGTGGCTGACTAAAGTCACTCAACTGTACCTACCTGTATACAGAACTTTATGTTTAAGTAAATGTAAACCGAAACCGGCTACTGAATCACCTTCGGCATTTTTTGTCTTCTGAAAAATTCACACGTTTAAAAATACGCGCGCGCTTTCAACGGATTCAGTGCACATCTGTGGGGTTTTCTTTCGTCTCAACTTGTAAATTGTGAATCTGAGTATGACGATGTTCACAAAACACAAAATAAATGAAACGAGTAAGCTTGTGACGTATATTTGAGGATCAATTCATTCGGTTAAATTAGGTGTTTTGATTGATGATTGTGCGCAATAAAAAAAATTAACCATATACAAATATTTTGTTTAACTACCTCGGTTGGGAATGTACCTTCGCACGTAGTTTGATGGACATGATAAGAACTGGCTTGTGACTAATTTGTGATAGGTGTTGAGATTAGCGTACTGCTAGTTATTTTCTAAATGATTCACAACCAGATAGTTAATCTCTTTTGTGAAGGTGTTATTATGAACTTGACAATGAAACACATTTATCGTTTGACAAATCTCGACAATGTTCATGCTTTCAAATTCCAAAGGGTCATTTTATTTGAATATTCTATTTGGAAAATATCAAGTAGTGCAAATGATTAGGATTATTTAGTCTTTTTTGTATTTGGGCCTCGTATTTGGAGGAAACTGAAAAAATCCTTTAGGAAAAAACTCACATTTAAAATGTCATTTGAACATCTTTCGTTAAGCCTGCAGTCTGCAAAGTGCTTCAAAACGATTTATTTCGATTATTATTATAAAACACTACAAAAATAATGCTACAAAAATAAGTTGAAAATAAATGCTTTTTCATGTTTATATGGTGTGGCCTAGTGGATACTGCGTTGGACAAGTACGCTTGTAGTCGCTAGTTCAAAACCTGAAAGTGACATCAACTTAGTTTTTTGCTCTGCCCCAACTCTTCCAAAAATCTGACAAACATTCAAGAGTATTAATTTCTCATGAGAAGCTTCTTTAAGCTACCATTTGGAGTCGGCGTTAAACAGGAGGTCACATACTTTGTAGAAAAGATAAAACTTGGCACACACAATTTAATAGATATGCAAGTTTGTTTTAATCCAAGAATCACACTCAGTACATTAAAAGACAAAAAAATTATTTAGTTGTCAAATGTCAACTTTGAGAATGCTGCCATTTTACTGAATTGCGTTTTTTTTATTATTGAAGTCCGCATAGAACTTACAAAATAAACATATCAGATGAATTCCCGTTTAGTCTAAGAGCCCCCGTAATTTTTCGCTCTGAGAGGTAACCGATTTATATTTTCATGCTGTGTAGACTGAGTGGAGAGTGTATAGAAAATAACAGTTTGGCAACAAATCGTGGCAGCCAAGGGTGTGACAGCGCGTTGAATATGCGTCATTTTCCACAATAGTAATAAGCCTTTGCACGCGGCGGAGTCCTCGCTAGACCCGACCAAAGTACCGAATCAAACCCATTTTATAATATTTGACCTAACCACCCAATTTTTCTTAGTCAATTGGACACTCTGCTGAACACAGATATGTAAGTCAAAGACGTTTTACACACAGTGAAGTCCTTGCCAGACGCTCTAAAATTGTCGAAACCTACTAGGTATCAGCACAGAATCCATATCATCACACAAAACAATCAATATACCTAGATAAATAGATCAGTTCTGTTATTTGCTAAAATTTTGTACATACATTTCATTTAAGAATTTGGACCTGGCCCTTTTGCCGTCTATCGAAATATAACCGTTATCAACAGTTGTATTTGCGCTCTTTAACTTTCTTCACGCAATAAAGAAATTTAGCCTTTTACGTAGAGAGCCTATTATCAGGAAAAAACCGCGAGGCAGAATCGTTGTTTTATGATTAAAATAAAGTTACGAAACATGGACGTATAAAGCACTATTTATTCTATTTATACATTTTTGATTAACTACGCAAATGCTAAATAACTAAATGCATTTAATTTTTTGGTTTTAGTGGTATTCTGATGGCAGTGGGCCTGAAATTTTCTGTTATAATAGGTTTTGACAATTATACAGCGCCTGGCAAGCTGTGTTGAAAACGTCTTGGACTTACATATCTGTGTTCAGCAGAGTGTCCATTTGAATTAAAAAAAAAATGGGTGGTTACGTCCAATATTACAAAATTGATTTGATCCGGTATTTTGGTGACGTCTGGAAAGGACTTCGCCGCGTGGAAAACGTCTTATTATTTATTACTATTGTGGAAAATGACGCATATTCACCGCGCTGTCACATGCTTCGGCTGCCAAGATTTGTTCCCAGACTGTTTCTATACACTCTCCACTCAGTCTACACAGCATGGAATCGGTTACCTCTCAGACCAAAAAATTACTGCCGGCTCTTGGTCTAGTTCTTTTGTAGTAAAAATTAGAAGGCAGGTTTCTACATTTTTAAAGAAAGAGATGAATTAACGAAAAAGTATGTGACGCGCTTTAGTAAAATATAGTAAAATTATTTGCCCTAACGAGGTATCCGTCGTTGCGGACAATTTTCCGCAACGCATACTTCGTCGGAGGTTCAAATTCCATTCGAAGTATGTGTCATCGGAGAAAAAATCGCTTCCGCGAAGAAATTGTGTCGGAGTAAATTGGAAAAGAATTGCACTTAGCTTTAGCTGTCAAAAATTGCACGAAAAATGCGACTAAACGCATTTCAACGCAATTCGCCAGCATGCGTTACAAAATATCGGAGAAATATTCCGAACAGCTAAAATCCTCCGAATCGTACGAAATCGGAGAATATTCCGCTTCGACGGATAACTCGCTAGGGCTGTATTTGTTTCGTTTGTCTTATTATTATTATTATTAGAAGCTTTTATTGTAGCCTTTTATACTTATTCTACATTATAATGAAAATTAAAAATTGAATTTAAAATTTACAATCTTGTGTTCATATACATAAATTAGTTAGGTATTTCAATAATGATTTACAATTATTATTTTTTTTTTCTTTGACATTCCGTTAATAATAATTGACTTTTATATTTACTACTTTGTAGTCGTTGTTTCTATTGGCATAATTGGCCATTGTTGTCCATAGATTCCTATTTTTTGCTTCGTTGTACCAGTTGCGATTGAATTTAAGCAGGTCATCATTTCATCTTTTCTTTGGTCGTCCTACTGGTCTATTATCATCCGGTATCCACTTTGTTGTTATTTTCGTCCTTCTTTGGTCCTGTTTTCGTGATATCCTGCCCAGCTCCATTTTAATTGTTTTATCTTTTTGATTACGTCTATTATATTTGTGCGTCTCCTTATTTCATAATTTCTGACTCGTTCTATTTGTCTAATATTTATTAAGTGTCTTTCAATTTTCGTGTGGCAAATTCGTATTTTCTCGGTTATGTTTTCTGTCATTGCTAATGTTTGTAGTCCACAGGTAGGATCGTCGAGTCAAATATATATCTTCTCGTGTCTGTTATTATATCGCATTCCAGTATTGTTTTCAGCTATTTATTTGTAATTCGTCTGTTGACCTCTTTTTCCTCTGGACTTGAAAATGATTTTATTTGTCCAAGATATCGGGTTTTTCAACAGGGACGCTACAAAAGTTGAGCGACAGGGACAGCAAACAACGCCATATTTCTTGCCGCTCTTTTGACATTTATCTTCAGTAAGGTTTGCCATTTCATGATGGAAAGATATACGATCCAACAACGAGTCGAAATTATTAAAATTTGCAACCGACACTCGGAGTCAGTGGCCTCAACGTTAAGAGCGCTACGTCCTATATATGGTCGTCATAATCGTCCTAACAGATCAACAATTGAGCGTCTAGTGGGAGAATTTGAATCTACAGGCACAGTACAAAATTTTCCCGTGCCAGTGAGACAAAGAAGTGCCCGTAGTGTCGAGAATATTGATGCCGCTGAGGCTTCAGTTGAAGAAAGCCCAAATGTGTCTCTCACACGTCGTTCTCAAGCGTTGGGCATCTCTGTGACGTCGTTGTGGCGAATTTTGAGAAAAGATCTTGGCCTACATCCTTACAAGATTAAATTGACGCAAGAACTGAAGCCGCTTGACCATCAGAAGCGTCGTATGTTCGTGAATTGGGCTGAGCAACAACTTGAAAATGATTCGGATTTTCATCGAAAAATCATCTTCAGCGATGAGGCTCATTTCTGGCTGAATGGGTTCGTCAATAAAACAAAATATGTGGTATTGGTCAGGCAGCAATCCACACGTACTCCATGAGTCATCATTGCATCCCAAAAAAATTACGGTTTGGTGTGGTTTATGGGCCGGCGGCGTCATTGGGCCGTACTTCTTCCGTAATGATCAAGACCGGCACGTTACTCTGAATGGGAATCGCTACCATTCAATGATAACCGAATATTTTTGGCCCCAATTGGAAGATATGGACTTGGAGGACATGTGGTTTCAACAGGACGGCGCCACAAGCCACACAGCGAATGCCACAATCAAATTATTGGAAATCAAGTTATCTCACGAAATGGTCCAGTCGCTTGGCCGCCTCGGTCGTGCGATTTGACGCCGTTAGACTATTTCCTGTGGGGCTACGTCAAGTCTATGGTCTATGCCAACAAGCCAGCGACGATTGATGAACTTCGTACGAATGTCGAACGTGAAATTGCAGCAGTATCGGCCGATTTATGCTTGAAAACCGTCGAAAATTGGGTTCAGCGTCTGGACTTCTGCAAGCGTGCCCGTGATGGCCATGCAAAAGAAATCGAGTTCCATACATAATGGCATCGAACGTTCTTTCACAGGAATAAAGAATTTCATTGATACCCAAAACCATTTTTGTTTTATTTAAAAAAAACTTTTGTAGCGGCCTTATTGAAAAACCCTTTATAAGTAGTCTTCAACATATAGAATGGTACAATCAGATACCTACCATGGGGTATTTTATATGATTTGTCATAGTTTTGGTTTTTGTCATATTTTTACTTGGTCCATGCATTTTACATGTTACTGAAAGTTGTGTAAGCATTGTCTGGATATCGTCAGATTTATTTGAAATGAGAACGATATCGTCGTTTGTCTTATATATTACAAATGGCGCAGATCACATGATAAAACAAACGATTTGACACTTTCAGACACCTACTGACAGTTTACTCAGTTTTATGTACAGAGTACAGACATTTCTGTAAATAATTAAAAACTAGTAAGAATAAATACAAATATTCATGAGAGCTTCTTTTGAATACCAAAAGGTGGCTTACTCCACTTTTTTATTGATAGTTGTAATGTAATGCATATAACACCAGAACAAGCACCAACTAAAATGTTGGGTCACACCACATTCACACTGATAGCCTTAATTGTAAAAAAATATATCAAATTAAATGTTACACTCCTAAACCTTCCGCAATAATATGGTTTTAGAATTATTAATATATAAAAGTGTAACAATATGCGGTTTTTATTTACCCAATGGGCAATATAGAACAGCGAGGAAAATAAAACAAATCCCATCATCCACAATACATTTAAGATCATGATCGTGATCCAAATAATAATCAGGTACATCGGTACAAAGAAAAAAAACTCCTTATGTTTTTTTGGAAATACATTTGAATCTGTGATGATCACACTTGTTTTTGAAATTGTTGAAAGAAAATTTTAACAAATTTTAAACATTCAAGCAAGCATTCAACGGCAAGCTTTTTTTTTTGTTTTAATGATCATGACTGGTTAAACACAGAAAATAAAGATTTATTTTCTTCAAGCAATTTGGTGATTCCCCTCAAAGGTCATCGACCCCCTAAATTTATAATTGATAATCGGAAAAGATGAATTGACAAGTGGACTCCTATACGGATAATGCCACAAAGTATTCGAAAAACATGTATCCAGCGGCAAAAGCATAGAAGTATTAAAAGAATAATTTTTATATAAAATTTTTAATAAACAAATTTTTCATCTTTTTCATGTTTTTAAATATAAATAAAACAGCGCCATGCTTTGCAGTCGAAATAAAATGTAGGCGCAATCTGTCCGATGCCTATGTTGTACGATGCCTACTATGCTTATGAATGGAAGGTACTGCAGGAGAACAAGGCTTGATTTTGAGGGGTAGAGTTAACTCTGGACTAAATTGAATACTGCAGTTTTTTAGCGCAGGATTAATTGTTTATTCGCTCCGGTCTTGTGTAGTCGACGTGTTTTCACCTTTTGCATTACATCCACACAAATATTAAAGCTCATTAGGCTCCATTCGCCATTATCAAATACAGGAGCAAACATCGCATTCATTGGAATGCGACTAATATTTCCTCTGCTAATTGTCCACCACTCGGGGCCGTACAGTAGATCAGTCTTCGTCGTATCTCCACTTAATATGTTGATGATCAGTTTTAATGCTGACTTTGCTGATGTTTTGGTTATAAATAGTTCTGCTGGTATCCATCAGAACCGGCTGCCTTGTAGTTCTCCAGTTTTGACTAGAGCGTGGCCGGTTTCTTGCCTCTTCACTGTCTCGAAATTATGTCCATTTATCAGTTGAATTTAAAATGCCCTGTAAGTCAGTGACTAGGTTGTTATTTATACTTCGTTGAGTCTATGTGTTCGTACTTGAAGCCAGCTGCCAGTTGTTTGGCTTTTTGTAGAATTGACGGATGTACTTTTTGTCGCGAGACTCTACGATTTCATTGAACTTGGAAGCTGTGTGTTCTTTTTTATTTTTTTACGCACCATTTTATTCTCTTTCCTTCTTTAGGCTCGATATTCTTCCTGCGTGTTGGATTTTAGCGCCTTGATATGTTACCTTTCTGTTATACCTTTTTGGTACTTGCAAACATCATCACTTCACGGTAGTCTTTTCGTGTTTAGCTGAAAACTTATGGTGATTTCTGCTAATTTTTTTATTTATATCTGTGCCTAAAAGGTAAAATATGTCAATTTTGTAGAATTTTGACCGGAAACAGATATATATATATTTTCCAAACGATTTTTCTGTTTCTGATCGCTAATTTTTTTCAGAGCACCATTCAAATTTGCTCTCCTGATGAGTGTACAAAAATTGACATAAGATGTTTTACCTTTTAGGCACAGATACTGCGATATTGTATCAACTGAGTGTGGGTGGTGTGGGCATAGCGGGGAGTCTCTCATTCAGTTGGTCCTTCTAGACTCTGGCAATCTCCTGATAACTAAGGCGATCATCGTAAAATCTATATATTTTGTGCCTTTAAAATTGTTTTTAGCCGTGAATAGAATCTGCTCCGAATCGACGTTTGTCCTTCTGAATGTATATTTAAGTTGGGTACGTGCTTCGTAATGAGCAAATTATTCGTTATATGACATCACAAAACCGCTTACATGTGCCTTAAAGGACTCCATTGTATTTATTGTATCTATTGCATTCATCCACAAAAAGTAAAAAGTGATAATTGTGGTAATTTTTTTCGATTAGAAGGATTGCCGACTTGACGTTAGTTATATTTGATTTTTGAAGGATGGTGCCTCATTCTACACAGATTGTCGAAACAATTTCTATATTAAGGGAGATGTTCGATAATTTTGCAATCCCTCGAAAAATAGTATGTACGGGCTTTTTGTGTGGTTATGTTATGTTACATTGCGAGGAGCTCAGGAAGCATTTCAACCATCCGGGCTTTATGTTTGGAAGAGTAATGGAAAATGGGCTCCTCGACTTTTACGGACGACGCTGTAGTCTACTTTATGGCTGTCCCTTTAACGATACAGCTAATTCAACGAAGAAAATGTCAAAGATTATATTTTGCAGAAAAAACAGACTCGTTAGCATTAGTTGCTCAATGAGGGTGGATAGTCGGCCAACTTTTTATTTCGCAATGATTTCTTAAGTACCATAAAAAAACCATTTTACGCAGATTTTTCAAACAATCATGCAAATTTTAAATTTTGAATAATTTATTTATATTTGTCAAATCTACCAGCTTTTGTCAGTATATATGTACTTAATTTTGGTATCCGTTTTGTAATGTACTTGAACCACTCTCCATTTTTATTAAGAGCTTTCACATACTGATTTATTAACCCTAATTTAATAGTGGGCAATGTTATTAGTTCTCTTGACACTAGTGGATCATTTATCGCATTCAGCCTCCCGGACCAAATCTTTGCTCAAAAGCCAATCTTTCTTAATTCAGATCGTAAATGAGGATAAATCGGCATTCAGTTTTTTTTTTGTCTTAAACGATTTGTCTCCCCTTGCTGATCATTTGTAATTCATCACATTTAGTTCAAAAGTTACGATTAAAATAAAACTGCACTTTGTTGGTTATAATTCCATTTTTTGCTACTGCGGTGTAGACAGCATCGTCATGTTGAAAAAAAACATACCAAACAAAAATATTTTAACAAACAAAACTGTTGACTAAGACGCCTGCCTGACGACTTTACATACCCTGAGCGGAGCAACAAAGTTGCGTGAGTGTGTTCTGTCCCCAGAAAGAGAGTTAAAATCCTTTGTTCCCGCGAAGCGGCCCACCCAGAGTATCACTAGCAAAAAAAAAAAAACTGTTGGACTTAGGCGCCTGCCTGACGACTTAACATACGCTGACCAGAGCAACGAAGTTGAGTGAACGTAGAAAGAGATTTAAAATCCTTTGATTTTTATTTTACATTTTGGGAAATAAGTAGTATTTTATTTTTTTTTATCTGGCAGTGCTGCAGTGGAATGTTTTTCTTCTTATTTAATTCAGCTATGTGTGAAATGTCAGAAAATTGTTCATTTCTATGGTTTTTTTTCGAATTTTGATTGTTTAATTACTCTTTAACTAATTGAGAGCGACGATTTTAAAAAAGTGCTAAATTGTCAGCTTAAAATAGTGAGTGGAATAAAAAATTTGAGTTTGTACAAAAGTAAATTTGTTCTGATAAATCAGTTTGGAATGATTTTTGCGGTTTACTCCGGTTATATCCACAGGAAAAAAAATAACAGTCATCGTGATAATTTGATGGTTCACTCCAGATCATTGAAGTTTTGTGCTTAAAAGCAGGTATTTTTTATTTCCTAAACACAACTTTTACACACTGAATTTATATCAAAGAGCTTGATATTTATTTGTAATAAAATATTCCATGTCGACTCGTTTTACAAACTCAGACCAGTTTAAGCGACATTCTTTAATCTGGTTAATTACTTCGTCGTACGAAACAATCTCTCTGCTAAGAAGTAAAATTTTAGGGCGACTTATATGTATATAACAATGTATGTAACACATCATTCATGTGTGCGTGTGTACTTCTTCCACGATGGCGGGACCTATTGTTTTATGCCGACTCTGAACGGCGAATTTGAGCATACATACCTAGTGTGCAATAAATTAATAATAAAAATCTGCCCATCAGATTTGTGTTTGGATGGAAAAGCAATTAAAAAGCCACAGAGCTGTTGGGTTTATCTAAAACTCGACCAAACAAAATTGGATTGTTTTAAAACCACAGTGGCCAGTTCACTCAATAAAAATGATTCACACTACGTAGTGTTAGTGTGTTTTGTCAAAAAAGTTGCGTTTCACTACTTTGTGGTATTTCCGAAGTTATCATTCTACTATCAAAATTTTAAGTGCGTGACATTTGAAATATGTTATAAAAACAACAAATATTCCATAAGCAGTCAAATTTATGAAATTAAATACTGTCATACTACTGTACGTAGAAACTGCACCTATGCGAAATTTAAAAAGGAATATCTAATGCTAACAAGTGGTTGTGATAAAATACAGCGTGGAATATTACACCACACAAGTCGAAAATGTCTATGGCAAGCAACCCCATTGTTTATTCATGGCATTATCATGCGATATGATACTTCTAAGATAGGACCTTTGATACTTCGACAATATAAATATAAATAACTGCTAAAATTTGCTGAGTAGGGAGTCAAGTGTCGTTGTGGTTCGAACACGTGGATAGCGAAATTAAATACTTAAGATAAGCTTTCGATTTCGAATTAAATTACAAAAAAAAGCATTCCACAATGCTTTACAATCGGCGTCCCTGTCAAATGTACGTACGCACTTTCGACCAATGTTTAGCACAATAAATCATCTGTTCTAGAAAATTAAATTTGACAATTAACTGATAAAAAGTTATTGACTTTTCTATATTTTTTTTTTTTTTTAGATTTCGCTGTCACCACCAGAGGTAAAATATTATTCTTCGATGAGAATTGGGCGGATGTGACCTCGGCTGCTCACCAGTTTGATGATTTATCAGCAATCACATTCGACGAGGTAGAGGAACGGATTTTCTTCAACGACCGTCGACATAACAATGGTAGCATTTTTTCGCTTAAACTGCCGATAGTTAAGGGCAGTCCCCATGTTATCGAAAACATTTTAACACGCACACCCAATGAGAGAGTCTCGGGGATAGCCTACGATCCGCTCAACCGGAATCTCTTTTGGACCGATTCGGGTAATAGAAAGATTTTCTTCTTTCCCATTGATGCAAGCGGCGACTTTGAACCCAAGGTGCTGTTCGACTTTGCAAATGAGGACACGATACCCGATGGTATAGCAATAGATATTTGTCGCAGAAAATTATACTGGACCAGTTCGAATCAGCAAAATCCGAGCATTCAAAGGGCATCGCTGAGCGGCGAAGATCGCGAGACACTGATCAACACTGATCTTTATTTTCCGCATGGAATAACTGTGGATCAATTGACTGATCGTATATTTTATGTGGTCGATCAGCCGGGTGTGCATTTTACAGTGGAGAGTGCAAAGTTGGATGGTACAGATCGTCAGATTATAGTTGAGGGTGTTAATAGTCTGCCATTCAGTTTGGCGGTAACAAAAGATTCCGTATATTGGACAGATCTGACCCATAAGGCCGTGTGGAAGGTGTCGAAGGTAAATTCTACTGAAAACCGACCGGTTAAAGTTAAGCATTCATTTGGAGATGTCCGAGGCATTGTTTCTCGCTTGGGAATGCTTTCGAAACTAAAGTCGGATAAAAGTTGTCAAGGTGTGATCAAGAAGGTCGAACGAGGTCTATTTCCTATCAACAATACAACTGATACCACCAAGAAAACGGAGGAACGACACGAAATGATTTGTCTCGGTAATGGCTTGTACAGTAACGTTAGTAAAGCATGCGCTTGCAAGGCTGGTTATAGTGGAGCTCGGTGTGAAACCTACGAATGTCATAACTTCTGTGTCCATGGGACTTGTTCGATTGTGGATGGTTTCCCACAGTGTATGTGTCAACTGGGATTCAAGGGTGAGCGTTGTCAAACATCGAAGTGCAGCAACTACTGTCTGAACGATGGGCGGTGTAAAATTGAGGATAATGAGCCTGTCTGTGATTGTCATGTTGACATGCTTGGCAGTCGATGTGAAAGTAATGTCACTGAGGCGTGTGCGCCATTCTGTACGCTCCTGGCGAAGAACATGGACGTGGATTTGCCCTACCATTGTTACGGAGTGTAAGTTGATTTAAGTTTTTATCTTTAAGAGTGTAATAGAAATTAATTGTGAACGTTTACGGTCTTAATAGGAATTCGTTGTTGGTGTTTAGTTACAAAATCAGGATCTGTTGGTTAAGGTCATTGTAAACACATCGCTCGTTTGTTATTGGGGTTTTTTTTATATTTAGTCTTAAATTGAGGACTAAATAAGCCTGCCTCTCTAATTATCCTGGTCCGTAATTAACTGCCACAAGTTTCGCAATTCGAGTTGTTTGAGATTTCTAGTTTCTACGTGCCACTCATTGCGACATTTTCCTAGCTGCGTATAAAGCCTGCCTAGAAACGAGACTCCGCTGTCCAAAATATTGATGTCGATTAGCTCTACATTTCTAACATCAGGTCTATGTTGCTGTCCAGTTCGTGAAATTCTTGGTTGAATCTTCGACTTAATCCATCCAAGCAAACGTGGCCGAGTATTTTTTATGGTGTTGAAGAAGTTACATGACAATGCATGACCTTGTACCTTTTTTGGTCACAAAATTTGCGTTGAAGGCCATTGTCATTCTGCACAGACGGACGTGCTTAGGCAGAAAAGGTGGACATGGCTTTATTTAGTATGTCTCTATAAATGCCATCGTTTACTGCTTTGAAATAGTGAAAACAGTACTAAGGTTCCATACTTCAAGCATACATTTATCCGACCAAATCTTACTAAATCATCTACCCTGGCTTTATATAGCTCGGTACTAAGAAATGAATAAGTTAATCGGCAACGTTGCAACTTATTTACTAAAGACAACGTTGTTACGCTTAAGTTTAATATTGGCATCCTTACTTATTAAAGTCAGGTGACGTATAATACGCTCTCGTCGCTATTATTGAATCGTTCTGTCTGAAAGCGGAAGATTACTCGTCATCGCAGTTTAACAGTCGAAGAAGTCGATTTTCTATATTCAAAGCACCGACTTTGAAACAATAACATGGTTCTTGCTCATTCTTTTCGGGCCTTTTTTTCCTTTGACGTTTTACATGTTGGTAAAACTTTTATACATCCTTGAGTGGCTTATCTATATCTATATATTTTCGATTACGCGCTTTTCTTCATCTCAAAAATCGGTGTTCGTTAACCAAGCTATTTTATTGTTGTTGTGCGTTTTGGATAACCGGAAATGGGAATGGTCCGAGTAGAACATTTCAAGCATCTAAATGTTCGGAAATCCAGTGAACTAGAAGCGCGTCTTTCGTCTATTACAGTTTGGTCAGTTTCATTGACCGTTTGTTGGTTCAGAAATTACCGCTTGCGGATGTCAATGAGAGGGAACCTGGCATTCATTTTTGCAGGAAAGTCAAGTCCGTTCCCAGACATGCTGTTTTATAACCCCCGCTTTCCGACATAAACACTTAGAATGTCTTCTCATCTTATCTTGGCTTTTGAATCACCCACCACGATTTAACATCATCGAGAAGCTCTTAGAAGCAGCTTTTACTGATATCATCAGTTTCCTCCGTCGTAGTGATAGCTCATATAAGGCTAATGCTTTCGACTTTAGTCTTGATGCATAAGACTTTTTGCAAGACCTAGTCGGTTGTTAATAATCCACATCCAAATGTATTATCGCCGATTTTGCCTCTTCGTCTTTATAGCTTTTGCAGACGACGTTTGGTATGATGTAGAGTCCGGATTTTGCCTCTATCGGAGTAGACTACCAGAGACTTTTTTGTTGTTAATATCCGGTCACATACTAGTAGCAACCTATAGTTCCCAATTTTATAGCGACAGCATTAACTTTAATATTGTTGAACCGGCACATCTTCTTCAGATTGGAGGCGCATATTTCCAGTTCGTTTCAATGTTGGTTCATTTTCAGCCCAAAGTATTCGAACCCAGCGGAATAGTACCGAATACCAACATATGTCCACAAAATAATTCGACAGACCTTGTTGCCGTATACTTTATAGATAACAGCATGCCACGCCCTTTTATGGGATTCTTTTTATTAATTTTATAAGTACTGTTTATTGCCATATCGGCAACGCCAAACCGAATTTTAGTAATTTTACGTTAATGAATATTTTGTTCACTTTTTCAGGTGCAAACACCTACATCCGACCAATGAAGTAATTCAACGCGCCCAGAGGCCAGATGAGTTATGCAGAAATTCGTGGAACAAATCCATCATTGTCCTAACGCTTGGAGTTCTCGGCGGTCTAGTACTCATCTACCTGATAATTTCAGCCATCCGACGCATCTATAAACCTGTGAGACCAAGAATCCGGAAAACATTTGTCTTGCAAAAGAAAATTTCCCAAACACCGTTAACCAGTCGACCCATTGCCACTGAACAATGCGAGATCACGATAGAAAACTGTTGCAACATGAACATTTGTGATACGGTAAGTTGAAATTTTCTCTATTAACCAAACAATATTTTATGCAAAATATCCATCTTCATCTTTTCAGCCTTGTTTTGATCCAAAGCTCCTACAACAAAATATGGTTAACGAATCCAGACACGATTCGAGAAAAGAAGACAAAGAGATCCTTATCAACAACATGGAGAATGAAATCTATTAACAAAATCCTAAGCCAGTCCTAATAAAGCGTTTTTATGTCTGTTGCATGCAACGCTCAAACAAAACAAACAACACGAAAAATCCAGAACAGAAATCGAGGCCTTATCTTTAAACAACACTCTTTTTTCTATAAATGGCTTTTAATGAAAGTTTTTGCTTTTTCTCTTCATAAAAGAAAACACACATTTTTGTTTGTTTATTTTCGTAGCTTTAAAGTACCTACTTTATAAGAATATAGTCACCAAACAAAAAAAAGAAATCAAGGAGTAAACTAAATATTTATTTAAATATAATTGAGTGTCTTTAAAAGACACTGCACTACCTAGGTCGCATTCAATAATAATTTAACCAGCAAGGTTTTTATAACAATTTAGTGTGACCAAAGCAAAACTAAGGCTATATGCACTAGGATGATTTAAATTTAGGTAGCAAATGGGCAACAGAAAATCGAATGAAATGTCTGTAAGGAGGTTAGGATTTTGAGGCCCTCTGTTTATGAATGCTAAGGCAAGCCTTTTTAGTGACTGTGACATTGGCGACGAAAACTACTTAACATGTAGATGCCACCTGTGAACCCCGTATTTACATATCCGCTTCGGAGAAACAGCGTTGCGACAAAACAAATTGTGCAGCGTTTAAAAACAGTTCAACTTAGATTTTCACACTAGGACCTGTCAAGCATTTAAATAATAAGCAATTCCATTGAATCAATTACTCTTACTTCCTAATTTTTACTTAATATCGACAATTTCCATGAGGTTTTAAAAAATCCTAATCTCCTAACACAAAGTAGTTTTGAAAATAGTAAATCGCAAGAAAACACCTTGAGAACGATATAAAGGTCCGGGCTGTATATTTTTAGAGATGATTTTGTTTTTTTTTTCATTTTGATTGATTTATAATTTTAGCCAACAAATGAAATTGAATTCTTTTATAGTAAATTTGGCAGCTTAAGTTTATTTTGTTTTTATTTTTCAATACTTAACTATGAAAGTTCCTTTACGTTGCTTTTTTTTTTTACTTAAAACAAATAAGTTAGAATAATTTTGTTTAAGATTTAACATAATAGAAATGCGCACTTAGGTTTGTTTTAAAAGCTTAAACAAAAACATTACTGTACGATAAAACTTAATCAATCAAAAATACAAATAATAGTAGTCCTTTCATAAATCCTTATGATCAAAATATCAAGTACAATATACAACGACAAACTGCCACTGTTACTTTCATGTCATACTTTTTGTTTGTTTTATTTGTTTCTTGTAAATATTTTAAAAATGAAACAAAAGTATATTTTAAATAAAAAAGAAAATGAAAGACAAAAATTGTGTTAATAGTAAATCATTTTTTTCAGTTGATTGTGAAAATCTATGTATATTTTGTTTTAATTTCAAGTTACTTTTGTACTTAACGAAATATTTATGTTTTTATAATTATGGGTAAACAAAACATAGACTCTTGACAGCTCTTATTGTGTCGTTGTACCTTGTATTTCATTAGGAAATCTTTGATCTGGGAACTGAATATAAAACTAATGATGTAAATTTGACCATAAACTAATGATAATATAATGATGAACTTGAGAAAAGTTATTGTGATATTGTTAAATTAGGTTAAACAAATTTTATGTTTATAAAAAATGAAATAAAAAATGTTTGAAATAAAAAAAAGAAACAGCATCACAAATGCTTTTTACTTAAGTGGCTGGTCAACCAGGGTTTTAAATAACATGTCTGTGTTCGGTCCTGGGCTAGCTAGCTCCAGTTGCACACTTCATGTTGGCTAAAATCGTATGAAACTATGCAAGGTTGGCGTCATAATCCCTAAATTGCGCAAATTTTTCATTTTATATAAATTTTCGGGGTTTTGGCTTGCCGGGATTTTGTTTTATCCGGTATTTCGAGATTTTAAGTTTTCGGGAATTTCTGCATAACTCATTTAACGCGCCCAGAGCGTTGAATTACTTCGTTGGTCGGATGTAGGTGTTTGCACCTGAAAAAGTGAACAAAATCACCCTTATTCCACATGGCGTTTTTATTAAACGACAGATAGCGTTTTTTGAAATCGGTATTACAGCTGGCAAGTCTGAAGGCGTTTTATGTCGTTTAACGCTACGTGGCGTTTAAGTAGTGTGGAACGTAAGTTTTTAAAACGTCATTGCAGTTATTCGCATTCTAACAGTCGTTTTAGTTGGATAAAACGACAGGTAAAACGCCAATAATTGTCGAATAGAAATTTGCAAACGACTAGGTGTCGAATTTTTGTTAAAATGTGAGTTTCGATTAATTTGTGTATTAATTTAAGGATTTTATTAATTGTTATTTGTTCAAGGGTGAAAATAACAACCCCAGAACAAATGAAACGTTTGGTTGAATTAATGGAACAAAATGTTTCGCTGGCAAGAAATTTCAAAAGAGGTATTCCCCAGACCGATGATATCAAAAAACGGGTGGGAGTCGGTAGCTGTGACACTAAATTATTTAGGACCACCCGTAAGAACTCAAAAACAGTGGCAGAAGGTTAGCATGTAAAATCAAAATTGAAGTGTAATACTAAATGTATATTCACAGGTCTTAGATTAGATTCGATTTTGACCTGATTCTTCTTCTGATGTTTTTCATTTCTCTTTTTGCAATTTCATCTTCTTTTTCGTCTTCACTTTCCCATGATATAAACATTGCAATGCTATTCATTGTTTTTGTAACATTATTTTGTATTTTGAATTTTAGATAGGTAAAATCAATGTTCATTTGAAATTTCAAATTGCAAAACATAAACGCCTATCTGTCATTTTTGTATCATGTGGAAAGCAAGAAAAATGAGAGAGGAGGCGTTCAGAGAATAGAATACCGACACTTAAACGACACTAAAATGAATCGACTCAAAAATCGCCATTTGTCGTTTAATAAAAACGGCATCTGGAATAAGGGTGAATATTAATTAACGTAAAATTACTAAATTTCGGTTTGGCGTTGCCGATAAGCAGTACTTATAATATTACCGAAAAGCATCCCATAAAAGGGCGGGGCATGCTGTTATCTATAAATTAAAATTCTACGGCAACACAAGGTCTGTCGAATTATTTTGTGGACATATTCACCCTTATTCCAGACGGCGTTTTTATTAAACGAAAAATGTCGTTTTTTGAGTCGATTCATTTTAGTGTCGGTATTCTATTCTCTGAACGCCTCCTCTCTCATTTTTCTTGCTTTCCACATGAGTTCCACAGCAACAGCTGATACAAAAATGACAGATAGGCGTTTATGTTTTGCAATTTGAAATTTCAAATGAACATTTATTTTACCTATTTAAAATTCAAAATACAAAATAATGTTACAAAAACAATGAATAGCATTGCAATGTTTATATCATGGGAAAGTGAAGATGAAATTGCAAAAAGAGAAATGAAAAACATCAGAAGAAGAATCAGGTCAAAATCTAATCTAATCTAAGACCTGTGAATATACATTTAGTATTACACTTCAATTTTGATTTTACATGCTAACCTTCTGCCACTCTTTTTGAGTTCTTACGGGTGGTCCTAAATAATTTAGTGTCACAGCTACCGACTCCCACCCGTTTTTTGATATCATCGGTCTGGGGAATACCTCTTTTGAAATTTCTTGCCAGCGAAACATTTTGTTCAATTAATTCAACCAAACGTTTCATTTGTTCTGGGGTTGTTATTTTCACCCTTGAACGAATAACAATTAATAAAATCCTTAAATTAATACACAAATTAATCGAAACTCACATTTTAACTAAAATTCGACACCTAGTCGTTTGCAAATTTCTATTCGACAATTATTGGCGTTTTACCTGTCGTTTTATCCAACTAAAACGACTGTTAGAATGCGAATAACTGCAATGACGTTTTAAGAACTTACGTTCCACACTACTTAAACGCCACGTAGCGTTAAACGACATAAAACGCCTTCAGACTTGCCAGCTGTAATACCGATTTCAAAAAACGCTATCTGTCGTTTAATAAAAACGCCATGTGGAATAAGGGTGATTTTGTTTTCGGTACTATTCGAATACTTCGGGCTGACAATGAACCAACGCTGAAACGAACTGGAAATATGCGAATGAAAGATGTACAGGTTCCACAATATTAAAGTTGATGCTGTAACGATAAAATTGGTTACTATAGGTTGCTACAAACATGTGACAGGATATTGACAACAAAAAAGTCTCTAGTAGTCTATTCCGATAGAGGCAGAAACCGGACTCGACATCATACCAAATGTCGTCTGTAGAAGATATAAAGACGTAGAGGAAAAATCGGCATCAAGACTAAAGTCGAAAATATAAGCTTTATATGAGCTCACACTACGACAGAGGAAACTGATGATATCAGTAAAGGCTGCTTCTAAGAGTTTCTCGATGGTGTTAAATCGTGGTGGGTGATTTAAAAGCCAAGATAAGATGAATAGACATTCTAAGTATTTATGTCGGAAAGCGCCTGGGAACGGACTTGACTTTCCTGCAAAAATATATACCAGGTTCCATCACATTGACAACCGCAAGTGGTAGTTTCTGAACCAACAAACGGTCAATCAAACTGACCGAAAACCCAAAATTCTGAAATACCGAAATCCCGAAAAATTATATAAAATGAAAAATTTGCGCAATATATAATTTTTCGGGATTTATTTTTAGTTTTTATTTTATTTTATTTTTAATTTAAAATAGACAACCATTTGCAATGCACAATGTGAATTCACAGAGTGAAATTATGTTAGTCATATAGCTATTGTTTCATAAATGTTTTTTTTTGTTAGTTAGACTTGACCTTCTTTTGTTGTTTTATAGCCGTATTTATTCGATTTTCTAAAAACGTGTCTCAGAGTTAGGCATGTTTTAATATTTAAATTGTCTCTAAGCAACGTTGCTTAAATTCTTATCTATAATCGATTTTTCATTGCTGTTTAACTAAACTATTTTTTTTTCCGTGGGCTGGTAGCAATTCCCATAGATACCATGAGCACGTGCCCAAAGTTGTCTGAGACTTTACCCCACTAAAACCAACACCTTTTTGTATTTAAGCATGCGACTTATCTAGCATTCTAGCATATCTATTCCTTTATATCACGAGTAATGAATGTTTAGCAGGTAACTTTCCTTTGAGAGTTCCTGTTTTTTCCGCAATTTATAGCGCGGTTTGTTACTATCGAGCCAAGTCTAAATGCTTAGTTCTTTGGTGAAGACGCATCAAATTTGTTTTGTCAAGATTTTGGTGGACCTTTTATTGTGTTTTTGTGCAAAATTTTTCGTTTCATATTTAACTGCGTGAATAACCAGATATCTGCCATCTATATCTTCATTCCTTATATACCACGGAGCATTGTCCAATGATCTTAACATTTTGTTTTCAAAAGTTTGTAGAATGTTTAGATTTTTTTCACTGGAACAACCCAATAGTTGTATACCATAGGACAAGACCGGCTTTAGCACTTGCTTTTGTAATAGCAGCTTGTTATCAGGGTAAAGCTTCGAATGTTTTCCGAGTAACTAGTAAAGTTCTCTGTATTAATTTTTAAGTTCTTCGTATTTCTTTTTTATATGCGACTTCCATTTTAATTTTGCATCGAGTGTCATCCCGAGGTATTTCGCTTCATTTGCAAAAGGGACTCGAACCGTATTGAGAAATACAGGCAAATTGTTTATCCGTTTATACGAAAAATCAACGTGAACCGATTTGCTCTCGGTAATTGCAATCCGCCAGGATTTTGTTCATTCACTAACCTCGTTAAGAGCGTTTTATAATTTAATATTTGTTTCCTCTATTTTGCCAACTTCTAGTATAGCTGTATCGTTTCCTTGTGGGACATCACGTGTAAATAGGAGGTACAAGAGTGGTCCACTTACGCTTCCTTGGGGTACTCCTACCAATATTTCTTTGAACTCTAAATATTCGTTTCCAAGTTTCACACTTAAGATATGAGACAAGGATTTTATATAATTTTTCAGGCAGAACTTGTCTCAATTTGTATTGAAGGCCTGAATGCCAGACCTTGTCAAAAGCTCGCTACACGTCAAGAAATACCGCTGAGAAAATTTTCTTTTCTTCGAAAGCTTTCCCAATTGCCAATGTCTTGGTATGTACTCTATTGTAATTGCCGCATTTAAAATGTAGAGAATGTCTCCTGTAATAAACTAAAGCCTTTGTAGGCTTTACCAATTGAGTTACTCTAATTGGTGGCACAGGGTTTTTGGAACGTTTTATGACTTTAATTGCTTTTCAAAGTGAATAATTCGATTCTCTTACAGCGGTTAGGCTTTGCAGATAAGTTTCTACTGCATGGTTTTTAAATTTTTCAATCGAATTTGATAGCAAGTTACTCAGCCGGTCGAGATGTGTATAATCCTGAGGGGCATGAGTTTGGTGCCATCTTCTACGAGCTATTCTTTTTTGTCTAACCAAATCTTTTGGTTATACCAAATACTTGAATCGAGCCAGCCGCGACTTCGAGTTCTAATGGGGATCGTCGAATATTATTTTCAATATCGTTTTTGAACCCTTCGCAGTTGGTTTTCCGTTTATTTGTCTGAGTGGGATTTAATTTCTATGATTGACTCGCTCGTTGTTAAAATAATCAGAGCAAAGATCAAAGCATTCTTCAACTTTGATTCGATTGGACGGCATACCTTTGAATTTTGAATCCCTACGCATGGGTTCGATTTTTACAACAATATTAAGCTTTGTTTTTATTTCAAAAATTTTGTTCAAACTTTCTGTTTTAATTAAACAATGACTGTTTCAATCATATGTTTATGTCCCAACATAACACTCTGATAAATAACACCAAAGAGTATAGAACTAAATGGAGTGCGCGTCTCATACAACGAAGATTTTCTATATGGGGTACTGATATCGATACCCCAGTGTTCACCTTGCTACCCCAGCATCAAACAACAACATGGCCGACGCATACGATCGACGAAATTTGCCCTTCGCACTAACCGCCCGCGTCTGAAACAGTTTCAAAATGTTTAGCTGCGATGCGAACTCTATTTATTTCTATACTCTTTGATAAAACATAGCATGGATTGACTAAATATGTGAATAACATTTCTGTCATATTGCATCTGAAAAGGGTACAATAGAATGCTTACAGAATTATATTACCTATATTGATGTGTAAAAATCGAACAGATCTATTTAATGTCGATTGGAATGGAATGGCTGAGTGAATTACCTTAGTGAATTTTGGAAAGCGATAATAGTGCGCGAATTTAGTCGTTGGTATTTGATTTCTAATAAGTTTAATTGAATTGTTAAACGAGAAACCGTTTTGTAAATAATATAATTTTAAAAATAAGAATGTATTTAAATAAATGATTGTTCAACATAAAATAGAAAAGTGTTTTATCATTCGAAGCCATGCTACAATATACTTCATTTCGACCCCAATACCTTATGGCAGCCATCACTTGGAGATCAACAGAAATGTGACCACCCCTATTTGATCCCTCAAGATCGTATTGCGCAATTTTAATAAGCTTTTCCATATTGGGCTTAGAGAATCGATACTTTTGGCGAAAATATTTGTCTTGAAGGTCCATTGGGTTGATTCTCGGTTCTTACATTTTTGGTCTCGTTGCTTTTCGTTTGTTTGTATTTATCATATTCACTACATTAAAATCATTTAGAAAAGAAATGTAGCTTGAGTTCATTTTTATTAATTTGCTTTCACTTTTCATCACATAAACTCAAAAAAATATATATAGATGGAAAAAATGGAAATTATCTGATCTCAAAACCCGGTCGATCGTCTTTAAATTAAGCGACCTCTAAGCAACGTTGTTTAAGTGTGAAAATTGATCATATATACCGATTTTGCATTTATGTGATAGTGATACTTAGAGGTGGGTTAGAGTTAGATTTGTTTATAAATACACCTGTTAAAGTTTTTTTTTTAATTTTACTTATTTTTCTGATTTTTTTGTTTTTACAACGCAATTTTCGGTATTTTGGGTTTCCGGGATTTTGGATTTCACGACTCTGTCCGACTCCCGTGCACCCCACTTAAGAGGAAGGCTACCATCTGGCTCGGAACCGAAGACTTAAACCCAATGCATTTGTTTTCTGACCAGTCGTTTTTAACGCCATCTAGTTTTTGGATGAATATTCTTTCCATATTCCGTTCACGAAAACCAGGCCTATAACATTTTCCCTCAAAACGACCAAAATATTCTTTATGTCCTTTTGATACGGTCTATGGTTTTGCGCCATAGACCAAGACTGTAATGATCAGAAATCTATTACAGAATCCGGCTGAGTTATATTTAATTTTCTCTTCTTAGCTACATTATAGAATCCGTAGAAAGTCTGAACCGTCCAATAATTTCATCGAAACAAAATTAATGACATGTTATGAATTGGGAAAGAGCTTCAGAAAAAAATTAAAAACTGAATGTAAATATAATTTCAACACAATTGCACACGCATTTTTAAAAAATTAAGGAAAACATTTTCGTCACCTTTTCCTAAAAAAAAGGTTTGTATGCCCTATCATATATCTAAACAGGTATGTGGGAAAGGGCCAGACAAACGAACTACATTTGATTCATTACAGAGCCAGATGCACAAGATACATAAAAGAGAACAGTAATATCATGCGACGCAAACAGCTACACAGTGACGAACAATGACTAACGAGGACAAATGGACGAAGATAAAAGTTAAGCAAAGGACAGTCCGACCCCAGCAGCAGAGATAAGGGAAGTAAAGAGATTCCAAACTTCTACCTCTCTCACCCTGAATCCCTTATCTCTGCCCAGCAGTAGAGTCGAGCGGTCGCCAAAATATTTGTACAACCGAACAATTTAATGAAATATAAATTAACCCACCTAAGTAACACAATAAAAGTACGTGTGGTTTCATTTCGAACAGAATCAAATCCCACATGTATAGGTATAATAAATCGTTGAAAATGTTGGAAAACTCGTTATATTCATCAAACCTGGAGTGTAAGTGTAAGCTTTCAATACCTGCCAAAATACATAAAATCATATTTAGAAAAAAGGTTTGGTGGATACGTTCCTAAAAGAAACACCAACGTTAGAAAAGTATAACACAAGAAAAACACCGAATCCCCAAAAATTAATATCAGCCACCACCCTTGGAGAAAGTCAAAATCTTATCAACATTCATGTAGGGCGGGTATATTATATGCAGACAACATCCGACAAGCCCAAATTTTAAACAAAGCCACGGATTTTAGTAAAGTTTAAAGAAAAATCTTAAAATTTTTATGTACATTTCGTTTGTAAAAAAAATTCAATTCAGATTTTGGGTTTTAAATTTTGTCCAAAAATCCGATGACCACGAATTAAAGACGCATTATTATGATTGATTTACTGCTTAATACCAAATACTATATACCTACATGGAGTACGCATCACAGCTAAAAACCTTGTAGCAGAGAAAAAGGCAATGGCTCGTCCTCATTCCAAAAGGAAACATAACGCCCGAGCAAGCGTTATCATCACACGCCTGGAGCCATACACAGAAGACAACACTGGAATCTACAACCGACAGTTTGGGTTTAGAAAGAAGCAAAGCACCTTAGGAGCTATAAGTACATATATGGTTATCAGGCAGCAAAAAGTACTGTGACGTTGTGACGCTAGACATAAAAAGCGCGTGTCACACTGCCGATTGAAACTGTATTATAAGAGCGTTAGACAACTTGAACATCCCAAACTTCTTGCTGATATAATAATATGCAGCTACCTAAGTAAGAGGACAACGCATTATGACACTGAAGAAGAGCCACGGAAGTATCGAATCACAAAAGGAGTCCTCCAAGGTTAAGTGCTCGGCCCAGTTCTGTGAAACATATTATATTACAGGGTAATGAAAATACCAATGCCTAACGGAGTAGATATAATCGGAATGATGATGACATTGCAGACATAAGGGTAGCAATAAATCCTGATGAGGTGTCTGGAAACTACAGTCAGACCATTACAAAGGTAACGTTATGGCTACATGGATTAGGTCTACAACTAGCAGACCACAAGACGGAAGCGGTGCTGAAAAGTGGCAGGAAAAAGATAGAACACCTTACAATACAAGTGGGCGAGCAAACCATTGGATCGAGTGCACACATAAAGTACCTAGAGGAATAATACTTGATCACAGGCTCAATTTTAAAGAGCACCTGAAGTTCAAAAGGCCGAAAGGGCTTCCCGGGCAGTAGTGCCGCTTTCAACACTAATGCCAAACATATGTGGACCCAGGCAGCCAGCAGTGGATCGGAAAACGTACATAAAACGTATACCTAAGCGCAGTGCATAGAATCGCATCGCTAAGAGTATGCTGCGCCTTCAGGTCGGTACGGTACGCGGCTCTCAGCGAGAGCCAACCTGAATTCGTCAAATTTAGAATTTAGAAGACCCGGAAATGCAGCCCTCAGAATTCGGTTGTGTCTCGTGCAGTTTCCTTCATGTTGGAAACACGTGTTTTCCAGTCGCAATTCATCCAATTGTTGAAGGAGAAAGTCGTTGAGCTTGGCTCTGGTTCATGAGACTTCTCCCTCACACGTGCGTTATCTCTTTGATTAAAACGTAAAAACCACTTGGCGGGAAACAATGTGAATACAATTATATGGCGGGAGTGCTGTTTTGTGGGGTTATTCCATTAAAAACATATAAATATAAGTTGTTTACAAATTATTAATTTATAAAAATTCACAAAAAGTGTGTCAAATCATAAAATTGATATGAAAGGAGTGGAATTCATGACCAGTATCATTGCAAAGTGTGAATATAAATGCTATTTCAATAACAAAAACAAAAAATTATTCTGTGCAAACATTTTTGTAAAAGTTTGTTTTCATACAGATGATGTCAGTTTATCATTTGACAGTTTGACACTGACGTTGTCCTAAACAACTCTATGTGCCTGTTCACACAAGAGTGAAATCTTTGATTTTCATCGATTAGTTAGGGTGCGCAGGGAAATATGGGTAAGAGGCGCGGAATGAAAAACATTCCACAATTTACATTTATTCGGTGAGTATCTTTGACTTCTCTTTTGTGGTCCTATTCCATCGTTCCGGATAAGTCAAATTTATTCCATGGAAAGCGCAGTTTCCCACGATCCTCTTTGTCGTAGACACTCGATATCGTGAGAGAATTCAGTTTTCGCCATTTTTGTATAAGGGAAGAGCAGAGAGATATGAATATACGCAGAGTAATGTTCATTACGTTTTGTGAACACCTAATGTTCCTATCATGTGGACTGCGACTATGAAGGTAACACTACCGACAAGTGAACGACCCCCTTGGAATTAAAGTGCGGTTTTGATAAGGAGATATCGCATCCGTTTTCTGTGATTGGATATGGGTTAAATTTCAATAAATTATTTGCTTGGGCTATTAGGCAATTTTTTTAATGATTCCCAAAAGTATGCACACGAAAATGAATTGTGCGTTCAAACCATCATCGTTGATCAGCTGTGCCAATATCATCGCCGTAAGCCTGAATAACCATTTACCAACAGAATAGCAATTGCACAACTATCTTTTGACCTTGACTGATTGATTGATGATCGGTTGGCCTTGAGTTGAATGGCACTCCATCATCAGCAGTTAAGTCCACGTTTATCTGTCAAGATAAATTCAGTGAAGAGCTTAGATGTAGCTCCATATTTTCAGATTGACAGTTATACCATCGCGAACTTTAAGCTTCAATCTACATATTATTAGGTACCTGCCATAGGCAGCGATCTTTGGTGTTTAGCCTTATAAATGCTGAGTCAATGGTTAACATTAGATTTGAGTTTTTGTTTTCCATTCGGTAGGTCGCGTTGCGTCGGTGTGTTCTTAATTTGTTTATCGTCTTCGCAATAAGTTGCGACCATTTGATTGTATAGGGAGAGCCTTTTTATTATAAAAATAAAAGTGATGTTGTTTTGGATTTTAGCCGGTATCTATTTAGATGATGTGCTTTTTGTCTAAACAGGATTATAAACTTATCTACTTAATGTTTTTTTAATTAACTTTTAGCTATTGTGATGACGTCTCAAGTTTCGTGTTTATCCGTTGAACAGTGTTCGGAGGTGTGTCCATTAAGCTTCACCTTGAACTGCGCCTCGAATGGTTTATGCCTAAAAGCGTTTAGCAATTCATGTGATTTGCATTTCAACAACTGTCGATACAACGAAAGTATGATCAATTGAATTATTATGATCAGTCGTTTGAAAAAATTATGGTTTCAGATTTTAAAGCTATTGATGTGGGGAACTGCAGGTCAACCGAAGCTGTTCTTTGTAGTGAAGAAGATCGAAATATTATTGCTGCATATTAGTAGATATAGTTGTAATATAATAGAAATAATTTTATGTATACGCTCGATGTGATAAATATTAATGTAAGTTGCATAATTGTAAGAAACCTGTTAATGTTAGCGTTGAGATGGTGGTGTTTATCTGTTTAGCGATGTATGTTGGCATTTCATGCATCGAATGAGGAGATGTAATTAATATGAAAAGTCTAAATTTGTCACCAGTATTTTATTTCGTCAAAAATAAATGAACACAAAAAAAACTTCTAAAGATATTTAGATGACTGCCTGGCATTCTACGTTTTCCGGGTCGGCAAGGCTTAAGCGAAATAGATTCTTATCGATCCCAAATAACCACAAAATTTAAGTAAAAACAAAATTAATCGCAGACCTGCATGTAAGGCCAAATCCCAAATGGCATCCGACGCAAATCAAGCGGTCAAATCGAGGGTTAAATCCGAACAAAGCGAGCCACGTTCACCAATGTTAACTGACAGCAACTGGGAACCCTAATTGTATGCAACACTAATTGTTTACTATTGAAAATTCTTTTTCAAATCCAATGAAATTTCTATCGAAAAGCATATCAGAAGGCTACATACAGTCCGCTGTTCGGATCGTTTAATACCCTATACATTGACTTATTATAACATGGTGATATTTTAAGCGTAATTATTTTTAAATCGCATAAATTACTCAAATTTGCATCAAATATTCAAAATGTTTGTTGTAATCGATAAATGGGCCTTTGCCATTTACGTTTTAAAGACAACTTCATGTAAATATTGTCCCGGGCTCCTTTTCAAATGATCCATTGGGTAGGTCCAATTTCGCAGTTTTTCGAGCATTTATGTTATCCTGTAAGGCTTCAATCGTCTTCGGCTTGTCCACATAGACTAACGACTTTACATAACCCCACAAGAAATAATCAAGAGGCGTTAAATCACAAGATCTTCGCGACCAACTCACTGGTCCACTTCGAGAGATAAGCTGCTCACCAATTCATCCTTCAACATTTCCATTGTTTCACGAGCTGTGTGGCACGTGGCACCGTCTTGGTGAAACCACATGTCGAACAAGTTCAACCCAGCCAATTGGGGCAAAAAAAGTCGCGTATCATGGCTCGATATCGTTCGCCGTTGATGGGAATGATTTTTCAACGGTCGTCTGTCTGATTCTTCCACCAATCTGTCGTTTTTTCTGGGTGCATCGGTAGTTCTTATACGGCTCAACGGATACGTAAATAAGCAAAACTGTCGCGTCTGGATTGATCAGAAATGAGCCTCATCGCTGAACACAGTTTTTCGATAAAACAGCGTATTTTAGTAGAGCTGTTCAAGCGCGAATTTTCACTTTGACAGATGACGTTTGGACGCAATTACTCACCAACCTGAAAAACTTTACTCCTAAATAATCACCCGTTACATGAACTGCTAGTGAATTGTCATTTTAATACACTTCTGCCAGAAAATATGTTCCAAAACACCGCACAGGCTCCGTTGTTTCACTGAGGATTAGCAAAGAAACACAAGCTTAAATTTCCATAGTACCATGATAACAAAAGAGCGACGTCATGTACCAAGGGATTCATTTCCACAGCGACATGTAGCGTCATCTATTCAAAAGATGGAATACTACAAAGAGCGATTGATTTCACATAAATTCTGCAATAACAATGCATTTCTGTACTTATTGACCCAAAAACTGAACCAGTTTTACAAATTTATTTCATACTAACGTTTTATGATCATTTATATCAGTTTTTTTTACAATGTGATGAGGCAAACGTTTGCTTTTTTTGCTTACTTAGTTTTTTGCAGTGAAACAGGGGCGTGTATCTCGTTTTGGAACATACGTGAAGTTGGCTACAAGTAATCCATATAAAAGGAGTCAATGACCCTATCCCATCCCATTTTTAAAATGAATAAAATGAATAAACTTGTCACTCCCAAGTGAATTTGAATCAATTAAAGAAATTTTTATTGTCACTACATATTGTTCATATAGTATCTAAATCTTTGTTGATTGGTGCTATGGTAAGTATTTTATTTGAATCATTTTCGATTTTTGTTCAAATATTACAGTGAATAGAGAAATGAAGACAATTGCACTGTTTAAACGTATTGTTAAATTTTAAAAATTATAACCAGAAAAAACATATTTTCTTCTTTATTATTTTAGGAATACTTTAACGGTGAAAAAATTGAATTTTTGGTGGTCCCAGAGACGGATTTTTCGAATTAGAGTTCCAGCTCCAAAAATAATGGTACTTCTCGTGTAAAGGTTTTCTTAAAACAAGATTATTGTAAAGATTTTAACATTGTCCATGAAAATTACTAATTTATCTTCTATAAGTATCTAGAATATTTTATTTTTTTGCAAATAGAAATATATTCTGGGTGTATTCCAATGAAAAATGAACATAGCATAGTTTGACAAGTATAAATAAGACTGCATATATACTCAAGTTTAAAAGAAAACTCTAAATAAAAGGCCCCTACATTTTGCTGAAGTTTTATGTTTATATTTATTTACTCAAAAGCAGTTTCAATAATAGTTGAGATGTAAGCATACTGTACTTCGTCTATTTTGACCAACATTTTTGAGTTGCACAGTGGTGTTCGTATTAACATTTATGTCTATGAAGTTTTTTGCACAAGGACGAATATTTGAACTTCGATTAACAGTTAAAGTTGATCAAAAGCGTAAGGACTTTTGTTAGGTAATCTTGATATTACCGTTTAATTTCATATCGACCTATGATGCCAATTCCAAAAACTCAACTACTTATTAACCCAAGAACCGTGTATCATATTTGAAGTAAATACAATCAGCCATTATGGTTTTCTTTTGGTAAAAAAAAGAATTGTTATCTAGATCTGCCAAAAGATTTTTTTTTATCTCATATCCATTTTGAAAATTTGGATATTATAGCAGATCTACCTTTTCTTTCAATTAATTCAATTGAAAGACGTCAGTTTGACAAGTTCGATTTTCGTTTTGTTTTAATATTATTCGCTTGTGGAAAAATATTGTTGATTATAAAATGGTATCAGTTCTACGTAAAATGTTAATTAAATAAAAAAGAAACAACCTGAGACTGGAAAAATGACAGTGTCGAGTTTTAAGAAAAACATATGAGAAGGCTACATTCCGTTGCGCGAATGCTATCGAACGTTTTTTCAAAAAACTTTGTATGAACGAAATATGCTTATATTGGGATTGTCTGAATATGTTGTTTAGAAAATTTTTCAAAATTGGACCGAAAACAATGTTTTTTTCTAAAAGGTGGGAGGATTTAAAAAACAAATTAAAAAAAAATCTGCTTTGGCAGACTGAGAGTCTATATACCAAATTTCAATACTCTAGCTCAAAATTTAGGACCCGAAAATTGTTGGCATATAGACGGACGCCGGACATGGCTAGATCGACTCAGCTAGCAATTCTGATCGATCCAAATACTTTGAGATATATCTAACGAAATTATTTCTCTGTGTTACAAACATGACACACGGCGTCAATTGCGTTTACATTTTAGCTAGTGGATAATTTGTGACATAAGTATGGTGAATAGAGACTTCTAAGTTTTAACCTGCTCAACAGCTCGCTTAAATTTATCCAGTGGCTGATTTTTGACATATTGTATACCTACTGAGGAGTGACAGAGATGGAAAGCACGCTTCTGGATTATTCCTTGTTACCAGTGTTCACATGTTGCAGGAATTTAGTACATCATTCATCGTCAAATTTATATAAGAAGCAAAGAACATGTATTTTATATCGGAAAATGTAATGAAAGTTTTAAAACAAACTAAATTGGGATTTTTAAAAAGAGATGGTTTCAAAAATGTTATTCGCTATATGTGGAATTTGGTTAACATGACCAAAGTAGGGATATATCATGAGCTTTAATTGTGCAACAATATTTCTTTTATTGACAATGATTAATAATTAAAGGATTTTTGATGATCATTCTGAAATCGATTCGGTGTTTTTTGTATTACAAGAAATTATAAAAAAGGAATTTTGTTCCAATTCTTTTGGGAAATTATTGAAAATAGTATTAAAATAATTTCCCATTTAATTTAAAGCCAACTTTTTGTTACTTCTGCAGAAATGTTAAAAATTAGCCAGTGGATAAAATGTAGCCCCTATTTTAATGAAATTAGCACACGGCCTTAGGCCTTGTGTCAATTGCGTTAAAATGGGGGTTAAACTTTATCCACTGGCTAATTTTTTGACATTTCTGCAGGTGCTTTCCATCTCTGTCACCCCTCAGCAGGTATATCAAATGTCCAAAATTTGCCACTGGACACATTTTAGCGAGCTGTTGAGCAGGTTAAAATTTTGAAGTGTCTAGTCATCATAAAAATGTCAAAATTTATCCATTGGCTAACATTTTAACGCAATTGACACACGGCCTTAATGTCAAAACTAATATACCCCTATGAAGAAAGGGTATATATAAACAAAACAGCTAATAGCTTGGCAACCCTATGATATGACCTAGCTACTGTAAAACCCACACCGACATAGCACTGGCAATTTTCCTATTACTATTCATCTCATCTCTCCATATGGTTATCCAGATGAAATGCATACGATCATTTACATACTCAACGTCTAGTAGTGTGCTGCACTCCAAAATATACGTATATATATAAACACATCCTATCCGTACGGAAGTTGGATACTACAAAAACGGAAATGCAAATAAGTCAACTAAGCAAATATTTGAATGAAAAATATGCAGAAAGAGCAAAGTATCGACATTCAAATCATCTGAATGAACAGAGACATTCACTCTTCAGCTCTCCAACATCCGCACACTTTACAACCACCAGAGCACTCACCTACCTTGCGCACCTATCTAACGACAACAGTAGGCAGCAACATCGGAAGAAGATACAAAAAGTGAAAAACGAAAAATCAGCTGGATCAGTAGGCCAGTACGATCACACACAATAAATAGCTGCGCGAGCATATGCACGGCGTTGTTTTGTGTTAGTGTTCCCAGAAAGGCAAATGCACATGCCCACTATCGCTGAGGGGGTGTGGGACCTTTTTGAGAACGGTTCAACGAAGCCAGAGGAATGAGAGTGAAAAATGCCGGGGATTGTTTGGTTTTTCAGATATTTTTTTTTCTTATTCGTACGTTCGTGTGTTGTCCCGTCTTCTTTGTGTTACTTCATCCAGAGTCAGAGATAAGTTTTTTTTTTCTTTTTATTTGACATGGGCAGCAAGCGATAGCAGCTCTCCGGATCTTTGGCCGTTGTCGTACTAACAGATAGCGACTCTTGGATGGGGGTTAAAAAAATAACAACAACAGTAGTCACCACAGCACACAATTAGATTCATTCGGGGTCGAGCAGACGTACAATTTTATAGAATCCACTTCAGTTATAAGGAAAGAGCCGTCCAGTGCGGTTGGATTGGCCCAAAAAAAGAAGAGAGAAATTGAAAAAGTGAATTAAAGAAAAGTGGTGAAATTTTAAAGAGAAAAGTGTTTAAATAAAAAGAAAATATATAAATATAATAAAATTGTTATATTTTAAAGAAACCCCCTTCACAATGGGGTTCCGCCCAGTGGGCATTTTCGGCTTGCTTTCATGCAGTCTACTTGTGCTAGTGAATGCAGAACTAACCCCCCCATACTTTAATTTGGCCACGGGAAGGAAAATCTATGCTACAGCAACATGCGGTCAAGACTTTGATGGTCCTGAGCTTTATTGTAAGCTGGTCGGTGCGAATACCGAGAATGATCATATCGACTATTCTGTCATTCAGGGACAGGTAAGTTAACGATTGAATTTTTTTTAAAGAAAACATTTATTTGAACTGTATGTTAATTTTATGCAAGAGTTTAAAATATTTACTCTGCTGTTTGGATGAAACCATTTTTTGTTTGTTGTTTCATTTATAACCTTTTCATATGAGGTGGGGAATTGTTAAGTTAATTTTTTTTATCTATTCTTGAATGGAATTGTAGAATATTAGGTACCTACACGGAGAAAATTATAGAGATATTTTTAACTTTCAACATATAAAAAAAACAGCTGCATAAGTTACAAACACTTTAATTTTAAATATTATAACTAAGTACATTTTTTAATTTAAAAATATAATTCAAATAAAACTTATCAAGTTACATGCAGTTAAATTATACTCAAAATATCGTCTTAAGAATATTACTCACTTTTGGTAGATGAGATGTATGCTTCTCATATGTTTTGCTTATGTGGTCTATTAGTAAGACTTACAAGAGTAAACCAAGCCTTAAATCATAAAAAAACTTGATATTAGAAAGAATCAATTCTCAATGTTTTATTAACCAATTAAAGAAATATATATATATGTAGGTATATACAACATTTCTTGGTTTCGTTATCACTTTTTTTACTATTCATATTTCCGGCCTCCATTTTGATAACCCAAATCTTGAAGAAAAAATTATGAAGAAATGAAAATAATTATTTTACATTAGCCAAGGCCCATCAGTTAAACAACTAAGAAAGCTGTCATCCAAATAACCAAAGTTAGCAATTACCAGCATTTATGGTTCAAATTGATCCTATGTTCCATTTCTAAAGAATAACAAGTAAAACCTCTTTAAAGATGAATAAATGGATTTTCAACATCAATTAGCTTTAAGCCGATTCGAACATTGATTGGCGGTATTTCGATTTTGGATAGTTTCTTCTGATCAGTAAGTGGATGATATGGTTAAAATTGTGTGATCCAGGAGTTTTTGAGTCTAATACTTATCTGCGCAGAACATTGGCTTATAATGTCTTTCTTGGAATCTCTCGTTTCAACATGACAATTATTCCTTCATCCTTATTATAGCTGCCCATTTTGAATCTCCTGTCTATCTAGCCAGGGCCTAGCTTTTTCTCACAAGCATTCATGTGTGCGTGTGTACTTCATGCACTATGATGAACACGCTAGTGTTGTATGCCTAATCCGAAGGCTTGAGTTGAGATAACATTTACTTGATAATACTACTCGGAAGATTTATCAATTTTGACGTGCTCAGTGGCGCGATGGTTGGTGCGATGAACTACCGCGCAGAAGGTCTGGGTTCGATTCCCAGCCGTAGCAACACCTAAATGATCTTCGGAGTCGGCATAAAAAAGGAGGTCCCGCCATCGTAGGAGTAAACACGCACAAATGAATGGTTTTGAGAAAGCTCTGCCTGTGTACTAACGAGCCTGTGGCGCCAAAAATTTGTATTTATAACCTATCCCATAGGGGTATATTAGTTTTGATACATAGTTTATAACAAAGAGAAATAGTTGAGCAGAATCGATAGCTGGTCGATTTAGCTATGCCTGTCCGTCCGTCCGTATGTCACCAGTTTTTGGGCCTTAAATTTTGAGCTAGAAAAATGAAATAAGGTACACGTGTTTGTTGTTCCTTCCAGCAGAACAAGTGTAAAACTCTTTGCAGTCCGCCCACTGTCACGCCCCTTTTTCAGAAAAACGTAGCTTTAGGCCAAACCGTTAAAGCTACTGAAGAAGTTTCTGAACATAATATCTAGGCAATCATAATGTCTATATTTTCTTCATACAAATTTCCTACGCCTACTTTTTGGGGCGTTTTTAGTAAAAAAAACTTTTTCCGGTAAAATTTTAAATTTCGAAAAAAAATGGCGATGCAAAATCAATGGTTCTGTTAACATGAACATTTTTTCTTTATGCCATTTTAACCCACGCCCACTTTTTATAGGCGTATTCATACAAAAACCATTTCTATACACGACCTCATAGTATAACCAGGCGAAAAATTATGTTTTTTTGTCAAACCATAAATGATTTTGATAAACTGTCTGAACAATATGTTATGACAATGACATTTTCTATATTTTATCGCCTAAAAGGCGACTTTTTGAGGATATTTGTTTTAAGGATGGGATGGGATAGGGTATAAAACGATCCACACAGTGGATTGTAGCCTTCTCATATATTTTTGTTTTACTAAAATTTTCCGATATCACAGGTTCATTAAACTTTTTTGTTAAAGTATAATTATTCTGAACAGATAAAAATTAATAAAAGCTATAAACATAGTAAAATTTAATTGCAATATAAGGGTTGGCATAGTTTGATACTTGAATTACTATTCAGTTGGATTTTGTATTCCACGTTTCCTTACCTTAATATTTCTTGTAGTTTGCCATCCGGAACGCGGACAATTAAACACTTAGATTTCATTTTGATGAAATGACACTTATTAATTCAGGAAAGTAAAGTTATATTTTTGGACAAAGTTACTCAAAATTTAGGAACTTTTTTAAAAACTAATTTGGCAATGATTGTGTTTTCTGGATGGTCTTTGTTAAAAAAATAAAATTACTTTAAATAGGATAACTCACATCGGCCAAATTTGGACTGCATTCTAGGGAAATAAATTAAATTCTGAACGTCTAAATTCTAATTTGCACCATATTTCTGTTCTTTATCTAATATTACAATATAATATGTAAATTTATTTTATCAACAGGTCTGTGATGTCTGTGATCCCAATAATCCCGAAAAGAATCATTCTCCGGAACTTGCCATCGACGGTACAGAATTATGGTGGCAGAGTCCACCTCTGTCCAGAGGCATGAAATACAACGAGGTTAATTTAACCATCGATTTTGGACAGGTAAGTCGTTTTTTTTATATTTTCTTCGCCCCTGATTCCCTTTCAACTTGTTTGTGTTATTTTTTACTTTGTTCCCTTGAACTGCCGAAATACAATAAAATGAAGTGAAAAAGATACAACCACTTGGGTAAGGAGGGAGCAGGATAAACGCTTCATTGTCGGTATCGGTTTTCAGGAATGTTGTTGTTGTTAGTGTAGCTTCCCACGGGAAGCAGTATGATCATCCTATATTCTTCTTTTCATGTTTGTTTTACTATACGCAAGGATACCAACTACGGTTTGGAAGGTTTTCTTTCATATAATTCGTGGCTTGGTTGCAAAGTGTTTCCATTTAGCTTAGCTCTTCACAATAAATTAGCAATTGCTGCTCATTTGATACAACAGTTTCAGTTGTTGTTGTATTTCACTTAAGCATGACATTTTGTCGATCTAGACAACAAATAACAAAAAAAATGCCGATCTGGACAGTTTCCGATTGTATTGAAATTTGAATTTGAAATGGTTTTGCACAAAAAAAAAAAGTCTGTCATTCGTTCCATGTGTGTTTTTACAGATTTAATGGATTTCTTGTTGTCTCGGTTTTAAGTAACAGAGAGTTTTGAGATAACCACACATGATCTGACTGAAATGCATGAGATCACCAAATGATGAGCATATGGCATGTGGTTGAGATCAGATTCAAAATAAACATAGGATCATTTTGAAATGTTGATTTAGACCTACATACATATGCATGGAAATTAAAGATAAATAAGAAAACACCAAGGTGACGTTTTCGAGTGTATGATGTGATAATCATTTAATATAAGTGGATTGTGAGTAGATATATAATATAGTAAGCATATGCAACTACTTTTATAAACCTGTAGACTTTTTTAAGAAACAAATAAGAGCAATTGGATATAAGATTATAATATATATTTTCCTTTTATACATCTGTGGTGTAGAATAAACAAAAAATAAAATCAGAATCTAAATCTCAGCTTATTGTCCGTCGATTCGTCCGTTTATCCTTGTTTTGAGACTAATGCTTTGAACTAGGATATTGAAATTTGTAATATATTTGTTTGTTTAAATAAGATTTCGGGCATGTGGTCGCCGTCGCTGGTTCAAATAAAGCCAAGTCTAGAGGTCTAATTTTGAACCACTTTTTCGAGCATTTAGGGCCGTACGTCGGCATTAAAGCCACGAATGTTTGCTTCCAAGTCCCCTAACGTTTCTGGTTTGTTCGGAGAAAAAATAGTCGGTTATCATAGCTCTATACCGGTCTCCATTAATGGTAACTGACTACA
This sequence comes from Rhingia rostrata, assembly GCA_949824845.1. Taxonomy (NCBI): domain Eukaryota; kingdom Metazoa; phylum Arthropoda; class Insecta; order Diptera; family Syrphidae; genus Rhingia; species Rhingia rostrata. The sequence goes on from OX463757.1 coordinate 63,243,688, forward strand.
CAGCATCATTTCGGAAGCAGTATGCCCAATGACTCCACCACCCCATAGAGCACACCAAACAGTCAGTTTATGTAGATGTAATGGCGTCTCAAGGGTCTCATGTGGATTATATTCACTCTAAATGTGGCAATTTAGCTTGTTGACGTAGCCATTCAACCAAAAATGAGCCTCATCACTGAACAACATTTTGCAATGAAAATCAGCATCGGATCAATCTCATTTTCGTCCCAAAATCACGACGCATTGCATGGTCTCGTGTCTTTAATTCTTGCACAAGCTGGATCTTGTAAGGTCGTAAGCAAAGATCTTTGCGAAAATCTTCCATAAAGTTGATGGACAAAGATCCAATTGCTGTGCACGGTGGCGAATCGATTCTTTTGGGTCCTCTTCAACACTTTGCTCTACAGCGGCAATTGTTTCTTCGGTGCGCGCTGTTCGATGTGTTTACGGATACGTATTATCACAGTAGTGCGAAAACGAACCATGGTTAACCGAATTAATTGCTCTGATGGACGATTATGTCCACCATAAAATGGACGGAATTTGCGGTAAACTTCAATAACTGGACCATTGTTTTCGAAATAAATCAGTACGATTTGCACAATTGTCAACCTGTACAAAAACTGAACAAAAATTATATTATAGTTGTCCGATTTGATCGCATAATGTCAGTTTTATCTCTTTAGCAACCTCTAAAAAAAAAACACCCAATATTTACCTCAAAACGACAGCGACTCACAGAAAAAGTAGTTCAGACCTTACCCACGGTGTAAGTCTTTACTACACCCAACGTCTTTCCTATGGGTATATCTTTTGCTTCTCTTATAGTATATTTCTAAAAGGGTAAAAAGTTGTTTATATTTAGTCGGTCTACAAGAGTCCATTAATTTGGTACAGTGCCTAAGTTATTGTATGTCAAATGTTGGACATTGAACTTTGCTTTTCCATTCATTTGTGACCGCAAAGTTCTTCTTATGTCAGTTTTATCTGAAAACGAAACAATGGGATTTTTTTCTGCAGATTTTATAATGATTAGACATACAAACAAATTGTAATGAAAATTTTAACAAAGAGTTTAAAAAAACATTATAGGTATCAGTATCATATATAAAAATGCTTTCAAATTTGCAATAACTTGGCACTGAAAATTGTGTATAAGAATTTTGCCCCATCTTACGGCATAGTTATAACTATCAGGAAATCACATTAAGAAAATGCGGAACAAGATGCTTAAAACGTGTATTTGATGTGAATTTACTGAGTATTGGATCATGAAAAAAATTATTTCTTGCTTATAACAAATTTTCATGTGCTAAATTACAATTACATCTTTTATTTTCTGAAAGTACAACTGACTGTTATGTAACTAAAAATAATCACAAATGAGAAACCTTAATTACATTTTAAATAGAATTTTGAAATGCAATTTTTAGACTTTCTTTAGTTTTGACAATTCATTTGAATTTAAACATTAATTTTATTTTCAATGAGGATTTAAAAAAAAATATATATGAAACCAACAAAATGAGAGCATCATTAAAATTGAGGAAAGAGGAATAGGTTAATTTCATTTGACATCAAGAGTTCATTGATGTCAAAAATTATCTCCACACCACTAAAGTAGTAATAGTTTTTTTTTATATATATTTTGAAGAAACTTATCTCTAAAAATTCTGATTTTTTCTTACAGAATAAGCTAACGACCTTAATACAAAAAATTATGATTTTACGTCTGCAGATAAGAAATGAAACACAAAACGGACCATTAGTGATAAAGAAATACAAAATCAATCAACAACAAAAAAAGAAAAAACCAACATCGTTTTTTCAGTGTATATACATTTCAGATGATTGCATTGACAAAATAAGAATCACTTTACTCACTAAATATTTATCATAATGGCTTACATAATTTTACATAGTATTCGGAATGAGTTATCGCATACTACCAAAAAGATTTAAGAAATTCCAAATTAAAAAAAAAACATTTAATACTTGTAAGTATGTAAAAGTATCTATGTACTTCATCTACATTATCTACAATCATTTCTCTCCTAATTCCATTCTGCATGGAATTAGATAAAGTTCTATTTTTGAACTCAAAATGAACTGGAGATGGAAGAAAAATGAACAACTTACTTAAAAGCAAGCGATCATGTTGTTAGGACTTACGTTTCACCGATATATACATATCTGTATGTAATATTATGATCTCATTGTTTGTGCAAGTCAGTTGAGAGTTTGTTTGGCATGAGTAAAATGCGTGAAGTAACGCGAATTTGGTATAACTTATCTGTATTTTAGGAATGTACATTCTACATCTACATATTATGCATATCTATCATATTGACTCGTGATAAATGAAATGCATAACGCTGATACCAGATATTAAGAAGAGGGATAATCAAACCTTTTCTCGAAATGGAGATGTTATAATATAATTATATATTAGCCTGTGTTCCTGTGTTTATTTATGTACCCGTCCATATATAAAAATGGATGGCCTGTAAATTAACTGGAATTAATAATTCGTTTTAGACAATGTGTAAAGTTAATAAACATGTTTTATATAATTTAGATTCCAATATATTAATTGTTATCAATTATTAATTACTTAGATACATTTTTTGATATAAATTAATCTCTAGCATGGATGAAAAATGTATTACACTATTCCAAGTCTGCACAACTTAGGGATTTTAAGATTCCGAAGGATCAATCAAGTTTACTGGATATTTTATCCACTTCTTCAATTCAATCAATAGATTTGTCGTAACCGTTTTCAAAAATTGAATATTGTTGTACACTCGAAAGGAGCTAAGATAGCTCGTTCGCATAGCTAATCGTGATTCCTGATGTTGTTGGTGATTGGTGAAATTTCAAAATCATGAATTAATTATTGCTGAAGTCCATTGGGAACGATATCTCATGTGTTGCAGGAAGAATCGGAAGTTTGACGTCTCCAAATTACGAATATTGCTTGCAAATTTCTGCAAAAAATTATCAGCTATACACATATATATTGGTTGACATAGTAACTATATACCCTATCCCATGGGGGTTAGTTTTGATACATAGTTTGTCACATAGAGAAATAATTTAGACATACGTGAAAGTATATGGATCGACAAAGAATCGCTAGCAGAGTCGATTTAGCTATGCCCGTCTTTCGCCCGTCTGTCTGTAGGTTACCAGTTTTTAGGACTTACATTTTGATCTGGATAATGGGCCTCCGAACATGAGATCAGTTTGGTATCTCTGGCATAAGACCGGTTGCATACCATTCTCAAAGGGCACACGAGATGACCATGATGCCAGAAGAAATTGTTTACATGAATCCATTTTCATTGTGTTATTAAAGGGTGATCCATTTCGAGGTTCCCTACTTTTTTAAAGAAAAAAACACAGAAAATTCAAATTTAATGGAGAATGTTTATTGTCATTTGAAAGAACATTCTTTGGCATTTATTTTTTGAAGATTATGTCTTTCAAATGTTGGCCGTTGCTACGTCGCAGATGGTCCATCCGTTGAGTCCAATTTTCGATCACTCGTTCGAGCATTTCGACTGGTAACTGGCGAATGACACGCGTGATGTTTTTCTCCAAGGCCTGAATCGAAGCGGGTTTGTCGGCATAAGCTTTTGACTTTACATATCCCCACAGGAAAAAGTCTAACGGTGTGATATCACACGATCTTGGTGGCCAATCGACCGGCCGGTGATGGTGTTGCGAATAGTACGCTCAGTAGGCCGATTATGTTGACCATAAGTTGAGCGAAGTGCACGATCTGTCAAAAAAGGCTATTGAAAAAGTATCTCTACTTGGATCACCCATTATTTCTATCGAAATTGACTTTTGCCTTTAGTACTTTTGAAATTTCGCAAGCTCTTAGGTTTGTGGGAGAGTATATGCAACAACACGGATGTTGTCTACTCGTTTCACAAAAAGCGTATGTGACATAAAGAAACTTTCAGTTCTGACTCAAGAACTTGGTTGAAGTCATCAGTCCCCTCGCCCATAAAACCGGTTTCATACCAAAATATTCATCTCATGTGCGGAGGCCCAAATTTGGTACCTACATGCGATTCTTGCCCCTGTTTTTCAAACAAGTGTACAAAAATTCTCTTTTTCAATTCAACAACCGTACCTACAATTTTTGTGGGTGTTTTAGCATTTGTAAAACATATTGAATAGAAGAATTTCCTTTCGGACCATACGAGATTAAGATAAACTATCTAGACAAGATGTGGTGAAAATGTCATTTTCTATATTTAGTCGCCATTCCGTTTTAGGCACGTCCACTTTTTGGGGAATTTTTATTCAAGCATTGAAAAGGATAGGGTATTCAACGATTCGTATACTGTGGAGTGTAGCCCCATATCTTTTTATCCTATAACATAGGGTATATTAGTTTTGACATTAAGTTTATAACATAGAGAAATGAAATACCTCAAAGTATATGGATTGATTCAGAAACGCCAGCTGAGTCGATCTAGCCATGCCTGTCCGGTTGTCGGTCCATCTGTCCGTCGTGTGTCACTGATTTTGGAGCCTTTCATTTTGAGCTAGAAACTTTAAATTTGATATATAGACTCTCTGTTGAGGCTGAATAAGTGTTAACATTTTTGCAGTACTCCCACCACCACGCCCACTTTTTATAAAAATATTGTTTTTGGCCAAACGGTAGGAAATTTTTGAAAAAGTGTCTGAAGAACATATGTGGACAATCCCAATACTTATATTTCGTTCATATAAAGTGTTTTGCGACGTCCACTTTTTGAGGGCGTTTTTAGTTAAATACGGTTTTTGTACAAATGGCAATATAAACATTTCGTACATAGATCGTTTCCCTACAAAAACCATTTGTGTACCCCAACATAAGGAATTTGCAATAGAAATAAGTTGTTTTTCGTCGAACCACAAAAGATTTTGATAAACTATCTGAAAGTCCACATTTTGGGGATATTCATTTTATGGATGGGATGGGATACGGTATTAAACTATTCGCACAGCTGATTGTTGCATATGTCTCATATACTTTTCTTCACATTTCTCCAAAAAGAGGATTATTTCCGGCATGCTGTCAGCTCGTCTGCTGATGTTGATATTGTGGTGACAAGCAAAGTTTCATGGAAAAACTCCTTTCATTTAGCTCTTCTGACCGGTAGTTTTCGTTGTCATCACTTTAATTAAATGTCTCGTTGTTCATAAAAAAAAGAAAATTCCTCGCTATCGGCGTTCAACAGTTCATAGTTTCAGCATGGACTGTGACCCAACACGATTTTCTCTTTATAACGAAAGGATTCTGTCAGCACGGCCGTTATGTCTCATTCTTAGGTGCGAGCATTAATATCCTCTTAAAAGAGCGGTTCCTTGTTGATGGACGGGTAGAACCTACCATTTTTGTTTATTTTTATGGCTTGTGGGCAATGTGTCAGCAGATCTTCGACATTGTGCCCTGCCGTTTTGGGATTTGGTTAGAGATTAAGAAGTATTCGTTGTGATGTTTGCCGTATTGGATATCCGTATTCAATGTTGATGTTGGATTTCGGAATGATGCAGCACAGCTGAATGCTAGATGCGTGCCTTTTGTCTAATATGATTAACCGGAAATCGACATGTCTCCTAATGAATGAGAAAACCATGTGCTGGCTATTCCTTTTCCACCTAACTCCGATCGCAGACGTAGTCTATCTGTGTGCAAATAAAATTAAGAGCAGCGTCAATAATCACCTTCAAGCACCAATTCATGGCGCTGTTAGAACGTTAGACTAACCGCACCTGAGAAAAGTTTTTAAAAAGCGCGATTTTGATTTCATAATTCACCTGTTGCTCTAAAATTTGTCGAGGAGATTATAGAAAACGTTTTTTCTGCATATATATAGGATACGTTGGCGAAATTAGCAGTGATGTGGATTTTTACAGACTTTATGTCTTCTGTTCTGTTCACTGTGATGTGGACCGTAAAAAGTTATAGTTTTTCATTTTTCCCAAGCGGGATCCCAATGAATTTCCTAGATGACAGTACTTTTAACATTTTAGCAACTTAAGATATTCGATAGTGATTGGGCTGCACCTTTTCTATTGTGGATTCTGACATTCCATGGGAAGATACGAACTTTATTGTCTTAATTGGTCTTTAACAATAAAAACAATCCTTTAAAAGGGTCTTGTTTACTCAGCAATAATGTTTTCTTTATCTGTTTGTTTTGTTTTTGTCAGCAATAATGATTTTTTTAAATCGTCAAATCATAGACGATTACGGAGCGATTGCTCATGAGGGCTCGACTACCGTCTGAGTGATGATCGTTTTCAAAGTTACGAAATAACCCCCCGGCCCCAGTAATTCTTACTTAAAAATAAAAAAATCTCTTGTGTCCTCTCAGTAATTCTTACTTAAAAATAATAAAAAAAATTATCTCTAGTGTTCTCTCGAGTGCAGATGCCTAATAAAATCAGTTTGTTGGAATCTGCCGAATTAGCTTATAAACAAGGCAGAAGTCATTAGACAGTAATAATATAAAAATGATCTAATACAACCATGGCACTCGTGTAATCTTGCACAATCCTATATACTTGAGTCTTGAACATTTATTTTTGCTCTACTCTGATAAATTAAAAGCATTTTATTTCAGCTCATAAATGCATAGCAAACGGCTTATGACTAAAGTCATAATTTTTTTTATTCATGATCTGCTGCAGTTGATGAGCAATAGACTAGAAAAAATGAGCAAAAATTAGTAAATTCTTCAATTTCATAGAGTGGGCCAGTTTTACGAAAAAGTTGATGATAAATAACAAATGACATAAAATAAACGTCAAAACAAAAGACTTGTCTTTTTTTAGATACTAACTGACAGTTCAATTATTTTTACTAACAGACATTTCTGCAGTAAATTATTTTACTGATTTTTATGGAAGGGGGTTTTTGTACCTTTTTTTTTGCGCAAGGAAAGAGCAATAAGTAAAATTCTGTAAGAATGAGTAAAAATAATATAATTTCCAATAATGCCCACAATGTCAAATTTAAACATCGCGCTTATAAAAATAAATAAACAAATTGTATCTTCAAACATTAGTTTCCTTAATTGAAATTTGTCAAAGCATATCATCCCAGACACCATTTTAAACGATCTGTGCTTCTAAGAGCAATTCAATTCAAATTTTTTTAATTGAATCTCGTTTGGTTCAGTTTATGGTACACATTACACACGCTGCCCCTTGATAACGTCACTACATTCTGTTTCCTCCAGATTGTGGTACTTTATTATGTGATGTCTGTATGCATAAATATTTCTTATCCGTTTTAATTAATGTCGGTCTTGATAACATTGTGAACTCAGTAGTTTCAGTTTAGAACGGAAATAGAGCTGATAACGAAACAATGATTAAATTTTGTAAGTACAATCTGCAGTGTTCTCGTGGATAAAATTGCAGAAGGTTTTTCTCAAAATGTGTTGTGTCTCGAAAGAATGTTATAATGGATTGGATGCGAAATGTATAGAGAAGACATTTTCGTATAGGACATTATCCTCTATTTTAAACAGAGGGAAGTGATTCAAGTACGTTCGGGGCATCCAAAAGGAAGAATGCACACAATAAGAGCAGGTGCCTCTTTTATTAAACCAAACAGGCGGTAACGCATAATTTTTTTTCGTCATGGTTCACTAAAGGGTGATCCATTTCGAGGTTCCCTACTTTTTTAAGGAAAAAAACACAGAAAATTCAAATTTAATGGAGAATGTTTATTATCATTTGATAGAACATTTTTTGGCATTTATTTTTTGAAGATTATGTCTATCAAATGTTGGCCGTTGCTACGTCGCAGATGGTCCATCCGTTGAGTCCAATTTTCAATCACTCGTTCGAGCATTTCGACTGGTAACTGGCGAATGACACGCGTGATGTTTTCCTCCAAGGCCTGAATCGAAGCGGGTTTGTCGGCATAAGCCGTTGTTTTTTCTGGATGAAGTGGCAGTTCTTCAATCTCTTCAGGTTGCTCTTTGTCCCAAATGCGGCAATTTCGTTTCTTTACATACCCATTGAGCCAGTAATGGCCCTCATCGCTAAACAAAATTTGCCTCGAAAACGTTGGATCTTCTTGGAACTTTTCAAGAGCCCATAGAGCGAAGCGATGTCGCTTGGGAAGGTCGAGCGGCTTCAGTTGTTGCACAAGCTGTATTTTGTACGCTTTCAATTTAAGATCTTGACGTAAAATGCGCCAAGTCGTTCCATACGTCAGTCCGAGTTGCTGCGAACGGCGCCGAATCGACTCTCTACGGTCTTCGTGTACACTCAGCTACGGCCGCTATATTTTCTTCACAGCGTGCTGGACGTGGTCTATTCGGTCCAATATTATCCAATAATGAATGCTGGGTCTCAAAATGGGTGATGGTGTTGCGAATAGTACGCTCAGTAGGCCGATTATGTTGACCATAAGTTGAGCGAAGTGCACGAAACACATTCATCACAGAACGTGAATTTTCATAATAAAGTTGAGCAATTTGTAAACGTTGTTCACGCGTAAGTCTTTCCATTATGAAATGCCAAACAATACTAAACAAAAATAACATGACAGCATGACACGACTCACACGTGATCTGTCAAAAAAGGCTTTTGAAAAAAGTATCTCTACTTGGATCACCCGTTATTATATTTATTCAATATTCCTTATACTACCTAACATTACAAAGTGCTTAGATCTGGCCAAAAACATGCCAATAAATTAATAACAAGATATCGTTAGTCAAATAAGTGGCTCTCGATTTTAGAGCGTATACACCACACATGTTTTCAAGTCAAATCACAAACTTGCACATTGCATGTTTCCTTTTACTACTTACTTGCTTAGGTGACGCTACAATCCGAAATTAACCTGGGCCTCCACCAACATGCACTGCTTCCAGCTGTGCTCTTCAAGTTGGATGAAGTCTTGTGCGTGCCAATTAAGGTGAGATTTTTCTCTTCTGCATCCGGCGCCTGGCTGGAATAGAAGACTCTACGAAGTGTTAATGTACATTATTTCTATATATCCTAGCCATTAAAAAGACAGCAAATGCGAAGTTTTTTTTGACAAGGTCTATGTCGCTATATAGCTCGTAAAGTTCTGTGCGTAATCTTCGTCTTCATAAAATTTCTGAATACGAAGGATTTTTACTAAATTGGCCCCTAACCGGTATTTTTGTTTAATGTTTAGGTGATGTCGTTGCCGAAACTGAACGGATGGACGATTTTCGGCGGTATACAAAAACTTCCTTCCGTCAACATTTTATACGTTGCTTAGCACATCATCATCTCCTGTGACTATAACTAGAACGTCAGTTCCAGCAGGATTGTTGAGCTATGTTTAGATATTACTATTCTCACTTTATGTAGGCTGACAGATTGTTCGTCGTCCATGTACTATGTTTCAACTACGATCATTCCTTTTTTGATCTCGACAGGATTTCTCCCGGATTTCTCTCCAGTACTTCGATTGATCGCTTTATTGTTTTTTTTTTCTTCTTTCTGAAAACCGGTGATCTTCCTTTTTTCATTGGCTATAAAGCTTAATGGCAGCTCTCGTCTTCAGCTGCAGATTTGCCTTGTATGCTTCGCTACGAGCATCTGTAAGCATTATTCACCATACCAGAAAAAAAACTAGCACATCGGTTGCGGCTGGTCTTTGCTTAGATGCTGGTGATGGTTGAGAAAATGACTTGGCGGGATCTTGCAATTGCGCAGTCTTTCGACATTTCAGTTTTGTTGGGGCGTGGTGGCATACTTACCTGGGCTGTAACAAGGTAATGGTTTTAGTCAATGTAAACCCCTCAGAAAGTTCGGTAATCCAAAATACTTCGTTTGTCGATCTGGAGAGCGCCACGAACCCTTATGGATATGATGGTGAGTAAAGCGTACTCTGCCTTTGGATGCATTTCACGCGTCGTCTACATACTATAAATCACAGAGACCACACATTTATGTATGCACGAAAATAAAATGTCTTGACTATAAATGGCCTTAACCTAGCGTCTTCAATCGGAACGTTAAATTTTGAAGCGTCTCATGGCAGTTTGTCACACTTTCGCAAGACGTAGGGCAACTAGAAAACTTATTGCTTTTAATCAATTTTGAAGTTCAGATACCGACTGAAAGTTTTGTATTTTAACAAACACAAATGTATGAAGTAAATTATTTGACGGATTTTTATATAGATGGCGCGATGGTTAGTGCAATGAACTGCCGCGCACAAGGTCTGGGTTCGATTCGCATCCGTAGCAACACCTAATGATTATTTCACTGGCCCTCCTCTCGTGATGATCTGACAATTCATCCGAGTAGCATCAATTGTCAAGAAGAGCTTATCATCCCAATCTAACCGTTCGGACTCGGCATATAACAGGAGGTCCCGCCATCGTGCAAGAACAACACACGCACACATGAATGGTTGTGAGAAAGCTAGGCCCTGGTACTAACGATCCTGTTGCTCCAAAAATTTGTATTTTCGTGATTGGTAGTCTTTAATACATTCTCATGAAATCTCTCACCTTTCCTATTTTTTGCGTACGAGATTGGCAAAAAAGAGTCCAACGGACAGATGTTGCCAATTATTTACTATCGAGATCAACGCCATATTAACAAATATCGGGCGGAGCTTTTGACCGGTAACTCTAAGGAACCAGGATGTTCCTTTTTTATGTGATACTAGCTGCCCTCGCAAAAGTTGAATTGTTATATAAATTATTTCTAGTGAAAATTTTGGTTGCTAAATAAAAAAGAACGTCACAAAATGTTGGTGTGGCAAAAAACTTGATGTACACGAAATATGTTCAGACACTTTTTCAAAATACTTAACCGTTTGGAAAAAATCAATGTTTTTGTGAAACAATTTTTAAAAAATTGTACATTTCTTCTGCTGGAGTAACGAAGAGTACGTTAACCAAATTTCAGCATTCTTGCTCAAAATTTAAGGCGCAATAACTGGTAACGTACGCACATACCGACGGACAGAAATGTCTTATTTGACTAAGCTATCGATTCAGAGTTGATCCCTACTCTTTAAGATATATCTAGCTCAATTATTTCTCTATGTTATATGAATGAGTATGACAGAATTTTTATAATTTTCAGGGGATAAATTCGACAGTTCATACATTCGATTTTATCGACATATTTTTTATAATTTTCAATAGACCGTTCATAGAATCGATTAAAAAATAGTTCGAATTTATCGACAGAATTTTAAAAATTTTTAAAAAGTTTATGTTGACTAAATATAGATATTTAAACATTCTTTACGGTTTAACCAAAAATAGCGTTTTTCTGAAAAGTGGGGACGCACGCACCAATATTTTTCCGATCTTAACCAAACTTCACTAAAACTTAATATAGACCAATACCAAAGAGAAAGTTTGGGTAAAATCGGTTAATTCGTTAATTCAATTTTTATAAATATATAACAGGTGTTTTTTGAATAGAGATAAAGCTGACATTTTTTGGTCAAATCGGGCAACTCTTTTGTCATTTATGTTCAGTTTGGTTTGCCATTTCATCCTGAACAGGTTGACAAATGAACAAAGCTTGCAAATCGTGCAAATTTAATTGGAAAATAATGGTTCAGTTCGTGAAGTTTACCGCTCCGTCCATGTTATGGTCGAGAAACAAATTCGGTTAATCATGGATCGTTTTCGCACTACGTTTACTCTATAATATGCATCCGCAGAGACATCGAACAGTGCGCACCGAAGAAACAATTTCCGCTGTAGAGCAAAGTGTTAAAGAGATTTGTCCAACAACTTTATGGAAGATTTTGCTCAAAAATCTTGGCTTACAACCTTACAAGATCCATCTTGCGTCGTGGTTTTTGTGTATGGGCCGAAAATGAGATTGATCTCTATGCTGATTTTTATCCCAAAATTTTGTTCAGTGATGAGGTTCGTTTTTGGTTGAATGGCTACGTCAACAAGCAAAATTGCCTCATTTGGAATGATGAAAATCCACATGAGACTATTGAAACGCCATTACATTCACAAAAACTGACTGTTTGGTGTGCTCTATGGGCTGGTAGAGTCATTGCGCCATACTTCTTCCGAAATGATGCTGGAGAGTCAGTAACCGTTAATGGAGAACGGTATAGAGCCATGATAACCGACTATTTTATTTCTGAACCGGATGGCATGAATGTGGATGAGATGTGGTTCCAACAAGATGTCGCGACATGCCACACAGCGCATTTCACAATCGATTTATTGAAGGAAACATTTGATGAGTGCATAATTTCGCTGAACGGACCTGTTAATTGGCCACCAAGATCGTGTTATTTGACACCATTGGATTATTATCTTTGGGCATATGTGAAGTCGCTCTTCTACGCCAACAAACCAAAAACCTTAGGGGACTTGGAAGCCAACATTCGTGGCGTTATTGCCGACATACGGCCCCAAATGCTCGAAAAAGTTGTTCCATACTGGACCTTTAGGCTTTTTTTCGACCCAGCCGCGGCGGCCACATGCACGCAATAATGGCATAAAATTGAAGGACATATAAACGATTTTCTTGTATTTTATTGTAATTCAAAATTCTATACCACTAAAAAAAACACCCTTTATATAGATAAATAAAAAAGTAGCTTTTTAATAAAGGGTTTGTAGAGGCAATAACTGTTTTTGTGAGTAATGCTCAATAGTTAATTATATGAGGTAAGTTCAAACTGTGACATAAAGTCTTACAAAGATAAAATTGCTGTTTACGATGTCAATATCAAATCATTAGTTGGGCGGCCGGCAGTCTAAAACTTGTAAGAAAGTGCGTATGGTTTAAATCAGAAAGCCACTATCTTCGAACACGAAATTAAAGAAATCGCATAATAGTGCACCAATGATAAGTGATGATTCTTGACATAAAATTACCTGACTTTTAGCAGGATGTGCAATGGTCAATCGGTCGGGCCTGAACTCACACTGATATGTGCATCTCAGTTGGGTGCAGAACGTTCACAATACAGATTTCAGTTGACAAAAGCTGATAAAATATTTGATTGATTTTAGCCAATTTTTATATTACTCATTTCGGGTTTTATGCCTCAAAATTCATAGAATCCTTAATATATTTCTTCGTAAAATTTGTATACCTCTACTTTTAGCATGTAAAGATTTGACATTATTTTTCATTGCGTACAACAAAATATGTTTATTTTTATTTGATTAGGAGTTCCATGTTGCCTATCTGTTCATACGTATGGGTAACTCACCACGTCCAGGACTGTGGACTTTGGAAAAATCAAGTGATTATGGTAAAACATGGACTGCGTGGCAACATTTCTCGGATACACCCTCCGATTGTGAAATTTACTTCCAAAAAGACGCTTACAAACCAATCACCAAAGATGACGATGTTATATGTACGACGGAATACTCAAAGATCGTGCCACTTGAAAACGGAGAGGTTTGTAATAAGAAGCTGTGCTTAGTGAGATCCGCTGTTCTCAAATCCCTCAATTTCAGATTCCAGTTATGCTGCTCAAAGACAGACCCTCAGCGAACAACTATTTTAACTCAAGCGTTCTTCAGGAGTGGACTCGAGCCACTAACATTCGCATTGTGTTGCTGCGTACGAAAAATTTACTCGGCCATTTGATGTCCGTAGCACGACAGGATCCCACGGTCACAAGAAGAGTGAGTTCAAAAGACTAATCATTTAGGGGTGGTATTTTAATTGGAAAGCAAATTTTCTTTCGTAGTACTTCTACTCGATCAAGGACATCTCCATTGGTGGACGTTGTATGTGTAACGGTCACGCTGATACTTGCGACGTTCTCGATCCAAAGAGCCCTGTTCGAATTTTGGCCTGCAGGTGTCAGCATAGGACTTGTGGAATTCAGTGTAATCAGTGTTGTCCCGGATTTGAGCAGAAAAAATGGCGGCAAAATACCAATGCTACTCCATTTTTCTGTGAACGTAAGTTGTTAAAAGCTTTACGCGCATTCAGTATTGAACCCGCATCCGCAATTTATATGCGTTAAAATAAAATGGGCAACATACATGCGCATTCAAAAATGATTGTGGGTGAAGCTTAAGACTTCAGTAGTTCCGCTTGCACCAACGAATTTATTCAAATAAGCAGTGGTGCCTGAATAGAAATTCTTTGGATGGTTGAATATAATAAGCTGGTGCAAGTTACCCTTACAAGGTCGCCTATTCCCGTACAAATGTTTGTTTACTAATTTTTACTTAAAACCATTCCCGTGCACAATTTTTGTATTCAACAAACTTCTGAAGCAAAAATCAGTAAAAGATAGTATTGTACGGGAACAGACCTAATGTGTATGGATGTTGAACTCGAGATTTTTTGTCGTTTTACAGCTTGTAACTGTCATGGGCACTCATCTTCTTGCGAGTATGATGAAGAAGTCGACCGTAAGAGCCTCTCGTTAGACATTCACGGAATTTACGAAGGTGGTGGTGTTTGTCAGCATTGTCAGCACAACACTGAGGGCATCAACTGCAACAAGTGTAAGCCAACATATTATCGTCCTTACGGAAAGCATTGGAACGAAACGGATGTTTGTAGACGTAAGTTGCTAAATCAGCAGATACCTTTGGATTGTGACTAATTTGAACATTTTTTAGCTTGCCAGTGCAACCATTTCTACTCGACTGGCAATTGTGAAGAAGAAACCGGACGCTGTGAGTGTCGTCATGAATTCCAACCACCAAATTGTGACTCCTGTGCGTACGGATTCTATGGTTACCCGAACTGTAGGGAATGCCAGTGCAATCTAAACGGTACTGACGGCTATCATTGCGAGGCTACCGATGGGGAATGTCCATGCAAAATCAATTTTGCTGGACACTACTGTAAGCAGTGCGCTGAAGGATTTTTTGCATTCCCTGAGTGTAAAGGTATGTTTGAAGCTTACAAGTTCTGCTTGTACATAAACCGTCATTCTATAAAGTTGACAGTGGTCGACTCGTAAATACATCTAATTTCCTTTCATTAAATCTATGAATACTCTCCGACTTATTTCTAGCTTGCCAGTGCAATAAAATTGGTTCCATAAACAATGACTGCGACATGGAGTCCGGCCAATGTAAATGCTTAAGCAACTTTGGTGGAAACAATTGCGAACGTTGTAAGCATGGATACTATTCCTACCCAGAGTGTAAATGTAAGCTATTCCAAGATCGTTTTTCGATATTATTTTCGCCTTCCCTAATCGCATTGTTTTTCAGATTGCGATTGCGACATCCAAGGAAGCGAATCGGAGATTTGCGAAAAGGATTCGGGCAAATGTATCTGTCGCGAGGGCTATGGCGGGCCACGTTGTGATCAATGCCTTCCTGGATTCTATAACTATCCCGAGTGCAAACCATGTAACTGTTCGACAAAGGGTTCAAGCGCGATCACTTGTGACAACAGCGGCAAATGTAACTGCCTACCAAACTTCGCCGGTAAACAATGTACCCTCTGTAGTGCTGGTTATTACAACTATCCTGAATGTCTACGTAAGTTCGATAGATTTTATAATTAAAATGAAGACAAACCTAACCTACATTTTTAAATATTTAGCTTGTAACTGTGATTCTCACGGCTCGGAAGGTGTTACCTGTAACTCAGAAGGTCAGTGCTTATGTCTGCCTAACTTTGATGGAAAAGTCTGTGACGTTTGCAAGGAAGGCTTCTATAACTTCCCACTTTGTGAGGAGTGTAACTGTGATCCCGCCGGTGTAATTGACAAATTCGCTGGTTGTGGAACTGTACCCGTGGGAGAATTGTGTCAATGTAAGGAACGTGCTTCTGGTCGGATCTGTAATGACTGTAAGCCTCTGTATTGGAATTTGAACATCAGCAATCCAGATGGTTGTGAGGTTTGCGACTGTTATGTAGATGGTACGATCGCTGGATTGGACACATGTGCTTCAAAGACTGGTCAGTGTACTTGCAAGCCACATGTGCAAGGACGTCAGTGTGCCGATTGTAAGGATGGCACTTTTGATCTATTCGGTGGAAGTTTGTTTGGATGTAAGGACTGCAATTGCGATGTGGGTGGATCATGGGGTTCGGACTGTGATAAGGCTAGCGGACAGTGCAAATGTCATCCGAGAATTACTGGAAGGACATGCACACAACCATTGACAACTCATTTCTTCCCAACGCTTTACCAATTCCAATTTGAATATGAAGATGGCTATACCCCGGCCGGAGCTCAAGTTCGCTATCAGTATGATGATGATATGTTCCCAGGCTTTAGCGGAAAGGGTTATGCAGTTTTCTCTGACATTCAAAATGAGGTCATTAATGAGGTTACGATCTTTAAGTCATCCGTGTATCGGATGGTCATTCGATATGTTAACCCAACGAAGGATAATATTACAGCAAGTATCTTGATTCAGTCTGAGAATCCCTTGGAGGTTGATCAGAAGTAAGTTGAAATGAAGGAAAAGTCTGTAGTAATAAATGATCAAAAATATTTTTTCTTAGTGCCAAGGTTCTGTTGCGGCCCACAACAACACCACAGTTTGTAACGGTTTCAGGAGCTAAAGGCAACAAACCATCGCCTATTGTATTGGATCCAGGTCGTTACACGATCACGACGAAGAACAATAAATATGTTATGCTGGTAAGTGCATTAAAGCATTAAAACATTGTGGAAACAGAACATGTAAACTTTTTGTTTGTAGGACTACTTCGTCCTCTTGCCAGCGGCTTACTATGAAGCTTCGATTCTTACTCGAAAGATCGACAACCCCTGCGAATTAGGCAACATGGAGTTGTGCCGCCACTACAAATACGCATCCGTTTCAGAGTGAGTGTATCAAAGGAGACTTAACATATTAATTCATGTGGATTTGTATCAAAATAAAAAAAAATTGATTTTCTTTACAGCTTCCAGCCTGCTTTTATTCCGTTTGTTGTCAAAAACGGAGACATGGCTGCCAAGCCAAGCGAATATTACAGCGATCCGGAGCATCTTACCATTATCAACCATGTTGGGGAGATTCCAGTAATCTCACCGACTCAAAACGATCTTAAGTACATAGTTGAGGTGCCACATAGTGGGCGATATGTCTTCGTTATTGATTACATTACCGAAAAGAACTTTGCCGACACCTACTTTGTAAAAGTTGCCGTCGGTTCCGATGGAGACGATTTTGGCTCAGCATTGCTATATCCATGCTTATACTCAATGGCATGTCGTCAACCTGTCATTGACGATGAGTCTAGGGAGAAGTCGTTCTACATGTCGGCTACTGAGCTTCAACCGGTTGTCGTTTACGTAAGTTGCCATACTCAGTAAAGAAATTTCAAATCTACAAATGGCGAATTTTTACAGACTGATTCGGATGACATTGGCCGTGTGGCTATAATCTCGATCACTGCTATTCCATATGAGAACTGGTCCATAGACTATATCATGCCAACTCCAGTTTGTGTCATCCATGAGAATAGATGTTCGACACCAAAATTCCGATCCGTACCTGACTCAAAGAAAATCGAATTCGAATCTGATCATGAGGACCGCGTGGCATTAAGTAAGCCACCTTATGCTGCCCTCGATGAGAAAGTTAAACTGATCCAATTGGATCAGCAGAATTCAACTATCGTTATAGAGTAAGCTTTGAGTTGACCGTTACCAAATTCACCTACAACTTATACGCTTTTAGGTCAAAGGTAAATGAACCAGGTCGCTATGTGATCCTCGTCAAGTACTACCAGCCTTACAATCCAAAATACAGGGTTTTGTACACATTGGAGGCAGGCAAACAGTTCTACGATGGTAAATTCGACATTAATCATTGTCCTTCAAGTTCAGGATGTCGCGGAGCCATTCAACCTAATGGCGATGATTTGTGGTTCGACATCGAAAATGAATTCAAGTTCACGATCACCGTAAGTCAACAATATTAAACTTGAAAAAGTGGTTAAAATATAAATTATGTTTAATATTTTTTTTTGTAGAACAATCGCCCTCAAGGTCTATGGTTGGACTACTTGGTCGTGGTTCCCATTGACCAATACAACGATGATCTTCTTGTGGAGGAAACCTTCGATCAAACCAAAGAATTCATACGAAACTGTGGACAAGATCACTTCTACATCACTTACAATGCAACTGATTTCTGTAAAAAGGCAGTGTTTTCATTGACAGCTGACTATAATGGGGGAGCTCTACCATGCAACTGCGACTATGATGGCTCGACGAGTTTCGAATGTGATCCTTTCGGAGGCCAATGCCAGTGCAAGCCTAATGTTATTGGACGTCAGTGTACCGCTTGTCGAACAGGCTTTTATGGATTCCCAGACTGCAAGCCATGTGACTGCCCCGTGACAGCTATGTGTGAAGCTCGCACCGGAGAATGTATCTGCCCTCCAAACGTAAGCGGCGACAAATGTGACCAATGTATGCCGTACACATATGGTTTTCATCAGATCATTGGTTGCGAGGAGTGTAATTGCAACTATTTGGGCGTCGAGAATGGTAACATGCAGTGTGATCTTCATAACGGAACATGCGGCTGTCGGCACAACATTGAAGGTCGGGCGTGCGATCAGTGTTCTAATGGGTACTTTGGTTTCCCACGTTGTGACCTGTGCAGTTGCACCACTTCCGGAACGGAGTTCGAAGTTTGCGATAAGAATGACGGAACTTGTTTCTGTAAGAAGAATGTTATCGGACATAGCTGTGAGCAGTGCAAAGAAGGAACTTACAACATGCAAACTTCGAACCCAGAAGGCTGTACCACGTGCTTCTGTTTCGGTAAGACTTCACGATGTGAAAGTGCCTATTTGCGGATCTACAATGTAAGTCTGTTGAAAAATGTGTCGTTAAGCAATGTGGCCTTCCATAACAAAACTGTTGATATCGAACGTTGGGCCCTATCTTCCGATGAGATTTTGGTGAACGAGACCACCTTACAGGCTGACTTTTCACTAAAGGACAACGACGACAGCTTGGTGTACTTTGGCGTCTTGGATTATTTACTCAGTCAAAACAGTCATCTGACATCATATGGTGGAGAATTGGTATACTCGCTTTACTATACCACAGGTCTGTTTGGAAAGGCTTTAATGGCGCCCGATGTGATACTGATCGGTAAGAAGGATATGCTAGTTCATCAAAGCTACGAACAACCGACGCAGGATGTGCTATTCAAGAATAGCGTCAAAATGGTGGAAAGTAACTTCCAGCGATTGAACGGTAAACCAGTCAATCGTGGTGACTTTATGATGGTCTTACGAGACTTAGAAGCAATTTACATCAGAGCCAACTATTGGGAACAGACCGTTTTAAGTCAGCTCTCCGATGCATATCTGACACTTGCGGATGAGGATGAGGATAATTTCAATTTGTACCAGATGTTGCCGGTGGAGAAGTGTCACTGCCCACCAGGGTATTCGGGACTATCCTGCGAAGATTGTGCACCTGGATATTACCGCGACCCTGATGGCCCCTACGGTGGATATTGCATTCCATGCGACTGTAATGGACATTCGGAGAGTTGTGATTGCGCCACCGGTATCTGCAAGGTATGTAGATGTGATTTGTAATATAAATGGATGTGATTGATTTGTTATTTCTTTAGAACTGTCAACATTCTACAACTGGCGATCATTGTGAAATGTGTATTGAAGGATACTATGGCAATGCCACGTTTGGTTCACCCCATGACTGCATGATATGTGCCTGTCCACTGCCGTTTGATTCAAACAAGTAAGTTAGATAAACACGATAGGAGTAAATAAACTGTAAGTGGTTTTACACATATCCAACGAACGGTATTGCATTTGGATACCCGATTATTTATGTTATATATATAATTAACGAGTGCCTGCGTAAACCGAAACCGATTGTGGTCAGACGGTCGCTGGTTAGACCTTAGTTGTTAATTTGTTGGAGTTTTAAAACGTAATGGACCCATCCCAAGGTATATGGTACGATATTATTGTTCATATGGTTATTTATTTATGATATTATGCCTGCGCCACTTTAAGGATGAAATTTCATGAGTTTCTTAGTTGTTCGACAAAAAAAAAACACTTAAGTTACAATGTTTTTACGCCTTGATTATTTTTTTCTCTTTGCACATGACTTTTTTTCTTTATCGGGCTCCCGAACCGTACAGAGTCTCTGCCTGAGACACTGCAGCCTTCCTTCCTCTACTATCCAGCGCTCACTGCTTCCAGTTGTCTAGATCAGGCGTTCTGGCATGCGCGATGGCTTGGTCTATGAAAGCATTATTGTCCATTCGGTCGATGTGGCCGAGCCAATGTAGTCGACGTGTTTTGGCTTTTTGGACTACATCTACATCTTAGTACAGCTCATAGAGTTCGTGGTTGTATCTTCTCTTCCACTCGCCCTCCCCGCCGAAATATTTTTCTCTCGAATCAGCTCTCCATTCTTGCTTATCGTCCAGCAATCGGCGCCTTAAAGCAGAATTGGCAGGATAAGGGTTTTGTAGAGAACACATTTCGTCCTTCGAGTTAGGAGTTTTGAACCCAGTTGTTTCACCAAACCGAAGTAGCACGGCTTTCCTAGGGTAATTCTTCGCCGTATCTCACCTAGGGTGTCATTCGTGGAGTCTATGTTTATTCCGAGGTAGGTGAACTCCTTAACTACCTCGAAACTGCTGCTGGTCAAATGCTTGTTTGTTTTTTGATAGCATGCACTTAGTCTTTTCCTCATTACCTTCAAGGTAAAGAATTTCGCATTTCCTTCAAACGCCGTGAACGCTTCTATCACGGCAGCCTGGAGTGACCGATGATGTCAATATCGTCCGCAAAGCCCAGCAGATGGACGGATTTGTTGAAAATAGTGCCTTTAGTGTTGACACTGTCCTTCGTACTATCTGCTCCACTACGAGATTGAAGAAGTCACATAATAGGGCGTCTCCTTGCCGAAATTCGTAGCAAGTTTGGAACAGAACTGCACTTTGCAGCCCGTGCTTTCAAGCGTCATGCGACACAGCTGAATCAGTTTTGCTGGGATTTCGAATTCGGCCATCGCCATATTGAGTTGCTGACGATGTATGCTTTCATACGCGGATTTAAAGTCTATGAATAGGTAATGAGTTTCAACTTGAAATTCGTTGTTATTTTTTAGGATTTGCCTCAGTGTGAAAATTTGGTCCATGGTCGATCTGCCGGGTCGGAAGCCGAACTGGTACGTGCCGATTAGTTTGTTGCAGAAAGGTTTTAAACGTTCACACAGTACGTACGATAGGATCTTGTATGCGACATTTAGCAAGGATATGCCTCGATAGTTCTTACAAAACAATGGATCGCAGGCTCTCTTTCACCCATAATTGGATGATGATTCTGTGCATGCTCTTTACCAAAACATCACCACCGTATTTAAAACTGGTAAGCCATCAGAGCCTGCAGAATTGTTGTTCTTAAGGTTTTTATAGCTGGACACACTTCTTCTATACTACGTAGTGGAACTAGTTCTTCATTGAGTGGACGTGGGTTCTCCTTTTGTCCTATCACTATCTTTTCATGAGGCCCATGAAGCAGCTGCTGAAAATGCTGCTTAAACACATCTACTATAGCCTGCGGAGGGTTTGTAGCCAACAGCCAGTTCCTTGGCTTTTTTTTCGGAGAATATTCCTCTCAAATCGACCAACGAGTTTTTCATCCACTTGGTATCGAATGTCAGGGTAAAGTCGTTTCCGTACCAAATGGAGCGGCGAGAATTCTCCATCGTCATCCTGCACCGACGGACGAGCTTGGACGATATACCAAAACTCTGTATAGTTCGCCTCTTTAAATGTTGTCGTATGCAGCTTAAAAATGGATGAATAGGTGGTGGGTATCGATTTGGACTTCTTAGGTCGGACCGGATCAGTTATAGTCATTCCTGGCCTAAAAAAAAAACAGACTAATAAGAGCCGATCATGTTATTGGTAAATAGTTGCAGGCGTTCACATATTACGGCAGATAGGATCTTGAAGGCGATGTTGAGAAGACCTATGTCACATCTTGAGCTTTTCTAATTTTTGAAATCTACCTTCCAGCTTTGCATTTGGTTGTGAAATCTCAGAATCGGGCAATGAGATTCATTGTGGCTGTAAACCTGGATACGTGGGAGCGCGCTGCGAGAGCTGTGCCCCAGGATATTACGGACAACCGGAGAAACAAGGAGACTACTGTAAGCCATGCGAATGCTCTGGCAATATTAATCCTACTGAACCGGGATCATGCGATACTATTACTGGCGAGTGCTTGCTTTGCTTGAATAATACATCCGGACCTGCGTGCAACCTTTGCGCGCCTGGTTTCTATGGAGATGCCATCAAACTGAAAGATTGTAAGAGTTGCGATTGTGTTGAATTGGGAACAATGAAGTGTGATCCGTTTGTGGGTAATTGCCAGTGTCACGAAAATGTGATCGGAGAGCGTTGCGATAGGTGCGAGCCAGATCATTATGGCTTCGATTCTGGCATGGGCTGCAGAGCCTGTGATTGTGGAGTTGCCTCAAATAGTACACAGTGTGACGCGCATACAGGAAACTGTGCATGCAAGGCTGGTGTAACAGGCCGACAGTGTGATCGTTGCGGTGTTGACTTCTGGAATTATACTCACGAGGGTTGTACACGTAAGCATAATCTATTCCAATCCACTCTGTTTTATTCTAATAAATTATTTCACAGCTTGTAATTGTAATCGCGGTTATTCAAGAGGTTTCGGCTGTAATCCAATGACCGGCCAATGCGAGTGTCTGCCAGGAGTAATCGGGGAGAAATGTGACCATTGTCCTAATCGTTGGGTTCTTCTCAAGGATGATGGTTGTGCCGAGTGTGATGGCTGTCATCATGCGTTGTTAGATGTAACAGACGAATTAAAGACACGTATCGATCCAATTGTCAAGGACTTCCAGTCTGTTGCTTTGGCTTTCTTTACGAGTCAAAAGCTGATCTACTACGACGATCTTTCGGAGAAAATCCGCCCTGAAGTTGAAGCCCTTGATCCAATGGGAGTTAACCTTAATCCCGCTCGTGCAGCTATAGAAGAATTAGAAAGCGCCGCCAAGTCATACGGAAAGAATGTAAACTACACCGACATGGCTGCTTTAGAAAGCCGTGGTACATCTCAGGTTCTTTTAGCAAATGTATCGGATGTCTTTAATAAAACCAAAATGGCTAATTTCGAAGCCAGAGATGCCATAATGACAGTTGAGGCATTGGCAAAAAGTTTCGACACTGCAGCCAGTACAAAAATGGAAGGTGCTCTATCAGAAGCAGAAAGGATTTTGGAAAAAATTGAGATGGTAACCATAGATTTGGGACCATCAAGTCTGCTTCTGGAAAAGACCACAGAGCTGCTAGCTGAGATTGATCATCTTGTAGAACCAGTGAAGATGCAGAACAAAACCGTTCACCTACTTAAGCACGATATTGGTTATTTCAATGACAAGTTGGAGGATCTTTATAACTGGAGTGTAGAAGCCGCAAATCGTTCTCATGAGGTTGAACTGCTTAATACACGCAATAAGGAGGCATTCAATAATTCCAAGTTTGACACTGTTGCCGATCAGCAAAAGGAAGCCGAAAAAAATATCGATGATGCGCGGAAGTACATCTCGGACAGTGAGATGACTTTGAACTCAATTGAGAAAAACTTGGACGAAGTTAGGGATGTGTTTGACCGACTGAGGGATGTAAACAGATTTGTCGAGGAGCCCTTGCCAGAAGTTGAACAGGAATACAAGCAAACTGAAGACAAAGTTACAAAAGCGGAGGAACGTGCTGAAGCATTGAAGATGAGAGCTAATGCCTTGTCGGATGATTATTCGAATATAACCGCTAATTCCGAGCCGGCCATTAAGGCATCGACTGCATATTCTGATATTTTCGACGTTGTTGCTGAAGCAAAGAACTTTGCGCAGGATGCAAAGTATGCAGCCGGAAATGCCACCGAATTGGTAAGTGTTATAGGTGATACATGTACGGGTCATTGATTGTAGCCTGTTCAATGATTTAGTATTAAATTCATGTTTTTTTTAGAGTGATGGTATTCAAGATCGCGCAGGAAAAGCAGACAAGGAATCTGGAGAGCTCTTACAGAATGCAAGAACAGCCCTAACTAAGGTGCAAAGCGAATTGGAGCCACATTTAAATCGTTCGGCCGAAGCTGTAGAAGCAATTTCCAATCTCAACATGAAAACTGAAAAGAAACTCGAGGACACCATACAGTACGTTATTTTTTTTTACAAATATTCACCGAGCCTTAAATTGTAAAATCAAATTTTAGAATACTAGCTCAAATACCAGCACACTCACAAAGGGAATTATGGGAAGACGCCAACGACCAGGCAACATCAGCCTTAGAAGTAACCAAAGAAGCGCTAGAACACTTGATACCCGTAGCTGAATCAACACCAAAGGACTTGGACAAAGCTCGCAATATTTCAAAGGGTATCGATGCGGCCGCAAAGGACATCAGTCAGATAAACTCTCAAATTGAAAAGGTTAACTCCCAATTTCCCGCGTTGAACCAACTGGCCGACGAAATTGGTAAGAAGCAAATCGCAATCGAAGAAGCTGGTCAAGAATTAAGCGACCAGATCGAGTACTTGAAACAACAGATTGAAATGGCCCGTCAGGCGGCAAATGATATAGCCGTTGGAGTTAAATTCGAACCAAGTACAATATTGGAGTTGAAAGCTCCCGAAACTCTACCGCTTCTAGCCACTAAATCGAAGGTATCAGCTTACTTTAATACCGAGAACCGCGACGGCTTCCTTATGTACCTTGGTAATGACAACAAGAGCGCAGCTGCTAGTGCCTCCGGTTCGGGACCGAAGAACAACGACTTCATGGCTCTCGAGATCGTCAATGGATACCCAATTTTAACCATCGACTTGGGAAATGGTCCTGAGCGAATCACTAACAGTAAATACGTTGCAGATGGCAATTGGTACCAAGTGATAGTAGATCGTGTCGGCAGCAATGCCAAGCTAATCATTCGCGAAGAGCTTGAAGATGGTTCGGTGAACGAACACATGGCCGAGCAGCCACTTTTGGGAGCAAATAACGTCTTCAATGTTGACCGCAATAGTCGTCTGTTTGTTGGTGGTTATCCACCACCATCGGACTTTACCCCACCAGAGGATATCCGATCAAGTTCATTCGTCGGAGAAATCGAAGACCTACGCATTGGCGATGAACATGTTGGCTTGTGGAACTTTGTCGACGCACAGGATAACAACAAGGGCATTCCACCACGAGACAAGTTGGTTAGTTCCGAAGCACCTCCAACAGGATATCGATTCAATGGAAACGGATATGTTGTGCTTTCAGCGGGACATTACAACTTCAAAACTCGTTCGAGTGTACAATTCAACTTCAAGGCATCAAGAGATACCAAGGATGGTCTTATGTTCTTCTACGGGCGCAATCAACATTTTATGACCGTTGAACTACAAAATGGTGGAGTCTATTTCCGTTATAAGTTAGGCGAGCACATGGTGTCATACGGTACCGAGAGCTCCTACAATGACGACCAGTGGCATCGAGTCGTTGCAGAGCGTGACGGACGTCGTGGTATTTTGAAAGTGGACGACAAGTTGATTTTCCAGGAGGAGACTCCTGTCGGTAGTGAAGAAAACCTACCGCCACTGAAAAAGATGTTCTTCGGTGGTCACCCGGCGAAGCGTAACCATCCAGAGATCGTGAAGGGTAACTTCGATGGTTGCATTGACGATGTTACTGTTTCCGGTATTAAGGTCGACTTGGGCGCTAATTTGAATGCGACCGGTGTACGACCAGGCTGCCCGGCAAAATTCTCCACAACATTGTCCTACCGGCCACACGAGTTTGGATTCCTGCGAAAGGCTAACGTTACGTCAAATAACAACTTCCATATCAACTTGAAATTTAAGACTAAACAGAGGGATGGAGTTATCTTCTATGCCAGTGACCACGATCAAAGCGCCACTATCGGTCTAACATTAGATGATGGTCTGTTGAGGCTGCGTAGTATGAGCCAGGACATAATCAGCGACAGAAAGTACAATGACGGTGAATGGCATGTGGTGACTGTGCTGCATGATGATGTTCGACTTCGAATGACAGTGGATGATGTCTATGATTATTCGTAAGTTGCCTATTTTTACTTGTTTTCCACATGTTTTACATTAATCTTGCGATAATAGGACGTATAATGCACCGATGAGATTGGATATTGCCAATGGAGACATCTACTTTGGAGGACTTCCAAACAGCTACGAACCAAGCAGAGAGGCATTGTCAACCTTGGCTTATTTCACGGGCTGCATAAGCGACGTGACTCTGAATAGCGAGATTTTAAACTTCGCCAACAGTGCAGAAAAAGTGTCCGGTCACATTAATGGCTGTCCATCTGACATTTTAGGTAAGCTTAGAGTGATAATTGTTTATGGAATAAATTGCAACTTACCTCCCCTCGTTTATAGATTACGACGTCGATGCGGTCCCACAGTACTTCCCTGGTGACAAGGTTGAGGAAGCTATTCCAGAAACTGACACCATACCGGACAGTGGATTTATCCCAATAGATTCAAAACCTCAAACAACAACAAGTACAACCAGCACCAGTACCAGCACCACGACCACAACGACAACAACAACGACAACTACCACTGAAGCGCCAACAACTACAGAAGAGCCGACAACAACTACCCCCTTACCCACCACCACCACTACCACTACTACAACTACTAAGCGACCAGCACCAGTGGATACTACTGAACCAACTTGCAAACTCCCTGTCGAACCCGAATTCGATATAAACTTTGAAGATGGTGGCTATCGATTCCGCGGAGCACGCGAACAGCGCCTTGAAATCAATTCACTGCCAATCAAAATGCGCAAGCACTACGACATTAGCCTGAGATTCCGATCGGCATTCCCGAGCGGTCTACTGTTCTATGCGGCCGATAAACGTCACACCGACTTTATAGCGGTATACCTACATGAGGGCAACCTATACCATCAGCTTCGTGTTGGTCCAATTGTGGCCAACCTCTCCACCACAAATACCTATGATGACGGGGAATGGCATACTGTTGAGTTTTTACGTCAACCACGCAAGGTCAGTCTAATTGTTGACAGCAACGAAGAGCAGAGCGTTAACTTGGAAGAAATCAACGCACGCCACTTCACACTGAACTTCCCCATCTATATGGGTGGCGTAGCTAGTCTGTTGGATGACGACTTAAATGCCAACACCCTTATGGTTAAAGGTTCCCTATTCAACGGTTGCATTAAAGAAATTCTGATGGAAAAGCGAGAGCTTGAGAATCCGCCAACTCCAATAAATGTTGTACCATGTTCAGATCAGGTTGAAAACGGTTTGTTCTTCGGAAAGACTCCAGGATTTGTAAAGGTCTTTGAGCACTTCTCAGTCGGTTCGGAGATGAGCATCAACTTTGACTTTAAGCCACGTACCACCGATGGTCTGCTGTTCTCAGTTCACGGTCGAAATGCTTGGATGATCTTGGAGTTGTTCAACGACACGTTGGTCTTCAGTGTGAAGAGCGATGAAAAGAACACCATCGAGGCTACCTACACACTGAGCAACGGCGAGAGCTTCTGCGACGGCAAATGGCGTACAGTGCACGCAGTCAAGTCGAAGTTTGTCATCACACTCACCGTGGACTCGATAAGCTCCAAGCCAGCTATCGGCACAGAGGGTTCAACCAGCACACGCACCAATAGGCCACTGTTTATGGGAGGTCACCCGAACTTGCACAAGGTGCCTGGTTTCAAGACTAAAAACATTTACAAGGGTTGCATTAAGAATATCAGTGTAAAGGGTATTGTTGTACGCATTAAACAGGATATGATCCGTGGTGATGTTTGGCCAAATATCTGTCCACTTAACTAAGATATTGATTGATTGATTGGATTTGATTGCGAAGAAAATTGGATTGGTTGACGAACAATTGCTCGACGGTTCCTTGAGGGACCGATAAAAACATTTTTTTTAATTACTTTAGAGTTCTTTTGTTTCTTATTATTTGTTTATGCCAGTAAAGTCTCATATCTATGCTCCATAGGTTTATAGTGATTACACCGGCGGGCAGATAATTTGTAACATGCTGCCGGAAGACAAATTGTAATCAGATCGCAGTAGAGAGCATGGACGTGAAACGTAATAGAATTATTTGTAATTTTTTAACCTCGTAGTATCAGTCGTTAATATTTTTTTTTGTTTAATAAATATTTTTATTTTGTCATTGAAAATGTGAGATCATGTTCATTTTGATAGAAGGCGGTGATGAGTGTAATCAAATTTAATGAGAATCCCTAGGTTACCTACCTAATTGTAAAATTAAACATTTGAATGTGTGGGCTTAGTGGCGTTACTTACTTTTTGTAAGGACGTTGAAGAAAAACCAACATGGTCTCAATATTTTGAAAAAAAGTTGCTATTACTAACTAAAGAGTTTGTTTTTCTGGGTCCATTAGCAAGCTTATAAAAGATTTTTTTTATAATTTGCGCGCACTCAAGGGGTTATGAATACCCTTTGTATGTTTTAGCACAGTGCGGGCGTTAAGGAATAAGGAATGGGATAAGTAAAAAGAGATACCGATGCACATTGGTTTTAAATGCCTGTAAGTTACAATGGAAAGGAAAAAAAGAGTTTGGTAGAGCATTTCACATTCGTTTTGTTCGGTTTATGTACGAATCTCTATATTTCAACGTTCGTCCAAAGATAGGTTTGAGGGTAAAGTGATTTGCATTCATAGCGTAACGAGTATTGTGGCTGAATTGTTGAATGGGAGGAATGCCAGAATCGAATGTCGAAGAACTATGGCAATAATGCCAACAAGACATTAGGTCAGCTGCAACTGATGTGCTAACTTTCTCGCGCCCATTAGCAAGACAGCCATGGTTTGATGAGGAATGCCGAAAGATAATCGCAACCAAGATCGAGGCGTATCTACAAGGATAAGCTGCACGTGAAGACGAGAGCTTTCGAGAGCTCTATAGGCAGTGAAGAAGGGAAGAATACCGGCTTTTCAGAAAGAAGAAAGAAGAGCAAGAAGAGCACCTCTCTATCGGACATATAGAGAGGTGCCACTTCAGGAACGATGTTCGCAAGTTTTAACAAAGTGTAAAACGTCAAAGCAAAGGATACAAGGATACCAACAGAATCCTGTCGAGATGAAGATGTAAATATAGTAGGGTTGAGACACAGTCGATGCTGAGGATATGGAAGAACCACTTCTGCAGACTGTTAAACGACGATGGCGAACAACATTCCGCTGTCAGTCAGAACGAACCATTCAATATTGGCAACGACAGCGAAAACTGCCAACCACCCGACCTGAGTGAAGTGACTAAAGCAATATCTAAACTCAAGATTAATGAGGTTCTCGGAAAGCTTCAGCTTTATAAAGCCGGCGGAGATGACTTGGCAATTAACATCCCCCAACTCATAAACGAAATCTTGTCGGAAGAAAGTATGTTCAGAATATCAACAACTGATTTAATCTTCACACTTCGACAGACCCTGAAAAAAAACATTTATTCATCGATTTTAATGCCGCATATAACAAACTATACAGATCCATGTCTAGTTTTCGTATACCACCCAAACTCGTCCGTCTGCTTAGCATGACGATGGAAAATTCACGCCGCTCCATACCAAAAAAGGATTTAGGCAAGGCGATGCTATCATGTGACCTCTTCACTTTGATTCTTGAGAGGATTCTGCAAAAATTCAAAAGTTCATCGGTGCAACTACTAGCATACGCTAGGACTTTATCTACCTCGGCTCCGCAATTAACTCTGACAACAACATCACGTCAGAAATTGAAAGAAGAATTACTCTTGCAAACCGCTGTTTCATCGGCCTAAGAAGGCAAGTAAAGCTCTCACTCGAACTACTAAGGAGATTCTATAAGACCCGGATCATACCAGTCCTCTAAGGCGCTGAAGCATGGACAGTGTCAAAAGTGTCTGAAAAAATCCTTCTCGATTTGAGACGAAAATTCTTCGAAAAATCTTCGGTCCCATTTGCGTTGACGGGTTATGCAGACGAAGATTTTAAGATCCAACTTTAAAATTCAATGTTGTTCTGGGTCTGCCCAATTGGCCCGAATTTCGACAGGTTGAGACAGAATGATCGTTTGCAACACTCTGCCGCAAAGCTTCCAAGTTGTCTTCATTGGGAATATTTCAATGAGCACCTCTTTCAGGACGGTCGGCCACTTAATCCCGTTCCTCAAAATGGTCGACTAAGCACCTAATTATTAAGCTCCAGTGGGAGGTGATCTTCTATTATAACATTACCGATACCTCGCTGATCGTTGACAAGAATACCAAAAATCAGTTTCCAAGAGCTCAATTATAACTTACAACCAGAAAATGTCAATTGTATTGAAAAATAAAGAAAATTTTCCTTATTATTGGCTGGTCTGATAAAAAAAAGAAATATCTGGCATTAACGACCCAAGAAGGGACTCAAACTTTAATTATCCATTAATTTATATGTGGCAAGTAATATTTTTGCACTAAAGAATGGGAGAAACGCCCACATTGATAAAGTTCTCATGAAAGTTGTATACTCTTGGACTCTCGCAAGAGGTAGATATTGTATATAAAAAAATCAACCTTATGAACATTTCCATACCGATGTATATTTATATAAGAATATGGTGTTGACTCGAATCATCTAATTGCAGAACATTTCATAGATTTGCTAAATACCAAACACAGTTTATGGCCAGCCCTCACCATTTCAGCTGCCGCCATAAAGAAATAAAGAAAAACTCTATCAAATCAATGTGATGGCTTTGAAAAATTACCAACCCTCACTAAACATCTATAAAGGCCCCATTAATGGCCACCCATGCGCAAATCTATCCTTTCCCAAAACTCAATCATTAGCCAAAAATCTCTATTATTTGCTTAACGTAATTTCCTCATAGGAGCAATTGCTGCTGGTGCGCACCACGAATTCAATTGGTCATTAGCTTGAAACTCTTATCAGAGACCAACTCTATTACTATCATTATCGACTCGGGCATAAGCAGCAGCCACCAACCAGGAAATCTTCTCCATCCTTCCACCTGTATTGGACTACTCGCCGCGTCTCCACAAAACTTCCAATTTGAATACCAGAAAAGCTTTTAAATTTTAGGACTTACTTACAGCACTGCACACATATCTCATACATCTGTCTTGCGTCTTGTATTATGTGCATGCGGATTTTCATCGAGTGAACGCCCCATTTATCAGTTTTATTATGGATTTTTGTTTGTTTGGTTTGAAGCATCCTCCACTCTGGACTGTGGTTCCTTTTTCCAGTCTTTCGCTTTCTTCACATGCGAACAAACGTACGAGAGCTAGATACAAGTATATGTATGTTCGGAGATATCTGACGAATTTGATCTTCAGCCGCTGCATCATTGTGGTGGGTCCTTTCCGAGAGAGATATCCATTTAAGCCGCTCTCTGCGCGATCACTGCGGCCGATTATTGTAATCTCGATGCGATGAGGAGAGTCGACTTCCTTCGCCTGCAGCGATTCGCAAATTTATATCTTAAAAGCAAAACCAAGATGAAAACAGAAAAAAAAGATGGTACGCGGCGGCGCGCGATGGCTGTCTTTCCCTTAATGCTTTTGGTCGTATGATGGGGGAGGCTCAATGGGTCTTGTGCTTTGCTTCCTTATTTGTTGTTGTTATTGTCAGTTGTTATGATTTTATTGTTTCTCATCCGTGCATGAGAAGGTTGCCTGAGAAGAACCACGATGATTGCGACGATGTCGACGACAAGGAACAGCAATTTGCAACTAATTTGCTTATTGTACTCCAAAGAGGGAGTCCCCCAGTTTTCTTTTTGTTGTTGTTGCTTTATCCGGCCGGCGTCGTTGGTGCACCAATCAAGATTTGAGGTCAAAAGGTTTTACATCTGCGTATGAATAGAATAAGGTTAACCTTTGCAAGTCCATTTAAACGCTAAGAGGGGGTGTCGAGTGCGAGAGGACTTCATTGCATAATCCTTGTGAATGCAACTATCTATAATTTCTTTGCAAGGGTAATAACAACACACGCTGATGAAATAAGATTTTGATGGCTCCTAAGATCGGTGAGGATGTGCACTCGTGTGATCATTTGAACTTTGGAAATATGATGACGCGAGTGTGTGACCTAGAAATAAGGCTCATGTGTCAAGAAATATAGAAAAGCCTCTTAACTCGCCTAGCTTCTGTCAATCGCATAGGCTAAGTGAGGTCTCAATTGTGTGCGCATACGCGACGATGACAATCGGATAAGTGATTGAGTGTTCTAATGCTCAGTGGGGGCCATGTGCACGCGCATGTAATTTATTCATCGTTTCGTTTGTCACTTAGTTGTATTTCTATTATTAACTGCTTAGCATTCATTAGGAAATGAGGTACACACAATGAAATCGGAAATTCGGTTCGTATATAGGAATTTATCGGGCTTAATCAAATTTCAGTTGTATTTATATAATGGAATTATCTGAATCAGTGGTATCTAAACTAAAGGAATTAATTACTCTGGGAATAATGATGGAAAGTGTGGTTAACAACACAAAAAAAAAGAAGAAATATCAGATTCCTATCATTGTATGGATAACTTTTTTTTTGTGATGGCACTACGATCAGAGAAACATCTGATTTCAGCTCCTTCAAAGATTCTAACAAATTGAATTTTTTCACTTTACTAATGAGTGACTTGCTAAACATACAAAACGTCAAGAATGTTCAGTTATTCACGCTTTTTTTTGTAGTGATTTGAGCATAGATGATTCGCACCTGACTAATCAGCTCAGAAATACTCCTTTACACTAAAAAAACATCCGTAATACCGTACACCCATCTACCTTTCTCCCCGCGGGATTGCAGCTAGGTATAACGTCTAGAGGCTAGTATGCCTCCTATTCTCCTCTTCTGTCTAACAGTCCTCAATTCTATTACGACGCTCAAGATGGCTGGTTACAAAATGGTTACTTTGCTCCATGTTTCCTTTAAAAGAATCATCTCATGAGCTATACACGGTTTGCGTCTAAGAGTTCTGTATTTATTCTCTTAAAACGTGGGCAGTAGTAACTTACACGCTCTGGATCTTCTCCTTCCTTCGGGAACTGTGCACGCCTGATGTCTTAAGATTGTTTTAAACACTACAACCCAAACTATAACGTCCATTTCACCAAAATTTGGTGTATTTGTGATTTTGGGTGTTGAAATTGGAGTGAAGGTTGCATTCCACATCCCACAAAGCGGGATTCTTAAAACGCTGATAAAAGTCTTTACTTTGGTTTAGTTGCCTGAAATGTTTGACCCAAGATGCTTAAAATTTTATAATTTTATAGTGGTATTCAGTTGGAGAATACACTTCAAATAGTCATGGAAAGCTATACTCATTAAGATCGATCTAACGTTTTTTACGGGATGATTTTCAATAATTTTTGAGCAACTTTAATTTTGGCACAGATTTTTAGAACTCATCCCATACAACAAAATTCCGCCCTGAGGTACTGAAAATCAAAGTTTCAAGTTTACGAAAAACCATAAAACCCAATAAATTCGCCTTTTGTTCCGCTCTGTATGCCAGAGGTGTCATCGGGCATAGCTTTTCGAGCACGTCGTGTGACACTCGGTTATTGTGGCTGGTGAGCCATAAAATAGTGATCGACTGCTGCAACTTTATGAGTTGTACTGGAGGACATGTAGTTCCAACAGGTGTTGCAATCGCATGTACAACTGGAAGTTTTAAAAAATTCATCGTTGGCTAATGCCTTGTTCAAGTTTTGTCACTGACGGGCAAGATTGCACCATATGTACAGTCCTGACTTTTTAATTTTAGTATTTCGAAATTATGATGGACTCAGCGAGCCTATGGTAAAAAGGTCTTACTACAGAAGGTTTGGGTTTTATTCGCATCCGTCGCTCACAGACTGTCCTGTAGTGTTCATTTGACAAATCATCTGTTACATTAACTTAACCGTTTGTTAAGTTCTTGTACTGACGAAGCTGTTCCGCTCTTTCTATAAAATGTTTTTTTTTTTTATGAAACCAAAACTTGTTTTACTCGCTCATTAAAAATAATGCACTTTCGAAGAGCATAATCAAATTCTAGCCACCTGGAAGACCGATTTTGTTCCAATGTTCGCATAAGCTCCCAACCGATAAAGTACCTGTTTAGTAAGTTATTATAATCAGACTATACTCTTAATTAAAACACCAGTGCATTATATATACGACAGATTCAAACGGAGTTGTTCTGTTAGCCAAAATCTTGTTAACACTTATGAATTTCAATTCGTTTACAAAGAACGGCCCATCAATTTGATGGATTACCTTAAAAATTTTCTCTTTATTGTCAATTGCTAAGCATGCCGTACGCTATCGACATCATAATCAAATCTTTTCCAAGAAATGTTGGATCCTCAAAAATAAGTGAACATCTCTCTACATATACACAATAAAATATGACACTCGCGGTACGTGTTGAGAAATACAAAAAGCCCCACACGCGGCTTATATACCTTCTGCGCCCATCAGAAGTTTAATTCGCAACCTAAAACTCACAACACACAACAAAAAGAAGTTAAATCGACACTTGTGGATGCGAGTGCGTGGTGCTGAACAGATGATAGTCTTGGCGGGATTGCTCTTGGCCTTTTGGTCGCCTACGCACAATATGCAAAGGGATTAGTCTTTAGTCATTCTTTGGTCGTTCGCTCTTCGCGATGGCGATTAAAATTATTAATTTGATTAAATCTGGCATAAACGTGGGTACCTACTCGTCGCATTTTGACTGTGTATCGAGACTTTTGATTCGCATGTGGCTTTGCTTATGTTATCTGCATGGTTATTCATTTAATTTACTGAGTGTGTGTTTTTGTATACCTTTTATCCCGATCCCTTGAAATCCGATTTATGGGACGGTTGAGAAGCTAAAGTAAGTGAAAATTTGGTGCCCCTCGAAGCATCGATCATAGATCACACATATTGAAGTTGGTTGGAATGAGAATTAATTGAAATTATTCCTGTGTAAAATTTTAGTAATATAGACTTGCAATTAAATCGTGACTGAGATGTCAGCAGAAAACTGAGACGGTTAATGTATTTTCGAAGTAATTTGAATTTGTCGTATCATAAAATGTTATTATTCTTATTATTTGCACTCTCGGACTAAATCCCTTAAAACCATGAAGAATTTCTTTATCTACTTTTGATAGGGTCCATGCTTCAGCGCCGTAGAGAAGGACTGGGTCGAACATGACTTATATCGCATCTCCGTAGTTGTTCTTGTTGAGTTAGAGCAATGATGCTAATACAATCGGGTAACAGTTGCGCAGCTTTACGGAAAATTATGCCCTTGGTGTTAGCCTAATCTTGACTTTATAAAAAAGCTACAAGATCGGCCGCAACTGACGTCCTAGTTTTATCCCACCCAACAGTAAGAAACCGCTGGTTTTACAAAGAGTCCCGACAGATGCTCGCAGCGAAAAAAAAAAACATGTTATTGGCCCTACTTTATGTTAGCCCCTCGGAAAGTTCGCACATACAACACAATGGATGCATGCCGCCATCTATTGCTATGTGATTAATTTGATAGACCATTTGTTGATCTGAAGACTGCTATGCTCCTTATTGATATCA
The DNA here is from genome assembly GCA_949824845.1 of Rhingia rostrata. Classification (NCBI taxonomy): domain Eukaryota; kingdom Metazoa; phylum Arthropoda; class Insecta; order Diptera; family Syrphidae; genus Rhingia; species Rhingia rostrata. The sequence continues at coordinate 63,279,292 of OX463757.1, forward strand.
AGGTGAGGAATTCCAATGCTTGCATTTCATTCCTCATTGAGAAGTCAATGAGCCTAAGCTCGTTGCAGACTTGGCGTTATTTAGGCTACGTTTTGGAACAATAATCGTAAAGATGCCTATCTCCCTAGCTTAGCGTTAAAATCTTCCTTGGCGGTATTAAGGCTGCGTTTCCCAACAATAATCGTAAAGATGCCCTATCTTCCTAGCTTAGCGTTAAAATCTTCCAGGACAATTTTAATATCATACCTTGGTGGTTGTTTATATGTTTTGTCGAGAAGCTCGCAGCAACAGTCCTTAGCAATGTACATAATCTATTTTCTTCGTTGGATGTGAGCACATAAACGACTTATGTTGGTAAATTTATCCTTGAGGAAGGTTGTTAAAATGCGTTCGCTAATGTCTTCACAGTTTTTCATGCGCAGGAATGTCTGTTTTCTGTTCAGTGTTCTAACATTCCATGTGCAGATACGGTCGTTTTTTTATGCGTATAGCATGGTTACTTTCTAACACAATAGCACGGCTATTTCGCTACCATCTCTGTTAGTCTCTGCACTCTTCTGTTGACTTATGGCCGGCCAACACTGCAACCTTAATTGAATAAAGGAAATGCGGCATTTTCCCGATCATGCTGCAGAACTTACAGGATTCTTTTACATCACGGTTGTTGCAGCCTTTCATAAACCAATTTTATTTCAAACGTAAAATCGGACAAATATTTCGGGCCCATCAGCTTTACTTAATTCATATTATACCCTTACAGCACGCAAAGCAGAATAATAGTAACCACTTTTTATGAGTCGAAAGGAATTGTTGAAAAATCAATTTACTAACGGGTGATCCAAGTAGAGATACTTTTTTCAATAGCCTTTTTTGACAGATCACGTGTGAGTCGTGTCATGCTGTCATGTTATTTTTGTTTAGTATTGTTTGGCGTTTCATAATGGAAAGACTTACGCGTGAACAACGTTTACAAATTGTTCAACTTTGTTATGCAAATTCACGTTCTGTGAGGAATGTGTTTCGTGCACTTCGCTCAACTTATGGTCAACATAATCGGCCTACTGAGCGTACTATTCGCAACACCATCACCCATTTTGAGACCCAGCATTCATTATTGGATAATATTCGACCGAATAGACCACGTCCAGCACGCTGTGAAGAAAATATAGCGGGTAGCTGAGAGTGTACACGAAGACCGTAGAGAGTCGATTCGGCGCAGTTCGCAGCAACTCGGACTGACGTATGGAACGACTTGGCGCATTTTACGTCAAGATCTTAAATTGAAAGCGTACAAAATACAGCTTGTGCAACAACTGAAGCCGCTCGACTTTCCCAAGCGACATCGCTTCGCTCTATGGGCTCTTGTAAAGTTCCAAGAAGATCCGACGTTTTAGAGGCAAATTTTGTTTAGCGATGAGGCCCATTTCTGGCTCAATGGGTATGTAAACAAACAAAATTGCCGCATTTGGGACGAAGAGCAACCTGAAGAGATTGAAGAACTGCCACTTCATCCAGAAAAAAAAACGGTTTGGTGTGGTTTGTGGGCCGGTGGAATCATCGGTCCATATTTCTTTAAAAATTATGCCGGTGCGAACGTAACCGTCAATGGCGACCATTATCGTGCCATGATAACCGACTATTTGATGCCTGAAATTGAAGCTCGTGATCTCGGCGACATTTGGTTTCAGCAAGACGGCGCCAGTTCCCACACATCGCATCAATCAATGGACTTATTGAGAGAACATTTCGGTGAGCAAATAATTTCACGTTTTGGGCCGGTCGATTGGCCACCAAGATCGTGTGATATCACACCGTTAGACTTTTTCCTGTGGGGATATGTAAAGCCAAAAGCTTATGCCGACAAACCCGCTTCGATTCAGGCCATGGAGGACCATCTGCGACGTAGCAACGGAAAACATTTGATAGACATAATCTTCAAAAAATAAATGCCAAAGAATGTTCTTTCAAATGATAATAAACATTCTCCATTAAATTTGAATTTTCTGTGTTTTTTTTTCTTTAAAAAAGTATCCTCGATCCTCGAAATGGATCACCCTTTACAACAGCTTTCAAAGCACACAGCATAGTAGAAGCCCGTACCGTAACCGTTGTGGAGGGAAACTTTCGGAAATTGTATCAAACCGAATTCTACAACTGTTTATTTATTCAGCAATTTGCAACAGTAGAATAACGTGAATGTCCTGCTGGACCGTGATTGTTAGTGTCAGGGAAGTTTATTATCATTATCATCAAGATCATGGTAAATGTAATCCAAATTAGGTGCACCTAGTTCCAACTTTGGCCCGGTGTGATCGGTGAAAAAGTGATAATTACAAGGCTAATGCATCTGTAATTGATGTATAAATATGCGATCACGTTTATTGCTGATCATGTATCTGCTAATCAATTATCAGGCATACATACCTTCCCCTCTGAGACAAATTTTGAAATGAATTGTTGTATGTCCTTTATCATCTCCAATGTTTTAAAAAGGCTCCGGTTATGGGCCATCAGCACCAGCTGTTTAGTAACTTCAATCCCATTTGCTGAAACTCTGCAAAATTAATCTGCATCTAAAGAGAAACAACTGAGTGTATTTGTGTATATGCACCTTTACATCGTCAAGATCCGAAAAGCACAGTTCCAAGTATATTTCATTTTAATAAGCCTTGACGCGGCGAACCGATAACAAAAATCAAAATCAAAGATAAATCCCAACTAACGAGATACTATAACCATATTTGATTGACTGTTGCCAAAGATACAGTAGCAGTCGTCTCAATAGGCCAGCCTTGGGCGACGCGACCGATTGGCTGTCAGTTGCAACTGTGCAGGAAACCGCATGTGCACTGTCATCGAGCGATATTTCTATTTCCCTCCTGAATTTTCCTCTAATTTTACCTTTTTCGAGGTGCAGAGATCCAAACCTAGCTCCATATCGACGTTGCAGCGTCAGAGAAGAGAGAAGAAGCAGATGACGAAAACGACTACCACGACGATGACGATAGAGCTTAGTTGGTAATGTCACCCCGCATGGTCCTAATCTAAGTGATTATCGCGCGTATTTGGTGAAATGCAGCCATCACCGTCACAACACATTGTCAACGGCTGTCAGTTGGGTAGATTTGGAGCCAACGTGAAGCCGAGGAAATCGTGTGTGATTCAATTTAAGGCGGCTTAATGTTGATTATGATGATGAGGGCCTGAAACCATTTCCGTAATTGGGACGTATTTATCGCGCGCGGTTTTCATTTCAGTTGTAATTATCGGCTCCCAGATGGTGGTCTTGGTCTGCATTATGTAGAGATTTTGATAGATCTTTTATTGGATGATAATTTATGGACAATTTTTATTTTTTGTTATTTCACTGCTAAGGGGACATTTAAGACTGCTGTAAGCGCTTTTTGGCGGACACCTCAAAGGTGCGGTGGTGACTATTCGAGAGTGTGTATATCAGATCGTTGGTTTTTGGTTAGAATCTTAGATAAGATGCAATGGAATATTTTCCATAAAGTTGGTAATACCAATAAATCTTGACTTGGAGATAGTCAGGGACGTAGCCATTCGAACTGAAATTTAATTGGACAAGTTTGGAATATTAGTCACGACATTTGGACGATGGTATTATTGTTTGTGAAAAACCTTTAAATCGACTAGATTGGTTGCGAATTTGTTAAATTAGATCTTCAATGCATGGATATAGACTTAGGAAGCTACAAGCATCGGGAGGTCTATATTGAAAAGAGGTCCTTCGCTATTGATTTTGATTCGATATTCATGGTTGGACAAAGTAATGTGAATTGGCTGGCATTTTGGTAGGAATGAAACCAAATTATAACGGTGAAGTGACTACCTCTTGACTCGATGCATAACTGTGCTAGCTTTTAGGAATTGGAGATTGTTCCTCACTATACATCTGGCTCCAAATTGGTGATTTTTTCTTCTATGTTGGAATTTGAGACTTGCAAGGTTTTTGGTATGTGGGTAGGCACAACATTCTAATAAGCTCCAAAAGAAGATGTCGGACGGAAACATTTTTATCGCTTCGTTGCTTGTTATCAACTTAATTCTGTACCCGTCTATGGCATACTTAGTATATCCTGTTAGACGGTTACTGATTTTAACAATACCGTGCAAGAGTGCCCGAAGTCCTTAAAGAAGTAATGAAAGTAAAATCAATGCCTCGCTTTGTTGACGATCAAACTAAGTTGAACACACACGTGACTGGATATTTTAAATGCATTGAATATGGACATATCGTAGAAGCTATTTTCAAGCAAGTGAACATTTGTTTCTATTTGGTGCGAGAAGTAGCATGAATTGCATCCAAATAAACCATTGGGAGGCAGCACCAGATCTGCTGTTACAGACCGTCAAAGAGAAAAAAATAACTCTTAGCCATTTTTTCCAAACACCTCCAAAGGACAATGGGACAAAAATCGAATCAACAATGCGGTGACGACTTTAGATATGCAAAATGTTGAGCTGGATTCACATAGTGAGAGTTGGTGAAAATATGAAAGCGGCATTTTACGAACAGGTTTAAAAGTAATTAGTAGACCCTCAAAAAATGAGCGGTTATAAACAATAGTCGGAGTATACACAATTGATTGGAATTCCATCGGTTGCATACCCGTGTGGCGAATAAAGAAACTCTCTGCATATATGTAGTGCAGGTGGAAAATAAAATATAACTCTGGGAACAAAATTATCCAAAAGCAAAAAAAAAAAAAATTGTTGGCATTAACGGGTCCATGTAGGATCTCAAAACTAGCTTCTACCTTCTTTTGTGTGTGCAAAGTTTTTATTTTTGCCACAAAGAAGAGTAACCCCGGTTTAACGCCGTCTCCGAATAAAAATTTTAGAAATTTCTAATGACAGTATTATATTTGGCAAAGTTTCGCAAGAAGTGGAGTAGTGAAAAAATTAAGTTCCATAAAAAAAACCTCTCCAGGCGGCTTCCCAATGTAAAATCAACTTCTACGAACTAAAAAAAACTGACAATTCAAGGGTAAGCCAGACCCCTTGAATAGAGATTGTAGCATATGAGACGAAAAGCAGCGCTCAACTTCATGGTGTATATAATGTCCCCATTTCCTAAAAGTATCAAATAACTTTTAAGCAGAAGATGTGCAGCTGAACACTCGGCAGAAGTCCTAAGCTGCTACAAATTAGTCATTACTGCCATCCAGAAAATAGGATGGGATGTAACGGGCATATGGAGGATAAACGCCTGTTATATAACGGATTTTATGTAACATAAATATTATGGTAAGAAGTTTTATCCTTTGAAGACATTACCAAACTTATTGTAACAATTCACATCAAGGCCAAGTTCGCTATCGATCTTGAACACTAAATTGTTGCAACCAACGTCAGAATACAAATATACAATACGACTAAACAATGCGAAATACCGTGAATAATTTAATATCGAAAGATTGCAATCGACTGACAACTCCAAGTCCTTGCAAGGCAGGTATCCCTTAATCTCTCGACTAAGATCACATCACCAGCATCTAATGCAGAGAAACAATGGCGAAGATGTCATTGATCCATTAGAGCTATTAGATCCCCGTAAACAAACTGTCGCGAACATTGAAGACTCAAAGAAGAGAATGCTGAAAAAAACTTCTACCTCAGGGGACACGGAAGCGTCCGAAATAGCTGAACAAGTACACGATTGCAGGTGACCCTTTTGTCATCTAAAGTATAATGTATAATGCAAGGCTTGTCACCGAAATCCCAGTTCATAAGCTGAAAAACGAATGATGTCAAAAACTGCCCTAAAAAGACATGTCCTGGCAACCTTTATTATAGAGGAGGGTTATAGGACAGGACATGGAATATAATTCGTAGAACCGTCTTTTAGAAAACCGTAAGCCGTGTGCTTCTTTAAAATTTATTTCTCCCGCGTAAATGGACATGTGCTCTGACGTCTAAGATCATCTGATTTCACGAGACTAGACTATTTTTTTGTTATGATAAGTAAAATTGTTTGTCTATCCGGATTAACCGCCAACAATTTCAGCTCTTGAAGACAACATCGATTGAACTTAATGCTACAGTTCCTGAGTTGGTCAAATGCAATGATTCTCGTTTGCTTTACTTTTGTGTATTTCATTTAAATTTAAATTTTATTTTAAAGGACAATAACTGCACCCTCTTAAATTCTTCGTGATTAGTTTTAAACAAGACATTATAATGTTTACAACCTTAAGCAATCATATACAACTCCGTATTATAATCTTATTCGACAAACCTTACATCTCCTTCAAACGAGGTCAACATTACCGCCCCCACCCTATTACCTTTCCTTTTAGCTCATTAATTTTCCATCAGAGTAACCGAATAATGATCAATCTAAGATCAAAATTGGACAAAAATCGTACAAAAACCTGCAGAGCTCCTGGTCTTGCTGCACTGCAGTAAATGTGGCATAATTTGCAGCCAAGACTCAGTCCATTGCCATAGTCGACATCGACGAACGTGATCGATGTTAACAATTAAGAGATCGAGACAACTATGATCTGTATAGTATCAGTTGCGCGGGTGATTTGCCCCCCTTTTCGTCACCCAAGCGTTAGGTTATGCCCGCATTTGGTAACATTGTTAATATTTTGTGATCGTGTGAGTGTGTGTGTTTTGCACTAGAAGGCGACTCTATAAGAGACCGCCTACAGATCGTTGTGTTGTTATTAATTAGCTTCTTGTCCTGGTTTCCTTAAATCATTGCTGCACACAGTCTTTTCTGTCTGTGTGATCTGGTGAATGGAGAACGCATCAAGACCACGCCAGATGCAACGTTACTGATACGTAATCAGATAAAAAGTCATATCACGGCATGTGGAGTAGTGCATTACTGTGCGGTTTCTATGGAGTTTTATTGGATGGAAAGAGTCCACATTGGGAAATGATCGGTTTTAATTAGACGCCCCCTATATCTCCTGGCGGGAATCGCGTGACCGTATTTGGCTGGTAAAACAGTAGCCATTACGGGCTCTATATAACAGTCGCTCCAAAAACAGCCAGCAGCCATTGAGGGCTACGTAGTACTGCAGACCCAACGGCGCGTGGTAATTACAACTGATTATAGTTAATTGTTTTACACGCACATGATGTATGGATGTGCTGGAGGCAGATTACTAATGAATTCCGGTGATAAGTTGTTAATTAGTAATGTCCAGAGCTGGCATGGGGGAGATAGTGAGTGCAAAATATGGCGTTTGAATGATTAATAGTTTGACGTTTCGTTCGCAAAATCAAAACAAATTCAAACCGTTGAAATGACATATTGACATGGTGACAGATGTGCTTGCTAAGATTAAAGTTAAATGTCAATGTGATTGACGTGAAAAACATGAAATGTCATGTCACTGGAAAATGTCATTAATCTCTTAATGGTTGTCTTATAACGTGTAGTATGATACTTAGATATAAATTATAGACAACTAGAAGGCTTGTGTACAGTTCTATGCATAGAATATATTGGTTCATTACTTCGACAGCTTGATCAGCGGTAGAGCAGTTTCAGAACATGGAAATCAACAGGGAGACTAAGGAAGATTACTGATACCCTACTTTAAAAAAAAATTCAGTTCAATTAAATTTTGTATTGGTTCGGATTAAGAAATTTTATTACGTGTTCCACTTATGGATCTCTCAGAGATTTTCATTCGTTGCCTCAGCAGAGACTTTTTTCAGTGGAACAATGTTCTTTGAAGAGGTGAACTTATTATGGAGATCTCAGAGTAATCCGTAAATGGAACACGCTTAACATTTCTATATGAAAAGTAGAGATGTAACGGATATCCGGTTGGTATCCGTTATCCGGCCAAGAGTATGTATTCAGCGACTACAGTACCTATCCGGTATTAATAAAACATGAAAACAAGAAGTTTATTGAAATTTTTTTTTTAATAACAGTACCTAAATAAGTAACAAAAATAGTACTTGTTATTGTTAATGTAAAAGATGGTTGCGTTTAATTTCATTTACTAAGCCAGCTTCACAAAACAGTCCCTGTATACCCTGCCACTTGGTGAATTTTTATAAATTTGGGTACTGTTGGTGTTGGTGCGTGTTTTTTTTTTTTTTTTGTTTAAATTCATTTTTATTTTATTTTTCTTAAAACTAACTTAAATGCTAGACAAAAATTAATGAAAAAACTAGCCTACTTATCAACTACTTAACTAACTTACATGCTCCATGCGGGCGCCCTAAATTACTCGATAACTTAATTCTAATGCCTTTCGGCCTATTATCTAAGATATAAATATAAAAGTAACAAAATTTTTTTACCAAGAAAACTTTGAAAAACTTGGTTCCTTGTCTTTTTTTTATTTTATTTAAACTTACATGCTAATTAAAACTACTTATCGACTAACTTAAACTACTTAAAAATTCATTAAAACTACCTTAAATAACTTAAAAACTAGAACAACAACAGCAAGCGTTTTTTTTTTTGTGCCACCATGACTGCTTTGCACCTAAACCTAAGACTAAAACTATGTAAGTCGGCCATAAAATAACAATTTTAAGTCAACTATCTTTAATACTCATTCAACCACCACAACAGGTTCTCCTGTTGTGACCTACTCCGACGGTCCCAATCGGACACACTCCTGCTGAACCGCAGGCGCTCTCCTCCGCCCTGAGCGACGACGTCTCGGTCGTATAGGAGCCGCCTATCCACAGTTCGTCGGAAGACGTGGTAGATTAGCGGAACCGCCGATCTATCCTGTATTAGCCCTCGACTATCCAAATATAGGAAAGCTTCGGGCGGAATAAAGCCACTTAAACGCGCACTCTCAAAATATTCATCATTGGGATAGAAGGCCCCAAAGATGAGACTATTGTTCGAAGCCATCGCTCTTGCCGCGTGAAACCGAATGAGTTTCACCAGAAAATTGTCTATTCGGTTTTTGTTGGCCCCGTTGTATAGGACCTGGTTGGAATAGTATTTTGTGTAGTCAGATACTGGTGTTCTGTGAAGTCCAAGGCAGCTCCTCAGACACTGCCTCTCAAACACCCGTATCTTTTCCATTTGAGATGGTGCAACGTTGAACCACACCGGGCACCCATAGGCAATCATCGGCCTAATGAGGGCCATGTAGCAAATCACCTTCACCCTGCTGTCAAGATGACTGCTATAAAACAATCGTCTTGTCAGGGCAAATGCTCCCCTAGCTCTAGCCAGAGCAGCATCTACATGTCTTCCGAAATATAGATACTGATCTAACCAGATGCCAAGGTACTTTACTACACTTTTACTCGCCAGTGGCTGTCCGTTTGGTCCAACGATCACCAGCTTTCGCCAGTTCTTTCTCGTATCCCTAGAGGCCCTAGACAACGGTGTCCTAAACAGGATATTTTCTGATTTCTGAAAGTTGATTTTCAACTTCCAGTAATCACAATATCTCTGGATCTTGTCGAAGTCCCGCTGCAAAAGAGTTCGAATGACTTCGACAGTAGAGGCTGTTCTGTACGCGATAAGAACATCCGCATACGCAATTGCCTGAGTAAGACTACCTATCATATCACTGGTGTAAATGCTGAAGAGAATCGGCGAGTTTACCGCTTCCTGTTGCAGACCATTCTTAATGAAAAATTCTGTGGTAGAAGTTACATTGCCACTTTTGACAACAAACGTTCTACCAGTCAGCATGTCATGAAGCATATATAGCAGTGGTTTACTTATGCCAAGTCTGGTCAGCTTTAGATAAAGGCCCTCTAACCATACGGTGTCAAAAGCCTTCTCTCATGAATGCAGTCATGTCCAGCCTTGAAGCCAAACTGGTTCTCTGGTATAATATTATTGTCCTCAGACCACTTGAACAGTGCTCGATTGAGAATCTTTTCGAAAACCTTGCTGATACTCGGAAGGAGACTTATCGATCGGAAATTCGCCGGATTGGAGTTGTCCTTTCCCTTTTTCGGGAGAGGATGAACCACCGCCGTCTTCCAACGCACTGGATAATATGCATTATTCAGCGCGTTGTTGAACAGTGTGGCGTAAATGTCCACAGCTTCAGGGGGTAAGTGTCGCAGTACAATGTTGGATATGCCATCGACTCCCGCTGACTTCTTTTTCTTTATGGAATCGAAGATGATCTGGAGTTCCACCTTCGAGATTAACAGGGGACTAAGCCCACTTCGCTCGGCGACTATGGCGTTTGCCAAGTTTTCGTCATCAAACCGGGTGAAACCACGGTTCTCAGATCGCCATTGCGTTATGTCGTTTCGGAGATAGACATGATGGAGCAGGGCATTGTTTTCCAGGACGCGGTTCGGGCGAATGCTATCATTCACCTTATACACTTCCTGAAAGACAGCCCCCACTGCCTCCACTTTCTCCTGAGGATCTTCAATAACATAGAAATCGTCGTCGAAGACGGCTTCCCCCGGATCAATTCCTGCTGTCAAAAGTATGTTTGTATTGTCAGTTGTTCGTTGGAGCTTAATACACGGAAGGTCGTTATGACCTTTCCTCCTAAAGATCTTATTAATTTGTGGAAACATACTCAGGTCGCTGGAATTTACGGCCCGAATTCTGTTATTCCAAAACAAATTAATGGACAACCAATAGTTCTCCTTGATCAATTGGTTGATGTTTTTGATCGACGCCTTCAGTGTTCTAATCTCCGGGTCGCGTGGGTTTGTCAGTCGTCTGTACAAGAGTTTAAGTCTTGTCAGAAGTCCGCTTTTTTGTCTGTGTAGTGCGTCAATGGTCGCGTTTCTGTACGTAGACGTTATGTCATGTTCTTTGTATTTCGGTATCGTCCTGTTCATTGTTCGTTGAATCGTTTCGTCCATTTGTTGTAAGTATTCGTCGATTTCGTTGTTTGTTAGGTTTCTGTTGTTTGGTGGTAAAAAGGCCCTCGAACGTAGTTCTCTTGATAAGGCGTTGGTGAAGCGAGGCCAGCGCATCTTACCGTAATTGTAAGAATGCACAGGCACATACTCTTCCAGCGCCACAAGCTCGTTCGGAAGCTGTATTACGGCGGCGAGTCCGCAGTGATCACTGTCGTACTCAATCGTCCGTAAACAGTTTCGCGGGTGTTGACCTACTCTGTTAGTAACTGTCAGTCTTGTGTCTCGCAGTAAAAGATCAAGGAAAGCACCGCTTCTCGGAAACGATGGCCTATCTGTGGCGAGAATGTCGATCCTATATTCAACATTGTAGTGGACCATCCAATTGTAAAGATGGTTACCCCGAGGATTCTGTAATTGATTTCCCCAATCTTCGTGTTTGGCCGGCCAAAAGATAAAAGTTCTCCACTGAGTTCAGTCTTAGAGATTCGAAAAGTTTTCCGAGCTCTGTTGTAAAAAGTGTAGGCTGAGGTGCTTCCGGTGCGTAGGACGCTATCACATACAGTCGCTTCCCTTGTTGGAGAGGAATGCATATGACGCAGGCTTCCAGCAGCCGGAATCGGCGCACTTCACCACTATATATGACCTTATAACTAATGCCTTTTCGTATAAAGATAGCGACTCCGCCTCCTTGAGTGGAGTTGGGTCGGTCCCTTCTTACGATATTGTAATTACTATTGGCCAATTTATGCTTCTGGTTTAGCTTAGTTTCGCTAGCCATAAGCACATCGGGACTTTGGTCTGTAAGCAACTGGAAAAGATTAGCTCTACGTTCGATCCTAATCAGTGAATTTACATTCACAGCCAGGATCTTCAAGGGTCTCTCTGACAGCGCGCCCATTACGATCTAAGTTGCGTTAAGCTCGGCAACAAGGAGTAGATATAGTCTACCCTTGACGCCTGCTCCCGTAGCTGGTTTTGAAGACCGGCTAGCTGACCTTGAATGGCCCTCAACGCAGTCAACAAATCGGCATCCACTGCTGGAGCCTGAGGCACGGGGGCCTGTCTGGCTTCCTTAGGTGGATGCTGTACCGTTTTTCCCTTTCCTGACGCCATTTGGGCGTAGGAAATTTGGGGATTGACGGACATTGAGGGAGGACGAACGGCTGGCTGATTTGCCACTACCGTTTGCTTCGCTTTTTTATTTATTTTAAGCTGCTGAAACTTTGGACAGCCCCGATAGTTTGCGGGGTGCCCGCCGCCACCGCATAGTGCACATTTAAGCAGGGTCATGTCATCGACCCGCTCCTTTCCTAACCTGCACTCTCCTATGTTGTGGTTCTCTCCACACTTAACACAGCGTGACTGCATTTCGCAGTTGGCTGAGGCGTGGCCGAACCTTTGGCAACGCATGCATTGAAGCATGCTGTCACCTCTTTTTAATTTTTCCCAACGTACAACCTGGAAGTTGAGGACTGAGATACTCCTCAACTTTTCCATTTTGCTTTGGGGCGATAGCTGTACTAGGAAGATCGGCAGTTTCCGGTTCTCCCGTCTGGCCTTCACTGTGGTGAATGGCTTTACACCTACGACTTCGAGCTCGTCCGTCGCTACTTGGCGGAGCTCACTTAACAGCGCCTGCGGATCCGTTGAGGAATCTAGGCCCTTTAAGACACCCGTCTGGCACTTTTCTACTTTCGGAGTAAATGTGAAGAACTCCGTTGTGGTGTCTGCAAGCAATTGCTTAATTATTTTATAATGCTCCACTGTAAGGCAGTGGATAGCATGCCTGTACACCATGCGTGGTGTTTGTACTAGAATGCATCGCCATGAATGTATACTGTACAGTATGTTCGGCCGCCATATATTTGGCTATCCGGCCAAACTACTGGGTGTCCGCCGGGAAGGTTAATGACTTTGTTTGTTTATAATTTTTTGATTAAATGAAAGAGAACGGATCTTATATTGATGAATGTTTAATTTAATGTCGGCAATTATGTATGGAATGCAATATCAGGTAAACTCTGTTAGTCTCACAAATGTGAGCCCTTTTGAGCACACTTTTCATTACATTCTCACACATTTCACGCGGTATTTCATTAATTTCATCACGAATATTTTGTTAGAATTGCTGAAGTGTTTCTGGTTTGTTTGCATAAACCTTGCTTTTCAAATATCCCCACAAAAAGAAGTCCGGAGCAGTCAAATCAGTTGAGGCCAATCAACATCGCCATTTCTTGAAATAACTTGTTGTGGAAAGAGGTCTCGCAGTAATTCCATTATAATCCTGGCTGTATGCGATGTTGCACCGTCTTGTTGATACAACGAGCCCAAAGCATGCAGTTGTGGCGTTAAAATGTTTTCAATCAAATAACGATATCACTTACCATTCACAGTTACCAGTTCACAGTTACAAATTGCACACCAGACTGCAACTTTTAATGGATGCAAAGATGAATGATCAATAATTTGAGGGTGATGACTTTAGAACGAGGCCTACAAGACTAAGCTGCAGGTGAAGACAAGAGCTGCCGTTGAGCTCTATAGGCAGAGAAGAAGGGTAGAACACCGACGTTTTAGAACGAAGAAAAAAGAGGAAGAAAAGCGCGCGATCGAGGATATAGAGAGGTGCCACTCCAGGAAAGATTTTCGCAAGTTTTACCAAAGTGTAAAACGTCAATGCCAAGGATACAAGGCTCGAACAGAATCCTGTCGAGATGAAATAGGAAATATCGTAGTTGAGACACAGTCTATGCTGAGGATATGGAAGAACTACTTCTGCAGACTGTTAAGCGGCGATGACGAACAACATTCCGCTGTCAGGCAGAACGAACCATTCAATATTGGCAACGACAGCGAACGCTGCCAACCACACGACCTGCCGAATCTGGTCGGAAGAAAGTATGCCTGAAGAATGGAACCTCAGCATCGTTTGCCCGATCCACAAAAAAGGGGATCCTCTAAACTGCGCCAACTACAGAGGCATAAGTCTCCTCAACAAAATGTTTTTTTTGTCTAAATCTGGTATTCAGAAATTTTTTCTAAAGCCTTAACAATTTAAAAAAAAAAAAAGTTTTACTGAAAAGGAGGAATGGCAGTAGGCGGACTTTAAAAATGTAATCGGTGACACAGTCGAATGGAAGGACGGACGGACAGCCAGACATGATCGACTCAGCTAGCGATTCTCAGTCGATCCATATACCTTAAGGTATATCTGTCAAAATTATCTCTCTATGTTACAAACTTAATGTCAAAACTTATATACCACTATGTGATAGGTAAAAACAAGAATCATCCAATTGGTAGAACCGTTTTCGAATTTTTGCCAATATGTCAATTACCTCGTGCTTTGGGGGTTGTACTAATCATATATCATATGTCCATAACCATCTGCGGCCGCAATCGACTGCGGCTTTAGTCAGTTATTATCAAGTGATTATGAATTCCTTTCACGGTAATATCTTGTTTCAAATCAATTGAATCATATTATGCCTTCATTTGCTGAGTCTATTAAGTATTGTAATAGTGCAAATCAAATCTTTTATGAAAATTCGCTGCAAATAGTTGCGTCGATGTGTAAGTTTCTGAGCGAAAGGATTAAAAGTTTCTCGAATTTAAGTTTTGTTGCATTTTGTTATGAAAATTGAAAAATCTCAACTGTGGCAATCTTCAAGGCACACAGTTAAAATCATCGAACACAGAAAAGCCCATCTGAAAATTTGGTCACTAGATTTAAGTATGTTGTTCATTGGGAGGGTCCAGTGGGTTAAATCTTAGTTCGCTGGAGTGCCAAGTGCGGGGTCCTTGATTATCTAATCTAATTGTACCCTATCCCATAGGGATATATATATTTTTTTTCATTCCCACACTCAAATGAAGAGAGAAGCCAGGTTTGAGGGCCTGTATGGACCGTTCATTCAGGATATTTCATTGTTTTACTTTGTTCATTGGTGTTTTGAAAATAAAATTATTTGTGTAACTATATATTTGATGTTTTCTGATAGAGTGTGATACGAAATGATCTTATTCAGCTAGAAAGGACGTCAGTAAGAGAGGAGCCACAAGATTATTGTGCAAGTGTTCTGTGCTTACGTCCGGGAAATCTGAAACAAAGACTGCAACTAATGCAATAAATGCGAATTAACATTAGCAAGCAAGTAACAAATCGGTTAAAGGATACCTGATGATGCGTTGGTGAAAAAATGTCTAAAGAACGATTGACAGTCGGGACAACGGGAACAAAAAGCACAAAGCTTTTGGTGAATGACAAATCTAAAACTGCACGCGCACTGTTTCAAGAATGTTATAACCCTACCTGTTTTATATGATTAAAAGCTATAAAACTGACATTTCAGCCCCGAATACCACATCTGTACTGCAACCAATTGATCAAGGTATCATTAAATAACTTATTCTCAAAATTCTGGAACCCGTATATATAAGAAATCTTCAAACCTATTAAATCCAAGTAAGATTATAAAATTACGGTTCTTTATGCCATCTTAATGATAGCGAAAGCATGGGATGAGGTGTCAATGTGCAATATAAATAACTGCTTTTGAAACTCTGGTCTCCATAACGATGACGAAGAAATACCATTGAAGATGAGGGGACTTGGAAAGTACACGTTCCATCTGTAAATTTCTCACAACCATTCATGTGTGTACTTCTTGCAAGATGGATAAGATGGAAATGAAAAGCTTTTATTGACAGTTGATACTACTCGGATGATTTGTCAGATCATCACGAGAGGAGAGCCAGTGAAAAATTATTGTAAGTGTTGCTATGGCTGGGAATCAAACCCGAAACCCGAACGCGGCAGTGAATCGCACTAACCATCATACCACTGCGACCGTCAGAACAAGTCTTGTTCCAATTCGATGAATTAATTTCATAAAAAGGTAAATCAACAAATCCGCAAAGTGCAGGTGTATTAATCAACTCAGAGCTTATGTGCTGTGAACACAGCTATATATTTTCTCCAATATCTATTCATATACAAAAGCTACGACTTAATGTTGATACCATCATTCCTGTCATTTGTGCTCCAATATGGTATCCAACTCTGAATACAAATCGACCGCCACCACCACCTACATGATCACCTCCACGCGAACCTGTAATCAATTGTTTGACTCTCATAAGTCCATGTACATTGTGCAGCACTCTCCGCTGTAGACATTTAATATGGAAGATCTTATCATCCCACAACAGATCTCTACAACATTTCCGGTTGCACGTCCTTCTGAAACAGACCATCCAACCATGGCCATGTCTTATGCGCAGTAGTCTCCGGACTCCAGAGGTCTTTTACACAGATATAGTGTTTCGATATGATGACGACCTGTGCCCACAACGACGACATACACTACTACGACGATTCCAAAGATGATGATGAAATCATAGAGAGAAATTCAGTCTTATGGATATCTTACTCGCGATCACCTGGTCTTCCAATTGCATCTTGGCGCAAATATAGGTATATATAAGCCGTCGGTTGCCGTTGTCCCGCAATGACCATATCGAATTGCAGCTAAGCAAAGCATTGTGATGTCGCTCCTATAACACAGGAGAACATATGTTAAACATTCATTTTCGGTGCGGAAGAGAGGCCAAAATGGCGAACGCTCACCCGAAAGAGGTGTAAATCGAAGGCAGATGCGATCCAGTCCGATTGGAAATTGAATTAGCCAGGTGGTGTGGTCCTGTAAATATACATTGAACCTTGGAGGTCCGGTAATCGATGAGTGGGTTGTTCACCGTGTGAACGGAATAGTTGATCATTTTCATTGATAAGAGGGCATCTGATCATTCACCGAATACTGTGCCCGCAAGTCTCAATTGCTGCCGAGGTTAAGATTAGGCTTTCGGGTCTAATAGAAAGATCAGTGAAACGAAACGCGATCGCTTATGGTAATTTTGTAGTGCTATGGATGATGGAAAAAATCGCCGTTATTTTACTGCCTCTGAATTTTTGATATTTTAAGGATAAGAGTAAAAGCCATTAAGGAGGTTGTACTTTTATTTTTTTAATAGTCATGCTAATATTGCTGAGGTATGCCGACAAATGCTTGCAGCCAACAACGAGGCCTACAAGGCTTAGCTGCAGGTGAAGACGAGAGCTGCCATTGAGCTCTTTAGGTTTTCAGAAAGAAGAAAAAAGAGCAAGAAAAGCGCGCGATCGAGGATATACAGAGGTGCCACTCCAGGAACGATGTTTGCAGGTTTTGCCAAAGTGTAAAACGTCAAAACTACGGGTACAAAGCTCGAACAGAATCCTGTCGAGATGAACAAGGAAATATCGTAGTTGAGACACAGTCGATGCTGAGGATATGGAAGAACCACTTCTGCAAACTGTTAAGCGGCGATGACGAACAACATTCCGCTGTCAGGCAGAACGAACCCTTCAATATTGGCAACGACAACGAAAACTGCCACACATCCGACCTGAATGAAGTGAGGAAAGCAATATCTAAACTCAAGCTTTATAAGGCTGCTGGAAATGACTGCCTTCCCGCTTAGCTTTATAAAGCCGGCTGAGATGACTTGGTAAGTAATAGTTCATAAGCCAAATCTGGTCGAAAGAAAGTATGCCTGAAGAACGGAACCTCAGCATCGTTTGAACGATCCACAAAAAAATAAGACCCTCTAAACTCCGCCAACTGCAGAGGCATAAGTCTCCTCAACATCGCCTACAAGATCCTATCTGCCGTAATATGTGAACGCCTCAAACCGTTTGCCAACAACCTAATCGGCCGTTATCAGTGTGGATTTAGGCCAGGAAAGACCACAACCGATCAATGTTTCACACTTCGGCAGATCCTGGAAAAAAGCCCAAGAGGTTTACCCACCACCTATTCATCGATTTCAAAGCCGTATACGACAGCATATATAGGGACGAACTATACAGAGTCATGTCTAGTTTTGGTATTGTGGCCAAATTCGTCCGTTTGAGTAGGTTGACGATGGAGAATTCTCGCTGCTCCATCAGGGTCGGAAACGACCTAACCGACATATTCGATACCAAGAAAGGAGTTATGCAAGGCGATGCGCTGTCATGCGACTTCTTCAATTTGATTCTAGAGAGGATTGTGCAAAACACTCAAGCCAATACCAGAGGCACAATTTTCCAAAAAATTGGTGCAACTACTAGCATACACCGCAGATAGTGACATCATTGGTAGGACTCAACGTATTTTCAAAGCCGCGTTTGCTAGTATAGAGAAGGAAGCGGAAAAAAATGTGTTTAGCAGTAAATGGCGGTAAGACAAAGTATATGCTGTCAAAACGAATTGGACAGAACGTCACCATTGACAGGTATAACTTTGAGGTAGTACGCGACTTTGTCTATTTCGTCAGAAATTAAACGAAAAATTACTCTTACTTAGAAGGCAATTTAGTAGTAAAGTCCTCACTCGAATAACTGAGGAGATCCTATATAAGACCCTGATCATCCCAGTCCTGCTCTACGGCGCTGAAGCATGGACCGTCTCAAAAGTGGATGAAAAAATCCTTGGTCGATTTGAGAGGCAAATTCTTCTAAAATCTTCGGTCCCTTTTGCGTTGACGGGCTATGGAGACGAATATTCAACCAAGAACTATACGAGCTGTACAGCGACATACCTCTGGTCAAAAAACTCCGTGTTGAACGTTTAGGATGGCTAGGACATGTAGAACGAATGGACACCAATACTCCGGTTCGCAGAGTCTTCGATTCCCAGCCAGACGTCGAATGCAGTGGAGGAAGACCTGGCCTTAAGTGGCGCGCACAAGTAGAAGCCGACCTCAACCAATTTCGAGTGCGTAACTGGAGGCAGTTAGCTAAGGCCCGGGCTAATTGGAGAGGCATGTTGGTTGAGGCCCAGGTTCATTTCGGACTGTAGCGCCACTTATGTAAGTAAGTAAGTAGTTATGTTTATAGATAATATTAATTTTTATGGTCATAATCATAGTGCATCGGAGAAAGGGTTTTGAAAATTTATCTGTAGTCGCCAGTATCAGCAATCCTTGTGCGGAAGTTTATCATATTAAGATTTTAATTGTTAGCGACTATAAGTTCATATGTCGATCTAGAGGCTCTTGAGTCTATAGCTGTTTCATCGTGTCAAATTCTTCGATTACCAAAAGTTGAGGCAAATAATTCTACAATGTCCCAGAGGCCATTTTACAGAGATATTAAATGTTCGCCCTCATTATCAGTCTCGACACTTACCCACATTGACATTTCAGTTGTCAGTTTTTTGGACGAAGACAATCTGGTGAATGCGCATTTCGCAGTCAGTTCCATGTTGCCAGATTGTGCCTAATCTACTCCTGTACTTAAGAAAATAGATTATTCTGTATTATAAATTCTCTAATTGAATCTTCACTTCTAAATCACTTTTTCGCAGATCGAAAAACCCAAGAAGTACAAATCAATATACCCACCACCAATTCATCCATTTCGAAGCCGCATACGCATGTGCATTGTCATGTGACCCCTTTATCATTATTGTTGAGAGGATTGTGTTAAAATAATACAAGTGGCGAAATCTTATATAATCTGTGAAAATTATAGCATACTCCGACGATGTAGACATCATTGGTTTGACTCAACGTGGTGTCACCGCTGCGTTTGTTAGCATAGCTAAGAAAGGGGAAAAGGCCAAGTATTTGCTTTTAAGAAGAAAAGACACAAAACAGCGACGAAATTGAGTGTACTGGAATCGAGTTAGCGTAGTACCACTTTTATAGAAAACACTTTTCTTTTAAATTCTCCGCATCAAAAATTGTAAAAAGATTGTGTTTTCCCCCATTTCGTGCAAATGTGAGCAAAGAACAATTTGGTGTTTTTAAATGCCATGAAATTTATAGGTTTCCTCAGTCGATGGAAGTAACATTCTGAAACCTTCAGATCTGGCCACCACATATTAAGCATCTTTTCGCTTTAAACTTGAGTTGAACTCCCGCATCTGGTTTGGTACAACAAAAACAACATTACATTACACTAGGTAGGATTAAACGCGTGTATAAAGCGTAGAGATATGGGAATAGAGTCGAAACAGCCAGTTGCATTTCGCCCATTCAACAATTCATCCGGAATACTCGCTAATGCGTATCTGGTTACTCTTGAGCCTTTCTCTGGACTTTAGCTAAGATATAGACATTCATACATAAGCAGAACAACACGAATGTGGAATGCTTTACTAAGCTCTGATTTTTCTTCATATTATAGCTCACAACCAATGTGAAACGGTAACCCCCATTATGCCTAAGAGCTTCCTTTTGTGTGAGTGTATTGTCAATGATAAAGCTCGTATAGAACTTATTTGCCTAAAGGCTAAGTCTTGATGTTTGCGTTCCAATTATTATCTAGTGATGATAGATATTATGGAGCTAATGTGCGGTTTATCAAGAGAGATCAGTTTAACGGACCATTTGATATCTTAATTTGGTCAAATCTTTATGGGTAATCTGGTACATGGTTTGATCTACTAATAGCATGCTACTCTTGAATACGTTTACATGAAGCAATAAAACTACCGAGTCTTGCCAATTCGGGTTAATTTGACATTGAAGAAGTTCTATGCCAGGCGAGTATCAAGCTTACAATTCCTAAAGGTACTCAGCAAAGGTTCATGTTAAGCTGGTCATAATTTCTTGAAGAGATGACCGGTAGTCTAGGGCTACTTAATGTTTAATCTAATAAGATCGATTCCTGTTGCATATTATTTTCAATCAAGACAATGACTACACTTTGATCGGGAAGATCACTTTGTGGTGAGTTTTGTAGCCATTGCTATAAATAATGTACCAAATCAACAGATTCGATGTTTTCCTAAGACGTATGTTAACAGGGGCCTTTTTTCGAAACTTTAGGTGGTACATATATAAATTATGTGTTCAGAATTGCAACCAGTGTTATATTTCAAATAGCTGGAAAATGTTTGCAAAAGGTTCATTGTTGTGTGAAGTTCTCTAACTATTTTTTGGGCACGTGCTCATCGTGTCTTTGAAGATTTCTGCCAGCCCACGGGAAAAAACCATCCGAGTAAAATTAATTTTAAGCAAAAACTTTTCTCAATTCAGACGTTCTGGTATCTCATAGGAATATACATATCTACCGGGTGATTTCGAAGCGTGTTTTTTTTAAATCGAATTACAATACTCAAATTTGCATCAGATATTCAAATTTTTTTATTGTAATCGATAAATAGGCCTTTGCCATTTACATAACCCCACAAGAAATAATCAAGAGGCATTAAATCGCATGATCTTGGCGGCCAACTCACAGGGCCATTTCGTGAGATAAGCTGCTCACCAAATTCATCTTTCAACATTTTCATTGTTTCACGAGCTGTGTGGCATATGGCACCGTCTTGATGAAACCACATGTCAACCAAGTTCAACTCCGCCAACTGGAGTAAACAAAATCATGGCTCGATAGCGTTCGCCGTTGACGGTAACGTTTCTTCCACGGTCGTCTTCGAAGAAAAATTTACCGATGATGCCACCCATAAATCATAAACCATATCAAACAGTCGATTTTTCCGGATGCATCGCAATTCTCCAGATTCGAAAGTTTTGCTTATTTACTTATCCGTTGAGCCACATATGAGCCTCATCGCTGAACACAATTTGTTCGATAAAACAGCGGATTAACAAACGGTATACATTTTTCACAGAGCACGAATTTTGATAATAAATTTCAATAATTTGCAATCGCATCTCGTTTGTAAGCCTTTCCATGATTAAATGACAGACTATACTAATAACTTTCAACTGTGACAGGTGACGTTTCGACGCCATTACTTATGAGTGCTGCCAACCTGAAAAACTTAACTCTTAAAAAATTATCCGGTAGTTTTGAAATTCCTTTTGTAACATAAAGAACAAATTTCGATAGAAATACCTAAAAGTATATGGATCGACTTGGAATTGCTAGCTGAGTCGATCTAGCCATGTCTGTCTGTACGTAATTATGCCATGTCTGTTATTCGCTAATTGTCGTCATTTCAAGCGCTCACGATTTGTGAAGGTTTTCTAAAAAAAATCGATTGTTGTACCCTATCCCATAGTATATGCAATAGGAATAGAGGTCTATTAGTCCGTCCTAACATTTAGAGCTGAGATAATAAATGTTGGCATGTAAGCTCTTTGACAATGCTTCTAATACAAGCTTAAACCTTTTAAAAAAACCGAATATTTAGCTTTATTTCGCGTGCATCGGACCAAATCATGAGCTTTTAATCTGCTAACATATCTTCTTACGGTCTTGTTCATGAACTGGATGTTTGCCATCCTTTCAAAATATCAGTGCTTCATTGGGAAATTACTGAATTGCCTGAAGAATGCCACCTTAGCTTCATCGACGAATTAGAATGTACTGCGATTGAGTTGACGTAATATTACTTTTAACGAAAACACTTTTTTAAATTCTCACCGTTCCGTCTAGCACCAAAATTTGTAAAAAAAAAAGTGTGTTCCTCCATTCCATGCAAATGTGAGCAAAGTACAATTTGGTGTTTGGCAAATGACATCTGCTGTAAAAATATGCAAAGCTTCCAGTCATTTGACAGAAATTAATTTGTCATTTCCCCGCAGCGGTAGGTACTGGGACTCGGAATCTAGGTCTTCGCATAAGTACTGGAATATTTTTCGTCCTTGTGTAGCGCTGCCAAAAGACCTTGATGACATTTTGCACACTCTGAAACTCTGCGATTTAGCGTCTGTGCTCTTCGTCGTCGTTGGAGTGCACCGGCGCAGTGTCATAAGTCACCCGGTACGGCTGCAACTATGGCGCTGTTATTAATGAACTGTCACGATGACTGAATGTTTGCTGCGAGGCATTAAATTAAAATTTTGTTGCCGCCACTGCATGTACACCGAAATCGAATCAAGAAAATGTGTTCACTTTTATAACCTAATGCGAGGTGGTGGTGGAGTAGTTTTCAAACGCCAAGCGGCGGGAGTGAAGGAACATCTGCCTGGGTATATATAAATAAAATATACATGGCATCCCCAGGAGAGGACACGATCAGAGTAGGCTGTTGGTTGGTAGGTGATTCAAAGTTTGTGCAATTTCATAGTAACATGCAGCCATCTGACGGGATCATTAATAATTTGTTTATACTTACATAGATGGTAATGTGAATGGATAGGTAATCAGTCTTTTTTTGTGTGGAGAAACAACTTTTAGCCTCTGGGGATGTAGAAATTTTATCAGAATAATGCAGAGCCTGATTAGGATTTAGTGAAAATGATTCTTACAAATTAATTAACACAAAGAAATGAATAACATAATTTAAATTATGTATCTACATTATAGCTAGTCTGACTGATTCGAACGGTTGACTCGGCTTGAATTAAAATTAAAAGTTCTAATCCTATCCTGGAGAATAAATAATTTGAATAAAAACAGATGAACGAGATAATTTGCGAATTCCATGTAGGTAAAGTGAGGAAATAGACCACCCATGATATATCAAAATGCTGGTTTCGAAATAAGATGGGTCGTATGCAGCAAGATGATTTCAAGCTGATTACTGACTTCTCTGAAATCTTTCTTAGCATGGTATGCAAAAAAATACGTATGCAGCAAGATGATTTCAAGCTGATTACTGACTTCTCTGGAATCTTTCTTAGCATGGTATGCAAAAAAATACACTGACTGAGTTAGAAATCGAGTTTTGATTTCGATCTCAGAGTACACAGATCGATCTTCAATTGGAAGCTCGACGTGAGACAAAGCTCATTTTGATATGTTAAAAGATGAAAAAACGAGAGATATATCTCTCTTACAAAGTTTATATAAAATCGTGAAGATGGCCGGATTTCCGTAAATCGCTGTAACACGCAGAGTTTATAAAAATTAAGGGTGTCTATCTGATGAAAAATTTGGACGGTTTTATCGGTTTAGGAAGGAGGTTGTGCGATTGCTAACGGAACGATTTTTGGAGCCGACCTTATAAACACGTGTTGTTGCTTTGTCAAATGATTTTTACACAAGACCTCGTGGTGGCATTTCTTTTATTTATTTGTTTTTCGTTGATGGCTCTATCAAATCGTTTCTTATATGAAGCATATGAAACTGAGTCCTAGTTCGGTTTTGCATGAAAGACTCTGACTCTGTCATCGCGCTCATCTTTGGCATACGACCCATTAGTTTGGGGGGCCAAAGTTTTCCTTTCTTCTCTTAAGTGGCACAACAGTCCGAAAAGAACCTGGACCTCAACTAACATATCTCTCCAATAAGCTTGGTCATTAGCTGTCGCCAGTTGCGTACTCCATATTGGTTAGGGTCAGGTTCTACTTCTGACTGCCACTTAAGGCGAGGTCTTCCTCTACTGTGTTCAAATTCTGTGCATCTTAAGCTAGAGGACTAGAGGAATGTCGCTGTATAGCTCATATAGTTCTTGGTTAAGTCTTCGACTTCATAGCCCGTCAACGCAAACAGGACCGAAGGTTTTTTGAAGAATTCTCCTCTCGAATCGACTTTCATCCACTTTTGACACTGTTCATGCTTATATAAGATGTCCTAAGTAGTTCGAGTAAGGGCTTTACTATTGAATTGTCTTCTTAGCCCGAAGAAACAGCGGTTGTCAAAAGTAGTTCTTTGTTTAATTTCTGCCGAGATGTTGTTGTCAGAGTTAATAGCGGAGCCGAGATAGACAAAATCCCGTACAACCTCAAAGTTATATCTGTCAATGTTGACGTTCTGTCCAATTCGTCGATGTTGTGTGTCCTTTCGTGTTGACAGCATATACAAGGTGGTCCAAAAGAGATCACCCTATTGGAAGATGCTCTTATTTTTACAAATGGCTGCCAATGTCAAAACTGTTTTGACATTTGTGGACTAGACAGATGTAGAATACAAGTGACCAAGCCATGGAGCGATACACATACCAAGAACGCGGAATAATCGTGTCTGTTTTTTTGTGTAACAATTCGTCTGTAGGGTTGGCGCGGCGCGAATTCCATCGCCGATTCCCCGGCCGCCCGACAACGACTGCACAAACACTGCGCCGTTTGGCCTTCAACCTTGAACAGTATGGCACCACACGAGACGTTGCCAACAGTGGCCAGCCCCGTTGCGCCAGTTGTGCCGAGAATATCGCCGCTTTTGCCGAGAATGTCGAGCTGTCGCCGGAAACATCGACCGAACAAGTCGTGCCTCGCAATTAACCATCAGCCAGTCGTCACTAAGGCGAATATTGGTCATAGACCGCCAAACGCGTGTAACCTACTCCTAAGCCATCCTCAATCTCGAGGACGAAGTGGACGATTTTTCGACCAAAATCATAATGAGCGATGAGGCTCATTTTTACCTCAGCGGGTAAGTTAACAAGCGAAACTATCGTTTCTGAGGCACCGAAAATCCACGGGTAATGCACGAGGAGCCATTATACGGTGTGGCCGCGGTGTAGTGGTAATGTGTTCGTCTGTTGAGTGGAAGGTTGCGCGTTCAATCCTAACCAAAATCCATTTCACTTTTATTTAAAAGAAATAAAAAGGTCGGTGTAATACCTAAAAGTATGCACACCATTTTGAATTTCTTCAAATTTAACGAACACAAGAAAAAAAGTGAATCCCCGAAGCTAGTTCGGACACCACCCATGGAGTTTAAGTCTCCACTACATCCAATATCTTTCCTATCCTCTCTTTATCATATAATGGGTATTCATAACCCCTTGAGTACGTACAAAATTATAAAAAAAAAAAAATAGCCGCTCAACGTTACTGCATGGTGCACTGTTCACGCTGGAGGAGTCAACGGGCCATTGTTTTTTTTTCAAGAATGCTGCTGGTTAAACGACAACAGTGGACGGTGCGCGCTATAGAATTGGACGAATTAGGACAGGAGGACACTTGAGCGACCCACAACCGATATTCTGAAGGCCATACAACATCGGATGACTTCTTTTGGCCTACCTTGTATTTAGTCTCACCCTCATTCACTGCTTAACACATTTTTGCCGCTTCCTTCTCTATACTAGCTAACGTGGCTATGACATCAAGTCGAGTCTAACCAATAATGTCAGTATTGTCGGCGTCTGCTAGTAGTTTCTCAGATTTTTGAAAGATTGTGCCTCTGGTGATGGCTTTGGAGTTTTTCTCAATTCTCTCAAGAATAAAATTAAAGAAGTCACATGACAGTGCATCATCTTCCCTAAATCCTTTTATTGGTATCGAATGTGTCAATGTGGTCGTTTCCGACCATGAGAGAGCAGTAAGAATTTGTGCGGTATACCAAAACTACACATGGATCGGTATAATTTGTCTCTATAAATTCTGTCGTATGCTGCTTTGAAATCGATAGTGGGTATCGATTTGGACTTCTCGGGTTTTTTTTCCAGGATCTGCCGAAGTGTGAAGATTTGATCAGTTGTGGACTTTCCAGGCCACACACCTCACTGATAAGGGCCGATCAGGTTGTTGGTAAACGGTTTGTGGCGTTCACATATTACGGCAGATAGGATCTTGTAGGCGATGTTGAGGAGGTTATGCCTCTGTAGTTGGCGCAGTTCAGGGGATCTCCTTTTTTGTGGGTCGGGCAAATGATGCTGAGGCTTCGTTCTTCATGCATACTTTCATCCGATCAGATTTGGCTTAATAACTAGTTGGTGGATGTTACTTACAAAGGCTGTCATTTTCGTCGGCCTCATTAAGCTTGAGCTTAGATATTGCTATCCTCACTTCACTTAGGTTGGGTGGTTGGTAGTTTGAGCTATCGTCGCCCATATTGAGTGGTTCATTCCTCTTGACAGCTGAATGTCGTTCGGCATCGCTGTTTTACAGTCTGCAAAAGTGGTTCTTCCATATCCTCGATTGTGTCTCAACTAAACGATATTTCCTTGTTCATCTCGGCAGGATTCTATGAAGTCTTGCACTTTGGTAAGAATTGCGAACATCGTTTTTGGAGTGGCATCTCTTTATTTTCTAAGCCGCGGGATTTTCTTTTTATATTTGTATCTTTCTGAAAAGCTGATGTTCATCCCTTGTTCTTTGACAAAGTGTTCCTACTACACTGAAATCGGAATCAAAACAAGTATTAGTCAGTCTGTCCGCCTGTGTGCCCACCATTCCATATTTCACCGATTTGTAAGCATCCAGTTTTGATATGTCCAGATAATATATAAAAACTAAAGGCATACCCAGTTAAAAAAAAACTAGAATCATCAATTTCTCATGAACAAGTTGAATGAAATCGAAAATCATGTTGCTATTGAGACATGTCGGTTTTATTCAACAACATGAAGTGGCCAGTAAAATACCGTTTTTAATATTGTTTAAACTATTTAAATTTTCACAGTCTGGTTTCGCTACCTACCTTGTCGCACTCGAGTTTCAAAAGAAAAATATATAGGTCTTCAAAAACAATGAAGGTCGAAACTCGCCTGAAGTTAGATGCACTTGCTCTTTTGCATGAAGTAGCGACAACACTCTTGCACAGTACAGTTCAGAAAATTTCATAATTTATACATAATCTGCAACAAACTGAAATTCATAATTAATGGACGCATGGACCCTCTAACTGAATTTATTTGCATTCAGATTCAAAAATTCTTATAAGGACAAGTACGTATGATGGTTGAGTGTTGTAGAACGAGGGTAGACTCTGAGTATCTCAAGGACTCTAGCAAAAAAAAAAAAAAATAATAGTCAACGATGACTGGATTCTCTTTCTTTGTTGTTGCGCGTATCAGTGCTTATGAGAATAAACATAGCATTTTTTTTATATGAACTATTGTAGCTCATGTTTATGAGCACCCAAATTGACACATACATATGCTTTGGTTGATCTTTTTTGTGTGTCCATCTGCTGACCCCCAATTTAGCAAGTGCATGCGTGTTTTTGCCGACGGCTTTTGCATTTTACATGATCGATTTGCCGACGGGAAATGCGATGCGCTGATGCTAGATATCATGTTGCGTTGCAACACTCTTATTGGCTTTAACTTGGCAATGCATAGTGATTGTAACTCTGAGTACACATCAAGTGCCCTGGTTTGATATATGCTCGCAGCCAAGAACGAGGCCTACAAAGCTAAGCTGCAGGTGAAGACGAGAGCTGCCATTGAGCTCCATAGGCAGATAAGAAGGAAGGAACACCGACTTGTCAGAAAAGAAGGCAGAAAAACGAGCAAGCAAAGCGCGTGATAAGAGGATATAGATAGGTGACACTCCAGGAACATTGTTCGCAAGTTTTCCCAAAGTGTTAAACGTCAAAGACATGAGAAACCGCCTGAAACCATTTACCAACATCCTGATCGGCCCTTATCAGTGTGGTTTTAGGCCAGGAAAGGCCACAACCGATCAAGGTTTCACAATTTGGTAGATCCTGGAAAAAACAAGAAATTCAAATCGATACCCACCATCGATTTCAAAGAAGCATACGACAGAATTTATAGAGACGAATTATATCGATACATGTGTAGTTTTGGTATACCGCCCAAATTCTCACTGCTCCATCATGATCGAAAATGACCTCATTGACACATTCGATAAAAATAAAAGATTTAGGCAAGATGACGCACCGTCATGTGACTTCATTAATTTGATTCTTGAGAGAATTAAGAAAAACACCAAAGCCAACACCAGAGGCACAATCTTTCGAAAACCTGAGCAACTACTAGCATACACCGACAATACTGACATCATTGGTTGGACTCCACTTGATGTCATAGACACGTTAGCTAGTATAGAGAAGGAAGCGGCAAAAATGTGTTAAGCAGTAAATCAGGGTAACATGTCTTTATAGCGCGCACCTTCCACTAGCAGCGTTTTCGAAAAAAATATGGCCCGATTACTCCTCCAGCGCACCATGCATTAACTTTGAGCGGGTGTAATGGCTCATCGTACATTACTCGTGGATTTTCGGTGCCCCAGAAGCGATAGTTTTGCTTGATCACATACCCGCTGAGTTCGACGACTGCTCGACATCCTCGGCAACAGCGGCGATATTCTCGGTAAAAACGGCCATCCGGGGCTGGCCACTCTTGGCAACGTCTCATGTGGTCCCATACTCTTCAAGGTTGGCAGTGTTTGTGCAGTCGGTGTCGGACGACCGTTGAATCGGCGATAAAATTCGTGCAGCGCCAACACTACAGACGAATTGTCACGCAAAAACATAGACACGATTATTCAGCGTTCTTGGGAAGTGTATCGCTCGATGGCTTGTTCACTTGCATTCTACATCTGTCTAGTCCGCAAATGTCAAAACTGATTTGACATTGGCAGCCATTTGCAAAAATTAGGGCATCTTCAATTAGGGTGATCTCTTTTGGCCCACCTTGTATATGCTGTCAACACGAAAGGACACACAACATCGCATCGACGAATTGGACAGAACGTCACCATTGACAGATACAACTTTGAGGTAGTACGGGACATCGTCTATATCGGCTCCGCTATTAACTATGACAACAATATCTCGTCAGAAATTAAACGAAGAATTACTCATGCCAACCGCTGTTTCTTCGGGCTAAGAAGGCATTTCAGTAGTAAAGCCCTTACTCAAACTACTAAGGAAATCCTATATAAGAACTGCTCTACGGACCGTCATATAAGCGGATGAAGAAATCCTTTGTCGATTTGAGAGCAAAATTCTTCGAAAAATCTTCAGTCCCGTTTGCGTTGACGGGCAATATAGACGAAGATTCAACAAAGAACTATACGAGCTGTACAGCGAAGTGCCCCTGTACAGAACATGTAGAACGAATGGACACCAATACTCCGTCTCGCAGAGTCTTCGATTCCCAGCCAGACGTCGGACGCAGTAGGGGAAGACTTCGACTTGAGTGGCACGGACAAGGAGAAACCGACCTCAACCAACTTGGAGTGCGCAACTGGAGGCAGCTTACTAAGGAACGGGCTAATTGGAGATTCATGTTGGTTGAGGCCCAGGTTTATTCCGGAATATAGCATCACTAAAAAAAGGACGTATGGGTATGCCCCAGTCTTGTACTCATCACTAGTTTCCTACGAAAACATGGATTAGAGTTGTACCAGAGAGGGCCCTAATAGAGTTACCAATAAATTTTGCTTGGGTGTCCGAAAACCTATAATTTAAATTGTGAAATTCGAAAAACAATGCATTGGAGGATTGTGGGTATGAAGTTTAGGTTCTATGTAGATATAGATGTTTTGTTTCTGAAATTAAGTCAAAATGTAAGTAATCTTGTTTGTTTAAGTTGCGGCTGTTCGACATTGTTTGATGGGATTGCAGCCATTGGTACTCCACCAAAAGTTTCGCGCGGCATCGTTGCTGTCTATATTATTTTATGATACTTACAGTTATAAAAGTTGTAACAAGTTTGTATGTTCACTATTTTTGGCATTGGCCCACCACTCATAAGTTCGACGAATGGTCGAATCGATTACTTTAAACTGTATGTGTAGATGTATGGGATCCAACCAATATGCTTCTTGAATTACCGCGGTCCTAACCTAATTACCCCCAGCTGTGGGTTGGCTAATCAAAGACGCATGTTTGTTGAGGCTTAGCTTCATTCCGGACTTAATCGCCACTTAGAATTGTAACATTTATCTTAAGAATATTAGTAATTTTGAAATAAAATTTAGTGACAGCATTGTACTCGCAACATACTGCGGCATTATTGCCCATTCACGATTAGCGTGCTATAGAGCTTTCTCAACTTTGCTTCTATTATAGACACGAAATAATAGCATTGAAATGGTCTGGTCTTACAATTCTGTAAGTGCCTTTTTTAAGCTTATGACTGCAAGGTAATTTAGTAAACATAAATAATTACAAATAAGTAAAGTACATGTAAAAAAATTCAACAATGTCATTCTCATCCGAGAATGCGTAGAGGTGGCAAGCAAAAAGTATCTACATCATTTTTTTCGGGATTCTGTTTATACAAAAGCCTTGCTATTAAAATCAACAAAGATTCGCTCTAAGCATAATAATCTGTGTTCTGATATTTAACAATCGTGTCCTAAGCTTTGTGTTCTCAATACTTTCCTTCTGTTTTTCCCCTATTCCTACACCCTTTTACTACACACGTCATTGTGTTGTGTTAAATTTTAGTAAATACCTCTGCTTGCTCTGGATCTTCCAGCACAAGGAAATGCAAAAAGCAAAACATTTCCAACTTAATTTACATCACTAATGATCCATGTCGAATCCACTGAAGCAATAATCGGCCAAAAGGAAACATAAAAGTGCTAGCAATTTTCAGCATTCCAACGGCAGCAGCGTATGCATAGAGCTCTTCGCCCTACTTTGGCAACACACGCTCCAGAGAGCTAACATACGCATATTAGCATACCAGGTGCTGCTTGTGGATATGTGACTAATGGTTTATTTCATATGCAAATGAAGCCGGCGACAGATTTATTATGATGGTCCATGAACACAAACACACAGAGTGAAGCGGGCACGGAGGGTCGCAGGAACTCAATGGATCATCCCACAAGGCCTGCAAGTCATTCCGACTTT
Organism: Rhingia rostrata; assembly: GCA_949824845.1. Lineage (NCBI taxonomy): Eukaryota > Metazoa > Arthropoda > Insecta > Diptera > Syrphidae > Rhingia > Rhingia rostrata. The sequence continues at coordinate 63,310,550 of OX463757.1, forward strand.
GAGTTGGAGCAATTATTATCTGAGCCTTGGAAATCGACCATCGGAGGGTGAGCGTAGGCTCGTGATTAAAATCATCATGAGATGCCACCATGCCAGTGCAATGGTTGATTGACGCGCTCCGAATGATTTATATCGCTCCCAGAAATCGATCGTTGCGTTGTGCACACGACTCACAGGTTATCGGAGAGATGCGATTTATATCATTAATTACTGAAACAACGACACTGAAAGCAAGTGCGTGAGAGAGAAAGAAAGAGTAGAGGATCACGAGGAATAACGATGTAGTGGGTGAATTCTGAATCTATCTTGGTAAGGACTTTTGGCTCCTATGGAGCCGCAAATCAAATCTTAGACAGACCGATAAAGTGGAAGGTATTTCACATCGATTGAATGATAGATTTATTGCGACCACCTGTAACCGATATGAGGGTTGCATTTCACCACAATTTTGTAAGGCCATTGTGGCGAGGCATTGCTTTTTGTTTCAGTATGTAACTAGATCTTCAATGTTTAATTATATTACACCGTCTATTGTCGAATGAGTTCGAAGTTCTTATAATGGAAGCATAGGCTACACTATCAGGGATGAACTATTATTATTATTAGTAACTCTTATTATAGCCTTATATACTAATTTTACATTATAATTAAAATTAATATTTACAATCTTGTGTTTATATACATAAATTAGATAAGTATTTCAATAATGATTTACAATTATGTTTTTCTATGATGTTTCGTTAATAATTGTCTTTTATATTTAATATTTTCTAGTCGTTGTTTCGGTTGGCATAAGCCTCCCCCATTGTTGTCCATAGATTACTATTTTTTGTTGCGATTGAATTTAAGCAGGTCATCATTCTATCTTTTCTTTGGTCGTCCTACTGGCCTTTTATCATCCGGTATCCACTTTGTTGTTATTTTCGTCCATCTTTGGTCCTTTATTGGTGATATGTGTCCTGCCCAGCTCCATTTTAATTGTTTTATTTTTGTGATTACTTGTGTTATTTCATAATTTCTGACTCGTTCTATTTGTCTAATATTTAGTAAGTGTCTGTCAATTTTCGTATGGCAAATTCGTATCTTCTCGGTTATGTTTCCTGTCATTGCTAATGTTTTTAGTCAATATGTCATAACAGGTAGCATCATGGAGTCGAACATATATCTTCGCGTGTCTGTTCTTATATTTTTTTTCCGTGCACGTGCCCAAAGTAGTGTGGGACTTTAATTCCACTATTGGTGATATGTCATCATCCTTTTTGTATTTATATTGCAACTTATCGCGAGCAATGAATGTTTGGCAGGCAACTTTCCTGTGAGAGTTCCTGCTCTCCCCGCAATTTATAACGCGGATTGTTATTATTGGGCCAAATCTAAGGGCTTAGTTCTTTGAAGATGCCGCAATAAATTTGTTTCGTCGAGAATTCGGAGGACCGCTGTGTTGACGTGTCCCAAAAACCGTTTTTCATGTTTGCGTACAAAATTTTTCGTTTCATCTTGAACCGCGGGAATACCCAGATCTTTGCGTAGATCTTCAGTCCTTCGGCGCATTGGCGAATGATCTTAACATTTTGTTTTCAAAAGTTTGTAAAATGTTTATATTCGTTTCACTGCTACAACCCCATAGTTGTATACCATAAGTCCAGACCGGCTTTAGCACTTGCTTGTATAATAGTAGCTTGTTATCAAGGTTAAGCTTCGAATATTTTCCGAGTTACCAGTACAGTTATCTGTTTTTATTTTTAAGTTCCTTGCATTTCTATTTTACATGCGACTTCCATTTTAATTTTGCATCGAATGTCATTCTGAGATATTTGGCTTCATTTGCAAAAGAGACTCGAACCGTATTGAGAAATACTTTCAAATTGTTTGTCCGCTTATACGAAAAATCTACATGAATCGATTTGCTCTCGGTATGTGCATCCGCCAGGATTTTGTCCATTCATAAACCTCGTTAAGAGCGTTTTGTAATTCCATATTTGTTTACTCTATTGTTGTGCCAACTGCTAGTAAAGCTTTATCGTCAGCAAACGTGGCAACTATGGTATCGTTTGTTTGCGGGATATCACGTGTAAATAGGAGGTACAAGAGTGGGCCAAGGACGCTTCCTTGGGGTACTCCTGCCAGTATTTCTTTGAACTCCTATGCTATGCTCAAGATGCGACACGAGGATTTTTTATAATTTTTCAGGCAGAATAGTTTGTATTTAAGGCCTCTATGCCAAACTTTGTCAAAAGCCTGCGACACGTCAAGAAATATGGCTGAGCAAAATTTATTTTTTTTCGAAAGCGTTCTCAATTACATCAGTAATTCGATGAAATTGGTCCACAGTCGAATGTTAACTTCTTAATCGAAATTGATGGTCAGGTAAAAGGCGTTTCTGATCAATAACGGGGTGTAAGCCCGGGGCTTTTTTATACTTTAATTTCTGTATTTCCCGTTTAAGCTCGGCAATACTTGCATATGTAACTAACATACTGTCGGTAGTCGTCTCGAATAAATTAATGTTTTCTGGACCATCAAATGTTTTAAATGTTTCCTCAAGTTGTGCGGCGAAAACGTCTGCTTTTTGCCCAAACATCTTCAGTTAGCCTAATTGGTGGCATAGCGTTTTTTTGGCCGTTTTATGTTTTTAATTGCTTTCCAAAGTGAATAATTCGATTCTCTTCGAGCAGTTAGGCTTTTGCAGATAAGTTTCTACTGAATGGTTTTAAAAGTTTTTAATCGAATTTGATAGCATGTTACCCAACCAATTAGGATGTGTTTTATCTTGCGGGGCACGAGTATGGTGCCATCTTTTTCGAGCTTTTCTTGTTTGTCTAAACAAATCTTTTATTTCCCATGGGTACTTGATATTACTATAGCTCTCTATTTCGCGTTGTTGAGGAGTATTATTTCATGTTGCTTCGATAAAGGTATCGATAAAGGAGTCAACCACGACTTCGAGTTCCAATGAGGATCTAAGTCGAATATTCTTTTCAATATCGTTTTTAAAGCCTTCCCGGTTGGTTTTTCCGTTTGTTAGTCTGGGTAGGTTTTCATTTCTAATTATAGACTTGCTCGTTATTAAAATGAGTGGAGAATGATCAGAGCAAAGATCAAAGCATTCCTCAACTTTTATTCGATTGGACGGCATACCTTTTACGATGAAAAAATCGATCAAATTCGGTATGTTTGTAACATCAGTTGGCCAGTAAGTTGGTTTTCCCGTAGAATATTGTATTGTACTTTCTAGCAACATCGTAAAGCATCCTACCTTTCTGTGATATGCATCTAGATCCCCAGAATGTATGTTTTGCAATAAAGTCCCCCTCCGATGATACAACGCTGTCCAAGGGAATTAAGCATGTTTTCTAAGTCAATTTTCTCTATCTTGCATCGCGGTGGGCAGTAAACAGATGATATATTCAGAGAGGATTGTCGGCTTCAGACTTGTATAGAGCTAACTTGCATTGTTTCGATTTCTAATTTAAAATCAATCGAATGTTCCATACACTCTTTTATATATAGTGATGCTCCACCTGTAGCCTTGTTTGATGGATGTAGAGCCTGATATCCGAGGTAACCTTTAATCTTAAATTTCGAATTACTCTTTGCGTGAGTTTCGGATATTAAAGAGATGTCGATATCTTTTTCCTGCATAAACAATTCAAGTTCTCGAAGCTTCTGCCAAATTCAGTTTCTGCAATTCAGTATTTGTTTAGTACTCCAGTATTGTTTCAAGCTATTTGTGATTCGTCTGTTGACCTCTTTTCCCTCTTGATTTGGAAATGATTCTATTTGTCCAAGATATAAGTAGTCTTCAACATGTTCAATGGTATAATCAGATAGTACTAAGGGATATTTTACATGATTTGTCATAGCTTTAGTTTTTGCCATATTTATAATTAGTACATGGATTTTACATGTTACTGAAAGTTGGTTAAGCATTGTCTGGATATCGTCAGATTTTTTTGATATAAGAACGATATCGTCAGCGAATCTTAAATTGACCAAGCTTTGTCCATGTAGTTTTACTCCATACTTATTGGTCCAATTCATTTGCATATATATATCTTCTAATACAGCTGCAAATAGTGGAGGTGATATTGGATCTCCTTGTCTTACTCCTTTATTGGTTTTGAAATCTCGTCCCGTTTTGTCAGTATCAATTCGTGCTGTATTGTTGGAATAAATATATTTAAAGGTTATGATGAAGATGGGGTCAATATCCTGATTCTTCAACGCCGTCCAAATACTTTTGTGTTCTAGCATGTCAAAAGCCTTACTGAAGTGAATAAATAGAAAATAGAGAGGTTTGTTGTATTGATTGAATTTTTTGATCAATTGGTTGATAGTCTGTAAATGGTCAGTAGTCGAATATCCTTCTCGAAAACCAGCTTGCTCCCTTGGTTGTTGATCATTTAATGTGTGTTTCATTTTAATATATATTGTCATCGAGAAGAGTTTATGTAAAGTCGAGATTATGCTTATCGGTCTGTAATTATTTACACCGTCCTTTTTTTTCTCTTTTTTGTGGATTAGTATGATTGTACTTTGCTTCCACTGTGATGGTATTTTCTTTTTTGAAATAATGGAGTTGAATAACTTTGTCAGAATAGGTGTAAGGGCTTTTCGTCCGTATTTTATAATCTCTGCATCTATGCGTCGTTACCAGTGCATATATCTGTTTTTAAATTGTCTATAGAGGAGGTAATTACAGTCTCTTCAAAATAGTTTGAGGAAGTTATGTTGCGCTCTGCAATTTCTTGTATTGATATGTGTTCTGTCGATTTGAATCAGGACTCGAAGAATATCGTTGCTGGTTCGTTAATGTCTTTTCTTTTTGTAGTATCTTTGTTGTTATTTTTGAATGATGTTATCCATTCTTTGTCATTGTTTAGATAATTTGTTGTCTTTTATATTGATTTTGTGTTGGCAAATATGTCTCTTTTAGTTCTTCTGTTGTAATCTTGTATATCCTTTTCTATGCTAATATATTTCTTAGATGTTTTTTTCGCATTTCTCCTCGTTGTTCAATTTGTTTCTCAAGTTTTCCCTTTTCTTTATTAGATTTTTGGTGTTTTCTGAAATTTCGTCAATTTTTGTGGTTTTTGTTTTCATTAGAACTATTTAAGCTGTTGTTTTTATTATTACTTCAAGTTTGTTATAAATATTCTGAATGTCGGTGTATTTTGTACATTTATTCCGCATTTGATTTGTTTATTAACTTAGTCGTTATATCTTGCTATGATATTAGCTGGAGTCATTTTTGAAATATGGAGTTTTCTTTGGTTCCGTTCTAATGTCTTCTGATTTATTGTAATTTTTTCTCTCAGCATTCGGTGATCACTGTCAAATTTCAGTTGTTTTATTATGGATGCATCTCTTAAGGTTTTCCATTTATTTGTTAGTATAAAGTCTATTTCGTTACTTGTATTCCCGTCTGGTGATATCCCTGTCCATTTGTTTTCATCTTTTTTTTCAAAGAATGTATTTCCGACTGTAAATTTCATTTCGTGTATCCATTGTGTTAGTCTTACACCTCGTCGATTTCTTTGTCCAAATTGTCCCATAAGTTGTTCGTCATCATTTCGCTGAACAATTTTTGGATGAACTAAGGGCTCAGTAATTACTGTCATTGAAACTTTGAAAAATTTGTTTTCGAATCTAAAGAAAATTTAACTTAAAAAAATTTCAAAATTGGCTTACAAATCCGGAGATTACCGCTGCAGTAAAAGAAAGATCAAACAAATTGGTTACCAATAAAAATATTTAAATAAGTTTACATTTGAACAGGAGTAGTGATGGGGGTATAGTTTAGTTGAGATATATTCCCTATATATCCAAATTAAATCATCAGGTCCCGCTCAAAAACAAGCTAAACGTGCTACTGCAGCACCACTGAAATTATGCGTTTATCGCTGTCGATGCTAAACTGAAAGTCTTATTCCTTGTAAAGGGTTTTTTTTGGGGTGCAGAACTAAATTGAAATAAAACACAAGAAAATATGATATCGTAAATGTGACCGCCAGGTCTGTTGGTCCAATTTGCAACCACTTTGTCGAGCATTTAGTGCCGTGTGTCGGCAATAACGCCACGAATGTTGGCTTCCAAGTCCCCTAACGTTTCTGGTTTGTTGGCGTAGACGAGCGACTTCACTTATCCCCAAAGAAAATAATCCAATGGTGTAAAATCACACGATCTTGGTGGCCAATTAACAGGTCCGTTCAGCGAAATTATGCACTCATCGAATGTTTCCTTCAATAAATTCATTGTGACATGCGCTGTGTGGCATGTAGCGCCATCTTGTTGGAACCACATCTCATCCACATTCATGCCATCTAATTCGGGAACAAAACAGTCGGTTATCATGGCTTGACATCGGTCTCCATTAACGGTAACTGACTCTCCAGCATCATTTTGGAAGGAGTATGGCCCAATGACACCACCAGCCCATAGAGCACACCAAACAGTCAGTTTTTATGTGGCAATTTTGCTTGTTGACGTAGTCATTCAACCAAAAATGAGCCTCATCACTGAACAACATTTTGCGATGAAAATCAGCATCCAGATCAATCTCATTTTCGGCCCATACAGCAAAATCATGGCGCATTGCATGGTCTCGCGGCTTTAATTCTTGCACAAGCTGGGTCTTGTAAGGCCGTAAGCCAAGATCTTTGCGCAAAATCTTCCATAAAGTTGATCGAACAAAGCTCCAATTGCTGTGCACGCTGGCGAATTTGACCACAAAATGTCAGTTTTATCTCTATTCGAAAAACTAACCTCTAAAAAAAAAACACCCGTTAGCAAATATATAACTTCGCAAACATAAATGAAGAAACATGTAACGTTTGAGGTCTTTTATGGGATTTTTTTCTCAGCGAGAATTTTGGACATTATACCAAAAATAAACATATCATGTCTCTATAAATGCTGTAGTTTGCAGCCTTGACACCGTTGAACAAGTAGATTTCTATTTTGACTTCTTCAATCAAGGACCTTTTGAAAAACTTCTAAACTGATTTTCTTAGTTGAGATGTGAATCTGAACCGAATCAGGATGCATTGAAAAGAGAAGACAGAAGAGCTTTTTTGTATTGTTAACGGCAGACATGCCGTTGAGTCAAACGAAGGCTGCATAAACTACCAGAGTTGAATATGATGTGACAGCTTCTTCTATATCCAAGTCGTCCTAATCATATGTAGAAATGTGTCTGTTACTAGGTATGATGGGTTAGACTCTCTGGTCTGGCTCTCTTATGGTCTTAAGTTCAAATTGTGGTTATCGAACCACTTTTATGTACCTATAAACGAAATCTTGAAGAATTCTCGCAAGTATAAACTTTCAATTATTCTATTCAAGGACTGTGAGATGAACCCTCGTTAGTCTCTTCATCACCGTAGCCTCTGCATATGTACTCAACGTGGAGATTTAATTTCATTTGTGGTTTCCTTGAAAATTTGGACAGAATCCGTACCCACGTCCCTATCCATAATCTGCCAAAGATTTGATCAGTCGATGATGAAGCAAAACAAACTGTCAAATACTATAAATTGCTTCAGACGATCGAAATAGACGGGTAAATGTCATTATACCCGGCTGAGTACATGTGCTGCCTTTTCTTTATAATAAGGATCTCTCTAAAGCCTTTCCCGCTTGTTGCTTTTTATCGACTTACCAACGAAAAGGGATTTCATGTCTCAATCACCTTAACGCCTTGAGACTGAGAGGAAAACCTGTGTAAAGAAATTAACATTCCCGCTGTGGAATTAAGCCATCAACCCATTTATGGAGTTTTGGCCAGCAAATGGAGCACTCCAACCATCCTTCGGAACGCGGTTAGTTTGCATGCACTAATTCTCGCATTTGTAGAACTAAAATTTATACCCCACCTGGTCCATAAAGATCGCACCCAATGTCTGTGATACTGCATGTGGATATAGTCATAGTTATACTCCTGCCCCCCTCCGAACTACACACCATGGATCGTGGACACATGACTTAATTTGTGTCGTGTACGTGAGAGCTGTGTGTGCAGTCCAAACACTCGCCCGGCAATGGTTTGGTGCTTGTGTGCGCACCAACTTTGTGATGTCGACACAAGCCACGGAGAGTGTGGCGCATGTGGACACATTTGTTTCACGCGAAATTGGCTTTTATCTCGGCCAATTGATGGCTACGCGATAAAACCGTTTTGTGGCGAACAGACTGACAATTTTCGAAAGGGATCGGAGTTCCCGCCTGCCATCCAGACGTGCAATTTGTAATTTGTGGCATCTTATGCAACACAACGTGTGGCTGGATTAGACAACATTCGGTGAGAAAGGGAGTTAATGTCTATCCACTTGGTCAACAGCAAGTAGATGTGTTCCAAGAGATACCTCCGTGCATGGGAATCCATAGCTTACCAGTCATAAAACGATTTTAACGGTGACCACATGAGTTAAACCATAAAAGTAGCCAAGCAAACAAAAGGTGATCATCCCCAAAGACACAATAGCTGCGCGCAAGCGCACTGGAAAGGTTCCCATTAGTTGTCACCAGGTGACTGCTGCTACCACTGCTTGCCACTGACTTCTTGCTATAGAAACAAAGACCCAACCGAAGAGAAATGTAGGATGTTACTGTGATTATGAAAAACCAGCGCCGATCCCACGAAGATAAGCTTACATGTATATACAGGTGGACCACGTTACCGCATATGGGTCCATAAAATGAACCGTTAACAGATGAAGTGATTTTCTTCTGATTTTAACCTGGACAATGGGGCAGAGGCAGATTGAGCGACCTATACATTGCTTGTATATCTGCGAGCGCTTCAATTAGCCCTGCGCTCGAATATGATTAGCGTGGTGTGGTTAGTTTTCGTTGCGGTTATTTGAATATATTTACGGACTTTAGAAGATGCACCGTCCCAGATAAGTTTCAGTTTGTGCCATGAAATTACTCATTAGAGTTCTGTCTTTCGATTTCTGCAAGTTCTTCCGACTTGCTGTGACCATTATTGGCCACTGTGATGGCATTTTATGGGTGGCGATAGCCAGATAAGTGAGGGTAAGGATACTAAATCTCTGAAGTAGGCAGGAAGATGCAATGTTGAAATAATTTGATAAAAATATCTACACATATAAGCATACGGGATTGACGTTTTTTTTTTATCATTTCATTTAAAAAGTTATGCTACCTCTGTACAGAAGATGACTTAAACTGATGACAGCGAGAATTTCGAGACCCAAGTTTTTAGGATTGTCCATCATTGAGTTGTTTGATTAAAATTTCAAGCTCGTCTTTTGTTTTTAATGAAACAAATAAGACTTGTAGTCGAGCGAATAAAAATAAGCACAGACATAAACACAAACGTATGTGTACTTTTAATGATAGTTTATTGAAAACACGAATTGAAAATCAGGAATCTGTATTTATAGGCTTGCGAAACACGGGATATCTGTGTGGATCATACGATCATAGGAGCATTACACTGCTCTTTTCATATATAATTTGTTGCCAACATGCGTGAAATCGAAGAATCTGCGAGCCGTATCCATTCGTTCTATACATGTCCTAGCCAAACGTCCAATGTGGAGTTTTTTTTGACCAGGGGCATGTCACTGTATAGCTCGTATAGTTCTTGGTTGAATCTTTGTCTCCATAGCCCATCAAATCAAACGGGACCGAAGTTTTTCCGAAAAATTTTCCGAAATCGACCAAGGATTTCTTCCTTTGCGTTTGAGAAGGTCCATGTTTCACCACCCGTAGAACAGGACTGGGATGATCAAGGTCTTAAATAGGACCTCGTTAGTAGTTCGAGTGAAGGTTTGATTGCCTTCTAAGCCCATAGAAATAGCGGTTGGCAAGAGTAATTCTTCGTTTAATTTCTGACGAGATGTTGTTGTCAGAGTTAATAGCGGAGCAGAGATAGACAATGTCCCGTACTACCTCAACGTTATATCTGTCATTGGTGACGTTCCGTCCAATTCGTTGATGTTGTGTGTCCTTTCGTGTTGACAGCATATACTTCGTCTTGCCCTCATATACTGCTAAGCCCATTTTTGCCGCTTCCTTCTCCATACTAGCAAACGTGGCTCTGACATCACGTTGGGTCCTACCAATTATGTCAGTATCGTCGGCGTATGATAGTAGTGGTACAGATTTTTGGAAAATTGTGCCTCTGGTGTTGGCTTGTGAGTTTTGCACAATCCTCTCAAGAATCAGATTGAAGAAATCACATGACAGCGCATCGCCTTCTCTAAATCCGTTTTTGGTATCGAATGTGTCTGAATTCTCCATCGTCATCCTATACAAACGGACGAGTTTGGGCGGTATACCAAAACTAGACATGGCTCTGTGTGGTTCGTCTCTACAAATGCTGTCGTATGCGGCTTTGACATCGACGAATAGGTGGTGGGTATCGATTTGAACTTCTTGGTTTTTTTTCCAGGATCTACAGAAGTGTAAAAATTTGATCGGTTGCGGACTTTCCTGGGCTAAAACCACACTGATAAGGGCCGATCAGGTTGTTGGTAGACGGTTTCAGCCGTTCACATATTACGGCTGATCTTGTAGGCGATGTTGAAGAGACTTATCCGTCTGTAGTTGGCGCAGTATAGACGATCTTTTGTGGATCGGGCAAACGATGCTGAGCTTCCATTCCTTAGGCATACTTTCTTCTGACCAGATTTGGCTTATGAGTTGGTGGATGTTACTTACCAAGTCATCTTCACCGGCTTCATAAAGCTCAGCGGGAAGGCCATCATTTCCGGCAGCCTTATTAAGCTTGAGTTTAAATATTGCTATCCTCACTTCTTTCAGGTCCGGTTGTTGGCAGTTTTCGCTGTCGTTGCCAATATTGAATGGCTCGTTCTGCCTGACAGCGGAATATTGTTCATCATCACCGTTTAACAGTCTGCAGAAGTGGTTCTTTCATATCTTCGGCGTCGACTGGGTCTTAACTAGGTTATTTCCTTGTCCATGTCGACAGGATTCTGTTCGAGGCTTGTATCCTTGACGTCTTGCACTTTGGTAAAACTTGCAAACATCGTTCCTGGAGAGAGACCTCTTTATATCCTCGATCGCACGCTTTTCTTGCTCTTTTTTCTTCTTTTTGAAAAGCCGGCAAGAACTTCCCTTGTTCTCTGCCTATAGAGCTCGATGGCAGCTCACGTCTTCACCTGCAGCTTATTTTTCTAGGCCTCGTTCTTGGCTGCGAGCATATGTCGGCATTACCCATCAAACCAAGGGTTTCTTGTTGGTGGGCGCGAGAAACCTAGCACATCAGTTGCGGCTGATCTAATGGCTTGTTGGAATCATTGGCATGGTTCTTTGACATTTGATGATGGAGGTATGATATTAAGAATGTCTTCGCGGTCTCTTGCGATTGCAGTCTATCGAAATTAAATTTTTACAGTATTTCTGGATTGTTGTGGTGTGGTGTGGATATCCGCATCCTTACCTTGGCTGCAACAAGGCAGTGGGTCAAGTCGATTATAGCTCCTCGGAATGTTCGGACATCCAAAATACTGGATGTCTACCTCTTGTCTATCGCAATATGATCAATTTGGTTGACCGTTCGTTGATCTGGAGACCGCAATGTCCTCTTATGGACATCGAGGTGAGGAAACCTTCTGCTGGCTATAGTGGCATTTGGTTCCATAACGAAATTAACTGGCCTTAGTCCATTACAAGACACGTTGTCGTGTAGGCTATGTCTTCTCTTCCTACCGTTGCGTTAAAATCTCCCAGCACGATCTTAACATCGCACTTCGCTAGCTGCTCGTAGGTTTTGTCAAGGATCTCCTAGATGCAATCCTTAGCTATATTTTCCTTCTCCACCATTGGGGCGAGAGCGCATATAAGGCTTATGTTAGCGTTTGGCCTTGATGCGGATTGTAGCAATGCGTTCACTAATGTCTTGGAAACATTTTGACTAAGTCTGGCACTAATAACAAATCCACATCCGAATAGTCGCTATTTCTGCTCACAATAACACGGTCCGTAGTCACAGATTTTTATCCTATTTTTGCTCAGCCCATACCATCCTATTTCCTGGATTGCAGTTATGTCTGCTTTGTAGCAGTTTAGGGCTTCCGCTAGTTGTTCGCTTCCACCTCTCCTGTTTAATGTTCTCATATTCCAGGTGCAGATACGAACGCCGTTGTCATTTTTTCGTTTAGCAGGGTCGTCAAAAATAAAATCAGTCCTTTCTGAGGCAATTGGTTGGTTTGTAACCGTTAGTTTTTTCCATGGTTGGGTTGTTAACCCAAAACACAACCCCCAACATCGTTGGCCAGTTCCAATTTATTAGATACACCTAGGACATGGGCCAATCAGTATACACTATGGGATTGAGCGCTGTCGTTAGCCATTCGGTTCATTCGCCATCATCTATGTTCAAGGGGCTTGACTAACCTTTGAAACTCCTAGGCAACCTGTTGTCCGATTATGTCGAAGCAGCTTGTCTAGGTTCGACTAGGTGACCCGGCTGTTTATAGTGATCCTGTTTTTCGTCGTGATGTCAACACTCGCGCTTATCGTTTAGCAAATCAAATCCGGTTGTATGTGACTAGTAACCGATTGCGATGGTTACCACTTGGAGGTTAAAAATAAGCACTTGATGTGTAGTTAGAGTTGCAACCACTTGCTATGCCAAGTTAAAGCGTCTACCCTCGTTCTACAACACCCATCCATCTTGCAGCAGCAATATTTTCGACTGAGTGCACTCTCAGTGAGTTTGGGTCATGCACAAGCCTTACGACATCAGAAAAGCTTCCACTCTACTCTCTTCATTACACTCTTTTTACCTAGCAAGTCTCCCACGCTATGGTCAACGATAATCATTTCAAAAAGTTACGGGATAAGTATCTACCTAGGGATTTAATTTCTGATAAAATGTATTTGCAAACTATGGATCAGTATTCATTGGATTGTGTTGTTCGGCAACACGAGGAGAGTCTGGAAACTTACTGTGAGTCATGGTTAATGCTGGTAAATTTACATATTTTAACATCTCTAAATTTCCGCCCTAACAATGTTCCGCATGTAACCCATTGCCACCTCCTCGATACACCACTGTAACTCCCGTTGAATTTTTGGTGAACGAACGCATTCGTTGTTTATTTGCTGAAATAACCGTTCATTAAAGTAAACCGACAGTGAAAAAACCGGCCCCTAGTTGTTTTCTGCAACCCCTATAATGAGAATGCTATATGTCTCCCACTACACTCAGTTGCAGAAAAAATCACCGCTGCTTAACATTTTGTTTATTTGGCAACGCTGCACATATTCCACTTCACTAAAGAAATTACACTTGTTAATCATAAAAACATTCTTTTAGGAAGCAAGTGCTTTATACGGTTTTAAATCTGAATGTCAAATTCGAATTTTGTCTATGAAATATCTTGTTTGACTGGACTGACATTCACAAACTACCACAAAAAAAAAATAAAATTAAATTTGAATGGTCTTGATGTTAATAATTATCAGGTTCCATTATCTCAGAAGTTGATGACGTAGTAAATGCAATAAAGAGAATACGTTTGAAAATGTGATATATAAGGAACGAACTTCGTGGCTGAATATAGTTTGCTACAGTTATTCAACACGTAAATATCTTAAAATGAAAGCTGCCTTGTGTATTTTTCTCGCCATGGGTATACTATAGAAATATCTCTACAGTATGTTATGAATATTTATAAAAATAATCAATTTACACATATTCACAGTTGCTTGTTTAGCCCTTACTAATGCTCAACAGAAGAATTGTAATAGAGGCTGTGGTTACAACTTTAATCCTCAGTGTGGTTACAATGGGGATTGCTACAAGGAATTTCCCAACGAATGTGCGATGGAGAAAGAAAATTGTAGTGCTGTAAAAAGTAAGTCAACGGTTTTACATTTTTTTTATTTATTTATCGTTTATTTTATTATAGAATACGACCTAGCTGATTTGAAATTGTGTAAGGAAAAAACTGCAAAACATTGCACATAAGTGCGTGTGTATAAGTAAATCCACATACATATATGATGCGTTAATAAATTCACAACAAAACGTGAGCTTTGAATTTTCAATCCTCTTAAGAACAGTATTGAAGAAATATGTTTCATTGCTTAAATCACTTTTTGGATGTCGAATGATTCGGAGTTGTAGAGCTTTATTGTGAAGCTAGGATTTATCCATAGGAAGGGTTTGGGCTGTATACCCAAGCTAAATATGGTGTATAGTCCGTCTTTATAAATACTGGCGTATTTTTGAAAATCAAGGAGTGGGAACCGTGTGCTCGCTACATTGGTATTTTGTTCTGCTTCTGCATCGAAGCAAGGAGTATAGAACTACATAAGGTACGCATCACACCTAAACATTTTGTTGTCGTTTCAGACGTGGACGATAAGTGCGAAGGAGGAATTTCGTCGATCGTATGCATCGGCTATGTTGTTGTTTGATGCTGGGGTAGCAATGTGAACACTGGCGTATCAATATCAGTACCTCTCATAGAAAATGTCGCTGTATGAGATGCGCACTCTATGTAGTTCTAAAGTCTTTGACTTTATGTTGTTCCTCTCTTAATACCTTGGCTTTAAAATCACCCAACATGATTTATACATCATACATTGGCAGTCGCGTCGCTCATCTGGGTTGTCAAGAAGCTCGTAGAAGCAGGTTTATGTGACGTTATTTTGTTCTGAACTATCACGATGTGTTCGATTATGTCTTCGAAGTATACGCCTTTTGTTAAGTCCACCGCCATTAAAAAGCCTTTTTTATACCTTATGTCGTAAGGGTATAGTGGTATTATTACACAGCTAGTTTGTAAAAACATTTTGAGGTAGTTTTCATAAAATTGGGTAAACATTTTTAAGGATGTTTATTTTAACAACAGGATAGGATACAGTTTTAAATGATTCCCACAGCGGATTGTAGCATTTTCATTTATTTCATTTAGCATTCTCGTCAATAAGAAAACTCCTGCTATCTGCATCAACTGTAAAGGTAATCATCCTTTTTTTTTGACAGGCTAGTTAAGCTTGAAATATTATTCGCAACAAACGTACTCTACCTGACCTTTGGCCTTTAGCAAAAACTTGGAGAACTTGAATTGTATATATGCAAGAAAAAGATATCGACATCTGTTTAATATCCGAAACTCACGCAAAAAGGAATTCCATCTTGAAGATTACCTCGGCTATCGTGCTCTATATCCATCGAATAAGGCTAGAGGTGGAGCCTCACTATATATAAAAGAGTGTATGGAACATTCGACTGATCTTAAATTAGAAATCGAAGCAATGCAAGTTAGCTCGATACAAGTCATATGCAGACAATCCTTTCTGAAGATATCTTCTATGACTTTGAAAACTTGCTTAATTCCCATGGAGCGAGTCAATTGTTAGAAATAAAAACCCATCTAGACTAACAAACGTATGCTAAACCAACTGAAAAGGGTTCAAAACTGATTTTGAAAATAATATTCGACTGGGTGTATCGCTTAGATCCCTTTTAGAACTCGAAGTTGCGGTTGACTCCTATGTCGATACCTTAAAAAAAGCGGCATGGAATGATACTCCTCAACAAAGCGAAAAAAGGAGCTATAGAAATATCAAGTACCCACGATTTGGTTAGAAAAAAAAGCTCGAAAAAGATGGCACCAAACTCGTGCCCCGCAAGAAAAATCATATCTCAATCGATCGAGTAACTTGATATCAAATTCGATTACGAACTTTTAAAACTTATCTACAAAGCCTTACCGCTGAAAGCGAATCGAAACTTGGAAACTTTGCAAAGCAATTACAGTCATAAAATGGACGCACATCTTGAGGAAACATTTGGACCATTTGATAATCCAAAAACCATTAATTTATTCGAGACGACAACCGATAATATGTTAGTTAGATACGCAGGTATTGCCGAGCATAAACGGGAAATACTGAAACTAAAGCATAAAAAAGCTCCAGGTTATGACCTGTTTACAAGGGAACATCTTAAAATGTTGCATAGGAAAGCTTTTTAGTTAATGTAGATTAGCATTGTAAATGCAGCAATTGGATTAGAATACATACCAAGTCAGTGGAAAGTCGCGGAAGTATTAAGGTTATTGTTAAGAGAGGTGAAAACCAACCTTAAGGTTAGGTAGCTTCTCTTCTGATAGCTAGGCGGAGCTACGTACCCGACAAAGTGTCAAATTTGCAGTGTGCTAAACGCATCTCTCTTTTCTTTTTGCCTTTGGCGCGAGGCGCAAGTAAAAATCATAAGAAACTGTAATCAAGATTAAGTATGAACTTATATGAATTATAATAATATATTGAATTTATTTAATAAAGGTTTTGTAACCCCAGCCAATACATTCGTCATAACCGAATTGTTTCTTTTTGCGGGTTAACAAAATAGTCACCCGTTGCAGCCGGACTTGCTGCAACAGTTATCAAACCAGGAAATAAAATCTTAAAGACCTTTTTCACTTCTTCCGATAATTTATTAAGTTTTTGAAAGGATATTACTCGGTCGCTTACACCCCATTATTGATCAGAAATGCCTTTTACCTGACCATCAATTTGGGTAAATATTCGACTGTGAACCGAGTTCATCGAATTACTGTTGTAAATAAGAAAGCTTTCGAAGAAAAGAAAAGAGGGATTAAAAAAAAATTAAAACAAATTCTGCCTAAAAAATCCTCGTCTGGTATCTTAAGCATAGACTCCTCCGTGTGAAACTTAGAAACGAATTTTCAGAGTTGAAAGAAATATTGGCAGCAGTACCCCAAGGAAACTTCCTTGGACCACTCTTGTACCTCCTATTTACACGTGATATCGAAAAACAAACGATACAATGGTTGCCAGGTTTGCTGACGATACGGCTATGATAGCACTTGGCACAACAATAGAGGAAACAAATATGAAATTACAAAACGCTCTTAACGAGGTTATTGAATGTACAACATCCTGGCGGATCGCACTTAACGAGAGCAAATCGATTCATGTAGATTTTTCGTATAAGCTGACAAACGATTTGCCATTATTTCTCAATACGGTTCGATTCTCTTTTGCAAATGAAGCGAAATATCTCGGGATGACACTCGATGTAAAATACAATGGAAGTCGCAGTCAAAAAAGAAATGCGAAGAACTTAAAAATGAATACAGAGAACTGTACTGGATACTCGAAAAATATTCGAAGCTTAACCTTGATAACGAGCTGCTATTATACAAGCAAGTGCTACAGCCGGTCTGGACATATGGTATACAAATTTGGTGTTGTACCAGTGAAACGAATCTAAACATTCAACAAACTTTTGAAAACAAAATGTTAAGATCATTCGTCAAGGCGCCGTGGTATAAAGAAATGAAGTTCTACGCAGATATCTGGGTATTCCAGCGGTTAAAGATGAAACAAAAAATTTTGCACGCAAACATAAAAAAAAAACGTTTTGGGACACGTTAACAAAGAAGAAAGAACTAAGCCCTTAGATTTGGCCCGATAATAACAAACCGCTCTATAAATTGCGGAAAAAGGAACTCTCACTGGAAAGTTACCTGCCAAACATTCATTACTTGTGATAAAAAAATTGCTAGATAAGTCGCATACTAAGTTGCAATAAAAAATACAAAATGGGTGGTGGTTTAAGTGGAGTTAGAGTCCCACACGTACTTTGGGCACGTGCTCATCGTGTCTTTTGAAATTTCCACCACCCACGGAAAAAAAATTTAGCCTGACAACTTTGTTTCTTTATTTAAAATACTTGTCCCTGTTTCTTTGGGAGATAAAGTTAAGTAAAAGTTTAGAGATGTTCAGAAGAAGTTTTAATGAAAAACTCCAATTATATCCAGTTTTTGAAAGCTCCACAGGATTATTCCTTAATCAATGGAAAAAGGCTTTCATAACAGCAACTTTTCAAAAAAATAACGAGGTGGGATCTCTCATTAGAGACCAATCTCAAAACTATATTGGCGAATATGATGTTGTTGTAAAAGAAAAGTCCATCTACACAAAATTTTAACTTTGTATGTCAAAAAACTTATCAAAAGCCTATTGCTAGTCATCACATGGGTCGGGTTCATAATCCCGAAAGTCGAAAATCCCGAAACCCCGAACCCCCGAACCCCCGAAAAACGAAATTCGCGAAAAATCAAAATTTGCTGGGTATATCATATCATTCCTTGAAAACTTATCAGGTAAAGATGGAGTACCATAAAGAAGTTATTTAGGTCTTATTTTTTCTATACGTATTATATTCTATTAAATAGGTTTACCATATACCATTCACCGTTTGTAAGACACAAAAAAATATTTTATAAAGGGTTTTTTAATAAGAGCGCTACAAAAGTTTTTTTTTTAAATACAACAAAAACTGTTTTGGATAGCAATGAAATTCTTTATTCCCGTAAAAGTACGTTCGATGCCATTATGTATGAAACTCGATTTTTCTGCATGGCCACCACGGGCACGCTTGCAGAAGTCCAGACGCTGAACCCAATTTTCGACGGTTTTCAAGCATAAATCGGCCGATACTGCTGCAGTTTCACGTTCGATATTCGTACGAAGTTCATCAATCGTCGCTAACTTGTTGGCAAAGACCATAGACTTGACGTAGCCCTACAGGAAATAGCCTAACGACGTCAAATCGCACGACCGAGGCGGCCAAGCGACTGGACCATTTCGTGAAATAACACGTTCTCCAAACTTGGTTTCCAATAAATTGATTGTGTCAAGCGGCTTCAGTTGCGTCAATTTAATCTTGTGAGGATGTAGGCCAAGATCTTTTCGCAAAATTCGGCACAATGACGTCACAGTGATGCCCAACGCTTAAGAACGACGTGTGAGAGACAGATTTGGGCTTTCTTCAACTGAAGCCTCAGCGGCATCAATGTTCTCGACACAACGGGTACTTCTTTGTCTCACTGGCACGGGAACATTTTGTACTGTGCCTGTGGATTCAAATTTGTCCACTAGACGCTCAATTGTTGATCTGCTAGGACGATTATGACGACCATAAATTGGACGTAGCGCTCTTAACGCTGAGGCCACTGACTCCGAATTTCGGTTGTAAATTTTAATATTATCGACTCGTTGTTGGATCGTATATTTTTCCATCATGAAATGGCAAACCTTACTGAAGAGATATGTCAAAAGAGTGGCAAGAAATATGGCGTCGTTTGCTGTCCCTGTCGCTCAACTTTTGTAGCGTCCCTGTTCTGAATCTTTCAATGAACCAGCATATGATATGAAGTCTTATCAACAGTTTTAAAGATTGAGTCTAAAGGCTTTTTTCAAAATTCTACGTTAAGTTTTCTTCAGTACTGTCAATTACTCAAGTTGCCCATAAAGACTTTTGTGAATGGTGGCGATTGTCAGAGTGGAAGTCTTTATGCCAAATTAATTCGTTGCTTATGAACTAACAAATTTAAATGACACAGCTGTTGAAGTGAAATGTCAATTTTTTTTATGAAACAACAAAAGAAGGAGAAATAGCGAATGAATTCGCTTTTCCGCAAGTGAGCAACAGTAAATGAAAACTGAACGAATCGCAGGCAAAAGCAACTATGGTCGTACAATACAAATTACATTTTTTTTCCATGGGCTGGTGGAGATTTTTAAAGACACGATGAACACGTGCCCAAAGTCGTGTGGGACTTTAACCCACCCCCACTTAAAGTCCCTTTAACTTTAACCCACTTAAAATCACCACCCTTTTTGTATTTCAGCCTTAAGATTAAAATTACCGATTTCATCGATAAATATAAGTCTATGTTATGATTACTAAAATGGTGGTAAAAAGAGTTTAATGACTATAACAGGCTTTGCAAAAAGAGGATTAAAAACTGTTACATCTACAACATATCGTGTTATAAGGAGCATGTTTTTAACGAAATTCCGTTTTTAACAAAACCTTGCCTCCGTTGTAAGAGAGTAGATATTTATGGAGAAGAAAACAAAATTTGGGAAGTTAGATCCATAGATACACTAGAACATGTTGTAAAAGATTAGTTTGTCGATGTATATAATATGTTTTCTACTCTCTAATTACAGCAATCAGGGTACTGTCGCAGCCGATAATGAAACAAAAGGCAGCAATTATTGCCTGGTCTCGGCATACTTGGCTCAAGACCATGTGCGACCTATACCTCAGGGCAACCTAAGGAACTTGATTGCGGAAGCAGAGAGGCGAAAAACTATCCTCATCATTGGATGTGATGCCAATGCTCATCATACTATTTGGGCAGCTCCAACATCAACGAACGATGTGAGTTACTCTTTGATTATATTCTAGAAACAAACCTCCTCCTCTGTAACTCGGGCTCAGTCCCGAGCACTGAGCTATGCAAGATTGTCAGCATGTCCTATAAGAAGAACTTCTGGGAGGGGCAAGCCTTCATGGTGGAAATCCAACCTGTGCACTCTTAGAAAACAAAATTCAGGAAACTTTTTAACAAAGCCAAGAGTTCCAAAGAAACACTTGATTGGGCCAAACAAGTTTTCTCTCAAGACTTACAAAAGCGTGTTGAGGAAGAAAACAAGAGCATCATGGCATACCTTCTATGGTAACATAAAAGAAACCTCGGAGGCCTCTAGACTCCGCAAAATCCTCTCCACCAATCCACCTATACCTAGCTACCTATTCAAACCATTGACCTACTTCTGGACACCCATTTTCCTGGTAACCCCAAGCCCCTTGGATACCGAACCAGAGGTTTTCGGTACATTCCACACACCAACATAATCATCACCAAAGAAAAACTTCTTTGGGTCATTAAGAGCTTCAAACCATTTAAATCCCCTGGGCCAGATGGTATCATACCTGCAGAACTCCAATACAACCTTGATGTTGAGAAGTCGGGCGGTCAAATCAAAACACTTATCTTAAGTGATTTTTCCAATGTACACTAAAATCTTTATTACAAAAATTAATTATTAATTCAGTAGTAGAATATAAAAAAGGCTTACAATAGTGCTCCTACCGCCCAGTATCTTAACCACAAAAAGAAAGAACATTTTATTTTTCCACACTGACATCTGTCAGTTTACTTTGGGGTGTGTTCTGAAACATATCCCAAAGTTGCTGCCAAGTTTTTATCGCAACACTTGAGATTCTGCTACCTTGGCTACTAACCATCATGACCAGCTGTCTATGATAGGTACATATCTCCAAAATATGGACGGAAGTAGAAGTTGTACTCATCCCCAAAGCAGAAAAGAGCTCTCATATAAATCCGAAGGATCTCCGTCCGATCGTCTATCTTGTTTTCTACTTTAAACCTTGGAAATATTAATTGACCTACACCTTCGTACTGGTATAGAAGCGACTTCACTCTCCAACTCCCAAAATGCATACAGCAAGGGTAAGTCGGTAGAAGGAGCTTTTAACAATGTCAAAGTAGAATCAGTTACTAATGCACTCTCGGATTTTAAGGTGGGTGACTCCCTGTTAGTACTAATAAATCAGCTACTCATATGCAGAATTGTTAACACTAATCTTGGTATCTCATCCGCATGCAGTTCCGTTAGCTGCGGCATCCCAGAATGGGTGTCCTGTCTCCTCTTCTCTGGAACCTAGTGGCCAACAAGTTACTAGTAAATCTAGAAAGTAGGGTATGCAAAGTGATTGCCTGCGCGGATATGACGTGGCATGGCAACAACTGTATCAGGGAAATACCTTTATATTCTTAGAGATCTATTACCAAATGGCCATTCTGTACTCTTTAATTGGGCCGCCAAATGTGGACTCGGCGGGAATCCTCAACAAACCGAATTGGTCCTTTTCAGCAGGAAATATAAAGCACATTGACGCTCCCAAACTTAATGGTGTCACTCTCAAGTCAAGTACCTGAGCCTGGTTTTGGATAGTAAACTGAACTGGAAAGCCGACTACCAAGAATGCGTTCGCCTTATACTCTTGTAAAAAGGCAATCGGAAAGAAATGGGGTATGCAACCACATATGTTTGTCTGACTTTACTGGTGAACATGACCTAGTCTAGTGGACGGCTCTAGAAACAGCCTTCAACCGCAAACTACTAGGTAAAGGTCGAAGATCAGCTTGCAAATGCATTAGCGGAGCTCTTAGAACAACCCCCTCCGCAGCTCTAGATGCAATCCTACATCTAGTGTCCCTAGAGAGAGCCTCGTCACAATGGACACACAATAAGGGTGAACACACAAAGATTCTAAATAACCTTAACATTAAAAAAAACACCGACCATACCACTACCCAACTTCAGGACAACCATTCTCAGTAGCCTTGAATGGGAGTCGGATTCGATCGAAACAAATTACTCGATTCACATCTACAAGGATGGGTCTAAAACAGAATCTGGAGTGGTTGGAGGTGTTTTCTCCGAGATGCATTCCTAAACTAAGCATATCCTATCGCCTTCCCTACCATTGTAGCGTTTTTTCAAGCGGAAATCATGGCAATCAAAGAAGCCTTGTCCTGTCTGAAATGGAACGTAATATCCGCGATGCATATTACGTCTTCAGTGACAGCCAAGCGGCAATAAAATCCCTGGAAGCAGTCTCGTTCAATTCGAAATCAGCTCACGAATGTCGAGATGGCAGAACATTTTACCATTAATATTTCTTGGGTGCCGGGCCACAGAGGCAGATGAGCTTGCCAGACAGGGCATAACCCTCGCTATTATACCGCCAGTAGACATGATAGGCATGACCATCGCTACATGTAGTTTACACATCAAACTGGATGCGATCAAGATAGCAAACCCCAGGTGGGTAAACGGCACAACGTGTCAAATATCTAGGCAACTCTGGCCTAACTTTAACCAGAAGCGCTCCATCTGCTTGACAATGCTGAACAAATAAAACATCAGCAGCATTTTCGGTGTCCTTACAGAACACTGCCCTTTAATCTTACATGTAAGAAGACTAGGCCTCTTCAGCAATGACTTTGGCAGAACCTGTTAGACGAAGATGAGGAGGAAAGTATTAGTCACCTTCTATGCTCTTGTCTTGCTCTCTCAGTAAAAAGGAAACTTCATCTGGGAGAGTACTCTTTCTACAATCTAGGTAAGCTGGCTAACACCAATGTCAGAAACCTCCTTAGTTACATAGTTAGCAGTGAATGGTTCGATTCAAAAATCGACAGATCCACGTGGTACCCCAACGGACCGTTATGGTCTAAGTGTGCACGGGCATCGCGTGCATCCACTACAACCTAACCTAACCTTACCTGATATGCTTTCGCAAATCTCTACTTGTAGATGTTGCTTGTATTGAGCGCGCTGTGACGTAGATCTGACAGCGTGTCTGAACATAGTATCGTATAAACACCTAGTTTTTGTTTCTCGGTTGTAATCCACCAATTTTTTATTCTTATAGACTAAATTAAATGAATAATATTTTATTTTAATACTAAAGGGTGATCCATTTCGTGGTTCCCTACTTTTTTAAAGAAAAAAACACAGAAAATTAAAATTTAATGGAGAATGTTTATTATCATTTGAAAGAACATTCTTTGGCATTTATTTTTTGAAGATTATGTCTATCAAATGTTGGCCGTTGCTACGTCGCAGATGGTCCATCCGTTGAGTCCAACTTTCGATCACTCGTTCGAGCATTTCGACTGGTAACTGGCGAATGACACGCGTGATGTTTTCCTCCAAGGCCTGAATCGAAGCGGGTTTGTCGGCATAAGCTTTTGACTTTACATATCCCCACAGGAAAAAGTCTAACGGTGTGATATCACACGATCTTGGTGGCCAATCGACCGGCCCAAAACGTGAAATTATGTGCTCACCGAAATGTTCTCTCAATAAGTCCATTGATTGGTGCGATGTGTGGGAAGTGGCGCCGTCTTGCTGAAACGAAATGTTGCCGAGATCACGAGCTTCAATTTCAGGCATCAAATAGTCGGTTATCATGGCACGATAACGGTCGCCATTGATGGTTACGTTCGCACCGGCATAATTTTTAAAGAAATATGGACCGATGATTCCACCGGCCCACAAGCCACACCAAACCGTTGTTTTTTCTGGATGAAGTGGCAGTTCTTCAATCTCTTCAGGTTGCTCTTCGTCCCAAATGCGGCAATTTTGTTTGTTTACATACCCGTGGAGCCAGAAATGGGCCTCATCGCTAAACAAAATTTGCCTCGAAAACATCGGATCTTTTTGGAACTTTTCAAGAGCCCATAGAGCGAAGCGATGTCTCTTGGGAAGGTCGAGCGGCTTCAGTTGTTGCAGAAGCTGTATTTTGTACGCTTTCAATTTAAGATCTTGACGTAAAATGCGCCAAGTCGTTCCATACGTCAGTCCGAGTTGCTGCGAACGGCGTCGAATCGACTCTCTACGGTCTTGGTGTACACTCTCAGCTACGGTCGCTATATTTTCTTCACAGCGTGCTGGGCGTGGTCTATTCGGTCGAATATTATCCAATAATGAATGCTGGGTCTCAAAATGGGTGATGGTGTTGCGAATAGTACGCTCAGTAGGCCGATTATGTTGACCATAAGTTGAGCGAAGTGCACGAAACACATTCCTCACAGAACTTGAATTTTCATAATAAAGTTGAACAATTTGTAAACGTTGTTCACGCGTAAGTCTTTCCATTATGAAATGCCAAACAATACTAAACAAAAATAACATGACAGCATGACACGACTCACACGTGATCTGTCAAAAAAGGCTATTGAAAAAAGTATCTCTACTTGGATCACCCGTTACTACTTGCAAAATATCCACATTGATGTTGTGCACGAAACACTTACATAGTTACCTTTATGGGACTTCGACATCAACCATTTTCGCTCCCAAAACGATTCTTTGGAAGCTTGCAAATTTGTAAGTGAAACGTGACATTTACAATTATTGCTCTTTGTCAGACATTATTTATCGAATAAATTACAAAACAGATTCTATTTGAAAAACCCCCATTAGGGGAACTTTTTCACCACAATATAAACAGACACTAATACGTATATTTACGAAAGTAATGTTTTATCTCATACATATTTAGATTGTCAATTTTGAAAAAAAACAAACGCATCATATTTCAAGTGATAAGAATAACTCTAGCTATATAAAAGCTAGTCACAGTCCTTATCGCTACCTTAAAAGCAAGCTGACTCTGAACCTGTGCTGTGGAATATCTCTTATAAATCATGAAAGCTATCATCTTTTGTGTTTTAGTTATTTTTGGTAAGCGTGTGTTATCTAATTGAATGAATTTCACTTTTAATTTGATTATGTGTATCGTTTTCTAATAGCTATTGCTGCATCTGTTAACGCGTGTCCTGGAAGTTGCCCGCCACATCGGAATACTGTGTGTGGTTTTGATGGAATGTGTCTGTATGAATTCAATAATGGATGTGAAATGATTCGATACAACTGCCAGAGAGGAGGATGTAAGTTAAAACTGGTTGCTAGTCAAACCATTTTTTCTTATTAAATATGTTTTAGATTTCCGCAACTCAAGCCCTTATCAGTGTCAGTCATCAAAACGTGGAAATGGTGTATACATGTACTGTAGACATATTAATGGATTTTAGTTTGAAATAAATTTTAGTTTTGGAATTAACTAACCGGTATATCATGCTAGTAGTATATTCAAGTTATTGATATTTTACAACCTTATTTTTTCTACAGAAAGATATGACGATTGTGTATAAAACCAGTTTTACCAATTTTTTAGTCCTGATGTAAAAACATTGAAAATTTTTTTTTGTTTTCAAGCTTGGAGCAATAGACGGATTTACTTAAAATTTTGTACCCAGTTGAGTAATTCTAGTTGATATTTTGATGATTTTTGATAAACAGTATTCGCAAGTTTTTGGGCCTTAAATTTTGCTAGAATGACCATTTTTTTTCCGTGGGCTAGTGGAAATCTTAAACGATGAGCACGTGCCCAAAGTAGTGTGAGACTTTCAAACCAAAACCAAAACCAAAACCACCACCCTTTTTGTATTAGTATTGCAACTGAATATGAGTCTTGTCTAGCAATTTTTTTTTATCACGAGTAATGAATGTTTGGAAGACAATTTTCCTTTCAGAGCTCCTGATTTTTCCGAAATTTATAGAGCGATTTGTTATTATCGGGCCAAATCTAAGTACATAGTTCTGAAGACGCCGCAATAAATTTGTTTCGTCAAGAATTTGGAGGACCGTTGTGTTAACGTGTGCAAAATTTTTCGTTTCATCTTCAACCGCGGGAATACCCAGATCTCTGCGTAGAACTTCATTCCTTTATACCGCGGCGCCTTGACGAATGATCTTAACATTTTGTTTTTAAAAGTTTGTGGAATTTTTAGATTCGTTTCACTGGTACAACACCATATTTGTATACCATATGTCTAGACCGGCTGTAGAACTCTCTTGTATAACAGCAGCTTGTTATCAATGTTAAGCTTCGAATATATTCCGAGTAACCAGTACAGTTCTCTGTATTAAATTTTAAGTTCTTCGCATTTCTTTTTTACATGCGACTTCCATTTTAATTTTGCATCGAGTGTCATTCTGAGATATTTTGCTTCATTTGCAAAAGGGACTCGAACCGTATTGAGAAATACTGGCAAATTGTCTGTCCGCTTATACGAAAAATCTACATGCATCGATTTGCTCTCGTTAAGTGCAATCCGCCAGGATTTTGTCCATTCAATAACCTCGCTAAAAGCGTTTTGTAATTCCATATTTGCTTCCTCTATTGTTGTGCCAACTGCTAGTATAATAGTATAGTCTATAGTATAACTGTATTGTCAAAAAACGTGGCAACTATCGAATCGTTTGTTCGCGGGATATCACGTGTAAATACACGTGTAAATAGGAGGTACAAGAGTGGGCCAAGGACGCTTCCTTGGGGTACTCCTGCCAATATTTCTTTGAACTCCGAATAATCGTTTCCAAGTTTCACACAGAACAGTCTATGCTCAAGATACGAGACGAGGATTTCATATAATTTTTCATGCAGAACTTGTCTTAGTTTGTATTGAAGGCCTCTATGCCAAACCTTGTCAAAAGCTTGCGACACGTCAAGAAATACGGTGGAGCAAATTTTCTTTTCTTCGAAAGCTTTCTCAAGTACATCAGTAATTCGATGAACTTACCCAACAGCCGAATGTTTACTTCTAAACCCAAATTGATGGTCACATAAAAGTCGTTTCTGATCAATAATGGGGTGTAAGCGACCGAGTAATATCCTTTCAAAAACTTTTGAAATTATTGAAAGAAGTTAAATAATTCTGCAAGATTTTATTTCAGTCGGTGATTTTCCTGGTTTGAGAACCATAATCAATTCTGCGACCTTCTGTCTTTGTATGTATTCTAATCTAATTGCTGCATTTACAATGTATAGGAGTTTAGTTAATGCTTCTTGAGGCAAAATTTTAAGAAGTTTTCCTGTATTCAGTTCATAACCCGAAGCTTTTTTAGGCATTATTTTCTGTATTCCCGTTCAAGCTCGGCAATACTTGCATATCTAACTAGATTACTATCGGTTTTAGTCTCGAGTAAAGTAATGTTTTCTGGACCATCAAATGGTTTAAATGTTTCCTCAAGATGTGCGGCGAAAACCTCTGCTTTTTCCTTCGCTTTTTGCCCAAACGTCTTGAGTTACTCTAATTGGTGGCACAGCGTTTTTTTGGCCTCTTTATGACTTTAGTTGCTTTCCGAAGTGAATAATTCGAATCTTTTCCAGCGGTTAGGCTTTGCAGATAAGTTTCTACTGCATGGTTCTTAAAGTTTTTAATCGAATTTGATAGCATGTTATAAACCGATTTAGATGTGTTCTATCTTGCGGTTCATGAGTTTGGTGCCATCTTTTACTAGCTTTTGTTTTTTGTCTTACCAAATCTTTTATATATATAACTATAGCTCTCTCTATTGCGTTGTTGAGGAGTGTTATTCATTTTGAACGGTATCGATAAAGGAGTAAAACGCGACTTAAAGTTCCAATGGGAATCTAAGCGATACACCCGGTCGAATATTATTTTCAATATCATTTTTGTGGGTTTCCATTCGAAATTGAATCGCTCGTTGTTAGAATGACCGAAAAATTATCAGAGAAAAAATCAAAGCATTCTTCAACTTTGATTCGATTGGACGGCACACCTTTTACTGTGACAAAATTTGGCACAATCACTGGCACCAGAATATGTGTGATTTTAAAATACCCCAATCCTTTTAGGATAACTCAGTTTATATCGAAGTCTTAAGGAATTTTGAAAAAAGTGCTAAGAAGATGTATAAACAATCTTGATATTTATTTTTCATCTTTTAAAGTCTTTTGTCAAACCTTGGGGTGTTTTTAATAAAAAGAAAAACAGTTTTCGGTAAAATTTTAAAGTAAATATAAAAAAAAGGTGAAAATACTTGGTACGAACATTTCGTATATAGATCATTTTTACCCACGCCCATTTTTTGGGGGCGTTTTTTTTTATAGCTTATATCATAAATGTCATAGGGGTTTGATAATGTTGGTCAGTCCGAAAATGCTGAGCTATAGGATCATAAATTTTGGTATATCAGCTCTTAGCTCATGGAATCAGTACATGAATTGATATTTTTTAAATTCGCCCACATTCGCAACCAAAATAAAAAAAAACGCGATTTTAGTCAAATGACAGTGTTGGTGGCAGGGGCTTAGCGAGGGGATGCAAGGGGCACTGGTCACGGGTGGCGCTTTGATAGGGCAGCAAACTAGATCTGTTAAAGCATATAAAATTTACTAACATTAGCCCCTGTTTTCAAGCAAATAATCAGACATTCCTCGTGTTGCTTAACAAATAAGTTCAATGAATGCTGATCCCTAAGTATGCAAAACTACATTTTATCAGAAATGACAACCCTGGGTAGATACATATCCCGTAATTTTTTTAGAAATGATTGCCGGTAATCATAGTGTAGGAGAATTGCGTACGTAGTACGTAGA
Organism: Rhingia rostrata; assembly: GCA_949824845.1. Classification (NCBI taxonomy): domain Eukaryota; kingdom Metazoa; phylum Arthropoda; class Insecta; order Diptera; family Syrphidae; genus Rhingia; species Rhingia rostrata. The sequence continues at coordinate 63,339,387 of OX463757.1, forward strand.
GTGTTATGAAGAGAGGATAGTGGAAGCTTTACTGATGCCGCAAAGCTTGTCCATGATCCAAATGCACGCTCCGTCCTACAAATTGCTGCTGCTATTGCAAATGTTGCTGATCCTCCGAAATTATCGATTTTATGGCGTTCGCAGCAATCGAACATCAATATTTCGTACACCTTACTATGTCATAATTTGCATTTCGATTTGCATCCCCATCCTTATAAAGTTCAAATTACGTAACAATTGAAGCTTGTTGACCATTCACAAGGCCGTAGATACACTTCATAAGGCAATAAACACTGTTTGTCGAACATTTTCTTCGGCGATAAGGCACATTTCTCACTCGAATGTGTATGTAAACAAACAAAATAGGGGGATCAGAAAACCTTCAAGACTATATCTTCCCGGAAAATGTATTAAGTGAAGTTTTTTTTAGGGGAGGCTCCTCCTGCTTAAAAAAAAAACTTAGGTACCTAGTCCAACGCACTAGCCACTTGGCTAATGCACCTAAAGGAGTGGCTTAGAAACATTATATGGTTGGAATATGAATGCCTACAGTAGATTCCGGCGGAATTCAATTCCCCTTCACTTGCTTATTTCACTTTAAGGCCGTGTCGTAGATTCCGTCGGATACGCTTAGTTGCCGACCATCAGTTTCTCTTATCGACTCGGCTGAATATCAATCTAACGACAGATCTGTCAATAAATGCGTGCAAATAAACTATTATTCACCCTTATTATGCAGTCATTTTTGATAATATTATGTCATTATGTCATTTGAGCCCTTTTTATGGCATTTTCCATCACTTTGGCCTAAACTTCCGACGATATGTCCTCACATTCTTTACGGATATTGTCTTTAAGAGCTGCAAGAGTCTGAGGCTTGTTGACATAAACCCGCGACTTCAAAAAGCCCCACAAAAAGAAGTCTGGAGCGGTCAAATCAGGCGATCTTGCTGGCCAGTGCAAATCGCCAAAACGGGAGATTAGGCGCCCGGGAAATGCATGCTTCAGCATATCGGTTGTGGCATGTACAGTGTGTACCGTTGCTCCGTCGTGTTGAAACCACATGTTTTCCAATCCCAATTCATCAAGTTGCGGCAAAAAGAACTCGTTGATCATTGCTCTGTAACGCTCACCATTCACAGTAACCGTTTGGCCCGCGACGTCTTCGAAGAAAAAAGGTCCGATGACTCCTCCAGCGAAAACAGCACACCATACAGTGACTTTGAGCGGGTGTAATGGCTCTTCTTGGGTTACACGCGGATTTTCAGTGCCCCAGAAGCGTAAATTTTGCTTATTTACGTACCCGCTAAGATGGAAATGGGCCTCATCACTCATGATTATTTTTGATGAAAAATCATCTTCCTCTTGGTGGTGATTAAGGATGGCTTGAGCGTATGTTAGACGCGATTGGCGGTCAGCAGCTAACAGCTGATGCACCGTCTGGACTTTGTACGGAAACATCTTAAAATCATGTACCAAAATTCGCTGTAAAGACCGTCGACTGATACCCTTTTGCGTGGCACGTCGTCTGGTCGATGTCGACGGCGCTTCCATGACATCTTCGGCTACAGCAGGAATATTCTCTGCAGAACGGCTACTCCGGGGTCTGCCACGCCTGGCAGCATCTCGTGTTGTGCCAGTCTCTTCGAGGCGAGCGGCTAAACGTCGCAGTATTTCACCAGTAGGCGTGTATTTCGCATGTGTTTACTACACAAATGTCAAAACAGAACTGACATTAGGGGCCAATCGCAAAATTTATAGCATTTTCTGATAGGGGGATTACTTTTGCGCCACCTTGTATATTCAGTGCTCTAAAAGATCATGAAATGGACATTCTATGCATGTATTTTGATTCATATGACGATGAGGAGGAAATTCATACTTGTTGTGCCATACTTTCAGCTTAAAGTATGAAGGCATACTTAAGAGGGACATAAGAAGATATTTTGAAATTACCGAATCAAATGTATGCTTTAGTTTTATTTTGTGTTTTAAATTTAATTTACAAACAAATCATTTCAGATTTGTTAACAATTTTCAGCTTAACAAACCGGCATTTTTATGTGTTCTGGATGTTCTTAAGAAAGAGCTTAACCCCAAAACAAAGTTCATTTTTCCTTTCAAACATAATAAAATTTATTATAGTGCAAAAAAGTGCATAAACATAAAAATAAATATTTCATTAATTTTTAACAAAAATCAGTCATTTGGTTACATTCATAATTATATTATTAGTAATTATTCAGATCCGATATCATCTGTCTTTTCGTATCCGGGTCGACCTCTAATTATTTTAGTTTTAGTTTTAATTTCTCTTTAGCAATTCTCTTCACTTCTTCATTGTGTCGTATGTTCTGTTTTGTTTGCTGTTTTGTTTCTTCGTGGATTTTATCTAACAATCTATAAACTCTTTTAAAGCATTCATTGAAGGATTTTTTATTTGATTTGTTTTCGTCTAATGCGTTGATTGGGTTTGCAAAAGTGTTGGTTTTGTGCCATTTTCCATTTTCTTCGGATGATTAGAATTTCTTTTGATAACGAAGTTGGTTTTGTCAGCTCTTCAATAACGATAGTTTTTGGTTTGAAACCATCTAAGATACAACTAACAGCTAATTATCTACAGGGGTTATTTATGTAATTTCATAAAATCTTGCAAGAGATATTTTGGACGCGTATATGGTTTCTCCGTTTTGCTGGAATCACGGTTTTTGGTCCCTTTTCATCTCATATCTTTCAACGACATCGCAGCCCATACGGCCACTTTAGGCGAATAAAATTGTTTTTTGTGCTTACATTTCGGATTCGTTGCACCAGTTGCAAAAACCTTGAATACGACAGAATTTATACGTGAATTCTTTGCCGAATCAACGCCCCATCTCTTCTAAATTTCTCAAAGTTGGGGTTGATTGAGATAACACCAGGGTCAGATATTTCATTTCAAAGCCATGTCACGATTTCCACCAAGTAAATGTAATTCATTTTGAAAAAGTAACGATCCTTAATTACATGCATTACATTTTTGTTTAACTGAAAAAAAGTCTAACGTTAATTCACCCTTTATCATAGATTTACTCATAGATTTGTTTAAACTCGAGCTCACTGAGAGGCTCAGTGGAGCGATGGTTGGTGCGATTAAAATTAATATCTTTTAAATGTGGGTTTTATGGCAAAGAAATATAAAAATTGAAATTGTCGCAACATGAAAATAAACTGTCTGAACAAGTTCATCAAAATCATGTATGGTTCGACCAAAAACAACGTTTTTCTGCTGCATATGGTATGGCATAGCGTATACAAAGGTTTTTGTATGAAAACGCCTCCAAAAAGTGAGCGTGTGTTAAAGAGATATATGGAATAAATGTTACCAAAACGAATAATTTTGCATTAAATTTTTTTCGAAATGTTTAAAATCTTACAGAAAAACTTATTTTTTACTGAAAACGCCCCCAAAAAGTGGGGGTGGAAAAAAAAACTTTGTATGGACGAAATAAAGACATTAGGATTGTTTAGATATGTTGTTTTAAGTTTTTTTCAAAATTTTTAACGGTTTGGCCTAATATTAGGTTTTTATAAAAAAAGGGGCGTGGCAGTGGGCGGATTTCAAAAACGTTTACACTTGTTCGAACAGCACGTACAAGGATCACATGTACCAAATCATCTTAGCTCAAAATTTTATGGCCCAAAAAACGATTAACTACAGACGGACGGATGGAGGGACGGACAGACAGACATAGCTTAATCGACCCAGCTAGCGGTTGAGAGTCGATCCATATACTTTGAGGTATACGTAGCTAAATTATTTCACTATGTTACAAACTATGTATCAAAACTAATATACCCTTATAGGATAGGGTAAAACGAGTGGTGGGTGTATGACTGGGTCGTATGCAACTTTCTCTTTCACAGCGAGCTTACTTGACGTTTTTAACAATTTGGCCAATATACAAAATAATATTTATTTTGATTAATAATGCAAAAAATTATATAAATAATGTCGAAATGTGAGTATACTAACGTTTATTCCGTAATTGAAAGTAATCGGTGTCCAAGTGCAAAATAATGATTTTGCGGTACTGGCCAAAACACCTGTATAGGGATAATTTTGCCAAAACCAATTATTTGGAATCCATGAAAACAGTAATAGTAGTATATAAATTAGATTTCGCTTCGCTTATGCAAAAATTCGTTACGTGTATTTTCTCGAAAAAAAAACTGGGAATGCATTTTTGTTGTAACTAATAAGCTCATAGTATATATGATGTTTAATCAAAATCGTTAAAGCAAGCCGTTTTCGAGAAAATTGAGGTAATGTATGATTTTTATATGGCAGAAACCGGTGTTATAACATGGCTGGAAGCAAAAAAAAAAAATGGATACGAAGAAAATCGGTCATCGCGCTTAGGCTGGAGAGCCCAGTACGGATAGACGGACCGATGAACCGATGAACCGATTAACCGACTAACCGACTAACCGACTAACCGACTAACCGACTAACCGACTAACCGACTAACCGACTAACCGACGGATGGAATTCCAAAAACGTGTTTTTTAATTACTCTATCATCGTAATGTTGATTCTAACATGATAGCGTATTTGAAAAAAAAATGTTTTTCAAAATATCGAGGTCGGAAATTTTCACGAAAACAATAACTCTCTATTAATAAGAGAAAGTTAGGAAAAGGTCGCAAATAGGTTTCAAGTCTTTCAGAAAAAAAAGCAAAACTTTTTTTGCCGATTTCTTAAAAGTGTGGAAAGTGACGTTACTTCCTTAGTTCATTCAGGTGACTGTATGATTTTTTTTAACACTATCATATCTGTGTCGAAGCGAGCTTAAAACAAGCATCATCTACGAGCAGAGATTTGCCACAGCATATAATATGCATTCAACTACATCGTTATTTTTATTGAAAAGTCTACTCATGTGACTGATAGCCTCATGCATACCATAGTTGTATTTATGATTGGCTACATGTAAAATATTAAATCTACGAATGTTACGGGAACCGCCCCGGGTATTAAAACCAGCGGCACTTAAAAGATCAGGAGCATCTATATTTCCTGATAATAATTGGTGTAAGAAAACCATATCATCGTTAAGTCTACATTGACACAAAGGCAACAACTGCAGTAGTTTAAATCGACACCTATACAGAGGCAAACTGTGTACAACCTCCTACGGATGTCCTCTCAAAGCAAGTCTTATGAATTTACATTGGACTGATTCAATTCTATTATTTATCTCACAGAACTAATAAGCCTATCTGAAATTGCATATTTGATTTGCAATAAAAAAAAACTAGATGCTCAGAATCAATAAAACAAGAAATCAAAATTCATAACGGGCACGCATTTTATTAAACGTTTTGTAAATATAAATATTATTTTGAACTCATTTTATTCATAAATTTGATTATGCAAGAAGGCTAAGCTACGAATATCCATTCATTAGTTACATAGAGATGAATGAATTTATTTTTTATATCTTGATTTCTAAAAGTAGGACATATCCCGGGTACTACACCATCAATAAATAACTGCCTAGCAGCCCTAAAGCAAACTTATTTCGAGGCAACTAGTTTTTTTGTGGATTTATTATAATTTTTGTTTTCTTTTTTTATGAATGAATGAATGAATTTAAAATTAACTTACGATGACTCATTGCCTACAATAGGCCAGTAGGAGTCTACCTGTATCTCACGGATGCGTAGTAGATCCGGCCGATTATAATCATCATAATAATGATAATCAGTTCTTAAATATGCAAAAATATACGTCAAATATTAATTTTCATATAAAAACTAAGAACGGATTGCCATAACTATAGCACTGGAGGTCTTTACGAACGAAAACAAACCGAAATGAATAATATATGAGTGCTAAAACGTAAATTGTATAGCGGTTAACAATTGAGAGTTCATTAACATCACAAAACACACGATATTGTTTGCCTTGTAATATTATGATTATGATCTAATTTAAATCGTCGTCAGTGTTTTTATTAAGGTTGTACCTACGTAAGTTTTGAATTATGTAGGCTTTGCTGGCACACGCACCCTCTTTTGTTGTTCAAAATGAAAACATTAATTTATTCGAGACTACAACCGATAATTGCATAGTTCGATATGTAAGTATTGCCGATCTTAAACGTGAAATCCATAAACTAAAGGCTAAAAAACTCCTTGCTATGACCTGATTACGGGACAACTTCTTTAAATGTTGCCTCGGAAAGCATTAAAGGAACTCCCCTTCATTGTAAATGCGGCATGGAGATTAGAGTACATACCAAGACAGTGAAAAGTTGCAGCAATGATAATGGTCTTATAACCAGCAAGATCACCGAATGAAATAAAATCTTACAGACCTATTTTACTTCTTCCAATAACTTAAAAAGTTTTTAAAAGGAAATTACTCGGTAACTTACAATTACAAACATCCGATTGCGGACCAAGTAAATACATCGAATTACTGATATAATAGAGAAAAAATATAATAGAGAATTTCGAAGAAAATTTGCTCAGAAGTATTTCTTGACGTGTCGCAAGCTTTTGACAAGGTTTGGCATAGCCTTCAATACAAATTAAGACAAGTTTTGCCTGAACAAAAAAATATATAAGCCTATAAAACTTGGAAACGGAAATTCAGAGTTCAAAGAAGTAATGGCAGCAGTACCATAAAAAATTGTCCTCAGAGAACTCTTATACCTTCTATTTGTACGTGATATCCCACGAAACAAATGATATAATTGTTGAAACAAATATGAAATTACAAAACGCTCTTTACTTTTACCTTCGATTTTTTTTATACTAGATTCCTAATTTTTTAACATTTCATTAATTTTTTTCTTTCAAATTTGTAGCTTGAATTAAAGTTTTTTTTAAATGTTCACAACCTTATAAGACAATTTGTTTCTTAATGTGAATATTGAAAATGAAATAAATATATCTAAATCTCAATATAAATCTTAACGACGCTAATGAATGTAGATTACACTGAACGAGAGAAAACCGGATCATTTAGATTTTTCGTATAAATGGGCAAACAATTTGCCAGTATTTCTCAATACGATTCGAGTCCCTGTTGCAAATGAATGACACTCGATGCAAAATTAAAATGGAAGTCGCATAAAAAAAAGAAATGCGAAGAACTTAAAAATAGATAGAAAGAACTGTACTGGTTACTCGGAAAATATTCGAAGCCTAACCTTGATAACAAGCTGCTTTTATACAAGCAAGTGATAAAACTTCTTGTAGAACGAGGGTAGACTCTGATTGGCGTTAACTTGGCAATGCCAAGTGGTTGTAACTCTGACTACACATCAAGTGCTTATTTTTAACCTCCAAGTGGTAACCATCGGGTACTGGTCTCATCCAATCGGATTTGACTTGCTAAACGATAAGCGCGAGTGTTGATAACACGACGAAAAACAGTAACACTATAAACAGATAGGTAAGAATGGCCCAGCCTGCTGTCCTAGGCGAACCTCCAACAAGCTGCTTCGACATATTCGGACAACAGGTTGTCTTGGAATTTCAAGGGTTAGTCAGGCCCCTTGAACAGAGATGGTGACGGATGAACCGAAGGGCTAACGGCAGCGCTCAATCCCGGAGTGGTTACTGATGGCCCCGTGTCCTAGGGGAATATAATAAATTGGAACTGGCCCTCCAGGTTAGGGGTTGTGCTTTGTGTTAACTACCCAACCATGGAAAACTTAAAATGTTTCGAAGCAACCAATAGCCTCGGAAGGGACTGATTTTATTGTTGATGAGCATGCTAAACGAAAAAAGGACAACGACGTCCGTATCTGCACCTGGAATGTGAGAACATTAAACAAAGCAGACGGTACTGCCATCCAGGAAAATCGATGGTATGGGATGGGCAAAAAGAGGATGAAAATCTGTGACTTTGGACCGTGTTAATGTGAGCAGAAGCAGAGACTTTTCGGATGCAGATTTGTTATGAGTGCCAGTCCTAGGCAAGAAGTCTTATGCTTCCGAGACATTAGTGAACGCATTGTAGCAATACGCTTCAAGGCCGAATTCGCAAACATAAGCCTTATATGCGCTCATGGCCCAACGGAGGAAAAAGATGATATAGCTAGGGATTGCTTTTATGGGCTCCTTGGCAAAACCTATGAGCGACTACCGAAGTACGACGTTAAAATCGTGCTGTGAGATTTCAACGCAAAGGTATGAAGAGAAGACATCTTCAGCAGTATTGTCGGAAAACATAACCTCCACGACAACACGTCTGGTAACGGACTTAGGCTAGACAAGAAACACCTGGTTTAATAAGGAATGCCGACAGATGCTCGCAGTTAAGAACGAGGCCTACAAGTCTAAGCTGCTGGTGAAAAATAAGCTGCTGTTGAGCTCTATAGGCAAAGAAGAAGGAAAGAACATCGGCTTTTCTGAAAGCAGAAAAAAGAGCAAGAAAAGCGCGCGATTGAGGATATTGAAAGGTGCCACTCAAGGAACGATGATCGCAAGTTGTTTCAAAGTGTAAAACGTCAAAGCCAAGGATACAAGGATACGAACAGAATCCTGTCGACAAGACCAATTAAATATCGCAGTTGAGACACAGTCGATGCTGAAGTTATAGAAGAACCACTTCTGCAGACTGTTAAACGGCGATGACGAACAACGTTCCACTGTCAGGCAGAACGAGCCATTCAAAATTAGCAACGACAGAGAAAACTGCCAACCATCCGACCTGAGTGAAGTGAGGATATAAATATCTGAACTAAAACTTAATAAAGCTGACGGAAATGACGGCCTTCCCGCTGAGCTTTATAAAGCCGGCGGAGATGACTGGGTAAAAAACATTGACATCATAGTAATTCGCACATGAATGCAACGAACTACAGACACATAACAGCACTGGCGACTGAGGCCATCGGCTGAGACATAGCTTGCAATGACACATAGAAAGGAAGCCATATAACATAAACCTACGTGGCACAGTGGATGAGACATAGATTTATATTGTCTCACATTATCGCACCGGTGGCCTCAGATAAGCTGGCGATTTTTGTAGAAAAAACAATGCTGCCGATGCTGGGACTTGAACCCGCAATGTTTACCTTAGCAGTCAACAACGAATTCCTCTGAGCCATGGCCACCTGCTGGTAAGAAACATCCACCAACTCATAAGCCAAATCTGGTCGGAAGAAAGAATGCCTGAAGAATGGAACCTCAGGATCGTTTGTCAGATCCACAAAAAAAAAAAGATACCCTGTAAGCTGCTCCAACTACAGAGGCATAAGTCTCCCCGTTTACCAACAACCGGTTCGGCCCTTATCAGTGTGGTTCTAGGCCAGGAAAGTCCACAACCGATCAAATGTTTATGCTTCGGCAGATCCGCCTATTCATCGTTTTCAAAGCCGCATACGACAGCGATTATAGAGACGAACTAGACAGAGCCCTGTCTAGTTTTGGTATACTGCCTTAACTCGTCCGTTTGTGTAGGATGACTATGAAGATTTCTCACGCTCCATCAGTGTCGGAAACGACCTCACCGATACATTCGATACCAAAAAAGAATTTAGGCTAGGCGTTGCGCTATCATGTGACTTCTTCAATTTGATTCTTGAGAGGATTGTGCAAAACTCACGAGCCAACACCATAGGCACAATTTTCCAAAATTCGGTACAACTACTACTAGCATACGCCGACGATATTGACATCATTGGTGTGAACCAACGTGATATCATTATTATTTCAGGAGAGGATACAGCTTTCCTCTTTTACCCGCCTTTTCCTTAGAATCCAGTCGCTAAAGCGACTTCTTCTCTATCCTTATGGTATTCAGAATTCTCGAGGCAGTTTGGACTTTGTTTTGGCTCAATAGGCATTTTTATTTAACTTTAGGGTCATAAAATATTTCATTCAGACACTTTTTCAAAACTCCTTACCGTTTGACTAAAAAGAACGTTTCTCTAACAAATTGGCGTTTGAGTTAACGGATTTAAAAAAAAACACTTATTCTGTAGCCTCGCACAAGCATACTACATACGAAATTGTTATATCCCAGCTCCAAATCTAAGGCCCAAAAATCGGTGACATACAGCCAGACGGACGGACAGACAGACAGATATAGCTCAATCGAATCAGCTAGCGATTCAGAGTCGATGCATATTCTTTCAGGTATATTTACCCAAATTATTTCTCTATGTTACAAACTATGTATCAAATCTAATGCATCCCTATGTGATATGTTTTAAAATTACTTATAAGATATGACTAGACTTTTGAGTGCGTCTAACATATTAGCAGATTTTGGTTAAAGCAATTTCCCATATGGATACTTGCTTGTTTGTAGAATACATGCACCTTTGTCGAAGGGATCTAAGTACCATCACCTACATTGCAAGAATTCATTCTGATTTGTCGTGCTTTTTTTTGGCTTTTGCGTAAGTATTTATTTTTTAGTCTTCTATTCTGGGCATTAAATTCCCTCGCCGGTAATTGTTTTCAAATGCAAACTAAGACTACATCGCAACAAACTCTGAGCTGTTTCCTTTGTTGCTCGAAGTGTACCACTTCCCATCCCAAACAAACCGCAACGAACAACACAAAATTTGTTCCGTAAATTTGTTTGCGACCATAAATGGTAGTGTGTATCGTGTAAAGCAAAAAAAAAACGAAGGCTAAGAAATTGTCAAGTAATTTGAAATCCGAATCCTCTCCACAGAAAGCAACATTCGCCTCCCCCGGAGCGTGTTCAGACATAACATATATACTCGTGCAGACCTTAGTCGTAACAGATTGCACTTGATTGATCACGCTCAGGTATTCAGCGCCTTTGCGCTTCACAGTGAAGGTCTCGAAAAAAATGTCTTTTACGTGGAGCGCACTTAAAACAAATAATAACTTAATTTCTGTGGCATAATAACACGCTACACGGGATGCATATGTAAACCTGGAGCGCATCATCAAATGCAATGACGTTGACGAACTTGAATGATTTCACGGAACAAGGCTCTCCGATCAGCCTACACGATCTCATCATCATCAGCGAAAATCATGCCGACAGACCATATGTGGACGCTGGATAGATAGATTGACGAATTAATCCCCTTTAAAGGATCATTAAAACGCCTACACCCAAAAGAGAGAGAAAGGGGAGTACCGAGAGAAATATGCAAGCGCGACAAACGTCAGACTGTTCGATCCTTAGAGCTGTCAACAGTCAACACATGACAATAGAAGACAAGAGCGGCTAGGGATAAAATATCACGGGAACGGCCCTCTCAGAATTGGCCATTACAGTGAATTACCTCTTGGACGGTGCAATGAAGATTTATGAAGTGGACATGTCCACAAACACCTATAATTATAGTGGCAAGACGAACAAAATAAAACGGAACACGCGGGCAGGAAGGTAAACCTTATCCATGCATCTAAATGCACGCGGATTGTAATTTAATAGCGCATCGTTTGTTTGTTTTTACCTGCGTCCTGAATCGGCGGATAAGAATCATAAGTCTCTGCCCGGCTGAAGTATCAGAGGAGGAGATTAATAAAACGATCAATGGATGATGCGGTGATGATGGCGGATGGTGAACGTGCTAGCGGTTGCGGTGGATGATGGCGCATGGTGCGTTTTTCATCGATGCGGGCTATATGGAGACTTTGGTGCCCTATCGTCGCAAGAGAAGGCCACTGTGAACTATAGATAGGGACCAGATCCTGGCGCACACACATCCAGATATTATTAATGTGCCCATATGACCTGTGGGAGTTGGTAAATCACAGATTATGCCAGCAGACAGCAATGGCCGCCTCTTTTCCTCCCTTCTTCGGAAGATATCTTTTTTTGTTTTTATCTTTGTCGTGTATGCCGTTTGTTGATTTTCGTGTTTTCCTGATGTTTCTTGGCACCATTGGCCATGTATGGTCTTGAGGACGAGGTCGATTGTTGGATACTGCTGTGTGGTTTTTGTTTTTCACTTACGCGACATTGGAGAGGTGGCGCGTGGCTGTTACTGAGATTTGAATATTCAGTATCTGGTTGTACTTTATTTTAAGAAGGCACTTGGTAATTTTGTTTTGAAAAATATGTATTCTAACTGTTTTTAAAATTGTGTAGTAAGTTAATATTGATATTCTCATTTCGGCTTTTAAGTAAAGAAAAATAAGATTAAAATTGATTGACGCTGAAGTCTGTTATTCTCACATATGGCATGAATTATGAAGGCGTAGAAAAACTTCTTTTATTAGACTTTAGTAAGTAAATTAAAGTTGAAAAGATATTAAATATTTTTTATTTTTTTAATTTTATAAACAATCCATATATGCTTCGTATGCAAGGTTCATACTTGGCTTCATATGAATTAAGGACAAAACCAGAAATTATGTCTTGTGAAAATCCTTAAAACAATTTTTTTTCTCATTGAGGCATAGGAATACTTCACATTTTTGGCATTGTATATAGGGTCGATATTTGTTACAATTTTTGCATAATTGTTGTTGTTTTTTCTTCCATTCTGGGATATGATCCAAACAGTCTGATCGCAGCGTATCAAGAGGTAGGCCTTGATGTCTGTTGGGAGTTTTCCGTGGTATTTTGTTGGGTATTGGTGAATTCGACAAGCTGGGTGGAGTAGCTGCTCGACCTGTTGTTGGATTACTGGAGGTCGGTGTACCGGCAGGACGACCACGTTTTCGGGCCATAATTAAAACCTTTCCTGATTTACGCAAATGTTCGGAATCTGCATGTTTGAAAGCGTACAGCGGCATGTATTCGTTTTCGTGGATTCGGTGCCAAAGTACCCAAGCATTTACAAGACTCATGTCTACGAAATGGAAAAAAATGTGTTTGTACCATTGGCGGGAACGCAGATGGTCTATAATAGCCAAACATGGAATCAAGCAAGTCTACAACCCCCATATGCTTGTTGTAAATATCTACAGCTTTCGGACAATCCATATATAGTTTTTCTCGCCGAGAATATCGTTTTTTTTTGTTGTTTTAGGTTCACTTCCAACGTAAGCTGAGAGCATATTGACCACCTTTGTAAAAAATCGTTAACTTCCCGAAACAAATATCTAAAATGAAAAAGCCGAGACTTAAGAACGCAGGAAAACTTTGTTCGTCTGATTCCACGAAAGGCAAAACTAAAACTAAACATTTCGTTTGACATCAGAAAGAGTGAGATGTACGAATACAAGCTAAAGATATTTCATTAGTACAGTAAGAAGAAAAAGTGTATACATATTAATTTAATTTTTAACAACCTTATTATCATACCATGACACTAAGCTTAGTTTAACACCATCTATGATTGCTGTTTTTTCTGCAATGGTTCCGCGTTTTTTCAACTCTTTCTCAGAAGGCATTTTCGAGTTCGACAAACGATTAAGTCTTACTGTTCCCAATGGTAACAAGCCATTTTTATACAAATAAACTTGAAGCATCAAAACAATTTTTTTAGTTTTGAAGCTTGGGTACAATGGAAGTAAGTCTTGTTACGACATTTGAATTGACACCAGGATCAGGATCATCTAATGGAAAGCAATTGCTTTGATCGCCCGCAAAAATGTCAAAATCGTAGCTGAAGCCTGAGATGTCACTTGAAACTTGATTTTTATAGCCCCATTTATGAGGCTTTTCAGGGTTGTATGGCTTCAGTTCATGACGTCATATGGTTGGTATTATTTGCTCATCCACCGATAAATATTCTTCTTAAGGCACTAAAAGCAAACGTTCACGAATTTCATGACCATCTGTTCCACGAGGCTTGAAGTGTTCATTGTTATTGAAGTGTAAGTTTTTTTGTATAACCTCAAATCTGTTACAAGTCATGGTTTGATAGACTAGAGGTTGACCAACATTCTGGTTGATGGTAATTTCACACAAGACATAAAAATAAGAATACCAATGAATTGCTCGATTTCAGTTTTTGTGATAATAAAAATGTTGAGTCTCAAATGCTGACATTTTTGTGTTTGCCCAACTAAGTTTTTTTAATTGTTTTTTCTTTAATCCTAGTTTTTTTGCTCTTGATGTTTGTGCCTGCATAACATTGTTTTCGTTGTCATCGGAACTTTGAGAATCAGTTTCTGGAATCTTCTTGGTGAGAAAAATGGGGAACACATTCATTATCAGAGTCCGAAACCAGTTCATCATCACTCAAAAATCCATCACCAAAAATTGGATTAACCAGCTTGGAACTTCCATAAAAGGTAGAAGGTTTCATTTCTGTAAACAACGAAAGCACCATACGTGAACGGCAGGGTTTTGTGGGGAATGCATACGAAGCCAGAAATGGCAAGTTTAAGAAAACCATCAACAATCAACAAAAGCACCAACACAAAACCCATTACAATTGCCAGTTCTTGAATATTTTTACAATATAAAATAATTTTGTTTTAAATTTTTACTCACTGTTTTCTATAGTTTTTCTTAATTTTGGAATGCACCTTCAATTGATCTTTGCTTAAGCCTCCGAACATGCTTCATAAATTCTCGAATAGTTTGACAAGTTGTGCGTTGCATCGACTTCCGTTACACAAATACATGCTTTGTTAAGAGTGAACGTTAACCAAAAAAATTATTGATAACATCCACGAAAAAATGCTTAAAATTGAAGGAAACCATATATGGCTTCGTATGCGATAAGGGGAAGGAATTACATTTAGGTGTTAGGCCCTTACTGAAACTACTACGAACATCGTGTATAACACCCTGAATACTCAGAACTGCTCTATGGCGTTGAAACATGAAAAAAGTAGATTTGAGCGAACAATTCTCCAGAAAATCATAAGTTCTCATGACGTTGACGGGCTATGGAGACGAATAGCTGAACAGCAATATAGACATAGTCGAACAATTACTCTTTGAATGCTTAAGATAGCATGACGAGGATGTGTATTGCGAATGGACCACAAAGTCTTCGATTTCCAGTCAGATGGTAGATCGCGGGGATATACGGAGTTTTCATTATAGGCGCTGATTGTGTATTATTGCACGTGTTCTAAGCACCAATTCTCTGTCACGAAGAGCTGTAGATTCTCAGCCAGACTTCGGACGCATTAGCAGAAGACTTTGCCTTAAGTTGTGCTGCAGTCCGAAATAAACCTGAGCTTCAACCAACATGCCTCCAGCTGCGCACTTCAAGTTGGTTGAGGTTGGTTTCTAGTTATGCGTGCCACTTAAGGCGAAGTCTTCTTCTTCTTCAATTGCAATTTTTAATTTAGGCCTCATTTTGGCTTCACTTGGAAATCTACATTTAACCAGGGGTGTCTTGTATTCGGCACATTAGTTGCAGTTGATTTAAGGTTGCCATTGTTTTTCGACGTTAGATGTTGATAAAGGTACACGCGTTCTTCGAAGGACTCGCTGGTCTCTTGCGATTGCAGCCTTCCGATATCACATATTTTCACAATATTATTGGTTGAGGCCTGGTGGATATCCCCTTTCTTACTTTGGCTGCGAGAGATCAATAACAGAGTTTGCGTCATCGATTCTAAGAGGGTCACCCCTTTTACTGTCAACAAGAGCCAAAAACTTGGGTTAATACTCGATTGCAAACTAAACTGTAACCAGAAAATCAACGAAAGTGTAAAGAAAGCAAACATTGCTACCTACCGCTGCAATAAAATCTGCGGTAAATATTGGGGCCCCTCCCCGAAGGTTACGAAATGGCTATAAACAGCTGTTGTCTTACCGATCCTTACCTATGGGTGCTTAGGCTGGTGTAACTCTATGAAGCATTTGACTGCACTTACAAAGGTTCAAAGAACATGTCTACCCATAAACGGAGCTGTGCGTACTAGCCCCACAGCAGGTTTGGAAACAATTCTAAACCTCCCATCAATTGACCTACAGATCAATGGTACAGCAGCGAAACGCGCATCATGTCTCAAAAAAGCAAGTACCCTCTGTATCAAGCCCTTTGTTCACAGCAAAATATTGAATTTCTTAGCATACGAGAACGAGTTATCTGACTACAACATCCCATACCACGATTTTGATGTTGAATACTCAATAAGAATACCAAGTGGAGACGAATGGTCGTCGAACAATGTGGTATCTAACAATAAAATTGCAATCTATACCGATGGGCCTAAAATGGAAATAGGAGTGGGCTCTGGGGTATACTCCAATATAATCGGGCTAGCCACATCCCTTTGACTAGCAAACTCGTGCAAGTTATTTCAAGCAGAGATCCTTGCTATACTCGAAGCTGCCGAATCTGCTAGATTATTGGACTTATCCCATGACGATATCTCTTTTTAAGCAGACAATCAAGCAGACATAAACGCTCTGGCATCCAATTTAATTAAATCACATGTAGTTGGACGCTGCCACATAGAGCTAAAGGCCCGATGCAACCGGAATAAGGTGCAAATTATCGGGGTGCCAGGACATAATAACATTCCAGGACATGAGAAGTCAGACAAGCTAGCCAGAATAGGATCATCAAGCTGCATCTCCTTATGAGACAGTAAAGTTAGATCCCCATTCGCTTTTAAAAACTAAAACTAAAACTAAATAGAGACATGAAAAGCATAACAAAATCTAGGTGGTAAAACACTAAAACTTGCAAACAAACCAAATACCTTTGGTCGTAATTAAGCGGCAGCAAACCAAACTAGCTTACAGCTCTGAATAGAGCTTCTATATTTCTAGCGGTGAGAGTCATACCAGATAAAAATCTGTTGGGTAAGCGTTCCCATGGAATCAGACTAACTGACTCACACCAACTATGCTGGAAATACGGAGATCCAGACGTGGAGGAGGACATCACCCACCTACTTTGACACTACCCAGCGATCTGGTTGTGGTTGTAACTCTGACTGCACATCAAGAGCTTATTTTGATCCTCCAAGTGATAACCATCGGGTACTGCTCTCATCCAACCGGATTTGACTTGCTAAACGATAAGCGCGGGGTATATAATAAATTGGAGCTGGTCCTCCAGGTTGGGGGTTGTGCTTTGTGTTAACTACCCAACCATGGAAAAAATAAATTGCTACGAGTAACCAGTAGCCTCGGAAAGGACTGATTTCATCGTTGACGACCCTGCCAAACGAAAAAAGGGCAATGGCGTTCGTATCTTCACCTAGAATGTGAGAAGATTAAATAGGAGAGGTGCAAGCGAACAACTAGCTGAAGCCCTAAACTGCAATAAGCAGACTTTACTGCCATCCAGGATATACGGTGGGATGGGCAGGGCAAAAAGAGGATGAAAAACTCGAACGCATTGTAACTATCCGCATCAATGAACGAAATACAACTTTAGCCAGCACACGGTTTCCATACCTCGATATCCATAAGGGGATATGGCGGTCTCCAGATCAACGAACGGTCAACCCAATTGATCACATTGCGATAGACAAGAGGCATGCATTCAGTATTTTGGATGTCCGAACATTCTCAGGAGCCAACATCGACTCGGACAAGGGTAAGAATGCGGATATAAATCACGCCACAACAATCCAGAAATACTGTGAAAAAATTCAACGTCGAAAGACTGCAATCGCAAGAGACCGCCAAAACCTTCGAGCAACGCGTATCCCTTAATCTCTCGATTAACACCATACCACCAGCATTGAATGTCGAAGAACAATGGCAACGATGCCAACAAACCATAAGATCAGCCGCAACTGATGTGCTATTTCCTCGCGCCCGCAAGCAAGAAACCTCTGGTTTGATGAGGAATGTCGACATATACTCGCAGCCAAGAACGAGGCTTACAAGGGTAAGCTGCATATGAAGACGAGAGCTGCCAGAAGAAGGGAAGAACACCGGCTTTTCAGAAAGAAGAAAAACGAGCAAGAAAAGCGCGCTATTGAGGATATAGAGAGGTGCCACTTCAGGAAAGATGTTCGGATACAAGGATACAAGGCTCGAACAGAACCCTCTCGAGATAAACATTGAAATATCGTAGTTGAGACACAGTCGATGCTGATGATATGGAAGAACCACTCCTGCAGACTGTTAAACGGTGATGACGAACAACATTCCGCTGTCAGGCAGAACGAACCATTCAATATTGGCAACGACAGCGGAAACTGCCAACCACCCGACCTTAATAAGGCTGACGGAAATGACGGCCTTTCCGCTGAGCTTTATAAAGCCGGCGGAGATGACTTGGTATGTAGCATCCACCAACTCATAATCCAAATCTGTTTGGAAGGAAGTGTGCCTGAAGAATGTAACCTCAGCATCGTTTGCGCTTTCTACAAAAAAAGGAGATCGATCCTCTAAACTGCGTCAGCTACAGAGTCATAAGTCTCCTCAACATTGCCTACATCGTTTACCAACAACCTGATCGTCCCTTATCAGTGTGGTTTTAGGCCACGGAAGTCCACAGCCGATCAAATTTTCACACCTCCGTAGATCCTGGAAAAATCGATAACCACCACCTATTTATAAATTTCAAAGCCGCATACGATCGTATAGACACAGACGAACTATACAGAGCCATGTCTAGTTTTGGTATACCGCCAAAACTATTCCGTTTGTGTAGGAATGCGATGGAGAATTCTCGCTGCTCCATCAGGGTCAGAAACGTCCTCACCGATACATTCGCTACAAAAAAAAAAGATTTAGGCAAGGCTGACTTCTTTAATTTGATTCTTGAGGGGACTGTGCAAAACTCCCGAGCCAACACCAGAAGCACGATTTTCCGAAAATCGGTGCCACTGCTAGCATACGACATTGACATCATTGGTAGGACTCAACGTGATGTCATAGCCACATTTGCTACTATACAGAAGGAAGCGGCAAAAATGGTGTTAGCAGTAAATAGGCCTTAGACTTAGTATATCCTGTCAACACAAAAGGACACACAACATCGACGAAACGGACAAAACGTCAAAATTGACAGATATAACTTTGAGATAGTACGGGACTTTGTCTATCTCGGCTCCGCTATTTACTTTGACAACAACATCTCGTCTGAAACTAAACGAAGATTACTCTTGCCAATCGCTGTTTATTCGGGCTAAGAAGGCAATTCAGTATTAAAGCCGTCACTCGAACTACTGAGGAGATCCCCTCTAAGACCCTGATTATCCCAGTCAAGCTCTAGAGCGCTGAATCATGGACCGACCGGATGAAGAAATCCTTGGTCCTTGGTCGCCCCATTTGCGTTGATGGTCTATGGAGACGAAGATTCAACCCAGAACTATACGAGCTGTACAGCGACATGCCCCTGAACAAAAAACTCCCCATTGGACGTTTAATATGGCTAGGACATGTAGAAAGAATGGACACCAATACTCTGGCTCGCAGAGTCTTTGATTCGCAGCCAGACGTCGGACGCATTTAGAAGTTAGAAACCCCCCACAATCAACTTGGAGTGCGCAACTGGAGGCAGTTGGCTATGGGCCGTGCTAATTGTTGAGGCATGTTGGTTGAGGCCTAGGTTCATTCCGGAATACTGTAGCGCCACTTAAGTAAGCAAGTAAGGTGATTCAGCGTGCCCTAATAAACTTATTTAAGACGTCAATTCCTTATCCACATGGCGCAGTAGAACAGAGTTGCAATCAAAAAGGCTTTTGGGATCTTAAAACGAAGATTTCATATTTTATCCTACGGAACGCCTTAAAATTATGATTCGAATGAGAAAATGTGCCTAAGTGATGAAATATCGTTGATCTCGGACAATAATGTAAATGTCGTCAGCGTAAGCTATTAGCTGCATAGATTTATGGAAGAGTTTGCACTTTATTCCGTTCATGGAGTTCATTTGATTATTTATTTTTGAAATTAAACAAAACAATATTATTTAATGATTTAATGTACACAGTCGAAAGTAGTCACAGTTTACAGAGAATTGGTAACAAAAATTTAGAAGTACAACCCCTACTGCACCGAAAGAATGTCTTTGCATTTGCTTGATAATACCTTTTGCCAAATAACAACTTGACTTGATTCCAATGAACAATTCAGATCCTCGAACATGAGAGCACATTATACCGAATGGGACAACCCCATCGATTATTGGTGACGCCGCGCCGGGCGACCATACCCCTATTTCACTCTTCGCTAAAAATGAATCCTCCTTGCCACACCATGTCTTCTACACACCAATCCCAATCGCAACATTCGATGTGACTTGGGTGCTAAGTCGCACGTACCGGTGCAGTATCCGCTGCTTGGTTTGTTTTTTCGGTCACACATTCCCAGAGGTGGTTGGTGGTGATTTATTTTGTCGGAACCCTTTTTTAGTCGCCTTTCTGGATCGCATAACATTATAATTACGATCATTCATATCGGAACCACACGTAAATCACTTTTGTCGTAGCGCAGGCTAATGGCGAACCCTAATCATTCACTGGTTGTCCCCGCATTAGACAAATTACTGATTGAAACTCATTTGACAAATATTGATTGGCCACGTATTTGGGGTCCGTCACATACCCCAAAATGTTGCACGAAAAATGCTCCAGCGCAATGCCCACAAAAGGAACCGACCCCAAATAAATTATTACCCGGCCAACCCCCTGCCAGAGCCTTAGATGAGGTTCATCGATCGCCTCCCATTCCAGTACAAATTGGCAATTATTAATCAAGTGTGCCCCGGGACTGGGCAATCTAGCAATCGGACACCAGTGCCACTGCTGCTGGTAGTAGGCTCCGTCCTCTTAGTCATCAGAAATCAATTTCACAACTCGGCTCCGAATGGAATCCCGTATGTGGAGCAAGCGGGCCACAGAGACAAGCCGCAGAGCAACACACAGTCACCACACACAGAGAGCTGAAATCGGAGCGCCACGCCACGCGAGTATGTGCTCATAATTCACTGTTAATCGGTAATTGCTGTCGTCCCGTAACATTGCATAGATGGCTAACTGGAAGCCACTAGCAGCCAGCCACTGTGGGACACTGTCGAGCCGTTGATCAGGCCATTTAATTCGATGTAGCAATAATTAATACTTGCAACCCATTTGCACCTAGCGATGAATACCCCATCAGGAGGTACATTTAGTTGGTAGCTGACGCCGCTGCCGCTTCCGCACCAATGCAAGATCCGTACTACCCGAAGAGCGGCTGCATCAGCATGACATATTTTTCGTACGGTTTTGCCGATTGTGTGGCGGATGGCGGATCCGAATCGGCAGCATGTCAGAGGCGATCGATTGGAACGGTACCAAGTGGCCTCCATATGAACTATGTCGATCGATTTGGAAATGCCATTATGTTTGGTTAGAGGGGTCCTTGGACAAGCGATTTTATGCGGAGACGCACAGCGGAGCTTATGCAAATATAAGCCGTTTGGAAGAGGTGCACTACCTGTATGTGGCTCAAATGTGCGCCGAGGTGTGGTGCATATGCACCATAAACTTATTCGCAGGGACACTGTGCTTCGGGTGGCCAGGATTTATGGCGAAATTAGTTTTAATGCGTTCGGTGTGCGAATGGGTTATTAAAGTGAGCATTCGCATGGACATTTAAGAAAAAAAAGTTTACCTAGTTGTATTAGACGGTAATTGCCGTTATTGCACTTTCTTTTGAGGCGTCTTATCGTGTCGGCTGAGAGGTGCATGAATTAATGTCTAAGCTGTTAAAAGACGAAAGCTTAGCCATAGACAAAATACAAAAATCAAAGCAAAGAAACTGTAAGAGCCAGTAATGTAAAACCGATTGCGAGTTTGCAAAAAAAAATCGCTTTTGCAATGCTCTTTAATTATAAACACTTCTAGGATTCTCAGTATATTAGTTGAGTGTTCGACAGTAAGTCCACATAATATCGAATACATTCGCGATACGATTCAAAATGAATCATTTAAATTGGCATGTTTAAGTCTTTTAGCTAAAAATTTCTTGTTTCAATAGACCACTTTTAAAAGTACACATTTTGAATGCAAATTGCAGAGTTAATGATAGATCTCGGCAGGCAGAGGTGTAGCATCATCTTAAGCCATGGTGGGCACACAGGAAAACGGGTACAAAATATACATTGCTCCGAATTCACTGACAAATTGCTCTTCAGAAGCGTACACCTGCGCCTCAACCAACATGCCTCTCCAATCATCCCGGTCCTTAGCCAACTACCCCTAGTTGCAATCTCCAAGATGGTTAATATCGGTTTCCGCTGGCTTTATAAGCCTCAGCGGGAAGGCCGTCATTTCCCTTCTTCTTCTCTTAGGTCGGATGGTTGGTAGTTTTCGCTGTTGTTGCTAATATTGAATGGTTCGTCCTGTCTGACAGCAGAATCTTGTTTGTCATCGCCGTTTTACAACAGTCTGCAGAAGTGGTTTTTCCATATACTCAGCATCAACTGTGTCTCAACTATGATATCTCCTTGTTCATCTCGACAGGATTTTGTTCAATTAAGTTTGGTAAAACTCCTGGAGTGGTACCTCTATATGTCCTCGACCGCTTTTTTGCTCCCTTTACTTTTTTCTTGAAATCCGGCGTTCTTTCCTTATTTTCTGCCTATAGAGCTCAACGGCAGCTCACGTCTTCACCTGCAGCTTAGCCTTGTAGGCCTCGTTCTTGGCTGCGAGTATCTGTCGGCATTCCTCATCAAACCAGGGGTTTATTGCTGGTGGGCGAGTGGTGGTAATATGCGTGTGGTGCAACCCTATTGAGAAAACTCATCACCGGATCAACATAAGCTTGCGACAGGCGGTTCACAAGAATTCTCCGTCAAAGCCCACGGACGGTGTTAGATTCGCGACGCTCGCATGTGATGGTAATCTCAGTGCAATGCAACCCCAGAAGGAGTTGGAAAATTCATCACCGGAGCAACATAAGCTTGCGACAGGCTGTTCACTGTGGTAAACATGCGACGGAGCATTAGACATGCTGGTATGGTTAGATGGGCGAGGGAAGACGATCCCTTGTCGACCCCTACATGATGATGACGGGTGGGGTAGGACTATCCCTACACCCCAATGAATCGTTTGCACCACCGAATAATAGACTCAAACGCAAAAAGTTCGACGGCGTGGACCTTCTCCTACTTCAGCCAAGGATTGAGCGACGGTGGAGCAGCAGAGGCGTATAGCGGACGGCCAGAAAGACACCCCTGCAGCAAACAGTAAGAGTTAGGTTCGATTGCCAAGAGAAGACGGTCTCTTTCCCCCAATGCGGGGGTAACGACGAGCGAAATAGCCTCATAAAAAGGAAATATTTTACAATTACAAAGTGATGTAACCCGTAAATTACTTGGGAAATAATTTCCAATTTAGAGAAAGCGTGGGGGGTTTATGTTATGCACACACTCGAATGCGGATTTGAGACCAATGCAAATTTTGATTATGTGCCAACTTTTAATACGTGTGCAACGTCCCTGCTTGGGTTCACGTTGAATTTTGGTTGCGTGCGAGGTTGTTTGTATGCAAAGTTTGGATATGTTTGCAACCCCCTGCTTGGACTCACTTGTTATTCAATGCAAAGTGAAATAAGTCGATCTCGGTTTTTTTTCACTCTAGCAATGTGAAATAAGACCGACCGTGGAAATGCGGTGTTATTTCGCTTTCACAAAGTGAAGTACCGCCAAATTTTGGAATTCGGCTTTATTTTTCTAGGTGTTATTTAACGTCACCACACGCCGAAATAAAACCAAACAGAATATAGACATGGGCACCAAAAACAAAGACACTTCACATCTGGCAAGTCACAAGGACAAGTGTCAATGTGTGTAGGGGAACCGGCAAGCTATCTGAAAGCTGACAGTTCGCGCAAAGTTGGTTTTCGACAGTTCATTTTTTCCTTCTTCCTCAAAGCTTACTGCTCTTGGGAAATTTCGGTACCCTCCTTCCTTTTTTCGGATATTTAATTGTAGTTGATTGACAAAAAATAGTTGTCCAGGATTGTTCTACACAGTCAACCAAACATTGAGTTGCCAGAAAATAGTTGTCCTGAATTGACAAAGTGGTTTTCCTAGGACACTGTAACTTGGCTACAGCTAAGCAAAAACCGTGAACGCGGGTATCTCAAAATAAGTAACCGGGGAAGCACTTTCCAGCCAGCAACAGGCTGATGAGTGGAGCGTACTAAGTATTAATGTATGTGTGAGAATGGGAAATTGAATCAATGAGCAGGATGAGCAGTAGAGCGGAGGAAGAAATGACAAACAAATAAGTTGAGTTTTATTAAATTGTGAAATCGCTCGGGCCCATCTTCGTGGTCCGCCATTTTGTGTTAAACTTAAAGATTAAACTGGACCCACAACCCCCATCTTATAGCGTGGAAACAGACATGTTTTTCATTTCATTTCAGTTTTATTTTCTTAGTTTTTTCTTCTTGCAATTTTCGTTTTTTTTTAGTTTTTCAGGGTTTTGTTATTTGACTAACAAAAATATCGTGGAGTTCAAAATTTATTATTTGCCTCTCGTGGTCTCGTCTCGTAGTCCACCCACGAGAAGTTTCGAATCTTTGCGTGAGTGATCTGTGTTTGACAGTAACTTCTTAGAAATTTCATAGCAAATCATTAAAAAATGAAAATGAAAAAAAAATGTAAGAGAGTGACAGCTTATCCGAACCCTTAATATAATTTTTTCCGATATAAAAAGAACCAAATCAAACAAACATCCATTCGCTTGCATGTGTTAAATCTGTGCAGATATAAGAGTTGGACTCGAAAATATCTTGCATCGGACAAATGCTACATACGTTTATTGCTAACTTGAAGATGATGTTAAAACATTAATTTAAAACGTATTAGCTGAAATATCATACTTATAACTTAAGAAAATATGTTCCACTCCTTAAACGTTTAGTGTCATTAATTTTAGTCACTAACTACTGCCTTCCAACACCTACACAACACATACACTTATTCACTTCTGACATCTAATCTTCTAGCCAATAGTCGAATAATCATCTACTTGCCAATTACATTTCAGTGAGTAATTAGCCATACCTTTTGCCCAAAGTTTAATTGAACAAAGATTTCGTTCCACGTAAAGGTCAACAACATCTGTTGCTTTGCTATTGATTACTCTGAAAAGGAAATGCTCCAAACCTACGCGTATTGCTATATCCAACATCCATCCTCAAGCAGTGGGCAGCGACAACAACAGGAAGCTACAACAACTACAGCATCACGACGACGACGATAACTGCCAAATGAATGCACAATGCACAGCTATGAGAAATGCCAGTAACCCACTGCCCAGAGCCTGAACGAGCCTCATACGATCGAGAAATTGCTCACAATCAAGGCCTTGACACACAATACCCTTTGCAGGTACTCCTCTCGACCACCAGCCCATATGAGTGAATTTCATCTAATTAGCTACCCCACCAAACTCGCATGACACTATGAGCCACTCCACTCCATCGGCGCTCAATAAAAATGGCTGAGCGAGCATAAAGTCCAAGTCTAATAGTGCTCTTAACGCTAATAGGACGAGTTTACGGGATCAAATGTGGTAGTTAGTATGGTAGCAACAACAGCCATCATCCGTTGCTTGGTTCTTCCGAAAGGTCAGGACTTTTGCGCGCTTGTGATGTGTACCAACCTGAATCATATAGCATGGCCCGCAGGCAGGCGGTTACGTAGACATAGACAAACTGCTACCAGCTATCAACGCCGCGCAACCGTACGCGATATTTCGTGACTTTGGCTGGCCAAATCAAGAGGTTTTCCAGCCTCATACGAGTGTACGGTGGAATCGGTCGTGCGGGAGCAACAGCGTGCCGACTGCTTGATATTCTCCATCTCATCGCTTCGGTCGTCGGTAGTTTCGAAGACATTTATATTGATCGCGTATAAAGCAGTAGAGATCATTAGTTTGTGATCGTTTTACTGTAATGAGTTTGAGTAAGTGAGCGACCGACCGACGTGTGTGCGAGTGTATGTGGGTTAGTCTAAGATACATGGAAGCTGCACGCACATTCTCCCTGGGCAAAAGGATCCGATGTAGTTCTGTAACATTTTATCCAACTTATGCGCAGTGCTCAGACGGATGAATGTGGCTCATCGAATGAGGCTTCTTAAGGTTAAATGCTGGTAAAGCAGAAATTCATTAGGTGAAAGGTTTGGATAGAAGAATGGTGTGGTCAAAATGTTGAAATTAGACATATGGAGTATTTTCTATAACAGTACCCCTGAAATCAAGATTGTCTTATTGTTTTGGTGATCCTCTCTTATAAAAAAGCGATAATGCTTGTGCAAAGGGCTGATATTGAAAGCTCCTTTAAAATAAGGGTATTATGAAGTTACCAAAGAAAGTCAGTGCGAAGAGTAGTTGGTAAAGTAAAAAGAAATTAGTTAATCAGACTTAAGGCTCAAACTTAGGAGATAGAATCTTCGAAATACTTCTAGGCCAGCGCGATATATTCTCTTTATAGTACATATTATCAAGAACAGGAAGCAAAACATGATATTTTCAACATTTATGCAAGAATGCAAAAAAAAATTTGGAACAAAGCATATAGACCATCTTGAATATCTTCCCCGGTGAGATTAAACATTTTGCTTTGAAATAAAACACAGAAATCGGGCTGAAATCATTACTAAGCTTAGTACACGTTTTAAATTTAAGTTAGGAATTGGATATCATTCTTAAGACCACCGCGAGCGCGTTTGCATCGATCGATTATATGTAGCCATTCCGGCCGATATGTGTAAAAGAGTCTATACATATCGAACGGAATGTTGGCAATTAGCTTTCGAAATTGTTCCTGAGCTCCAGTAACGTTGTTGGCTTATTGGGATACACCAACATCTGAAAATTTTGACCATCATTTCTAATGGCGTCAAATCGCATTGCGAGCTTGCCATTTAACCGCAGCTTTTCTCGAGATTAAATGATAACCGAACTTTACCTTCAGTAGATCCATTTTATAAACATTTCTCAGGTGAGGCTAATCTTTAACGCTCCAGGAGCCCAATGCTTACCTACTGAGCCTGCTCTTCAATTCTTTTAGATTGTATATCGGCAGAAATACGTCTTCTGGACGTTTGTTGCATTGTTTGAGCTATTGTGGACTTTTCGTGAGTTCGCACACATTTAGATTCCAGTATTCATTAGGACACCCAATGTTTTGCGAAAACTGGGAAGTCAATACTTTTTTTCTTCAAATATTTGCCTAATGCATGGTTACGATTGATTGACAGATTATGGGAAAGTGAAACTCAAGTGAGTTATTTGATGTTTACAATTTTATGTGTTTCATCGATATGTTTCATATCGGTATAGAACTTATTTATGCGTCGCACGGTGGGGCAAGATGGTCCAAAAGCTGGCATTAATTAAAAAAAAAATTGAGAATATCTATAATTTTTTTTTATTTTTTGATCAAATAATAAAAAATTTCAGGTTCTTAGATGTAACGGCTGATTTGATGCCGCATTCTGCCCCACTGTGCGTCGTCCATGTTTTGAAATAATTTGTACGTCTGGCTGTTTGACTAAATATATCTGTTGGTCTTCCGTTGCTCCATCGACGGGGGAAACGATTTTCACTTCTTTCCCATTAACTTGACTTGCTATGCTGCTGCTTTGCTGGAGAGGTATCAATCCATGTGCCCAAAACCTCTGTTGTTTCTTCGGTGCTCTCGATCGTTGGGTTAAGAGAACACTTCTACCATAAGAAAAAAAAAGGAAACACTTACGTTGATGTATAAATCCATAGGATCATCCTCCCCGTCTTTGAGGATGATATGAATTATGAAGATTGTGAGCTCTGTCCAACGTTTTGAAAATTTTAAGATGAATTTTCCACGATATGCCAAATGTGTTTTTGGAATGATCCATATTTCTGCTGTAGACAGTTGGCTAGTTGGTTTATTGTGTACCGGAATGAGAATGGTTTGGCATGTTCAACAGATTTTTGGATCTTAGTGTCAATGTTCGACCTACAAATGATACTTATTCGCAGTTTGGCTTACGTCAAAAACCAATACAATTACCCATATGGAATAGGGTTAAACAAGTAGTGGGCTGTTAAGCTTGAATTAACTTTCTGTATTCCAGTTTGGGAAAACAACCTTTTTTGAAAAGTAGTTTAAAGTCAATCGATAAATTTTTGTTTTCTATGTATGCATATGCAATCAACTAAGATATTTCCTAACTAAATCCAGCTGGAGTAGTAATTTCATGCTTACGCAATTAATGCAGAGATAACAGTTGTTGTCAAATGGATTTTAATAGAATCATCAATTTATAGAACTGCTTTTTTCATATTTAAAATAACTGCCTAATGCATATTTCATTTTGTATACCTGGTGTGTGTCAACACGCTTCACTTAACGCCCACAGAATGCATGAAACATTGTTGCAGTGTTCTTGATCTGTACCGATCGCAGCTGGCGCCTTTGTATACCAAGTATAGCTACATGCTTAAGCGTTCTTACCACCCCTTATTACAAAAGACAACAACAACGTTAATTACTTAATACAAGTGAAATTTATTGAAATCTTGACCTTAATGGTACGTAATATGTTTACCCAAACACACACATACACCTGTAAATCCAAACTCTAGAATAAATCATTACATGTGGAGCGCGCATTTGCACACCACATCCGAGTATATTTCCTCGCAACAAACAAAAATTAATTCACCACTACAACACCATCATCCTTGGACGGTGCTGAGCAGCATTAGTCAGAGACCTGAATTACAAGCCCTACCGAGAACGCATTCTGCGGCACTGTTGTCGATCGGTGTTGTTCAGATTTCAAGACCGATGGTCAGTGGGGTCTAGTGTCCGGTGTGGGTGATCACCATATTCTGGAGTCGATACAATTATTTTTTTTATTTAAGATTGCGCATGCGCGCCACCTAACAAATCATATACCGCGCCGGGGCTGTTATTACAACTCTCGTACTGCAATAGAGGAGACTTGGAGCGACAGTCTCGGATCGAACCTGTAGGCCTTGAAAAACAACGGCAAACTGTTTGTGTTTGGCTTCTTTTGTTGTGTTGTACTGGTTGCTGTTTATTGCTGCTGGTAAGATGGAGGTTACCGCATATACAGCTTATTTTGGATCGTAATTATTATTACGGGATAAACGGTGCTTACTGGACACCATGGTGGTTTTTCATATCGTGGTCGGTAGATCTACAATGAGTAATAGCTGTCAACTGGTCAGTTCTAATGATGCAGTTTACAAACGGATTCAGATACGGAGGAGGGTATATGTCTGTTGTTTGATACACTGAGCCAACTACATATGGGGAACACACAATACGTGTGGGTGGGATGTTTGAACGTTGTGGTCTTGAGAAATGATTGTGGAATTTCGGTCTCGGGTTAAAGCCTACCGAATCGCGACTAGACTGTGCAGATATTTCACATGACCTGTGTGACAGAGAGATATTGCTCCGTGGTGGTCAAATGTATAAGTAACTCTTTTGGACATGTTGTCATATACATTGGAGAATGTTTTTGGACTGTAACATAGATTGGACATTGTCAGTCACAGTTTCTGAGGATAAGGAGATTTTTTGAAGGATATACAATCGGGATTGATTGACGTATGACTCATTTTTGTGATGTTTGTTAATGGCGCGTGTATTTTTTTGAAGGAGAATTGTAACAGTATACGTGAAAGTGTTTAAAATAATAGATTCACGTCTGAAACTAATTGTATTTAAGCTTGGGATGGGGAAGAAAGTTTTTTTTTTGCAGTTGGATCTTAGTACCTTTACTAAACGTTTAAAAGATTCTATGTTTGTGTAAAAAAATTTAGTTTTGTTCCTATAAAAAAAACTATAATTAGACACTGTGAGTCCTAGAAGACGCAAACATTTTGTGAATATTGAAAGAGATTATGGGCATTTTGCTAATTGGAAATGTAGCGTTGCTCTTATTTGAGATAGAAATTAATCGCACATATGCCAAAGCGCACCAATACTGATGGTTTTTTTTTTTTTGTAAATTCATTTTTATTTTATTTTTCTTTAAGCTAACTTAAATGCTACACAAAAATTCATGAAAAAACTAGCCTACTATCAACTACTTAACTAACTTACTTGCTCTATGCGGGCGCCCTAAATTACTCGATAACTTAATTCTAATGCCTTTCGACCTATTATCTAAGATATAAATATAAAAGTAAAAATACTGATGGTTGTGTCATGGGAATGTTCATCATCCAGGGTAAGAGAAGGTAGAGTACTTACATAATGTGAAGTTGATTGAAAGACGTCTATTGACTGACTGGAATTACTCTTTACTTTAAACAAGTACTAGTTTGGCAGTTGTCACATATGATAAGAATGAAAAGAGAAAATATCCAACTAGCAAGATTCAGATCGACCGAATCCCCAAAAGAGGAAAAGCCAAACACCAATAATCATCAGCTCCTCATCAAAATGATAACACCTTTATTGCGACCGTAAAAAAAGAAAAACGTAGCTTTCTAATAAATTTTATTCAAACAGAAAAAAAATTGGGATTACGCGTTTCAAAATTGTTTTCTGTTAAAATAAAATATATTGCAGGAGCAAAGTTTTTCTTTTTTTTTATGATCGGAACAGTTTTCAAAATCTGTGTTGCGTTCCTCTATATTTTTCTCTTTCTTCAGTTGGCTGTCATGATTGGTTGGCATTGTTGATTTATAGGTTTGGCTGCGTGGTTGTCATCTTTGCGGCTTTGTTCGTTTGGTACATTTTGTCATGCTAACATCAACATTATACCATTTGTGAAAACCGAAAGGGAGCTGAGCTTCAAAGCGGCCAGCTTAATGGCAGGACGGCGTAGTACTCGCCTGGAAGTACAAACTTCTTGGCCATCTGGTGCTTTAAAAATCTTCGTAATAATGCCTTTCTGTCATTGACTTCTTGGCTGAGTATTATCACATACGATGACCAGCTAATCTTTCCTCAGCGGACCTACTGCTTGATTCCATTTTGACCTCGTCAGCAAACGAGTTAAATATTCCACTATCCATCTTTTCCAAAGTCTGTCCTTGAGATTTTATGCATGTCTCCACTGCGTTCGCAAACAACTCGATTTTCTTCTATCCCTTGTGTTTCCATTGAATTAAGACACCCAAGCAAAAAGTGATTTGGAGTCAATGGTTCGTCTTCTTCAGAAGTCAGCGGTATGTCTGTCAGTGGTCGGCTGTTGATGATATTCTCGGCCTCAATCAAGACACTTCGGAATGTCCCCATCTTTGGCGCTTCTTCCCTCAGAACTCTATCCAGCAAACGTTTGACATTTTGAATAAGCCGTTCCCAGCAGCCACCAGCACTTGGGCTCGCTGGAAAGTTGAATTGATAACGCAACAGTCCGCTGCGCGGACAATTTACAATTTATAAAAATCTTTTATGGTTTGACAAAAAACAACGTTTTTCTCATGCATATGGTATAGGGTAGGTTATATAAATGTTTTTTTTTTGTATGAAAACGCCTCCAAAAAGTGGGTGTGGGTTAAAATATTTAAAAGTTATACCGAAAAAGGTTTTTTTACTGAAAACATCCCCCAAAAAAGTGGGCGTGGTAAAAAAAAATTTGTATTGGCGAAATATAAATATTCTGATTGTCTAAATATGTCTTTCAGACACTCTTTCAAAATTCCATGCAGTTGGGCCAAAAATTACGTTTTTAAAAAAGAGGTGTTGCAATGGGTGGATTTCAAAAATGTTAACACTTGTTATGTTATGTCGGATAGATGGTCTATATACCAAATTTCATAACTCTAGCTTAAAATTTAAAAAGCTCAAAAATCGGTTACACGGTGACGGACGGACGGATGGACAGACAGAGAGACATGGCTAAATCGACTCAGCTAGCGATTCTGAATCGATTTATACACTTTGAGGTTCACTTTGTTATTTCTCTATGCTACAAACTTAATATCAAAACTAATATACCCCTTATGATATTATGAAAAACTCAGAGTAACTAACAAGTAATCAGTGAAAAGCTGTGATGTTAGTCATTGATTAGCTGAGCAGCGTTTATTAATAGAGGGGAGGGGCTCTTCTATTTAAGAAAGAAAACAAAAAATCTGTCTATTATAGGGAAAATGACGAAATGTGTTTTATTTATATATATAAATTGAGCAGCAATTCATGGGCAATTGATTTTTCAAATGCAAGAGAAAGCTTTTCTTTATGAGGTTTGACAATTTGTCAGTTGAAGTATCAAACCTTCAATTGACAAATTGTTATCGTCATACACATTTTCAATAATGAAAAATCGAGAATACTTCAATGGATGCATTCGTTATTTGCAAAGCGAATAATAATAGGAATGATTTCTAATGATGGGCATACAGTTTTAGCGTTTTTAGTTTAAAGTTGAAAATATGCTAGATTGCATATTGGATATTTTATTTACACTTTTATGCATTTTACGTTCCAAATATGCTATATTTAGCATAAAAATTCTAAAATGACAAACATACTTGTGGGTGAAGTCAGCAATCCATTGGGTATTTTTTCAAACGAGGGCGAAATTGAGGAAATATACAGCCACTGGCAAAAGTATTTGCACATTGCATTGATCACACTTTAACCAAACAATGAAACTGGAATACTTTTGAAATAATAACAAATTGTTTGCTAACTTTTCTTATTATTTATATTATGTTCAAACATAAAATATAAAACATCAAATTTTAACAAGTAACTGTTAAAATCATACAAAACTAAGTGGCATAAATATTTAAGCATTCATCGAACCCCACAGTCTTTTTTGTTTTCCTACATCTGGAAGTGAACAACAAAAATATTTTTAAGTTTAAAGCTTACGATTATTTTAAGTCACACTAACTTGAGCTTCCTCCTTTTGCCGAAATAATGTCTGCAAGTCGCCTGAGCATTGAGTCTATTAAGCATTGAACTTGCTCTACTGTAATGGAACTCCAAGTTGTTATAAAATCCTTCCAAGTTTGATCTGCAGTTCTGACAATGTTTTTATGAATTTTAGGGTTTACTGTGTGCCAATGACTTTCTATAATATTAAGGTCATGACTTTGCGGAGGCCATTTTAAAATTTCTTGACCGACTTCTGCCAAATAATTTTTCTTGTTCAATGTTATATGTATTGGCGAATTGTCATGTTGAAGGATAAAATCGGTCCCGATATATCGTGAACTAGCAGCCAGTGCAACATCATTTAAAATGTTCAAAAAATGTGACTATATCATGTTTTCGGAGCACCTTACAAGTGGATACACTAAACTATATGATATGCAACCATATATCAATTTTTTGCCTTCTATGGAATGTTGTGTGGGTTAAGTGACGGTTTGTTTGGCCTTCATTTAAGCATTAGCATAAAAAAAATGCATCGATAGGTACCGATAGGTATTGATTTTGCAATTTTTGTTTATATCCATAAGTAGACTTTTAGCACTTTTAGTCTGGTGGAATACCATAAAATAGGCGAAACAAATGACTGCACTCACAAAGGTTCAAAGAACAGCATATGTATTCAAAGAACAGCATATGTATCACAGGAGCTATGCGCACCAGCCCCACAGAAGTTTTCGAAACAATTCCAAATCTCCCCCCAAATTGACCTACAGCTGATTGACACATTAGCAAAAAGCGCAGCACGTCTCAAAAAAAGAAGCTGGCTGCCTGTATCAAAGCATTTAATCACAGCACAATACTTCAGTATTAGTAGAATATGAGAACGGGGCATCTGTATACACCATCCCATATCACGACTTTGATACTAAATACTCAACCAGAATACCTAGTAGAGACGAATGGTCGTCAAACAAGGAAATAGCAATCTATACCGTTGGATCTTAAATGTAAATAGGAGTGGGATATGTGGTCTACTCCGAAATAATCGGGTTAAACACATCCATTCGATTGGCAAACTCGTGCAGTGTTTTCCAAGCAGAAATCCTAGCCGTGCTCGATGCTGCCAAATCGGATAGAATATTGGACATATCACAAGAGGATATCTACATTTACGTAGATAGCCAAGCGGCCATAAAAGCTCTTGGATCCAAAATAATAAAATCACGAGTAGTTGGACGCTGCCGCTCAGAGCTCAAGGCGACGTCCAAATTATCTCTGTTTCAGGACACAATAACGTTCCATGAAACGAAAGCAGATGAACTAGCAAGACTATGATCATCCAGCTGTATCTCCTTATGCGACAATAGGGTTAAACCCCCACTTGCTTTTAAAAAAACATAAAATAACCAGATTCACGCAAAGTGAAACAAAATCTAGGCGGCAAAACATCAACACTTACAAACACACTAAAGACCTTTGGCCGGAAATAAGCGGTAGCAAATCTAACAAGCTTTTAGCTCTGAACAGAGCTTCCATTTCATAACAATGTCATATTAGGTCACAATCTGCTGGATAAAGACTCCCATAGGATTAACCTAACTGGCTCGCACCAACCATCGTTCACAGCTTCTACAACGAGGACTTGACGGATCTAGCCACAACACCTATTGCACAGATCGTCAGCTTCTGCTGCAAGTCGGGATGGAGCAATTAACTATTTAAAGCTAATGTAGCAGCACAAGTATCAATCTTTTTATTAACGCAGCTTTCTTTTTAGTTACAACAAGGGGTATTGCTATGGGCCTATGCGGGTTTGACGACTCACTTGCGCGTCAACAACCTATCAAACCTTACTTAACCTAACACTTTAAAGTGGGTTACTTTTGAAGGGGCGAAAAATTTTAGCATCTTCCCTTTTCGCCCTTTTTGATGTTAACCCTATTCTGTCTGTAGCAATTTTATTTTTTACACTTTCACATTTGCTAAACTTAGTAGTTATTGTGTAAAAAAGAGAAGTTATGCTACCAAAACACCCCCCTGGAATTCTGCAACAGAGGTCGCTCTTTTTTTAAAAGCTCAAAATATATTTTAACTTAAGAAATTTAGAACTAATACTTTCCAAAAAAAATAAAAAAAATGTTTCCTGAATTCGATGAATATGTAAATAATTATGCCACTTAGTTTTGTATGCTTTTAACAGTCACTTGTTGCAATTTGACTAATGTTTTATATTAACTGTTTGAATACAACTGCAAACATTAAAGATAAGAAAAGTTAATAAACAATTTGTTCTTCTTTCAAAAATTATCCAGCTTTATAGTTTGGTTAGAGTGCGTGATATGCAATGTGTAAATAATTTTGCCAGTGACTGTATGTCTATGCAGACAAAATAACAAACAAACGAAGAACATATCAGTCAGTCTAACACGAAAACAAACAAAATATGCAATCATAGAAAGAGCTAAAACAAAAATGTCTTTCACATTTGACGAAATAAACAGCAACAACACAATCGAAAATTCCATATACGCCAAACAAAAAATATATGAGAACAGTCAATTAACCGCACTTCTCTAGAAGCTTTTATAGCATGCAAAAACCGAACTGGAAATTTGTGTGGTTTAGGAGTAATAAAATTCTTGCATGAAAGAATGATGGAAGAGAGGTCATTGAGATAGAGCCCGAAGATCAGATTGACAAGATAGCATAAAAGCATTGTCACTCTCTTATTTCCAAACTACAGTTGTGAACAAAGATAAAACACCACAATGGAAAACGAAATAAATTAAATTAAAAATATAGAATTTGAAACTTTGAAAACAAGTAAAGAAATCAACAGCTATATAAGCAATATAAACGAACTTTTATGTGTTTTTCTTAAATATGAGATCGCTAAGAAAAAATTGGAATGCATGTTAAGTTATCATTAATAATATTATGAAATATTTTGATAATGAAATTATAAAATATTTTGCTTAATTGAAAATAAATATTAATGCAGAAGAACCCAACTTTTTCAAAATTGATGGATTTTTTAATGTTTCAACTGGCGAAAAATTAGGGGAGGAGGAATAGCAACTTTTGTTTATAAAAGAGTAATAAACGAAACTTCAGACTACTTCCGACAAATCTCCGGGAGCTTAAAAAGGACCTTGTCATGGTGACCACACCAGACAGCTTATTAATTCTCACTTACATAATATTTCAATTTAGTTCCCAGCAAAGTCAGCAAAGTCAGCAAAGTCAGCAAAGTCAGCAAAATAAATATTCTCTTATTTCTGACCTTGCTGATTATAGTTTGTAATTTAAGTTGTACATTCTTGTAACATAGACAATATTTTAGTATTTAAGGCAATTGAATAAACGAAACTGATTCATTCGTAAAAGATTTATTAGAGAGTTTCACTTTTAGACTTCGCCCCACCAGCGCAGCGGTAAGGAGTCTTTAACTTTCTAAACTTTACATTTGGTCCTTCGAGCCATTAACGAAACGAATCAGAGAACAATTATATGCGTTACCAAGGCTACAAACAGTGGCAAAAGAAAAACATAACATACTACATTAGTATTTAATCATAATCCTAAAAGGTGTAGCGTTGCCAGGGCTAACACTGGTAGTGAACAAAAGTGTTAACAGTGTAATTCCATTCAGTGATAAAAAAAAAACGAAACATGGCTGATGAGGTTGAAGTGTTCATCATCAAGAACAAGACAAAAGGTCCTAGCGGAAGAGCTAGAGAAAGCAGCGATAAATTTCAAGAAGGATAGCGTGTCTAGGAAGACTCAACGCTATAAAGAAGAGCGCTAGAAAAAAAATCCAACAACAACCATATTAAAATTAAAGAAAACATAAAACACGATACTCCATATATTGAGAGGGACACATATGGAAAGGTTTAACATATGTTTAACGAACTCAAAACTTTGCTCGAAAATATTACACCTGCAGAGGAAATGCCTACCTACTCACCACCATCCAATAATACATCAGTTAGTACTCTCCAGACTCAAAGATTGAGGAAGCTCCATGTAAAAATCGAGGCTATAATCGGAAACATGGAGGAATTCGAGGAAACATTCCGAGAGTATTCGACACAGATGTGTGAATACCAAAAAAAAATTCTGTGGAACAACTGAAAAAAATGACAGAATTACATGAAGATTTCATGTCAAATGCAACAGAGCAAGATATGAAATCCCCATATGTCGTTGATCAAAAATACAATGAAATCCAGAGAGATATAAACCAATGCCTCCATAGAACGGCCTCGGCATTAGGTAAGACCAGTGAAAAAAAAGGAAGCGAATCATTCCGACACAAAATTGCCACCTTTGAAGATACCTACATTTAGGGGAAATTATCTAGAAAGGTGTTCATTTGCTGATATATTTTCTACAATAATACACAACAAGCAAAATTTGAATACCACCGAAAAAATGGAATATTTGAAAACGCATTTAGAAGGAGAACCAATGGCATTAATTCAACATCTAACGATCTCAAGTGCCAATTATACATGTGCCTGGGAGACATTAAAGGCACGGTATGACAATGAGAGAAAGATTGTATCAATGCACTAAGACAAGATGCTTAAGGCTGGTCATCAAGGAACCCAATCATCAGCAAACTCGATAAAGGCAATCTTAGATGCAATCAGGGAAGGATTGTCAGCTATAAATAATATGGGAATCAACACGAAATCGTGGGATCCTATAATTGTTCACCTAGTAACCAGGGCATTGGATCAAGAAATCAGAACTCTGTTCGAACAAGGTCTGGAACAACCAAATAAGATGCCCGCGCTTCAAACACTATACGATTTCTTAGCAAGAAGATATCAGGCTTTGGATGTTTTATCTTCCACCAGGCAAAGGCATTTTAAAGCCGTAGACGACACTTAACATATTACGCGAAACTACCATGTTTCAACCAAACCAACCTGTGTATTTTGCCAAGGAGAACACAATATATATTCCTGCCGCAAGTTCATGGGCTGGACTCCTAAGGAGCGCAATGACCATGTAAGGACAGCGAGACTCTGTGTAAATTGTTTACGACATGATAAACAAAGTCCCTGCATGAGTAAAAATAAATGCAAGCAATGCAATAAAAAACATCATTCCTTGTTGCATTTGGAAAAAGTAGAAGGAAGACAACCAGATCATCCCCGGAACGATGTACAGATTCAATCTAATCACGGACATCAGAGCCAAAATATCCTGCTTGCTAAAGCAGTTGTAAAGGCACGCGGTGCTAGTGAACATGGTCAGTGCACCGAACTCCGTGCACTTATTGATCAAGGTTCACAAGCCACCCTAATAACGAAAGCTGTGGCTCAAACGTTAAGACTCAGAAAGCAAAAGGTTCACGTTGAAGTAAGTGGTCTGGGAGCTACTGATGCAGGAACAGCACGCAGCAAGGTAGAGCTAACAATTCTCCCGAGATTCTCCTCCAACTTCAAGATAAACATAGAAGCTCTTGTTTTACCAAAACTAACAAGAACTTTACCAGATAAGGAAGCTTACAATATGATGAATGACCAGTTTAAAACTATAAGACTAGCAGATCCAACATACAACATTCCTGGAGGAATAGACCTGATCATAGGAGCTGACTTCTATGGAGACGTAATTCTTGACGGCTTGAAAAGAGGAGTTGGAAATTCTCTTATAACCCAGAATTCCCAACTAGGATGGCTTATCTCCGGTCGGACATCAACTCGAAGGAATGACAAAATCAAAATCAATGGTCTTGTCGTTCAAACATCATTAGATAAACAACTCGAAAGATTTTGGGTAATTGAAGAAGTCTCTCCACAAGGCCACCAGAATACAAGTGATCAAGAATGCGAAGATTCTTATCACGAATCTCATTTTCGTGACAAGGATGGCAGATACGTAGTCAAAATTCCTTTCAAAAAGGAAGCGGATGAATATAAGTTGGGAGAATCCAAGAACAGGGCCATAGCTAGGCTGCGGCAGCTCGAAAAGAAGTTCAGTACCAACAAGGAACTTAAGGCTGATTACACAAAGGTGATGAATGAGTTCCAACAACTAGGGCACATGGTAGAAGTGCCCAATATGGATAAGTTCAACACCAAGGGTTACTACTTACCTCATCATGCAGTGCTTAAACCTGATAGTACTACGACGAAATTACGAGTAGTATTTGACGGATGAGCAAAAACGTCAACTGGAGTAAGCCTAAATCAACTAATGATGGTGGGCGCCAGGCTCCAAGCGGAAATTACAACAATTATAATGCGCTGGAGAACTCACAAGTACGTCTTCACCGCAGACATTGAAAAAATGTACAGGCAGATAAAACTCAATAGCGAGCATCAGACCTATCAACGTATCCTATGGCGAAGTGAATTCAATCAACCAATAAGGGAGTACAAACTTACAACAGTCACATATGGGACCGCGTCAGCACCATACCTAGCCATTAAAACACTGCAACAGTTAGCTTTTTTTTTATAATTTACACGTACTCAAGGGGTTGTGAATACCCTTTTATATGTTACCATAGTACGAGCGTTAGGGAAGGGGAAGAAAGAGAGGATAGGAAAAATTTTGGATGTAGTGGAGACTTAAACTCCATGGGTGGTGTCCAGTAGCTTCGGGGAGTCACTTTTTCTTGTGTTCGTTAAATTTGAAGAAATTCAAGATGGTGTGCATACTTTTAGGTACTACACCGACCTATTTATTTCTTTTAAATAAAAGTGAAATGGATTTTGGTTGGGATTGAACGCGCAACCTTCCACTCAACAGACGAACACATTACCACTACACCGCACCCACCCACAGTTAGCTACCGATGAACAACGAAGATATCCCTTAGCAGCAGAGATTGTCAAAAACGATTTCTACGTGGACGACGTAATGTCTGAAGGAGACACACTAAAGGAATGTAAGGAAGCTCAAGGACAACTAATTAAGTTATTAAAAGGCGGTGGATTTCATCTTCGAAAATGGGCAGCAAACCATTCGTCTCTTCTTCTGTTATACCAACATTACTTCTGTTATGCATGTGAATTTTTCTGCATAATGTCTTAATGTCTGCATAATGTCTCATTCTGTAAGGCCTACGGAAATAACGGGTGATTTTTTAGCTGGTTTGGTTTTGGCAACACTGGTTTTGACAGCTGACGTGTGTTTAGTACCTTGTGTCACTGTCAAACAGCTTCAGTTTGGTTTGCAATTTAACCATGGATCGTCTTACAAATGAACAACGCTTGCAAATTGTTGAATTTTACTATCAAAATTCGTGCTCGGTACGAAATGTTCATCGCGCGCTGCTTCCATTTTATGATCGGCATTCTCGACCTTCTGAGCAGTCTATTCGGAAGATTGTGACCAAATTTCGCACCAAATTTACTTTGTTGGACATTAAACCACCAACACGTTTACGTACTGTGCGTAGTGAAGAAAATATTGCGGCCGTATCAGCTAGTGTGACAGAAGACCGCGAAATGTTGATTCGGCGCCGTTCCCAGTAGTTAGGCCTTTGTTACAGCACTACGTGGAAAATTTTGCGGAAGGATTTGGGCGTAAAGTCTTTTAAGATACAGCTGGTGCAAGAACTAAAGCCAGCTGACCTACCGCAACGCCGAATTTTTGGTGAATGGGCTCTTGGAAAGCTGGCCGAGGATCCGCTTTTTTATCGAAAAATTGTGTTCAGCGATGAGGCTCATTTTTGGTTGAATGGGTACGTAAATAAGCAAAATTGCCGCATTTGGAGTGAAGGTCAGCCAGAAGCATTGCAACAGCTACCAATGCATCCCGAAAAAGCCACTGTTTGGTGCGGTTTATGGGCCGGCGGCATTATTGGGCCATATTTCTTCAAAGATGATGCGAATCGCAGCGTTACTGTCAATGGTGAACGCTACCGAGCGATGATAACAAACTTTTTTTTGCCCGAAATGGAAGTTCTTGACTTGCATGTTATGTGGTTTCAACAAGACGGTGCCACATGTCACACAGCACGCGAAACAATGAACAATGGGCCGGTCAATTGGCCGCCTAGATCGTGCGATTTGACACCATTAGATTATTTTTTGTGGGGGTATGTCAAGTCTAATGTCTATAGGGACAAGCCCGCTTCGATTGACGCACTGGAAGGCAACATCCATGCATTCATTCGTGAGATACCGGCCGATATGTGTGAAAGAGTATGCCAAAATTGGACTCAGCGGATGGGCTACCTGAGACGCAGCCGCGGTCAACATTTGCATGAAATTATCTTTAAACATTAAATTGCAAGGTTCAAACTATCGATTCAAATAAATATTTCATTCATTTTTTCGAATTTTTTGTGTTTTTTTTTTTTTAAAAAGTTCTAAACCTCTTAAAAAATCACCCGTTAATTGTTTGTGGAAACTAAATTTTATTGTCTTATATGGATTAATTGTAAGTTATACAGAACTTTTTTTTTTTGTTTTTTTTTTTTGTTGATACCGCGAAACCCCAGCTTCAGATAATTATATATCAACTTTTTTTCTTAAATATTTCTTGGTTTACAAAAATAGTTAATTTTGAATAAGGACATAAGGACATGAAAGGCATTATAAATAAGTTATCGTTAATTTTAAAGCGCCCGCATCTGGCCTGTTATTTAGTTAAGTAGTTGATAACTAAGCTAGTTTTAATGAATTTTTGTCTAGCACGTGTGTAATTTAAAGAGGAAGAAAAAAAAAAGTTATCAGGGATGTTGCACAGATCTACTGATCACATTTTCCAAGAAATTAACATAAAATTTTGTTATTAGAACACCTTTCGTTTTATCGAACCCCCGTCAGCGACTAACGCTGATCATGCTCTAGGCAAAACTTTATTTTGTAGCAATTAGGTTCACATTGATCTCATATCGCGTAAAGACAAACAGCTAATGCACGTATATCATGCGCTCATGCAACACTTAAAGCCATATTCATAACTTTCGGCCTCGTTACTTTGATATTTATCATGCTGAAAAGCTTAGCACAATTACAAATGAATTATTTTAGCCACACGCAAATGCCAGCTTTATCTTGAAGCCGTCACTATTCCCACGCCCACTTTTGCTAAATTTAAATCAATTTGTCCGAAAATTCGTGTCTTATTGATATTTTCTGTGATCAAGAGTTCGCACGCCTCAAGCGTCCGACAGTCATATTTCGCTGAGATTTCGAAGCATACACACACAAAAAAAAAAACGTAATTACGCCATCAATCCGCGCAGCGCGCAAAACATGGCCCCGGATATCGTTTAACTGCAGCTGGAGAACAATAATCAAGTGGCTTACTGACAACTGCGAATTAAAAGTAAATAAATGCTTCGCAGAACAAATTGCATGGCCCGCTGCCATCGGGTGACTCTGAGTTTTGTGGGCGGGTGGTGGCTGAACACAGCCGCGTAACTAGCCCCTGCTGTGAACAATTGCTATGACGGACGGTTCACGTAAGAACACTCTTGTTTGCTCACACTCTAGCCCTTGTGTGCATTTCGTTTTTTTTTTTAATAAACAATCACAAAATATAATTACTGGTGGAATTATCGTCGCGCGACGATTAGCGTGTTATGATTGAATGTGCCTCGAAGGAAATTCGTTTTCCCAACGTCCATTACCGCAGCCTACCACAGCGGCAGCAACAGTATAAAAAATACCAACACTACACTGCTCATGGATTGGCATGGTGGCAACAACGGTTAGACAGCCATCTGGCCGGAGCTGCTGTTCGACGAGTGGCGCTATTGTTCTGGTATCTTTTCAATGACAGCTTAAGCAGCTCAATATAGCAAACTGCAACTGCAACTACAGGAGATACAGCAGCAAAGAATAGGAGCCATAGCTTAAGTGCGGCTGCAGCTGACCACCACCATCCGCAAAAGTTGGGATTTTCACCTATACCGCACTGTTCCCTGATCGGGTTCAAAGTCAAATAAGAAAAGTTCATTGCATTTCGGTGCCGATATCTGATTGAGTTTGATTGTTTAAATTAATTCTAATCGATAAATAATAATCAGAGACGTGTTGTAATTTATGCTGTTCGGTTTGTTGTTGTTATTTTTTTTTTGTGCATAATATGGCAAACAATTGGCTGATTGATTTATGTGCTTTGTAAGATGGAAAACACTATGTCTCCGGAGATTAATTAAGATTGAGTGAATTGATTTTCAGATCAGTTTGGTTGCTTTGCTCTGGCGCTGAGTAATCGAGGTACAATGGAACTTTGTTTTGAAATTGAAGAAGTTGATTGAATGCAATATATGTATTTGTGTGAGGTGATTACATGTACAGTATATTTCATTGAAATAAAAAGAGTTGACACGCGAACTTGCTCAAGAGAAGATCAAAGGAGACCATCTCAAATCGCATAGCTAAGAGATTGCAGTTTTATTAAATTGCAGACCTGTTTAGGAAATTAAGATTTTATTGGAATATACTTAAAATGAATTTTCGTTTTGTTGGGATATTTTCCCAAAA
The DNA here is from genome assembly GCA_949824845.1 of Rhingia rostrata. Taxonomy (NCBI): domain Eukaryota; kingdom Metazoa; phylum Arthropoda; class Insecta; order Diptera; family Syrphidae; genus Rhingia; species Rhingia rostrata. The sequence goes on from OX463757.1 coordinate 63,382,482, forward strand.
ATTATAAGAGTTGGATGCTTCGAACATGTTGTGCCAAAAATTTGCTTGCCATCGAGTAGTAAAATTTCATCTTTTACTACTCGATGGCAAGCAAATACAAATTTTTGGCACAACATGTTCGCTTGGACCTAGGCCTAGATTTTTCTTAGAATCATAGATGTGTGCGTGTGTACTTCCTGCATGATGGCGGAACTTCTGTTTTATGCCGACTCCGAACGGCGAATTTGAGATAAACTTTGTGTTCATGTGTGCGGGTGTACTTCTTGCGTGATGGCAGAACCTCCTGTCTTATGCCGAGTCCGAACGGCGAAATTGAGATTAACTTGTCTGGAAAATAATATTTCTTGGATCATTTTTCATATTATCACGAGAGGAGGGCCAGTGAAAAATCATTTAGGTGTTGCTACGGCACTCATCGAACCCAAACCCGGACCATGCAAACTTTTCAGAAAAAGATTGTCTTCGGGGCACGATATTTAGACAATGTATTTATATATATATTTACTTTATTTATAAAGAGAGGTATAGAATTTCAAAATGGAATAAAACAAAGATGATTTCAAAGTGTCGTAAAATTAACTTTATTCGAAAGATAATCTTCGGGCATATGACCGCCACACCTGGCACGGACGTAGTCTTATATGGTGGTCCAATTTTCGATCACTTTTTCGAGCATTTGTGGCCGTATTCGTCCTCCAAGTAATCAATCATTTCAGTCTTATCAGCGTAGACTTCTGACTTCACATATCCCCACGGAAAATATTCAAACGGCGTTAAATCAAATGATCTTCGTGACCAAATCACAGGACCAAAACGCGAAATTTTGCGCTCACCAAACGTTTCCTTCAACAAATCAGCGTAGACTTCCGACTTCACATTTCGCCACAGAAAATATCCAAGCGGCGTTAAATCGTACGATCTTCGTGACCAATTCACAGGGCCAAAACGCGAAATTTTGCGCTCACCGAACGTTTCCTTCAACAAATCCATTGTGGCACAAGCTGTGAAACATGTTGCGTCGTTTTGTTGAAACCACAGCTTCTGCACATCATGGTTGTTCAATTGATGAACTAAAAAGGCAGTAATCATGGCTCTATAGCGGTCATCATTGACTGTAACGTTCTGGCCAGCATCGTTTTTGAAGAAGTACAGACTAATTATTCTACCAACCCATAAAACACACCAAACAGACAGTTTTTGTCGAGGTTTTTGTGGATGTCTCAACATACACTCATCACTTCAAATCCGTCTGTTTTATTTATTGACATATCCATTCATTGATTTGATGGTTGGGTGTTGTAGAACGAGGGTAGACTCTGATTGGCTTTAACTTGGCAATCCCCAGTGTTGTTACTCTGACTACACATCAAGTGTTTATTTTTTACCTCTAAGTGGTAACCATCGGGAGTGTTGATAACACGACGTAAAACAGTAACACTATAAACAGCCAGGTCAGAATGGCACGGAATGAATACCCGGCCTGCTGTCCCAGGCGAACCTAGACAAGCTGCTTCGACATATTCGGACATCAGGTTGTCTAGGAGTTTCAAGAGTTAGTCAGGCCCCTTGATAAGTAGTGGATACTGATGGCCCCGTGTCCTAGGGGTATTTAATAAATTGGAGCTGGCCCAGGTTGGGGGTTGTGCTTTGGGTTAACTACCCAACCATGGAAAAATCTAAAGGGAATGAAGCAAACAATTGCCTCGGAAATGACTGATTTTATTGCTGACGACACGGCTAAACGAAAAAAGGACAAAACGACGTTCATATGTGCACCTGGAATGTGAGAACATTAAACAGGAGAGGTGCAAGTGTACAACTAGCAGAAGCACTAAACTGCTACAAAGCAGACATTACTACCATCCAGGAAATACGATGGGGTGGGCAGGGCAAAAAGAGGATGAAAAACTATGACATCTACTACGGACCGTATTATAGTGAGAAGAAACAGCGACTTTTCGGATGCCGATTTGTTATAAGTGCCAGACTTAGGCAAGAAGTCTTATGTTTCGAAGACATTAGTGAACGCATTGTAATAATCCGCGTCAAGACCGAATTCGCAAACATAAGTCTTATATACGCTCATGCCGCAACGGAGGAAAAAGATGATATAGCTAAGGACTGCTTCTATGAGCTCCTTGACAAAACCTATAAGCGACTACCGAAGTACGATGTTAAAATCGTGCTGGGAGATTTCAACGCAAAGGTATGAAGAGAAGACAGTATTGTCGGAAAACATAGCCTACACGACAACACGTCTGGTATCGGAATTAGGCTAATTGACTTCACTACGGAACGAAATGTCACTATAGCCAGCACACGGTTTCCTCACCACGATATCTATAAGGGGAAATGGCGGTCTCCAGATCAACGAACGGTCAATCAAATTGATCACATAGCGATAGACAATAGGCACGCATTCAGTATTTAGGATGTCCGAACATTCCGAGGAGCTAACATCGACTCGGACCACTACCTTGTTGCAGCCAAAGTTAGAATGCGGATATCCACCACGCCATAACAATCCAGAAATACTGTAAAAAAATTTAATGTCGAAAGACTGCAATCGCAAGAGACCGCCAATACCTTAACATCGATACCATACCACCAGCATCGAATGTCGAAGAACTATTGCAACGATGCCAACAAGCCATTAGATCAGCCGCAACTGATGTGCTAGGTTTCTCGCGCCCACCAGCAAGAAACCCCTGGTTTGATGAAAAATGCCGACAGATGCTCGCAGCCAAGAACGAGGCCTACAAGGCTTAGCTGCAGGTGAAGACGAGAGCTGCCATTGAGCTCTATAGGCAGAGAAGAAGGGAAGAACGCCGGCTTTTTAGAAAGAAGAAAAAAGGGGACGAAAAGCGTGCGATCGAGGATACAGAGAGGTGCCACTCCAGGAAAGATGTTCGCAAGTTTTACCAAAGTGTAAAACGTCAAAGCCAAGGATACAAGGCTCGAACAGAATCCTGTCGATATGAACAAGGAAATATCGTAGTTGAGACACAGTTGATGCTGAGGATATGGTAGAACCACTTCTGCAGACTGTTAAACGGCGATGACGAACGACATTGCGCTGTCAGGCAGAACGAACCAACAACCTGATCGGCCCTTATCAGTGTGGTTTTAGGCCACGAAAGTCTACAACCGATCAAATCTTCACACTTCGGCATATCCTGGAAAAAATCCAAGAAGTCCAAATCGATACCCACCACCTATTCATCAATTTCAAAGCCGCATACGACAGCATTTATAGAGATGAACTATACAGTACAGAGGCATGTCTAGTTTTGGTATACCGCCCAAACTCGTCCGTTTCTATAGGATGACGATGGGGAATTCTCGCTGCTCCATCAGGGTCGAAAACGCCCTCACCGACACCTTCGATACCAAAGGATTTAGGCAAGGCGATGCGCTGTCATGTGACTTCTTCAATCTGATTCTTGAGAGGATTGTGCAAAACTCCAAGCCAACACCAGAGGCACAATTTCCCAAAAATCTGTATAACTACTAGTATACGCCGACGATATTCACATCATTGGTAGGACCCAACGTGATGTCATTGCCACGTTTGCTAGTATAGAGAAAGAAGCGGCAAAAATGGGTTTAGCTGTAAATGAGAGCAAGACGAAGTATATGCCGTCAACACGAAAGACCACACAACATCGATAAATTAGACAGAACGTCACAATTTACTGATACAGCTTTGAGGTAGTACGGGAATTTGTCTATCTCGGCTCCGCTATTAAGTCCGACAATAACATCTCGTCAGAATTTAAACGAAGAATTACTCATGCCAACCGCTATTTCTTCGAGCTAAGAAGGCAATTTAGTAGAAAAGCCGTCACTCGAACTACTAAGGAGATCCTATTTAAGACCCTGATCATCCCAGTCTTGCTCTACGGAGCTGAAGCATGGACCGTCTCAAAAGCGGATGAAGTAATCCTTTGTCGATTTGTGAGGAAAATTCTTCGAAAAATCGTCGGTCCCCTTTGCGTTGACGGGCTATGGAGGCAAAGATTCAACCAAGATACGAGCTGTACAGCAACATACCCCTGGTCAAAAAAAACTCGGCATTGGAAGTTTAAGATGGCTAGGACATGTAGAACGAAAGGACACCTATACTCCGGATCGTGGGGTCTGTGATTCCCAGCCAGACGTCGGACGCAGTAGAGGAAGACTTCGCCTTAAGTGGCGCGCAGAAGTAGAAACCGACCTCAACCAACTTGGAGTGCGCAACTGGAGGCAGTTAGCTAAGGACCGGGCTAGTTGGAGAGGCATGTTGGTTTAGGTCCAGGTTCATTGCGGACGGGCGCTACAGCCCGGAATGAAGTAAGTAAGAACTTAAGTATGTAAGTCTTCAGACGTGAGTCTATTGATTTTGAAATACCAAACAAAACTAGAAATTAATTACTTCGCAGCTGAAAAAATGGCTACCAGTTAAAAAAGTGTTTCCAACTTAAAGTTCTATACCTCTAAGAAAAACACCGTTATAAAGGTTTTTGCCACGCGCACATTTTAAAACCATTTTTGGGACAATTTTAAAGAAATACGAAAAAAGTTTTATGATTAAGTCTATAGATTTGGGGGCATTTTCCTAAAATAAAACCATTTGTATGATCTACATATAGTGAAACGTTATTTTTTGTCGAACCATAAAAAATTTTAATAATCTCTCTGAGCAACATATTGCTTCAATGTCATTTTCTATATTTCATACCAATAAACCACTTTTTGGGGGCATTTATTTAAAGGATGTATTGGGAATGTGTACTTAATGGTTCGCACACCGGAATGTAGAAATTATCATTTAGAAGCTAACTCTCTGTAACAAACTCAAGAATGAGCTACAGGATTTAAGAAATCGCGAGACTTCTACATACCTCGAGGGGTTGACTGCTGACAAGACTTCAAACTACTCACTATGGAAAGCCTTGAAGTCCATAAGGAAACCCAAAATACACTCGCCACCAATTAGAAAAGCTAACGGCGAATGGTCAAAAGGAGACAAAGAGAAAGCGGATTTATTTGCCGAGCATCTAGAGGAAACGTTCAAGCCTTTGAACGAAGAACCGAATGCCAATACGGCAGCCGACAACTATAAAGTAAAAGCCGTTTCCCTGTGCGAGCTTCTTATGACAATAAGCAAGTTGAAAAATAACAAAGCTCCAGGATATGATTTAATCACCGACGAAATCCTGAAGGAGCTACCGAAAAAAGCATTAGTTAAGTTGCTCTACATTATAAATGCTTCTCTGAGACTTTTATATGTACCAAGGCAATGGAAAGTCGCCGAAGTCATTATAGTTCCGAAACCGGGGAAAAGTCCAAACGATAAGAAATCGTATAGACCCATTTTGCTCCTGCCGGAAATATCTAAGGTTTTCGAGAAAATGATGCTAAAACGATTACAACCAGTAATTGAAGAAAGACGCTTGATCCCAGATCATCAATTCGGCTTCCGGGTCAAACATTCCACAATCGATCAGGTTTATCGAATAACGAATGAAATTGAAAATACTCTAGGATGGGAAAAGATTTGCTCTGCCGCTTTTCTCGACGTCTCACAAGCTTTCGACAAGGTATGGCACGAAGTTCTAAGGTATAAATTAAGGACAACCCTACCGACAAAATTATACAAAATACTGGAATCCTACCTTGAAAACAGACTGTTTCGTGTTAGACATGAGATTGAATACTCAGAATTCAAAGAAATCCACGCCGGTGTTCCGCAGGGAAGTGTTCTCGGACCAATCCTATTCTTGCTCTACACAAGAGATATACCACAAGATGAAGGGACTATCGTAGCAACGTTCGCAGACGATACGGCTATCCTCGCAATGGAATCATCATCAACGGGAAAACTCGAACGGGCTCTTAACAAAGTATGTGAGTGGACAAAAACCCGGCGAATTGCACTTAACGAGACCAAGTCAACGCATGTCAATTTTACGTACAAAAAGATAAACAACTTACCTGTTTTTATTAACTCTGCACAAATACCATACGCAAATGAGGCAAAATATCTAGGAATGACTCTAGACGCAAAGCTTAAGTTGAAGCCACACGTTAAAAAAAGCAGGACGAGCTCGCAATCAGACTCAGAGAAATGTATTGGCTACTTGGAAGATACTCGACGCTAAGCATATACAACAAACTGCTTCTGTATAAGCAAGTGCTAAAACCTTGTTGGACATACGGTATACAGCTTTGGGGTTGTACCAAACCAAGCAGTATTGCTATACTGCAAACATTCCAAAACAAAACCCTAAGAGCAATAGTGAATGCTCCATGGTATATTAGGAATAGTGATATTCACAGAGATTTAGGAATTGCTACCGTGAGTAACGAAGCAACAAACTTTGCTCGCAAACTTCGTACTCGCAAATATGTTCATTGTAATAACGAAATAATCCGTACTCTGGACGTGACAAACCTTGAGCGCCGGCTACAAAGAACAAGACCGTTCGACCTAGCGCCATAAGTAAAACCGCATGTAATGGCGGTATTAGTAGGTGCGTTCACTGGAATGCTACCTACCAAACGCGATTAACACTACAGAAGCGTAAACTACTTGTTAAGGATACTTAGTCGTAGTCACCACAAAAAAAAAATGAAGAAATGAGAGGAATAAATTCCATACTACTACGAGCACGCGCAGCCGGTTCTCATAGTGCCTCTCTGAGGGGTGAGGTTTAGCCCTTAGGCATATATTGACTGACATTAATGAAATTGTCAGGCCCGAAAATATATGAGTTGGGCATAACCAATGGTACGGACCACTGGTATTCTATAAGGTTTACTCACTTCCGGGCGCACACGAAAAAAAAAGAAGCTAACTGTTGTATTTTAACCGGGGAATGTTTAGATCTCACGGAATATTACCGTCATCCAACCATTCTTTTTACTAAGTTTTATGTACTCTTTTTGTTTGCCAAATCTGAAAGGCTAAGTAAAGATAAGATTTCCTTGACAGTTGATAAAACTCGGATTATCGCGAGAGGAGAACAAGTAAAACATTTATTTGTTGTTACCACTGCGAATTGAACCAAGACTTTCTGTGCTGGAGTTCATCGCAATCAACCATCGCGCTACTTAACTTAAATTGCCTACTGATCACTTACTTTTGTCAAAATTACCATTTAATTAAATGTTTTGAATAAATTCCAATAAAAACAACTTTTTTTTAAATTTGTTGCACAAAAAAGGAAAACTTTTCGCTTTAATTCTTTAAAAATTCATTTCATTATAACTAACAAAATATACAAATAAATGTTTAAGTTTAATCTTAATCGATAATTACACAAAAAAATAACAAACTTAAAAAAAAACTAATAAAATCGATTCTCACAGAAATAAAAATTGTTCACACGAAAAATAAATGTACAATTAAAAAAAAAAATTTTTAATTACAAATTAATGGCATCAAAGAACACGACGATAATTTGTTTATGTTTTCGGTTTATAATCAAATTATTCTCATTACATCGTAGGTTGATAACTAAACCGTAATTCTACTCTTACAATATTTACATTTACATTTTTGTAATCTTTACAAATAAATAATTAATTTACGTTTTCTATAGTGTTTTACATTGAATTCGATTAAAAACCACTTTTCACAGTTTATGACCCAATCGAAATGTGCTTATATTATTTTATTCATTTTTGAATATAAATAACGTTAAGTTTTAGATTGTGTTTTATTATTTTTTGTAAATTGAATTTTTTAAGTGGGTATACCGTACTCAGTTGACGTAATATTTTTTGTCTAAATTTATTATTTTTTTCTTTAAATAAATAGTTTCGAGTTACATAAACAAAGCCTTATTGATAATTTTTCAGATTATAAAAAAATAATAAGACAGAAAAAAATCGATACGAAATAGAAAAATAATTTATTCATAACTCAGTGTGTATCTCAGCCTCTTGTGGTAAATTTTCCGATTAATATTTCTTCTTAACCCGCGGAGCGGTAATGAATATGATAAATGATTACTTGCTTGACATGCAATTAGCTTGCTGTACTTTCTGTATTTATCTGTGTATAGAAAAAGCGTTGTATAGATTCTCACTATACAACGCTTTTTCTTTTTCTTTTCGCTTAATTAATTAAATCATACAGATTTCAATTAGATGGGGGGAATTGTCTGCTTGGTTTACCATTACCACTGCTTCAGTAGTTACCGTCATGCAGTTGGTGGTACGTGCAATTGGTTGGTGGTATTTTATTGGAAACGTAACAAACAAAACAACACTTACAATTACTGCATAAAGCACCCGCATGCAGGGTGTACTAGTATGAGCAAGATTGCAAGCGTCAGCAACACCATCACCATGGAAACCAAAGTGGTAAATTAGAGTCCGAGTCATTTGTCAATCTCGTCCGATAGATAATAAAGTGAATTTTCATTTCAAAATCTATCTTACCGATACTTATACTCAGATTTGATTGTGATTGGCAATTGTAAGGTCAATATCAAGAGCGAAGTAATATAATTACTTTGCCGTCTAGTGAGAGATAGAGAAAGAGAGAGCTTGATTGATTATAAATTAATGGCGAACAAACGTTGGAGTTGGCAGCGGCTTGAGCTTGATTCGATTGGACACTGTAAGTTGATTCATTGGCGCTTGCAGGTTTATGTTTATGAATGTTATGTAAATTATAATATTTTATATCCTAAGGAATACAATTCTAAGCTTGAGAAATTGCATCTTTGGCGGTTCACATCTAGGGGAAATGTAGTTCTCGTGCTTAGAAGCATTAATGCTCGATTAATGTGGATACAAATAGCCATGAGTCGTTTAATTGATCGGTTATTGATAAGATGGGGCATATTAGTGACATGCAAGAGTGATATGGGTGGAATTGGTTTGAAAGGCATATATAGCTGCAGATTGTATAATGACTGTAAGATTACAAAAATGTAGGCGCAAGGACAGGTTTTCACTTTGAAAATTAGAATAATCATATTGAACGGTGAATGGGCTTTAAAACGAGAAGTCACACAGATTCAAGTAGAGAAAGTAATTCAGTTATGAGTATACGTTCAATGTGTATTTGCAGCGCTTGTGCAATACACATTGTTATTAGCATGTTAAAATTAGCCGCATTCCTCAGTTTGATATACAACTCTTTTGATTTGAAGTATATGTGGAAATGAAACTGTTTATTTGAGTGAATCGTATACCTATAATTAATAAAAATAAATAAATAAAAATACTGTTAAATATAGTCGATACATAAACCAAGACCTAATCATTATATTTATGATAAGGTGGTTGTACTAAAGCATCATTTTCCAAAGAGCACCCGAATATATTTTTTTTATAATTTGCGCGCACTCAATTTGTAATGAATACCCTTTAGATGTTTTAGCACAGAGCGGGCGTTAAGGAAATTCGGGATAAGAAGAAAGGATATACCGATGCACATTAGTTTTAAATGCCTGTAAGTTATTATAGAAACGAAAAACAGAGTTTGGTAGAGCATTCCACATTCGTGTTGTTCGGTTTATGTACGAATCTCTATATTTCAGCGTTCGTCCGTAGATAGGCTTGAGGGTTAACTGATTTGCATTCACACCGTAATGAGTGTTGCGGCTGAATTGTTGAATGGGAGGAATGCAGCTGGCTATTTCATTTGAGCATTGGTTGTTAAAATAGCGATAAAACAATGTAAAACAGGAGATATATCGACGGTGTTCATGCAAAACTAAAGAGTTCGATATTCAAATGTCTACTATAAATTTTTTCGCATGCGTTTGAATCCTATCTAGGAGGTGCAATGTTTGGTGCACCCGACCAGATATGGGCATTAAGGAAACCTAGACATTTCGCTGCGTTTTTAGCGATGGTCGTCCCAACGTAAGTCGTTACTAACACACATACCTAGCATGGAAAGTTTTTCGTATTATTTTTGATGGAAGCTTGTCAGGCAATTATTTTAAATAGACATTGGAATTAAAAAAATTAATGTGTTGGGAATTTTTAATAAAGGTTTAAATCAATCTAAGAAACATTTTAAACATCGCTGTTAATATAATTGTGTTCAAATAATCCGTTACGATGCAAATATTATAATTTATTGAAATGTCTATACATTGCATGTCTAACTAAACTTGTGAATAACCAACCAAAATATTGCCTCCTTTTCTCAGATTGCGCTGTTGTTTTAGTTGTTAAATATTATTAAATACTATTTAAACCAAATTTATAGGGAACATTATGGTACTTGCTAGTAAATCAGTTCAAGACAAGAGACAAGATAATTCGATTCAATTGTATTTCACAAGAAAAAAACTCAAGCATGAACCTTGTTTTTTTTTTGCGTCAAATACAAACATACTTAATATGAACAAGCTGCCATTTTCAATTTTTTTTATTTAAACGATACAATTTTCATTTTTGAAATCAACAACTTCATTGTCACTTTCGGGCTTAAACAATCATGAAGATTGAGCATAAACATTGCTGACCAACAACGTTTGTGATGCTAGAAACATGATCGTTGTATGTGCGAGTGAAAATTATTTTGCTCGGATTAATACGAAATTGAGCACGATCATTGTTGATCAATAACGTTTTTAATTAAAAAAAAAACTTGAAAATCCCGTTGCCTTTTATATAAACAATATTGGTGTAACACTTTTTCCACTTTGGATTTGGTGCGTGCCTACCATCAAATTCCAGTCGAATCTAAAGACATTTCGAAGATTGACATCTGCACATCTTTCGGTTTAATTAAATTCGCCCGGATTATTTTTGGTCTAAAGAATGCCTCTTAGTCATTTCAACGCTTTATAGATTCCATTACCCGCAAATTTATTTCTGCTTTGCATACATCAATGATGTTCTAATAGCATCTTCACATGGAAAGTAACGTCTAAAGCACGCGGAAACGATCTTGCGAAAATGGAACAAAATCGGACTAGTTGTAAGCCTGGACAAACGTTGTTTTTCAAAGTCTTCCGTTGAGTATTTGGAGAATACCATTGATGCTAGTGGCATACGGCGAACACAAACAAAGGTAGAAGCCATCACCAAATATCAACCTCCACAAACGGTCAAGCAGTTGCGAAGGTTTCTTGGAATGATAAAATTCTGTCGTCAGTTTGTACCAAATGCGGCCCAATTAAGAACTTTTTCTTAACAAATATCTCGAAGGTAATAAGAAGAAAAATGACAAACATAAAATTGAGTAAACCCTACAATTGCTTAAGCCATTTCAGGTGTGCAATGATCAGTTGAGCAACGCATTAATAGTTGTTTTTCCCATTCGAAATGTAGATTTAGCACTTGTTGGCGCATCAGACTGGGCTATTGGAGCAGTCGTCCAACAAAAGTGAAACTCGGCCTGGCAACCCTAATTTCAGTTAAACTTTCTCAGGCTGAACGTAAGTTCAGTACATACGATAGGGAGCTATTAGCGGCTTACGCTTCAATTAATCATTTAAAGCCTAATAGAAGGAAGAAACTTCACGCTTTTCACCGACCACACACCACTTATTTACGCGCTGGAAAAAAAACCTCTGGAAAGGTGAAATCATTTAGATTTAATAGCTCAATACGCCACTGACATAGGATATTTACCGGGCTAGGGCAATATTGTGGCTGATGCATTCTTAAGGATGCATGAGTTGACATTACCGGAAAGCTGAGTACAATAAAATCGCGGAGGAAAAAGAAGGTGATGAAGACTTGAAACGTATCCGTGAATCACACCGATTCATTGAGATAAAAGCATTTCCCTTACCTGATTCAAAAAGGACTTTGTTTTGTGACGTGTCTACTGATAAACTCCGCCGTTCATTCCTAAACGATTTCGTAAAATGGCGTTTGACAAAGTTCACAACTTAAATCACCTAGGGATTCGTGCAACTGTAAACGAAGGTAAAAAGGGACATTTGGCATTCCATTAACAAAAATGTGTGCGCGTGGGCAAGAAATTGCATCCATGCCAGCGTTCGTAGAAGCAGACATTGGTTCATTCGCAGAGACCACCCACCGTTTTGAAACAATTCATTTAGATATTGTAGGTCCGACCTCGTAAAATTGGCTCTATTGTATAACTCTTATAGATCGGTTCACTCGATGGCCCAAGGCAATTCCTCCGGTAGACATGAGAGCGGAAACAATCGCCGAAACGATATGCTGCGAATGGATACCTCGTTTTGGTGTCCTTTCCACAATAGTTACAGATCAAGAGAAACAATTCGAATCCAGGTTATTCGAAGAGCTAGGCAATATGCTCGAGTTTAAGAGAAACCGGTCGACGGCTTATCAACCTCAGGCCAATGGTATGATTGAAAGATGGGACCGGACCTTTAAGTCGGCAATTATGTGCTACCAGGACCATCAATGGTCGAAAAGCTTGTAGCGACAACAGCCTGATCTTTGGGGTTTATTACCCCAATGATTTATACATGGAGAGCACGCTCATATCGGGCTTTATTCCACCAGAGGCATTCATCTATATCGATTCGTTAGGGTTAGTACAAGACAGGAACGGTATCCCGGTTTTATACCACCGCTATCGTGACGCGCGAGACAAACGGCTATTCCGCGACGGGAACGTCGACAATGCTCCGGAGCTCCTCTGCTTTAGCACGGCGGTATCGGATCGCGATAGGATCGATGCTGCAAAACAGCGCACTGAATTCTGGTGGCTATATGAGGAAGGTGATTCTGCACTTCCTCAGGACTTTGCGGACTTTTAGTTCAACTCCATAGGTAAGATTTTAAATTAGGAACAAGGTTTGGGGCGGGGCTTGTGCATCATATTGGCGTACAATATGGTTGAACGCAGGCTGCCGTGGGACCGAAAGGCGCAATCAGGATGGCGACCCCTCGTGGCATGCGCAACGAGGGCTCGCCACCCCGATTATTGTTAAGCTAGGTTTTAGTAGTTAAGTAGTCTTAAATTAGGTTTAAGTAGTATTAAGTTAGGCTTAAGTAGTTTAAGTAGTCATAAGTTAGTTATAATCTAGAATAAGCTTTTTTATAAAACAAAAAAAAAGACACTAAACAAAGTTTTCAATTTTTTCTTTGTAAATTAAAATTATCTATAAAACCAAAAAAACCGACAAATTTAAGCCTAAAGGCAAAATAAACAGCTAAATATAAGCTTACAGTGCCCACTAAGGGCCGATAAGTTAGATTAAGTAAATCAGTTATTGATAAGTTAGATTTAAGCATTTTTGTCTAGTAGTAAGTTAATATTTTAAGTAAATAAAAAATGAGTTTAAAAGTTAAAAAAAAGGTCGAAAAGCTTGGTATTGATTCTGTTAGGGCTTCGTACCGTTATTCGGGAGGATCTTAAAACTTCAACAGCTGAACTCGTTTACGGCCATAATCTGATATTGCCACATGAGTATTTTCATAAAGAAAAAGTGGAATCTCAATCTGAATTTGTCATTCGTTTAGTTCAGCATTTTGATGAAATGCGTCCTGTACCTGCAACCAGTCATGTCATCCGAAAGCCTTTCATTTTTAAAGATATGGTGTCTTGCAAGCACGTTTTTGTACGCAACGATAAAGTTCGTGCGTCTTTTCAACAGACTTAAGACTGGCCTTTTGAAGTTATTAAGCGCGGTCCCAAACATTTCGTGATTCTAATAAAAGGCAAAAGGGTCAACGTAAATATCGATAGACTTAAGCCGGAGTTCATAGAGAACTGAAAACAGAGCTACATTAAGGCGGCACAACCGAGGTTTAAGGAGTCACAAAAAAGGTAGCTTTCGCGGCTTAGGCTGTGCAACACTGCAAAGAAATCATATTTGACTCGGACATCTTAAGTAAAAAAGACCAAATACGGACTACGCGTTCGCGTAGAAAAAAAAAGTCGTAGCACGTAGCCGGTCCGCTGAGGAGAGGGTACCACTCACTACACAAACAAATCATTTAAATACCATTTTACCTTTGGTTTTTGATATTCTCCACATTGTTTTTGCAGTAGTAAGAAATGAGAAATCACATCCATGGATGCGAGTTCTCGCTGAGTTGGAAAACCCATCCATACTTTTGAAGATCTCGTCGTTTTTCCTCACTGGCATCGTCCTACGACTGAGTTTTCCAATTTTTCTCTTATCTTTTTCTCGCGATCCTGACTAGAGATGCTTGTGTTTTCGCAGTTAGTTTATCTAATCCCCTGTAATCCGCATTAAATTTAATATCGTTATTGAAACATTTCTGAATTTATAATTCGAACATTTTAAAGTAATATCCAAAGAGTTTTCAATTAACTAAAGGTCCATAACGTTGGCGGTTAATTTAATGCTTTTACTTGCTTTCTCTAAGAAATATTTATTTTATTTAAATGTCGATCTACCTCCCCCTCACGAAAAAAAAAATAATAAAAAATGATAGCAAGGGCAGAAAAAATTTAGCTATGTCGCGCGTGGTTCCGACTACCGACACCAGACCACAGTGCATGAGGCTATTTGCCCCTCTTTCTCCTTTAGAAAGTAAAAAAGTAACAAAAATTTGTCCAGGAAACAGGGCTTGAAGCTAGTTTTCTCCGCTTACTTCCTCAGAACCATAAAATCCTCGTAGACAAAAAAACTCTACTTTTAGTTTCTCGCAAACAGCAGGTAATGATAAAAATTGTACAAGAACTAAATGTGAATCATATAGTGAATGAGTGAACGCATATGATTGTTTGTTGTTGGCTGAACAAGAAAAGTGTTCAATTCGATACAATTCTATGCGATACTCTTAATAAAAAACTTTTGAATTGAACATGTTCGTGATACTTTAACAACATTTGTCTTTCTGAAATAAAATTCAGTTGATTGCATCAGAATTAGGCAGTGTCGTTTCATAATATTCTGTTGCATTGTAAATTGAACATGCTGGTTGTTCATTAAGTATGAAATCAACAATGTCATTGTTGCTGTGAAATAAGAAAATATTCAAAACAACTTTAGCCATCCTTAATTTTGAAATGTTGATGATACTTTTCTAAGAAAAATTTATCACAGCTGCATTGTTGATTTAAAAATGCGATCTTTTTTGGTTTCATCACGAAACTTGTTTAAATTCACAATTATCATTGAATTGTGGGTTAACAATCAGACATGTTAAAATCAACCAAGGCTTTTTTTCCAGTGTTGAACAATGTAGGGTCATGACTTACTCAGCATACGGTTTTACAATCTGGCAATGAAATTAGGAAGTTAAACTTCACAAACATTTTGTTGCACAATACTCTATAAAGTTGTCTACATATAAACTTTATGCTTTCAAACTCACTTTTTTTTAAGTAAAGTAAGATTCCATTTTCCCATTCATTTCAACTAGCAAAATATTTTTAAAGATCAATACAAATTAATTTAATAAATAAAATAATTTTGAAATCTTTATAAAGTTTTATACAAATGTATTTATACTAGCACTATAGCTCTACCTCTAAAATGAGGCTTAAGGAAGCACTCTTACAGGTACTTTTCATGAAATTTGCCATACCAGTCTGGCAAGATCTCATGATTTTGAGCTCATTACTTTGAGCCCAAGAAAATGTACTTAACAGCTAAATTTTTTCGATTAGTTAATATTTATATATAAACAAATTATTTAAAACAAAAAGAACTATAATTCACAGCAAACTTAAGTCGAACGAAATCGTGCCATATGCCCTTGATGTATCTGTTGATTTGCAAAAAGTAATAATGTTACCACGTTTGAAAGGTTTCAAGGCTGTTATCTTCTCTAAGCGCATTATAGCATTCAACGAAAGTTTCGTACCTCTTCGAAAAAAAAATCCCTTTAGCTGCAATTTGGCACGAGGGCACTTCTGGACATAATAAGCACTTTTCAAGCTTTCTTTATGCACCACCGCGATAAAGCACAGCTCAAAATAAAAATTGGGCGTTAATTTCTTATCTCATAATGACCATCAATTCTAATCAGATATCTGCAAAATAACATTCAACTTGTTTTAACCTAGCCATTCGTTTATGTCTGCTGATAATTTTCACCATGAAGTGGAACTCTCCATGAAAAAGGAAAGGAAAGCTGTACGACTTTCAGGATTTTTTCGAATGTGTTCAAGCCGCAAACTTTTCTCAAGTTTTTGTAAAAGAAATGGATATTTCAGATTTTTACGACTGGCCTGACTGCTTCTCCTTGTACAACATCAACTCCAAGACCATACTTGCACGACATTTCATGCCTAAAAGTAGAGAGAGGAGTCAATAATTTGATTTATAAACCGTCACTCAATTCTGAGTTTCTTACTATTAACTTTTTGAAAATCCAGTATACAAAGTCAGGATTTCCCAAGTCAGAGTCACTCGTACGCTCTCAAACAAGAGGAATTCAAATAGAAAGGAAAAAAAAAATATCAAAAAAAAATTGTTTCAACTGTTTCCTGAAAACCGCAAACATTTCTGGAATAATCTTCCAATGTCAATAAATGCATACCTGGATTAAGGTAACTTTCTCGAATCAACAGAACAAAATTGTGTTAATATAAAAATCATTATGAATTATTGGGTAAACTGGAGTTTCAGATGTACCGACAGTTTCTCACATATATAATATAGGAAATTATAATTAAAGCTTTTTTTGTAATACACTTTACTCTTCTTACGTAAGTAATAACTTTTTTTAAAATGAAATTTATATAAAAAAAATTGCAGGCGATCGCTGTTTATAGGGTTTCTTTTAATTATCTTACAAAACTTTAAAGCCCTATGTACCCTATTTTCCAAATGCCTATTTTGTAACTAATTTTAAAAATAAAGCACTTTTAAAGCAACAAAACAATATTTTTTGCATTTTTCCTACTTTATCTTCAGGTTGCGAAATTCAAGTTAGTATTTTGCACTATATCTCGAAAGTGTAAAAATGTAAGTTAGTGCCTTTACGAAAACAGGGGCAGTATAGAATGGCGCTTTTAGATAAACTTAATCTTGGTAATTTATTGACATATGTGGAACTGAAGTTCAGGGTTCACAATGTGCTGGTTCTGTTGCGGTAGAACATCTTCAGTTTCGTACTAAAAGTTTCTTATCTGAGTAGAGTCAATTGATAGAATAATCCAAACAAAGCTCATCTTTTTGTATTTGGTATACAAATTTAGATACCGTCGTCATGCAAGATACTTTTATGCACCCATGAATCGTTGCGAGAGTAAGAAAAGTACAACCTTAGCCAAGGGTTTCCTGTTTGTTTCATCTTTTTGTATTTGGTATACAAATTTAGATACCGTCGTCATGCAAGATACTTACATGCACCCATGAATCGTTGCGAGAGTAAGAAAAGTACCATCTTAGCCAAGGGTTTCCTCTACTTATTTGAATTCAATGAGTAAATGTCTATATTATACAATTTTTAAATAATGTATGTATCGAATCTATCTTTTACTCGGATCAGGGAATCCGTAAGGCTTGCCGCATTATCGCACTATTGGGGTGAAATAAATGCAAGTAGTTATAGAAAACAGATGCAACAAACGCATTTTGACATTTTTAATGCCTCACTTAAGTACCATCGCTTTAATATTATCACCTTGAATATAAAGCAATACTTTTACTAAGACACAAAAAAATGTGAGATGACGCAATTACATATAAATTTCTCATTTACACTTCAAAAAATTCTACTTGTACAAACAAATACACGGGGACTGTGTCAGCGAAAGAAATAAAAATGCAAAAAACAGCCTTTTACCATGAAGCATCATTTATTTTTGACGACATTCGAGGCGATGTAACCATAAAATGCTTTTAGCTTGGCTTCATTGATATTAATTGCCAACCTGTGTTAGTTTGCAGAAACATTTTGTCATGTATATATCTGTGGTCGTGTGTGTGTCATAATTTTCATTAATCTCAGTTATATTTTTGATCGGTATCTTCCATCCACTGTTATTTGTAAATTACTTATTGAAACGAATAATCATTAATTACCACAGTATACCGACGGAAAAGTTAAGTCTTTTTGCCAAATGTCATTGTTTCACACTACTACATTTGAATATGGTGAAACGTTGTAAAACATCATCGGATGTAATTTATAGCAGCTAGGCTATTTGTCTTGATCACAAACAAGTGTTTAACATATTTTTCAGATTATCATTTAAAACAGAGAAAAAATAGCAAACTATACGTAATGATAGAGTGCGGCGGGAATATGTCAACTCGTCGTCGTTGTCCTCCACATGTAGGTGGAATTAATTAATTTCCTCATTTGTTCATTAATAAAAAAAATAAAATAAAACGTTCTATCGGAAAACACACAACAGAGACTGAGATATTCTAATTGATTATTCAAAATGTGCCAGCAAATGAAAACATTTTCAAGATTCCAATAAAATATTATTGGAATTTATTTGCGAATGCTATCGAAACGTAATAGGTACACATACTCGTATCAGTGTGTGGTATTATTTGTTGGCTAAACTTATATACACACAATTTGTGACAGTAAATATACAAAAATAAACAAAAAAAAAAAGTAATATAACAATCATTTTTGCGGTAAAAAAATTAAATTATTACGCATAAACTCTACACATCTATTTTGTTTTACTAATATTTTTAGTTTTAAATTTATATGTTTAGTAGGTAATTTTAATTCTTAGATACTAAAGTCCTTTGGATGTTTTGCTTGCTGTTGGATTTGTATTTTCTAATTTTTAGTTGTGTTTGGATTTGCATTTGTGACTGTACTGTCAGACGAGGCGGATCATTTATTTTTCGGTAGATGACGCTTCATGTGCAATGCTAGGTGATCACTTCTTGCAAAACTTCGCTCACACACAACACACTTGAACGGTTTTGCACCGGTGTGCTTACGATAATGGCGGGTTAATTCATCTGAGCGCGCAAAGCGCCACTCACATTCTGGCCACTGGCAGGTATATGGCTTTTCACCTGAAACAAAGAAAAAAAAAAATAAATTCAGTTATTAAATTAATAATAATTAATAATTGTATATTTAACATAACACTATTGGAAGCCATCAAAGAATGGAGTCAGTAGTCGACAATTGAATGAAAAAGATGGTTAAAATAATTACGAATTCAAGGCCAATGGTAATCAATTTTGGCATACCGAAGGAATTAATTTTATCACGGCGATTTGATCACTTAATTCACTCATTTGAGCAATCACTTGGTGACGATTTAGCTAAGACACCCTCCAATTTCTGTGCCAAAATCCAGGTGACAAAAAGTTAGTTGAGTTTCGCATTTAGTTACAACATTTGGATGGTTGGACATAGCCCCAAAAATGTAAAATGTGGATCAACACATACACGTGGACCGTATAAATTTTACAATACGTGTATTAAACTGAGCTTGGATTTGAGCACACATTTGCTTGCGAAATTTAATCTTAGTAGCTGATTTATAAAAAAAAAAAACTTTGGTATTTCTCACTAACAATTCTTGTTTTATAAATTACATATAAACTTCCAATTTAAGAAAGCAAGTTCTTCTATTGAGCTTTTTTGTACTTGTGCAGAGATGTTCATCATTTTTAATACTCTGTTAGGTAAATGCACAGACTTTAAAGAAGTTGAAATGGTATAAGGCTTCTAAACAATTTCCGGGGATGTTTGTACATGTGACAGTTGAAGAGATTTTTCTAAAGAGCTAAACATGTAAAGATTTCATAACTTAAGGCTTTCATCAGCTGTGACTACTTATTTTTAGCGATGAACTACCACGCAAAAGGTGTGGGTTCGGTTCCCAGCTGTGACAGTACTAACATTTTTATTTTTTCTCATTTCCTAAAGATAATCAGACACCCATTTCTTACTATAATCACATCACATGCACATAACAAATGAAACATTTCCATTTTTTGTGTATATTTGACTGATTGCTATAGCTGATGCCTATGATTTGTAACTATAAAAAATGAATGTTAAGTGCACAATTGATAGATTCTAGTTTCTTGGTCAATGGCTTAACATTTTAAATATATAAATGCTGTGTGATTTATGTGAAACAAAAGAGTTAAGTAGCGAACTGGTTTTCTGTTTATTCGATTGCTCTATATCGTGAATTTTCTAATTTCAATATTTAAGAATGGAATACATAGAAGCAAGTTATCTTTATTATATTTATGTTTCCCCAGTCCTTCCTAGTAGATTCCTTCGACCTACACATACATGAGTAAAATATTTTAATATCTCTCTGCCACTATAACTTCCACAGAATCACTATTTTCTAGTTATCACTTAAGAAAAACATAGTCATGCTCCGCTATGACTAACGCAACAATGTAATACCCCCTCGAGAAATTCCATCGAAATCATATAGACGTTGTTCAAGCTGTCGAATTATAAGATTATTCCACCATTCAAAGTCGATGATGCAAGTTCAATTACCGCACCACACTATACCTGTGTCTTATATTCGATTGTTCACCTTATAATTTTCTGTCGAAAATTGATTTTCCTCCTCAAGCAATACACGCTTCATATAATATGCAACTCTCCGCAGTGATGGTGAACAAATTTATGTCGTCCCTGTGATGATAATTCACAGCGTTTTCGCTTCAACGAAACAATGAACGTTCCAACAATTACATCTCGTAGCAGACTCTCCCGCAGATACACATACCTACAACCATGAACCGAATCGTATCGGAAGGCGGCTTCAATTGTGATTATGCGTTCGCTTATTTGGTAAATAATGTAATTGCCCAGGAATAGCCGAACATCCAAGTGCATACAAACTCATACGGCATCGAACCAAGAAGGAGTTCAGCTTGAATGTTTCTCATCGTGTTCGCGCGCTCAAAATATGAATTAATCTCTGGTGGCGCACAAGTAATAGAGCCAAACCACACTGTGCCGACATCTATGTGCCAGTCATCCCTGCCAGCCATCACCAGGTGCCATTGCCAGGCGAGCGTAAATTATCTGCAATAGAATATTTTTGATACACATAGATACATATGTATCTAATGATCGCGTTCGAGTATACGGTTGATTACTTTGTCAGCAGATTGGAATGCGAAAATCGTTCGTTTCGATCATCCATTTGCCGATATAGTATGTATATAGGTCTGGTGTTGGTGCGGCACGGCTCTTGTGCCCGCATTTGGAAGAAGGAATTTTAAGTGGAGTACAGAGGCAGGCGGCGCGGTGCGCCACGTCACAACTGTACCGCCATGGCACCTCCGCCGACAAAGAAGTGCAATTTTCTTTCCATATACAGAGCCATTCCGTTAAGAAAATGAAACTGAAAATGAAATATTTTCTTTCTAATAAGTTGGCAGCGCCGCCGCCGCCGTCGCTAACGGGCGACGAAAGGGGTGCCGATATGTTGGTTTTTCGCATTTCCAGCCAGCTCCAATGGTGCCTCCCCCAATTAATATTTGATCGTGCAATTTTGCGATCAAATTTCCCACCATCACCCCCTTACTAGGCCGTGCAATGGCGGAGATTGCGGAGATCCATTTGATCATGACATTATTCAGTGAATAATAGGAAAATTATGGGTTTTCAAATTGATCGCTTACGTGGTTATGTGTGCATTTGTTGTTGATATTGCTGTTGCTGCTGCGATGATGATTAACACTGAGTGTAATATGTTTGGAGCTATTTATTTATTTTTGTTTCATTTTGTCTTCCTGGGGGCTTGTGTAATTGTCCGTAACCACATAAAAAAGTGCATCATCGAAAGTGACGATTAAATTAATTGAGCGCAATTGATTCAGTACATGATTTGTTTCTCTGAGACAATGTCGGACGCATGATAGTAAGGGTACTCTGTCATGGAACTTGATCACCATCAACGTTCGCTGGAGTGCACATCTCAATTAAATGCACTGAGTCGTGTGATGCATTGGAGGTAATTGGTATTGTTCTGAGAGATTAAACTGAAAGGCGATTAACTTGGAAGATGACTTGGGGTATGGGTAGTAGATTTTCCTCAAAATGGCAGAGAGTCGGATAAAGGTTTGCCTTGAAATTCAACAAATTGGTGATACTTTGGAGTATGATTAGATTTGAATGATTGACTTGATGTGAAATAAAACCTCTTACTATTAATTGGAGGTATATAGCAAAATTCACGAAAACCCGAACCTCAACCAACAAGCCTCTGTAATTAGCCCGATCCTTACCTAAATGCCTCCAGTTGCGCACGTCAAGTTGGCTGAGTGCGGTTTTTACTTGTACCCGCTGCTTGAGGCATGGTCTTCTTCTCCTGCTTCCAACGTATTGGCGGGTATCGAAGACTGCGAGACGAAGTATTTTTGTCCATGTCATAGCCATCTTAAATTTTTAATTCAGAGTTTTTTGTGACTAGGAATATGTCGCTGTAAAGCTCGCGTAGCTTGTGATTGAATCTCAAAATGAACAAGAATTTCTTCATCTATGCTTCAGCTGCATAGAGCAGGACTGGGATGATCAGGGTCTTGTGTAGGATCTCCTTAGTAGTTCGTGTGAGAACTTTTCTACTAATTTGACATCACATTGAGTATGACCAAAGATTACCAAATCGTTGGAGTATGCTATTAGTTGAACCAATTTATGGAAGATTGATTCTGGTGTTGGCTAGACAGTTTTTTTTAACCCTCTCAAGAATCAGTTTAAGGAAGTCGCGAGAATTGTCCATTGTCATTCTGCAAAGACGGGCGTATTTAGATGGTAAACCAAAACTAAACATGGCTCCGTATAGTTCGTCTCTATAAATGGTGTCATATACGACGTTGAATCGATGAATAGGTGGACTATTGGTTTTTTCCAGCGTGTGTCGAAGTGTGAAAATTTTATCGGTTGTGGAATTTCCTGGCCTAAAACTACACTGATAAGGGCCGATCAGGTTGTTGGTAAACTATTTCAGGCGTTCAAATATTAAGGCAGATGTTGAGGAGACATATGCCTCTGTATAGTTTGTGCAGTTCAGAGGGTCTATTTCGGGTGGATCGGACAAACGATGCTGAGGTTCCATTCTTCAGGCATATTTTCATCCGACCAGATTTGGCTTATGATCATCTCTGCCGGCTTAGTAAAGCTCAGCGGGAAGGCCGTCATTTTCGGCAGGCTTATTAAGCTTGAGTTTAGATATTCCTATCTATATTGCTATCCTCACTTTACTGAGGTCGGGTGGTTGGCAGTTTTCGCTGTAGTATCCATTATTGAATGGTTCGTTCTACCTGACAGTGGAATGTTGTTTGTCATCGCCATGTAATAGTTTGAAGAAGTGGTTCTTCCATATCCTATATATCAACTGTGCATCAACTACAATATTTCCTTCTTTATCTCGACAGGATTCTGTCCGAGCCTTGTATCCCCGGCTTTGGCGTGTACATGCTTACTTAAGTGGCGCTACAGTCCGTAATGAACCTGGGCCTTAATCAACATGCCTCTCCAATTAGCCGTGTCCGTAAATAACTGCATCCAGTTGCGCACTCCAAATTGCTTGAGGTCATTTGCGAATCGTGCGCTCCACTTAAAGTGAGGTCTTCCTCTACTGCGTTCAAAGTCTGGCTGGAAATCGAAAACTCTGCGAGCCGGAGTATTGGTGTCCATTCGTTCAATGTGGAGTTTTTTGACCAGGGGAATGTCGCTGTCAGGTTGTATAGTTCTTGGTTGCATCTTACTCTGCATAGCTTGCTAATGCAAACGGAACCGAAATTTTTTCGAAGAATGTTACTCTCGAAGCAAGGATCAAGGATTTTTCAATACGCTTTTGATACGGTCCATGCTTCAGCGCCGTAGTGTAGGACTGCTATGACCAGGGTCTTATAAAGGATCTCTTTAGTAGTTCGAATGAGGGCTTTGCTACTGAATTGCCTTACTAGCTCGAAGAAACAACGGTGGGCAACAGCAATTCTTCGTTTAATTTCTAACGAGATGTGGTTGTCATAGACGAAGTCCCGTACTACCTCAATGTTATATCTGTCAATGGTGACGTTCTGGCCAATTCATCATTTACTGTTAAATTTCGACGTTTAATGCTTTGGTAAAAGAAACTGGTGATTTACCCCCCCATCGGCTTTTCAGAAAAAAGACGAAAAAATGTGCTCGATGGCAGCTCGCAATTTCACCTACAGCTTAGCCTTGTAGTCCTCGTTATTGGCTGCGAGCATCTGCCTGCATTCAAAGAGTTTCATGCTGGTTCCATGCTGGAGAAACCTAGCAATGAATTTGCGGCTGATCTAATGGCTCATTTACATTGCTGTCAATGCTCTTCTTCTTATCCCATCGCATTTTTAAAATTAATGTCCTCAATAAGTGTAAACTTTATGGGGATGATATATTGGAAATGGCATTGTCACAGCATATGCTTACAAAGCAAAATCTTTTATAGTTCTACAAAAAACAATTTTTTTCTATTGCATATGTTATTTCTTATGAACACCCCCCCAAAAAGCGGCAGTGGGTAAAAATGATCAAAGGCCCAAAAATTCATATTATTGTAACCTAAATTTTTGCATCGGAAGCTTTTCTGAATTTCTTTAATGAAAGTTTTCTCTAATTACCATGTTCATTTAAGTTCAACGCTACTTTAAGACTTAATAAAAATATGCTTAGCATATTTCGTCACAATAACAACATCATCAAAATTCTGTTCTTTGTCAGATAAAATTTTACAGAAAACCTATTTAAGTTTATTATCATTAACTACCAATGACCTATGGGCATAAAACGACGACCGTACGATTATGTTATCAGCTTATTAAAAATCTCCATCACTTTAACAATAAACTGCCCACGCACTACTCAAACTAGCTAATCATAAACAATTCATACAATACTCACGAGAAAAAAAATCGTAAAATTAAGAAATAAATCAAAAATTATCTTAATGAAGATCCACCTCTAGTTCAAGAGGTTTTCTATCCGTGGGCAGGCGGAAAACCAACTCGCTAATTGGATATGTGACAATAATTTATAACAAGCTAACATATCAACGAATAATCATCTCAACCATATGCAAAACGTTCGCATAAGCGAATAAGCCATTCACTCCATCTTATCGCAGCACAAAATAACATAACATGTCTAGGTATACAAATTTACGATATTATCCTAATTCATATGCTTCTAGCATTCGCCCAAGCTATGCGCTATTAAAATTCACTCTAATCGCTGGTGACCAAAAAAAAATACGAAAATTTTTATCGATTGATCGATTGAGCCCAAGAGCATTAACTTTTTCGTACAAAAAAAAAAAAAAAAGACTTAAGGCGCTTATTGTGTTCGCAACATAATAACTCAATTTGATACCGCAAAAACCACCAAACCGTACGCAAACAGAACTATTAGCTGAATACATGTTTCCCTTCCACCGTCCCCTTATATTCAATTCATGTGCAAGTTTCGTTCATTAAATAAATTTAACTCTTAATCAAAGCACGATTTGAGCGGGTACTGGTGCTGGCGCTGTTCATAAAATCAACCGAAGGCATGTTAATATACTCACAACATAAAACAAACACGAAACTAACGCCTTTGGGTTATTGAATTAATCGAGCCTAAATGATGGAATTAATATCGCATAAATTGTTTACGCACTCATCGCGGTGATTAATGCGTTCGCGCAGGATCTGATCGTGCGTGGTGGACACTGTGGCGGGACACACCTCGTGCGCGCATACGCACATTTTATGCGTTCCACTCCAATTAAACGCTGCGCTCAACTTTAATTGGTCATCAATTAGATACTAGAGTGTATATACATACATGTTACACATACGGGTAAAAAGAAACAGCACCGTCAAATCGGTCGTAAAAATCAGCAAAATATCCGTGTCCACATGGGGACCAGAAACGCTCACTTTAGTGGGCTCTGCGAGTACTTTTCGACTTAGCGGTGGGGTCTTATCGATCAAAAATATTGCATGGACGTTGGATTACTGTCTATTCGCTGTTTACTAAACGTTCTGCGCGCCATCTCACTAAAGGAAAACATTTTTATTTAGCGGGCCGCGAGTTTCGGATTGCGGAGGAGGTGATTCTGATTAAGTACGCTTTGTTCTGGTGCACCTATAAAAATTCAAGTTAAACAGCAAAACCACTAAAGCGAAGCTTGATATCTCTGGTTGATAGGGCGCTGAGGGGTTGTCCATCAAGATTTGCCCGATCTGAGTCGCATTAATAATTTCGGTCTCTATTTACCGATTATCTGGACTTTTGCAACCTTGTCAATACTCTCCGGTCGGTGCTGAACCTTAATTACCGGTGTGTGTGCGCCTGTCATCGTTTCTATTGAATTTATTCAACTTGTGCAGACATCAGTTCGATGGTTTTGTTGTGGGAGTTAGTGCGGTCTAATTGTGTTGCTGTCAAAATGTCTCAATGGTAGACTGACGCCATGTATTTGGCGGGCTAGTAAATCATAGAAACGAACAAAACTCGGCGTATTTGTGGAAGCTAAGTTGTGTGTCATTCAAACGGACTAAGATTGACTGCAAGAATTGGTTTCTGTACGAAAATACATTTCTAGCGCAAGCCTGCGGCAATTATTGTTTTCAATTTATTATTTCATTCGTTTATTTTTATATAATTGTGCTCATTATTTCTAGAAGAAAGAACAAGTCAACGTCAATTCATAATAAGCTAAGGCCATGAAACTTAGTCTTCATTGGAATCGATTCAGGGGCTCAGTATACTGGTGTAGAGCAATAAATGATTTCTACTGGTCCATTTCTCGATATTTTATGAAAAATCATCTGACTTGTATCAACAGGTTTACCCATTCGATGCTCGTATTTCGGGTACCATTATTTGTGGGAGAAGCGGTATGAAAATTTGTAGTAAATAGGTAGACTTTGTGGCCTAACAAGTCTGTTGTGCAGAAATGAGCATATGTATCAAAGTGAAGGATATCTTCAAAGGGAACAAGTTGAGAGCGAAAATCGAAATTTATGCAATAAGCTAGACAATTGGATATCAAAGAAATACATATAAATAAAAAAATTAAAGTTAGGCCAAATAGCGTATTCATAAGTCACCATTTTAAATTGTTTTGCATATCAGGATTAATTTTCTACGACCTGTCCTATACCCAATTCAATTTGTTGCTACACTCCTACAACTCTTCCAAAACGAATGTGTATATCTAGGGTTTTACTTCCTTCATTAGTGTACAACCCTTAGCCGCATAAGGCGATGCAGTTTAAAATACAGTTCGCTAAATATTATTGCACATAATATTTGGCTCTAATTTTTGTATAAATAAAAATATTGGACTATGCAGTTTCAAATAAAAACATACAAGTTTTTGGCGCAACAAGCTCATCGCACTAACCATCGCGCTACTGAGCTCGGGTTTTGCAGTTGGATTATATTTATTTGAGATCTTGAGTTTTTTTTTATTGAGTCGAAAAAATGATATCGCCTCAGTGACCGCCGCCAGAATTGATTTCCAAGGCCGTTTTATGCATTTTCATCAATCTTCCGACGATAGTCGTTGCATTCTTAACAGATATCAAGAATCGAATAAGAAACCTAGAAATTAATTAAAATATAAGCGTTTTGGATTTGCAGCACCCTGTTTCGATTATGTGTTTGGAAATCGATTAAACATCGACAGAGTTTCTTTCAATTTGTTTTCCATTTTTTAAATGTCTTTCCGCCTACCGTCATGCGCCCACTTGCAAGACACACAAATTAGAAACGATCACTTGCACTTAATACACAAACCAACGCCAGTGAAAAAAAAAAAAACGTTTTAAGAGCTAAGCATAGAAATCCATTCGTTAATTCACATTAAAAAGCGTTCACCCTCTAGCAATACATCAACAACGCTCTTCATCTCTTCGGGCGACAATCGTTTAATGAAGTTTTCATCTGACTTGAACTGGCCCAAGGGGCACTTAAGTGGGGCCCATTAGTAAGCCATTAGAATAGTGCGCGCCACAACATGCGTAGCGGTGATTACACCGTGTCCAAGTGCCACTTGTAGTGTCTGTTTGTTCTTCATCATCGTCGTCATCACCACCATCATAATACCAAAGCTACTAACAGCAGCAGCACCAATGATTAGACCAAATCAGCGTTAAGGCGCCACAATGACCTCACACACGTATAGTACGGAATGCAAAAAAAAAATGTACCACCACCAGCACCCCAGTAACAACCACATTGACACAGCACCTCTGTCAACTTATGCACACACCGAATCGGATTGCATTTCTTGAGAAGTTGCAGCGGTCGGAATAATGGGTCACGCGAAGGTTGAGATATGTAGGTACTTGGTCAATACTCGTGTACGTACCTGAACAGGGTTTTTTCTTGTTTATTTTTCCTTGGTCTGATTTGTTGGTCTTAATTCTTCGACATCGTATGAAGGTCACAGGGTGATTGCTAAACCTTCTGACAAGATGCTGTGTAATTAGAGGCAATTTTTCATTCCGTACTTTTCGGCCACCCTCCTGTACACCCTCCTGTACACGAGGAGCTCTTGGCCATTCACTTATACTTACATATACTCATACGAACGATAAATGTGTTAAAGTTCTCTCTGCTGCTATATTTGCCATACACTTTGGCGGGCATAAAATTCCTCTTGGCCAAGAGAGGCGCGTGGGCGGCTAGCTATATGGCCAAGTGACTGCAGATTAATCCAATTGTTACGTCCATCACATGTGGTGGTTTCATTCTTGATTGCAAAAGGCTCAAGTCAAGATCGACTTCGTGATGGAGAGACTGCGGAGAGTGACTCCTGAAAAATGTTTATTGGTTGTTGAACAGAAAACGCTGATATCCAATGTTCAATTGAGGAAAATTGTAAATTGGTCTTGTCCGATGGGCTGATGTGTTAGTGTTTGTATGAACATGCTGACTGACGAGAGGCAATTAATTTTGAGCGATTGGACAATGTGGGTGAATATTTTAATAAAAACATTGAATGCATGATCTTGTGTTTTTTGGATAGAAAATTGATAGAACGGTGAAGCATTAAAGTCGGATGTTGTGATTAATTGACGTGGGAAAAATGATTTGTGTTTGATGAGATGACGTTGAAGGAGGTGAATCTAGTTGGTTAATGGCAGGAATTTATCATCAACGTTCTTAATTACTAAATTACAGGATCGTACGTACTTGCTCCTTGAGCGTTTGACTTTGGATTATGATTATGCGAACTCTTAATACTGGAAAAACTTTGCTACGTCGTTATTCTGATGGAAAAATATTTTATTATTCCATTGTTATCTAAAAATTGGTAATTGAAATTAAAATGTTTAAACTAATTATTGAGACTAGTTATAGCTAGTTACAGTCGCTTAGCATTCAGCTACTTACAAAGACCGACAGACGAACAGAATTGTGATTTAAATCTCGAGTTGATGTTTTTCCACAAAACCGATGTACTCTATTAGCAGCAAGTAATAAGTATCCATTTGATGTCATATAAGAATTTAGCTCTCGACTTGTTGACTTTGCAAGTGACAGTTCATAGTTAAACTCTTAGGAACATCATTTACAATAATCTGTCGGCAATTTTATATGTAGTTCGCAGTTCTCAGTTCAACTCTTTCATTTTGAAAAAGGTAAGTCTGTGTTTGTTTATGATGGCATTTGGTGTATAACTGGTGTCAAGAGATAGATCACCAATCTTCTTGTATAATTGTATGTAAACTGGGAAAGGGTGTTAGCCCTTAGAGCTTATATTATCAATTTACAGGTTGATGTTTTTTTAATAAGTTACGCAGGCTCTATGCATAAAACAATCGCTTTTTCCGGCGAGTAATAAATGAAGAAAAATTAACGTGTGTATATTTTTTCAACTACTACAATAACAAGGTGAGGCTATGAAATGTACCCTTGACGAAGTGCAACTCTGTTTAGAAGAACAGAGTTTAATATGTTTAGATATATTGATTGGCTTTTAAGATAGGACCATCAAGGACGTCTTTGAAGTTTAGTAAGGAGGTCTTAAGTAAAAAAGTGGACTTTTTCTTAAAACTGTCTTTTAAGACAGAACCATCAACCATAGTAAGGAGGTGTTAAGTAAAAAAGTGGATTTTTACTTAAAACTGTCGTTTAAGAGAGAACCAGCAAGCATAATAGTTATATATGAACCTACAGTGTAACTTAGAGTTTATTTTGACGGATTCAAGTTGCACCGTCTTTCCTAAGTATTCTTATATTGAATAAATGGGTGCAATAACCTAACCCAAAATGACTCGTTTCATATCTCAACCCATAAACTACTATATCTGTGTACTAGATCCAATCATCCATCTTCAGTGCTCTTTTATGGATTATACAACATCGGAATTGGCGCTCTTATTACATTTTCACATAGCAATTTTAATCTTCTTATTAAAAAGAAAACGAATTTAAAGCCTTATATAGAAGATATAGTTATCGATAAAACTTTGATTTCATTTAAGCTTACCCAGCCATTACAAAATAAATCACAAGTCTCCGTATTATGTTCTACATCCGGCTTTTGCCATACCAGATTTCTCAAATCCTAGAGCTCTTTGTAATGAAATTTCCAATTTTATGACCTGTGATCTAAGCAAACCAAACATGTCTAATTTGAATTGATTGTCCCTATCCAGTTCCAATGAGATATTGTTACTTATTCTAGTTAAACCAAATCCTGTTTTCTTATAATAAAAGTACCAATAAAACTGCTTTACCCGTAGTAATAAATTCCAACAAATTTAACAATCGTGTCGTAAAATCATAGTTAACCGGCAATTTAATTAGCAACACTTGTCTATACTGAACAAATACAAGAGGCTATTAAATCTCTTTGAATATAATAATTTTGAGTATGTGAGCTTGGGAATATGAAATTATTTTGTTGATAAATCGGGTATTGTTTGATGGAAACATTAAAATTAAAAATATGGCATGACAAACATATAAAAATTGATGTTGGAATAGAGGTATCTTAGTATTTTGTGTCCAAAATTTACTTCCGAATGGTTTGTGAACTGTTGCAGTTCACAGGTGCATCTTATGACATAACACAATCGGTTCCAAATGACCGAAGGATATGTTTTCGACAGGCGAATTTTGCTTTTAATGTCGGCCTGCGCACTCCAAGTATCGAAACACGATAGCAAGTATCACCCTAACTTACTTACTTACTTAAGTGGCGCTACAGTCCAGAATGAACCTGAGCTTCAACCAACA
Organism: Rhingia rostrata; assembly: GCA_949824845.1. NCBI lineage: Eukaryota > Metazoa > Arthropoda > Insecta > Diptera > Syrphidae > Rhingia > Rhingia rostrata. The sequence continues at coordinate 63,413,550 of OX463757.1, forward strand.
TGTCTCTCCAATTCAACTAACATGTCTCTCCGATTGTTCGCACCACATAAGGCGAGGAGCTCCACTACTGCGTCCGACGTCTGGCTGGGATCGAAGGCTCTGCGAGCCGGAGTATTTGCGTCCATTCCTTATACATGCCCTAGCCATCTTAAACGTCCAATGCGGAGTTTTTTGACCAGGGTCATGTCGTACAGCTCGTATAGTTCTTGGTTGAATCTTCGTCTCCATAGCCCGTCAACGCAAACGGGTCCGAAGATTTTTTGAAGAATTTTCCTCTCAAATCGACCAAGGATTTCTTCATCCGCTTTTGAGACGGTCCATGCTTCAGCGCCGTAGAGCAGGACTGGGATAATCAGGGTCTTATATAGGATATCTTAAGTGGTTCGAGTAAGGGCTTTACTACTGAATAGCTTTCTTAGCCCGAAGAAACAGCGGTTGGCAAGAATAATTCTTCGTTTAATTTCTGACAAGATGTTGTTGTCGGACTTAATAGCGGAACCGAGATAGATAAAGTCCCGTACTACCTCAAAGCTATATCTGTAAATTGTGACGTTCTGTCTAATTCGTCAATGTTGCGTGTGCTTTCGTGTTGACAGCATATACTTCACCTTGCTCTCATTTACCGCTAAACCCATTTTTGCCGCTTCTTTCTCTATACTAGCAAACGTGGCTATGACATCACGTTGGGTCCTACCAATGATGTCAAAATAGTCGGCGTATGCTAGTAGTTGTACAGATTTTTCAAAAATTGTGCCTCAGGTATTGGCTCGTGCGTTTTGTATAATCCTCTCAAGAATTAGATTGAAGAAGTCACATGACAGCGCATCGCCTTGCCTAAATCCTTTTTTGGTATCGAATGTGTCAGTGAGGTCGTTTCCGACCCTGATGGAGCAGCGAGAATTCTCCATCGTCATCCTACACAAGCGGACGAATTTGGGCGGTATACCAAAACTAGATATGCCTCAGTTCGTCTCTATAAATGCTGTCGTATGCGGCTTTGAAATCGATGAATAGGTGGTGGGTATCGATTGGACTTCTTGGGTTTTTCCAGGATCTGCCGAAGTGTGAAGATTTGATCAGTTGTGGACTTTGCTGGCCTAAAACCACACTGAAAAGGGCCGGTCAGGTTATTGGTAAACGGTTTCACGCGTTCACATATTACGGCAGATAGGATTTTGTATGCAATGTTCAGGAGTTTATTGCCTCTGTAGTTGGCGCAGTTTATAGGGTATCCTTTTCTGTGGATCGGGCAAACGATACTGAGGTTCCGTCCTTCAGGCATACTTTCTTCCGACCAGATTCGGAATTTTTCTTGCTTTTTTTTCTTCTTTCTGAAAAGCCGGTGTTCCTACCTTCCTCTCTGCCTATAGAGCTCAAAGGCAGCTCTCGTCTTCACCTGCAGCTTAGGCTTGTAGGCGTCGTTCTTGACTGCGAGCATCTGTCGGCAGTCCTCATCAAACCAGGAGTTTCTTGCTGGTGGGCGCGAGTAACATAGCATATCAGTTGCTGCTGATCTAATGGCTTGTTGGCATCGTTGCCATTGTTCTTCGACATTTGATGCTGGTGGTATGGTGTTAGTCGAGAGGTTGAGGGATACGCGTTGCGCCAAGGTCTTGGCGGTCTCTTGCGATTGCAATCTTTCGACATTGAATTTTTTCACAGTATTTCTGGATTGTTGGCGTGTTGAATATCCGTATTTTTAACTTGGCTGCAACATGGTAGTGGTCCGAGTCGATGTTGGCTCCTCGGAATGTTTGGACATCCAAAATACTGGTCGCATGTCGGTTGTCTATCACAATGTGATCGATTTGGTTTAACGTTCGTTGATCTGGAGAACACCAATTCCCTTATGGTTAGGAAACCTTGTGCTGGCTATAGTGGCATTGCGTTCCGTAGTGAAGTCAATTGCCCTAACTCCGTTACCAGACGTGTTTTTGTGTAGGCTATTTTTTCCGAAAATACTGCTAAATATGTCTTCTCTTCCTAACGTTGCGTTAAAGTCTCCTAGCACGATTTTAACATCGTACTTCGGTAGTCTCTCAGGGCTTCCCCTAGTTGTTCGCTTGCACCTCTCCTGTTTAATGTTCTCACATTCCAGGTGCAGATTCGAACGTCGTTGTCCATTTTTCGTTTAGCCGGGTCGTCAACAATAAAATCAGTCCTTTCCGAGGCTATTGGTTGCTTCGTAACATTTTAGTGTTTCCATGGTTGGGTAGTTACGCCAAAGCACAACCCCCAACCTGGAGGCCAGTTCGGTATTATTAGATACGGGATTGAGAGCTGTCGTTGGCCTTTCGGTTCATCCGCCACCATCTCTGTTCAAGGAGCCTGGCTAACCCTTGAAATTCCTATACAACCTGTTGTTGACTTAAGCATGTCAAATCCGTATATGGTTACCAATTGGAGATTAAAAATAAGCACTTGATGTGTAGTCATAGTTACAACCTCTGGGCATTGCCAAGTTAAAGCCAATCAGAGTCTACCCCCGTTCTACAACACCCAACCAGCCTAACTATTTTCATAAATTATGCCCCCATGAGCGACCTGTGTTCAAAGGGTATAAGGATTTCTGATCAGTTATCCCCACTGCTTAGTTTGATGTTATTTCAAGTTTATGTGTTATGTGAGCTACTGCTTTCGTTAGCGGATGTAGGATTTCCATCTCAAAAAAGTCAGACATATGCTCAACACACGCATAGATTAATTTCCGATTTACTGTTAATTGTCGATAAGAGTTTGGCATATAAAAAGTGTATCGAAACTTGAAAGAGTATGTCAGTCAGTATCAAAGCTATAGAGAATTCTGTGGCTTTGCATAGTTTCTCTGAAGCATAAACAACAAAAACGCTGTTTCAACTGTCACTAAAAAAATGCGTGTATCGGTTCAAAAGATCGACTAAATATAAACAATTTTTTGAGATATCTGTCGTAGGCGGTATGGGCTATAATAATTAATTGTCGCATAGAATAATACAAAAGTTATATCGGGTTTTTCAACAGGGACGCTACAAATGTTGAGCAACAGAGACAGCAAACGACGTCATATTTCTTGCCGCTCTTTTGACATTTCTCTTCAGTAAGGTTTGCCATTTCATGATGGAAAGATATACGATCCAACAACTAGTCAAAATTATTAAAATTTACAACCGAAGTTCGGAGTCAGTGGCCTCAACGTTAAGAGCGCTACGTCCAATTTATGGTCGCCAAAATCGTCCTAGCAGATCAACAATTGAGCGTCTAGTGGGAAAATTTAAATCCACAGACACAGTACAAAATTTTCCCGTGCGAATGATACAAAGAAGTGCCCGTAGAGTCGAGAATATTGCTGCCGCTGAGGCTTCAGTTGAAGAAAGTCCAAATCTGTCTCTCACACGTCGTTCTCAAGCGTTGGGCATCTCTGTGACGTCATTGTGGCGAATTTTGCGAAAAGATCTTGGCCCACATCTTTACAAGATTAAATTGACGCAAGAACTGAAGCCGATTGACCACCAGAAGCGTCGTATGTTCGTGAATTGGGCTGAGCAACAACTTGAAAATGATTCGAATTTTCATCGAAGAATCATCTTCAGCGATGAGGCTCATTTCTAGCTGAATGGCTTCGTCAATAAACAAAATATGCAGTATTGGTCAGGCAGCAATCCACACGTACTCCATGAGTCATGACTGCATCCCGAAAAAAATACAGTTTGGTGTGGTTTATGGGCCGGCGGCGTCATTGGGCCGTACTTCTTCCGTGATGATCAAGACCGGCACGTTACTGTGAATGGGAATCGCTACCGTTCAATGATAACCGAGTATTTTTGGCCCCAATTGGATGATATGGACTTGGAGGACATGTTGTTCCAACAGGACGGCGCCACAAGCCACACAGCGAATGCCGCCTCGGTCGGCCAATTTATGCTTGAAAACCATCGAAAATTGGGTTCAGCGTCTGGACTTCTGCAAGCGTGCCCGTGGTGGTCATGCAAAAGAAATCGAGTTCCATACATAATGGTATCGAACGTACTTTCACAGGAATAAAGAATTTCATTGATATCCAAAACTGCTACTTTTGTAGCGCTCTTATTGAAAAACCCTTTAGTTTTCAATAGCTAAAAAGCCATATCGTACCACAAAGTAATAAATTCAATTAGCGGTTAGACAAATCATAAATGGGAATCATTTCATATCATTTCAATAATGCAAATGGAAATATACAAAAGAAAGAGAATATAAAATGATTTACGTTCGTAAGGGTACATAATCTTGACTTAATTCAAATATCAAATGACTGTCAAATTTCATTCATATGCTCTGTCATATTGAATGACATTTCCACTGAGACGCCATAATCTTCGTTAATATTCAATACACAGCATCCATTAACTACGATCTTCTCTTAGATAACACTTAGGCCGTAGGTTTACTAATTCTCAACACGTGCTATTAGAAAAAAATATGAATTTCCTCTATAACCAGATGAAACAGCAAAGATAACCTAGACAAGCCAAAGCTACTACATTCACACCATTCTATGTCCAATAAGCTGCACTTGTAGTAATACATATACATATATTATATAAACAAAAATATATATGTGTAGATTTTGTGTAAACCAAACAAATTACATAAATATTCAACAGGGACAGCGAATCGATGATTGTTAACGTACGTGTTCTCGATCGTATCAATTACAAGTGGAACGGATTAAATATTTGAAAGTCTCCATAACGCAATACCGAACGCATCTTGAGATCAAAATTTGTAAAGTTTGCCGATGGACACATCGTTACATGTTCTGCTTTGCAACTATGAGGTTAGTATCTTGTATCAAATATCATCTCAATATCAAAGAAGAATGTCGCTTCGCTTTAATGAACCCTCAAAGCGAATAAATCACGTAAAAGAACACAGCGATTTCGGAGAAGATGGTTCAAAATGATGGTCATAAATATTTAATGGTCTACCTAATTCGGAAACTAGGCTGACTCCCATGTCAATCGAAAGCTAATTAAAAGTATGTTTGTTGTAATTTATGACTTTTTATATTCGACTGTAAAAATGTTTTACTATAAATAAATTCGATTAATTAAGAAGCCTTTCTGTGCTTAATTTGGGCGTTGTTTTAGGGTGGTCGATGTTATTGATGTTGTGACAAAAATAAAAGTGTGTAATCTGATTAATATATATCAGATCGATATACCTGTAGGTATAAAGAAAGCAGTGAAGATGAGATCTGCCATTTAGCTGTATAGGCAGAGAAGAATGGAAGAACACCGGCTTTTCAGAAAGAATAAAAAAGAGGAAGAAAAGCGCGCGATCGAGGATATAGGGAGGTACCACTCCAGGAAAGACGTTCGCATGTTTTACCAAACTGCAAAACGTCAAAGCCAAGCAAACAAGGCTCTAACAGAATCCTGCCGAGATGGACAAGGAAATATCGTAGTTGAGACACAGTCGATGCTGATGATATGGAAGAACCACTTCTGCAGACTGTTAAACGGCGATGACGAACAACGTTCAGGTGTCAAACACAAACCAATATTGGTAACGACAGCGAAAACTGTCAACCACAGCACCAAAGTGAAGTGCGGATAGCATTATTGAAGTTTGATAAGCTTGATAAATCAGGCGAAGATGACTTGTTAAGTATAAGCCGAATCTGTTAGCATGAAAGTATGCCTGAAAAATGAAACCTCAGCATCGATTTTCCGATCCACACAAAAAGAGATTCTCGGAACTACGCCAACTACATAAGTTTCCTCAACATCGCTCACAAGATCCTATCTGCTATAAGATGTGACCGCCTGAAACCGTTTACCAAAAACCTAAATCGGTGTGGATTTAGGCCAGAAAACTCCAAAAAAATCGGTGCAACTTATAGCATGTGCAGACGATATTGACATCAATGGTAGGACTCAACGTGCTATTATAAGCAACGTTTGCTAGTATAGAGAAGGAATTTGCGAAAATTCGCTTAGCAATAAATGAGGGTAAGACAGCTGTCAACACGAAGAGACACACAACAACGACGAATTGGACAGAACTTCACCATTGAGAGATATAACTTTGAGGTATTACTGGACTTTGTCTACTTCGAATCCGCTTTTAACTCTGTCAACAACATCTTGTGAGAAATTAAACGAAGAATTACTCTTGCCAACCGCTGTTTCTTCGGGCTATGAAGGCAATTCAGTAGTAAAGCCGTCACTGGAACTACTAAGGAGATCCTATATAAGACCCTGATTATCCCAGTGCTGCTCTTCGCACTGAATGGACCGTCTCAAAAGCAGATGAATAAAGCCTTGATTGATTCTAGAGTAAAATTAATTGAAAAATCTTCAGACCCGTTTGCGCTGACGGGCTGTGGAAACGAAGTTTTAACCAAGAACTATACGAGCTGTACAGTGACAAGCCCATGGTCAAAAAAAAACTCTGCGTTGGACTTTAAGATAGCTAGGACATGTAGCACGAATGGACATCAATACTCCGGCGCGCAGAGTCTTCAATTCCCAGCCAGACGTCGGACGCAGTAGAGGAAGACCTCGCCTTAAGTGGCACGCACAAGTAGAAACCGACATCAACCAACTTGGAGTATGCAACTGGAGGCAGTTAGCTAAGGACCGGGTTACATGGAGAGGCACGTTGGTTGAGGCCACGGTTCATTCCGGATTGTAGGGTCACTTAAGAAGAAGAAGACATAGAAAGCGACACGTGAAAAATACTCGTGTCAAGTGAAAAAGCCAACAAATAATTTTGGATAGAATGTACAAATGTATCCAGATAATAATACTGTATTGTCGATGGCTTAAATATAGTCAGGTTAAACAAATCAAAAGTTATCAAACTTTTCAATATAAACCGATGTATTGTCGAATGCTTGGAAAAATTTTTGAAACAATTACGCATTCTACAATAAAAATGATCTTAATGGATAACAATAGCGGGAACAAACATGAAATTACTTAACGCTCTTAACAAGAACAAATCTGTTCATGCAGATTTTCCGTATAAACAAGCAAAAAATTTAGTTAGTACCCAGGTCCTAGCTTTTTTCTCACAACCATTCATGTGTGCACATGCACTTCTTTGCATGATGGCGGGAATTCCTGTTTTATGCCGAATCCGAACGGCTAAGTTGAGATAAGCTTTTCATGACAATTGATACTACTCGGATGATTGGTAAGATAATCACGAGATGAGGGCCAGTGAAAAATTATAACAACAAGCTGCTATTATGCAAGCAAATGCTTAAACCGGTTTGGATGTATGGTATACAGCTATGGGGTTGTACCAGTTAATAGACATATTGATATCATTCCTCATCAGAATCAAATTAAAAAGTTTATTGTCCTCCAAGCTCTTGATGAAACAAATTTATTGCGACGTTTTTAAAGAGCTAAACCCTTGGATTTAGCTCGATCATCACAAACCGCGCTACCATCCGCTACAAACTGTGGAAATAGCAGAAACTCTCAAAGAAAAGTTACCTGTCAAATATTTATGTATATTCGCGATTAAAAATTGCTATAAAAACCGCATAATTAGAAACAGTAAAAATGCAAAAAGGGTGGATGTTTTATTTAGTAAAGTCTTCATAGCTTCTATAAAATATGTCCATCAGCCCCCGGAAACAACATTTTCGGGCTTATATTAAAAAGTTTATACCCCGCAATGAAGCCCTATTTCTTATTGGTTGTAGATTCATTCTTTTTTATCTCAACATGCTTTTTTGATGGAGTTTTCAATTTTTTTTCGATGCTACTCCTCTTTTGTAATCAAATTTGTTTTGTTTAATTGATAATTTCGACAACGGGCATCTTATTTCATATACAATGCGTGGTCATCTTTGGTTCTAAGCACAGTGCAAGGATGATTTTGGTCAACCCTATGAATGCTCACTAGTATTACATGCAAACAACAACAATCGCTCACTGACATCAGTATAAAATAGTACTCTGTACAACTTGCGCGGATGAAAATCCACATGTTGGTTAGTAATAAAGGACTACGTTTGCTAAGTACATCAAGTCAAAAATCAGGATTGCTGTGTATGGAAAGTTAAACAATGTAATACTCTTGCGCATCGTCTTAATACTCTTTTCAGGTGATGCCTGTAAGATTCATACCCAAACCATTTTGGAGTTCACCGGTTAGCTAAGGATGGGGATAACTGGATACATATATACGTATAATATATATATATATAATATATTAAACCGTGAATTGAATGAATGGGTGGCCGCGGTGTAGTGGTAATGTGTTCGTCTGTTGAGTGGAAGGTTGCGCGTTCAATCCCAGCCAAAATCCATTTCACTTTTATTTAAAAGAAATAAAAAGGTCGGTGTAATACCTAAAAGTATGCACACCATCTTGAATTTCTTCAAATTTAACGAACACAAGAAAAAAAGTGACTCCCCGAAGCTAGTTCGGACACCACCCATGGAGTTTAAGTCTCCACTACATCCAAAATCTTTCCTATCCTCTCTTTCTTCCCCTTCTCTAACGCTCGTACTATGGTAACATATAAAGGGTATTCATAACCCCTTGAGTACGTGTAAATTATAAAAAAAAACCTTATTTGTCCTTACTTCGACTCATTTCGTACTCAGATTATAACAAAGTTTAGATGAGAATATATAGTCTGTCAACAAACAAAAGAGTTGATGCACAAACTGGGTTTAGAAACGCAATATCGGACTTTTGTTCAATAGTACGGAAAGAATTATTTTTATCTTCTACTTGTCAAATAAGTTACAGCTTATTAATTCAAACAGTGCTAGAATCAACATTTAACATTGACTGACCAATGACACAATTATGTAGATATTTTCTGGTGCAGCTGTTGATGCAACAAATTCGAAGCGGAATGAGTCCAAGCCTTTTTATCCTCGCGTACATCAATGCTGCTTAGTCAAGAACTGGGAAATAATTGATGACTCTTCAAACCTCACAAGCTATGCAGTTATCGATCTTTTTTATCACGGATCATAATCGGATAGTAAATGCTTTTAGGTGATAATATTATTAAGAAACACTCAAGAATGAATTTGATTATAAATTGAAAATACTCCGCATAGCCCCAGGTAGGCTGTTGATAAGCCATCTAATCACTTGGATAAAATTTCATGTATAACTTTTAGGTTGTTCAACAAAATTTGCTATGAATTCATAGTATATAAATGTTTAATACATATAGTAACTCATTAAAATAATCGCCAGCTTAATGAATCGATGAACAAACTCTAAAAAAAATGTGTATATTGCAGCTTGCTTTAATTGAACCCTGAAAAAGTAATTTCGTTCATCATGTTGTGCATAAAATTAAATGTTTCTTTCCCATGCCTTGAATCTCAGTAGTGCAGCTTAGGAATATTTAACCGTCTACTTAGGCATCTGTGGCTTTTGCACTCGACGCTAGTAAAATAATGACAAATCTATTTGGAACGATATTGTGGCAATGGTGTGGCTCATAGCACTACTTAGCCAGTAAGCCAATAGGCCATCGCATAAATTCAAATCGCAGCCATTCGACTGGATATATGAGAAAATGTACATGGTTGTGTTTAATTAAAAGTTGTTCTTAGTAAATTAGCTCCTGCGGCTGCTGGCAATCAGAGTATGTACGACACGAAGCAACTTTTCGTCTTTTTTCTCTGTAATCAAAAGTGTTTTAGTTAAAATTCGCACTTCATGAATACTTAGCAAGCTATCTATTAGTAATAGCACCAATGGAGGATTTGGATAAATTTGAATTTATGATGTCATTCTTGGAGTTTATGATCGATATTCATAGTTTTATGTGGTTTTTATGATCGAAAAAAAATGTTTCTTCAAATGTCGTTAAATGCTGATATCATATGGTGCATACTCGTCTGTATGGTAATAAATGTGGGATTGCAATTATCACATAAACTGTGCATGCACGATTTAGTGTACACCTGGTTGGTCGAATTTCGAGTTTCTATTCATGGTGCTGATGGTTAATAGTTATTGAGAAGTCTTAGCCCTTCCCACATCAAGATGAAGTGGTAATAAGACCACCTATGGCGTGTAATCACATTTTGAAATATGTCTAGTTTACTTGTTCACACTAAAACAAGGAAAATCGTTGCAAGTATCTATAGTTAACGTTTGCACTCTCTCGTGCAATCTATCCAATTAATGTCATTTGCACTCAAAGTCGGTACAAAATGCTGTACGCTTGAAATCCTTTCAGCAGTCCATTAAAATAATGTCGAACAAAACACACATCACAGAGTCTCCCCTGACACTGCACTAAGAAGAAGCAAACAGAAAACTTCCACCAGCAAATGATGACGAAAAAAAAACAGAAAAATAAAAAAAATTATAATAATCGATGAAGTGCGCTAATAGCTGCAGACAGAGTGCTGTGTGTTGTCAACGCCATCGTTGTTGTGTCGCCTGATGAACGTATATATACGCAGAATACGGCGTTCAGTCCAGGAGGAGGATGGTGTGTCGATTATGTCCTCGGCCTACACAAATCCATTTGTACACGTTTTTCGATGATTTCACTCTTATGGTGCTGTTCTCGTTTCCAGTGCAGATGGTTGGTATATGTATGTGTATCTGAATATTTGTTGGTGCTACACCAACCTACGCGTTCGTCTGAATTTGCCATTATCCATCGTTTTGGATGATGTTAGTTGTTGTTGTCTGGAGCTGTTGGATGTTACCCGAAGAGGATTATAGTGGCAGATGACGCAGTGTATCCTGTCCCATTGCATTGCACAGAAATCGTGGTCGTCTGTCAATAATTACGAAGTTAAGAAAAAAGCAGCAACAAAGATGCAGTAAAGGAAGTGAAATGGGGTTGAGATTACATGTTTAAATGGTTAAACTTTAAAAGAAAATTTTAAACTTTGTTGCCAAATTATAAAACGCTTAACAAACAAAGCTGTAGAATAAAAAAATTGTTTTTACATTAAAATGCCAAAATAATGCGAGTAATAGCCAAAATAATGCGAAAATAGCAAGACACTGAAAGTATATTTTTTTGTCGATAAAAAAGTGGGCTGACACATCCATTACAACAACATTATCGTTGGGTAAGCAATGACCTAACGATGTCTTGAGAGACTTAGGATATATTTTTAGAGTTCAACTTCTGCTGCTTTTAGTTAATCTCATTTTAAAGCAAAGAATCTATTATTTGGTAAATTAGATCATAGAACCTGACGACTAGCAAAAACCAAATAGGGTAATGAGACACTTGCATACTCTTCTGAACATCTACCGTTGTACTTCCTGCAACTACCTGTAGCTACCTCCGCTAGAGATTTGAGATAAGAGAAGATTCGCGGATTGCTGAGTAGAGCCCTGTCTGTTAGTTGTAGTGATAAAAAAACGTCTTACAACGTCTTGCATAATTTTTGTTTTTAAATGGCCATTCAGTAGTATGTCATTAACTTTGAATTTTCAACGCTTCTAAAAGACCACATTTAAACCACACAAATGATTGCTATCTTACGTGTAAAGGTCTGTAATTGTTTTATGAGAATACTTGGGATGCATGAATTTAGTTCTTTACAAAATAAACTCTGTCATCAATTTTAAACATTCATACAAAATTATTATTCAATTAACCAAGAGACACAGAATCTCAAAATGGATAAAGTCAGTATACAAAACGTACCAACTAATTAATTTTCTTCTATATGGCATAAATTTGCAATTTCAAGAAGCAACTTCTTCTCTTAGGCTTGTTTTTACTTGTGCAGAGAAGTTCAGCATGTATAATAACTCTATTAGGTAAATGCACAGGCTTTATTGATGATTAATTGGTATAAGGCTTCTAAAAGGTTTTCGGGGATTTGATTACATGTGATAGTTGAAAGATTTGTTAGTAGAGCTTCCGGTGTAGTAATATAGAAGCACGATATATATAGAGCTAGAGATTTTAGGCTTATATCAGCTGTGGCTACTAGTTTTGTTGTGCAATGAACAACCACCCAAAATGTTTGGGTTCGATTCCCAGTCGAAGAACCACCAACATTTTTTTTTTCATTTCCAAAAATATTCATTTCTTAGTTTAATCGCATTAAATGCCCATAACACATAAAACATTTGTCTTTTTTTTTATACATTTTATTGATTGCTATAAATGATGCCTATGGTTTGCAACAATACAAAATGAATGTGTAATGTACAAATCTCAAAGCACGACACTTTACAGAACACGCTTTAAATGTTACTGAGACTACTCTTGCATGTTGCAGAGAGCAGCCTAGTGGATGGCGTGGTGGACTGACGTGCTGACAGGAGTTCGAAAATTGTTAGTTGGGATTAAAAGAAGGACAAAAGCGTTGGCTCGCTAAAATGACAGTTAAAATGCTCGCTAGTGACAGTTTTCATACACTGGTAGTGTTATTTCTCTTTACTTTAAATCTATATAGACTCACCAAACAATTTACGTGTAAAATATAACAACACCTTAGCCCATATATATTTCGCAAAACCTGGATAATTATCCAGTTTTACACTTTTAGCCTGTATAGAAAATGTGCTACCACATAATAAGCTGTAGGTGAAAAATTAATGTTTTATGAAATAATTTGATATGAAAATATTTTTATATATGCTTTGAATCTAAAATCAAAACATTTCAATAAGTGTGGGAGTGGATAAAGCGAAAAATAAATTCAATTTTATTTGCAAAAAAATAAATGACACCACAAAAATTGAAAACCCGAAATGTCATCTGTTGGCGTTTATTTGTTTCAGTTTCATGAGTGCCAGATCACCGATAAGCGTTTTTTTTTCTCATTTTTATCCAAGCCTATGTAGATTAAAAAAAAAACACGCCTAATTTTCCATTGCATCAAATAATTTGTACTCATGTAGTCTCTTACTTACTGTTTTACTCAGTTCATACATTAACTCCTTTGTTTTAATATGGAAAAGAGTGGCAACATCAAAAGCAACTCCATAAAACCTTTATTGTTAACTAATTGGATAATAAAACGACTTTTTATCCAACAATCGATCGTTGGCTACTTAGGGGAGTTTCTAAGAACCACCGTCGATAAGACGTCACAAACAAAATGTCATTTCTTGATGAACAGTTAATGATAATAAACAAATTAACTTTTACCCAAATATCCATCACACAAACTTTAACAACCCTACCAGCCACCAAAAACACATTTTCTCAATTAACCTCAGAATATATCGTGAAAAGCAAAAAGAAATTTTCAGTCACGTGCCTCATAAATGCAGACAACCTCAAAACTCTTAACCGATAAAAATCAGAGTTCGTCTCCTGTTTTGTGTTGACTGTTTCTCTATTACATTTCTGTTATTATCTACCGGTAATCATAGTGTCATCAACTTTATTCCATTAATTGCCCACCAAAGAAAAGATTCATTTCAATGAATTTTTCTAATGCTGATGTTTACACCAGAAGTAGAACAACTACATTAATGCAATAAAAAAAAAACTCGATTACACATGTAAGTCTGTCAAAAGTATTAAATTCATTAATATGAATTCGTTTAAAAAAATAGCAAAACTCAAATTTATAGTTTTACATTAAAGTCCAGGGTGCCGGTCTGCTTAGCTTTATGTTGGGTCAGCTTTTAATGACACCGGCTACATAAACAACACAATTCCGACCTATAAATAATTTTAGTGTCATGTTATTTGCAATCCGCGCTCCATACAGACTTAGGCAGGCGATAATATTCACGCTTGTAATAGGTAAAAATCAGTGTTAGGCTTTCGTGCTCCCAGTTTGGTGCTCCATTTTTCTTTTTTGACAGCGTGCATTGCCACCGTGATAGGAAACATTCGTATGGCTTGTGTCATATGGAGTAGTTTGTAAAAAAATAAAACTAACTCGAGTTAGCATGACAGATAAATCATTTTGTTTTCTTTAAAGGTGTTAATCAAAATAATTGATTTTGCATGGTTTTAAAGGCAAAATACGCTTGAGTTGGCACGTGAATTTATATATTATCATCAACGTAAGTTTATAATGGACTTTTGATTTGAAAATCCGTGCCTATGACGTACATTTGAATAGACTTTGAAAAGTTCATTTACTACTGTTGTGAATAATTGATTTGAATGGGATACCAATTTGGAAAAAAGCCCAAGTTGCGGTTTAAGGAATTAACCGATGGAATACTCATTGGGTGCAGTGACCTATTGGTTCGATAGACCACTAAGCGCAGAAACTCTCATCAAATCCCGAAAGTGACGACGTTTTAGTTATTTTTGCTGCTCAGCCTCTGGCAAAAGTCACACATACATTCAGGAGTAGCATTGGAATGAGAAGTTTGTCAAATTTTCCGTAAGGATTGTTTCTTTATATTGTCGTTAGGTTTCCTTTAGAGTATGGCCTATCCAATGCTACTTCCGTTACATGATGTCGAAATCAAAGTTTTTATGTCCGGTCCTATTCCATAGTTCATAGTTCGATATGGTTTGCGGCCACCGGATCTTCAGAATGTACCGCAGCCAACGGTTAACGAAAGCTTGAAGCCACCTCGATATATATGCATAGCATTTCTATGTATCTGAAGCATATAAATGCACAGATTTAACGTTCGATTGGAAGAGTGTCAACTTGGTACTTATCGATATTTTGCTGGAGTTCCACACAGGAGAAAGAATTTCAAATGCAATATAAGCTTTGTTTATTCTTTTATTAACACCCAAGTCCGTTCCGCCATCGAGTGGAATAAAAATGGCCAAATCATAAACTGCGTGACCTCTATGGGTCCCTGCCTTATAACAACTTGTTGTGTGCTTTGGCCCATTTTTACCTATTTGCGTTGATCCTTAAGCCGGCCACTTCCCCATGTAGTTGCCTAAGAAGAAGATCCTTTAAGTATTTAAAACTCTACAGAGAAACTAACAACGGAGCAAAGATTATGAAGTCATACAGATGACGCACTGCTTAAAAAAAATTGATCTACGGTGGTTCGTACTGGCAAAGACGCCATATATTTGGATCTCTTTTCTCATGTGTGCACGTGCACGCCGCCGCCTGCCCGTATCTTGAAGCTGGTGAGCAAAAGTTTCTGTTTTTTGTTCTCTATGCGTCATCTGTGTGACATTATAATCTTTGAAACGAAGCCTTCAAAGCTTTATATCTCCACATAAATAAAAATAAAAGTAGACTTGTTCTACCAAAAGAACACTTTATTTCAAAAAACGCAGCAACAAAGCTGTTGTGTTAGATTCTTGAGCGAGTGTAAAAATAAAATTTCTTCACTAGTTGATCCGAAATCCTCTCAAATTATTTTGGAAAACTTTTATTTTCAGACAAAAAAGTATCTGCTATGCTCTTACGGATATCCACATTCCAGACCTTGAATCGAAAATTGAAATGTCGAAACTTATAACATGCCTCAAAATAATGAAACAGAATAAGGCATCTGGTCCTCATAAGGTATACCATGAGGACCGATTCTGAAGAAAAGTGCTTAGAGAATTCAAGAGGTATACCTATAAGCACTTTTCTTCAGAAGATCTGGAATATCTTCCTTTTATTTTTTGTTGATTAGATTTTACCAAAACGTTTCTTACCATCACCCAATTGTATAATATTTATAAAAAGTGATCTATGCGTACCAAATTTTAAACTGTCGTCTGAGCATATGGATTGATAGCAATAATAAAACAAGTATCATTCAGACTGGCTTTAGTACTAATCTTCAGTCGAATAAATAGTTATAGGTATTTTTTGTGGACTTCAAAGCGGTCAACTTTAGGGATTTCACCAAAGTTCATAACGGTTAATGAACAATTTCTGTCCAATACCTCCGCATTCGTGCTGAATGGTGGTCAGAGGTCAAAAACCGTCGTCATAAAAAATGGTCTGCCGCAAGGATGCATCCTAAGTCCGGTTCACTTTTCTTTATATTAAATCGATGTATTCCAGAACGGATAAAAGAGTATCTGTCATCTTACTAATGTAAAAGAAATGCTGTGTGGGTCCATGTGTTACGTAGTGCAGTTATAAACCAATGCTGCGAATCAACCAGTCGTCAAGTCAATCGAAATTTTCAGACCTGGTGCATTTTCGGACATATCCAAAATCATTTGCTTTAGTATCAAATAAGGAAAAGTCTCATTTCAAAAAAATGTTATCGCAAAATGAACAAACATTTCATCTAATGCTCTGTAGAACCGCCGCATTTCTGACACTCCCCACATTACGACTTACTCTGCCCTCATATTCGCGAGCATCATGAAGCGCCATCAATGAATGAATGCTCACTGGACCACAACTTGGAAAAGCGCACAATCCATTTACCATGAATGATGGAACATGCATCTCGATCTGTGATAGAACTAGCTGAAACTCAGCCAGTGTGCAACGCCAGTAGAAATGATGATTG
This sequence comes from Rhingia rostrata, assembly GCA_949824845.1. Classification (NCBI taxonomy): domain Eukaryota; kingdom Metazoa; phylum Arthropoda; class Insecta; order Diptera; family Syrphidae; genus Rhingia; species Rhingia rostrata. The sequence continues at coordinate 63,429,903 of OX463757.1, forward strand.
TGGCATTTTTATGCCGCGTATACAAGCATACACATACAAAAATGCTGCGCACTGCAGAAGTTCTCACAGAAACTGAGGCAAGCGCGCATGAGCGATGGTGTCACACGGCGGGATGTCACGTTTGCACACCCAGCAAAATGTAGAAACGTAAAACGTTGTCCGCAATTCGGCCAGGACATTGTTGTAATTGTGTGTCTGTTTCGTTTTCTGCTTTAACACACAGCGTAACTCGAATGGACAGGTAACCGTGATATTCTAGGCGGCAAATGCTCATAGTTGTGCTAATGTCGGATACCGCGGTGACCCATTCATCATTGTCCCAGTGCGCGCGCGCATGCGTGCAGAGTTTCGATTGTATCTTTGCGATTCTATTTTTTGTTGTTTTTTTTGTGCTTATTTTGTTGTTGTTTTTTTTTTTTTTTTGAGAAAACAACATTGCGAACGGGTTGCTGTCAGAATAAGATGCATGTTGGTTGTGCTTGAAGGAGGTTTGAGCGCAAGACAAAACACAACTACCTATACGATTTACCCGATTGATTGGGACTTGTTTTGTGGTGAAAATCCTAGGGTCAAGATGTCAATCGAAATTATGCAATCAAATTAAAGTCGGTCTTAAAGTGCTACTTTCTCTTGGTAAAGGCACATTTATGCCGCTTGAAAACTGGTGGAGTGAATATATTGAACTTTTTTTTTTGGATGATAAAGATTTTTTATGGACGACTGTAAAATTTTAATTAACTGCTGTTTAATGGGTAAGCAATGTGACTATGTGCTGTTGAAGGAACTTAACTATTTTTATTGAAATTACATATCTTTTGGGTAAATCTCGTTCTCTATATCAGAGAATCGCGATTTTTTTTTGTTGAAGACATTAATTATATGACTCTAGATATAACGGAAAACTGGTAAATGCTGGTAGGTCATGAAGATGAGTATGTAACAAAAAGAAGATCGATATAGTGTCGTTGGAATGAAAATTAAAACATATGCCACGGTACAACAGAATTGTCATTCTACGGAAAATATCGGTGTGATACTCAGATCCTTCAAATTTTTTGACGAATATTCTGGAGTACTCATTGACAGTACAGAAAATTAAGTCAGTAATGTCTATCTCAAATAATAAGAGAAGCTTTTATGACAGTTTTACATTTTCAGATGATTGTCAGATTTCCAAAAGTTGTAAATCTAGTAAAAAAAACAAGAATAACAAGTAATCGTTAAAGTTACTTATACGTGAACCTGCAGTATGCAACAAGTATCAAATCCGTTTCTGCAGCAGATTGAAATGGGAAAACTTAAGCTTTGTAACAAATGTAATACTTTTCACACTTTTTGCACAAAATTTTTGACTAAATTAGTCAATTTATAGACATTTTCGATGCAATGGGTCCGTTAGAGGTAGGTGTATGGATTTTTCCAGAATCCCAAGTCTATTGCACGTCGATTTAAGAAACGAATTGCAACATTTTAACCCCTTAGTTCTCCAAAACAAATTTAAGTATGCCAGAATGCTGTTATAAGGATAAAAATCTCCAATTTTTATAATTTAGAACCAGCTATCAAACAATCCTGCATGATATCCCTTTTCTCTTAAAACCGCCATTGACTTATTATAAACATAACGTTCCTTATCTAAATCAATATTCTGCACACTCTCCCCCATCTAATAAAAACAACAATTTATTACATCGAAGTCCAAATGTTGGTTCCCACAGAAATTTGTTAAAAGCAAAAAAAAAAAACAAATACCCACAATTCCATTGCCAAATTAGCGCTTAATTTATCCCCCTAACATAGCAGTTTCGCGCAACTTTTCATCCATAAACTTGACAAAAATAAACCCCAATATGTTAATTTGCTGCCAAATAAAATCCAACATCGAATCGTACCGCACACAATGAATTTCTTGATTTTATACATTCCATCAGCAGCCACACATTGTGAGACATGCTACGGACTTAACGCCGCTTTATTGCGGGTGCAATAATCATTTTCCGTCTCAAAAGATGCGCTGCACACACATGGACCACCGATGTAGATGCGACATTAAAATTCAAACAGAAATGTAACAAGCTGATGGTGTGAGCGAACGAATTTGAATGAGGACGCCATCGTTTGACATTCAATGGATTGAAATTTATACCTTTTTCCCGGTGTGTATGATGGGATGCACGAGCTCAAGCACACGCTACAACCGGACGCATCAAAAGTGTATTTATGGTCTTCTGTTTGGGTAGATACGATGGGAGCGGGGTCGGAATGCGTGTTGTCGTAAAATCATCTTCTTATTCAGTTGACTGGACATTCAACCATCAGACAGTAATGGTGATGAATTTAATTTAATCGCAGCGATTTCTTTTGCTTTTTCTAGTGTATATTGGTTTGGTTGAGTGGTGACACGTTTTTCGAGGAAGTCACAATGGTATGAGATTTTTGGATAAGTATTGAGAAGAGGCACATGAACTTAACTAATGACTTGATATGAAAAGGACGTTTATTTAGCGCTTAGTTAAATTACACTTTTGTTTACATATTTCTTGTCGATAAGTCGAATTTAGAATGCTACAAGATGTTTATTATTGTAACGTGCGCCTCCACACGTTTTTTTCACATAGCACTATGGAAAACTATGTTAGATTTCAGGCCACAAAAGCGTAATGAACATGAAAATTTGCATTTACTAACAACATGGCATATGTTTTGAAATACTATGCAAAATGTTTATGGGACATAAATTGACTACAAATACATCTCGTACAAAGGCATTCTGATAATATATACTTTGCTCAGTTCGTACACGGACTCTTTTGTTTACAGTGAAATTGATTAAATGAAAAAATCTGAAATATCAAAAACATAGCACATAGCACACAGTTCTTAATATCCATATCATGAAATATATATATCTCCTCAGGAATCCAGCACTTCTCACATCCTTATCACTTCCAACTGATCGCGTGAAGGAACCTGCAATGCAAATCTAAAATTCACTGACAAACCGAACAAATCGGAATAATTATGTTGCTCAGCCTCAGTGCATGTTGTGGATATTACGAAATTTGCCATTCAACTAAATACTGCATGTTGCAGCTAAAATACAACAAAAATGTGTGTGTATATATCTCCTCGAAAAGGCAGCAGTCGCAGCGTGACACCTGTTGTCCGAATGACCAAATCTCCGTTTAAAATTTATGCCGCCACCGCCCGATCGATCGTTGCAATCGCAACCAAACGAATATTGAGTTTCTCGCATCGGATAGTATTTCTTCGTGTCATTTCAGTGTCACAGAACACGAACTGATTGAGATATGTGAACCCGAACCGAATTGGAATTTAACCTTTCGTGTTTACCAATGGAGTAGTATAAACTCATGTGTGTTTGTAGGCTTATATGTATGTAAAATAGTTATGTGACGTGTCACTTAACATTGGTATGCTCGTAAGCTTCCAGCTGTGTGACATATCAGATCGAATGGGAATTGATCAAATTCTAGTGAACCCACTGAGCGAATGCAGCGCGATAGATTTGTATCGCGTGTTAACAAAACAAACCACAACAAACCAACAAAAGTGATATTACAGTCAAGCTTTTTTATTCTGTTGAACAAACATTTTTTTTTCTGACATTCCACCTGTTGACAGAGATGATATGAAGATAAAAAGAAATAATCAACATGCCGCTCATTTGTGTGTGCCATTTCTGTTGACTATCTTTCCCATCTGGTGAGATGGCAATAACCATCATCGTGTAGAACGTGCGCACATCACTAAATTTAATTACCATGCCATGTTATACTCACGTAGGAAGAAGTCGGTGTATCCGTATATCACCAGCATCCATCTGACAGGGTTTTTTTTGTTTAGTAGTTTTGTTGGTGGACAGGAGAAAACCCAAGCTTCATCCATAAATAAGAACTTACTTTACGGTTCTATCAAAACGTAGGTACCTACTTAAACAAAAGGCGAGAAAACAGATTGAGACCAATAGTGGAAGAGTTGGCCTAAGTTATAAACCGACCTCGGTGTGCATGCATTTATGAATGGACCATTCGCGTGTTACCGTTTTGTTGATTCAACACAACACTCAGTGCTTTGTGATCATCACCATCATCAGGAGCAGAGCAGCAACACCAGTATCTACATCGTCTCTGTGGTATCATTAAACTTTTGGTCATGCTATTCTTGCTGTTCGCGAGTTCTTGTGCAATGTGGCTTGCACCATGAATGAATGAACGCACAGAGAATAAGAATACCACTGTTGTTGCCCTGCGCGAATGCATGCGGATGGCATGCAATGATGTAACATGATTTGACCACGCGCTTTTGGGTTACTGGTGGTGGTCTTCCCTTTTGTGAAGTCGTATGATGTTTGTAGTTTCCTTTATCGTATCCCCGGACCACTGGTGGTATTGCGAATATGCATTGAAGATATGACAGAGTGGAAGAAAAGAAAAAAATCAAATATACAGTCAAGCTCGTAAATGAAGTGCGGAAATTCCTGGCTAAGGAAATAGGCATTCATTGAAGAAGTGGAAATGAAATTAATTGGTTGACAGGAAGGGAATTGTTGTTGGCTATTAAAAATATGTGTTATATGAGACTAAGAATCCTAATCTCTTTTGATTTATGGAATTTTTATTTTTTATATAAAATTGCAAAAATTTTTAGAATACCAATGGATTGACTTCTTTTAATTCCTGTCGGGCGAAGAGTAAAAATATCGTTGGTTTGTTTCAATACTCTGTTCGAGCTTAGAAACGCTAAGGGCATGTGAGGCAAATAGTTGGTCATACGGTGGACAGTCAACAAATTACATCCTTTTTCGTCAGACCACTAAAATCAGCCAAATTTTTATTAAAAAATATTTATACAGGAACCTTTTAAGTGAATGCGTAATTAACTTATTAAACATCGATGATGTTGGGATTCACAAAGTGAATTACTTGTATGTGTTATTTTATGTTTGGATTATTGATTCATAATAAATTCCTAAGGATATACTGAACCTCGAATGATGACTGAGATAAAAAATTCAATGGCAGCTTCCTTTTTTGTTTCGAAAATCTGAAGCATCCGCAATAAAATGAATCTGATTCTTCACGGTAAAGTCGTACCTCCTTATGGTTATGAGAAGAGGAACAGTTGTTGCATCTTGCAATCAAAAAGAGTATCGTTTCATCGTAGCCATTAACATAAGAGAATGCAGCTGGATAGTACATATGGATAAACACCTCAAAAGTTTTCTAGCTTCTCAAAATTAATGAGAAAAATTCTAACCAAATTCTGTTTAGGTCAGCAAGCCATCTAATTTTGTAATGTTTCCAAGACAATTATCTACAATCTTACCGAACCAAGTGACCTAACATTGGAAAACATATTCAAACGCCTCAAATTGGTAAAAGAAAAGAATTAAGTTTCTGAAATATAATCTAATATAATATAATCTAGTGATGAAAATATGTCGATATATCGGGGCGTTCAATTTAAATTTCGGTGGAATTTAGTCATACGGAAATTTGAAGACGGCATGATATTGCAATATTCGTGTTGAATGCTTATAAAACGTTTTCAAGTCTTTAGAAAAGAGTTTTTTTTTCCATTAAGCAAAAGGACTTCCGTAACACTGCTATATATTTTGTTGAGACATCCCGCTTGGCATTGGAGTCGATCAAAAAAGTTTAAGCAAATGCTCTGATGTGCGAGTTTTACTCAACTTTTGGACCAAATGTTTCCTTCACAGACTTTAGTTAAAACTTTCAACATCAATTGAAAAGTCAAAGCCAAATAGCACCATTTTATATAAGTTGCTGGTTCCAACGAAGTTTTGGCTAAAATACAGGCAGACAGGAAACAAGTTATTTTATTCTCAAACTTATATTTTAAGATTAGCGGCAGAGTCTTTCTTGGCAGGTGTGTGCACTTTTGCCTTTGCAGTAAAATTTCAAGTAAAAATGAGATTCTATACATACAATAAATCTTAATTCTATTTAAAATATGTAAGTGTTTGCTACACTTTAAGGAATAAAAAAAAAAATGTATCAATATAATTACCAGCCTTTTTATTAAAAACCAAAGCACGTTGGTTTGCGTACACTTACTCCTATGTCGTGTTAAGTGTACACAGGCTACGGGTTAAGTGCGAGGAAGTTCTTTTTAAACTCAGCATATCCTTAACTAAAACAAATTTTAGATCATTTCGAACAACATATTTCATTTTTAGCTGATTTATTACTATCGGGTTTTTCAACAGGGACGCTAAAAAAGTTGAACGACAGGTACAGCAAACGACGTCATATTTCTTGCCGCTCTTTTGACATTTCTCTTCAGTAAGGTTTGCCATTTCATGATGGTATGGACTTGGAGGACATGTGGTTCTAACAGGACGGCGCCACAAGCCGCACAGCGAATGCCACAATCAAATTATTGGAAACAAAGTTTGGAGAACGTGTTATCTCACGAAATGGTCCAGTGGCTTGCCCGCGTCGGGCGTGCGATTTGACACCGTTAGACTATTTCCTGTGGGGCTACGTCAAGTCTATGGTCTATGCCAACAAGCCAGCGACGATTGATGAGCTTCGTACGAATATCGAACGTGAAATTACAGCAGTATCGGCCAATTTATGCTTGAAAACCGTTAAAAATTGGGTTCAGCGCCTGGACTTCTGCAAGCGTGCCCGTGGTGGCCATGCAAAAGAAATCGAGTTCCATACATAATGGCATCGAACGTTCATTCACAGGAATAAAGAATTTCATTGATACCCAAAACGTTTTTGTTTTTTTTTGTAGCGCTCTTATTGAAGAACCCTTTGTTTGCTTTTTGAATTATTTTCTTTTTTTTCACTTTCTGCTTTCTGGTTTGACGGAGTAGAGTTTCTTCAAACTATGAATTACTAGGCAGTCGATTTTTGTTTGAATTGATAAGAAAATGTTAAGCAAAACGTTTTTATTTTATCCCGTATCTGCTTATGGAACTGCTACTTCTAGGCAACTCGCTCCCTCTGTTTTCGGTTAAATTTGCGCACTCGGTGCAAATTTTTGCACACTTACCCCCAATGATTTGTGTACACTAACCTCAAATGAAGTTCTAATTTTGTTATTTAAATTTAAACAAATTAAATAAATAAATAATAATATATACACTTAAACAAAATGCTATATAATAAATCTAATAATTACAAAGTATTAGCATCCTTACAATGCATACTCAGGTCACGGGATTCATTTCAAAATCGGAGAACAAAATAGCAAACTTTAACAATTTTTTTATTTGTCTGTTCTAGTTATATTTTTCAAAACATCTAAAGAATTATTATCAACTTCGTAAAGCGATAGATGCCTTATGAGTTCAGCATTTACAAACATTTTAAATTTTCAATACTTTTCGAGGAAATTGGTGTGCGTTCACTTACCTTCCGTACACACTTACCCCCTAATGACTCCATTTATATCTCGTTTTACAGATGGATTACATACTGCGTTTGTATTGCATTAAACTCAATGGATGTATTGGTATCCCACCTAATAATTCTATCAATGTCAGAGTTGAATTCATTTGATATTCCTTTGTGCTGCAATTCCAAAACTAGGGACCATAGTCACGGGCTTAATAGAGAGAAAACGAAGTCAAGAGATCTGCTATTTGCGAATAAATGGATTGGATTACATGCGAAATCGGTGACAGGCTTAAGACTGGGGGTATTCCAGCTTTTTCGGAAAAGTGAGTGGAAGCTGACTTATCTTATAAACCGGCTTCTTTATTTTTTAATTTACTTCCGTTTAGTTAAGTTAACCAACTTGAAATAAGAAGCTTATTTCTAAAACTTATTGAGGATGAAAATACCCATAGAAAGACAGATTTTCAGTAAATACCTATGCAGAATATACTTAAAGTAAGAAAGGAAGTAAAAATTCTCCTTTTTTAGGGTTAAAATCTGAACTACTCCTTGAAACAGCGAAGCCAAAGTGAGTATCCTTTTAATATCCTTTTCCTAAAAAGATGCAGACAAATATTGTGAATGAGTAAAATTAATTCAACATTTGTAAAGATATACAGTTTGTTCTTAATTAGTATGCGCATTTAGTTATTTCATTGGAATAAAAATATGCTACACTAATCCGGGTTAAGTCAATTAATTTAATTTTTCACTATAAATTAGTTCCTTGGTTTTAGGCAAACAAAAAGTAAAGTCGGTTGATGCAGACAAAAATCTAGGGTTTGGGGAAATTTAAACTTTCGTGCCGAATATGAGTAATTGATTGTGTGCGAATAAATATTTGTAAAAATGCGAACTTTTTTTTTTAGGTGTTTAGGTATAACAGCCGACCTTTTTTATTTCTTTTAAACAAAAGTTAAATGGATTTTGGCTGGGATTGACCGTGCAACCTTCCACTTAACAGGCGAATACATTACCACTACACCTCGGCCACCCACTGAACTAATCTAAGAAGTATGTGCTATTTAAAAATCGCAAAACATCGACTTAATTGTAAATTAAAATTAACAAAAAAACAGGCCTTAAACAACAAGAGGGACTGAACATCTGTAAAGCTTCACGAAAGACAGATAACTCTCGTTCGCGGGATAGATAATGATTGTGGCAGAAAGAGTAACTCTTAAAAATTTAAAAAGTCTGTAAGAAGATTAAAATTAGGCCGCATTCATAGATATTATTGCATATATTATATCATATACACAATAGTAATATCAATTGCTTGTGTTCGAGAACCCGCATCGATCAATAGTTAAATAAACTCTTAGTTTGCGCAAACTTTCCCAACTATTTATCGCATCTTATATCGTTAGACTATGTGTCATCATATCAGTCTATCTTGGATACCATTAATACGAGTTAAGTTAACTTAAGTTGCACGTCTGCAGAGTTGTCTACCCAATATAGGCAAAATGTGGTACGCATTAGCTGAGCATTTGAGTGCACTGCTATTTACCTACAACATACTATAAAATGCCAGAAGGCATTATTTTCCCAACGGACATTAGTAGACACAAAATACACAACAAAAACTACAGCAACCGCATTCACCATTAGTGTAGCATCTCAGAGTTGACTGACGGTCCATACTTAGAAATCGAAATGGAAGCTTCGACAAATATTGTTTCAATTACTATAGAAAATCTTCCCTACTCCATGCACGCTGTAGGCACATTTAAAGTTAATAAAACATTTTTTTTTTATTTAAAGTCAATCTCGCCATGCTATAGTGAAAATGAAAATGCCAAACATACTGACAGACAGATAGTACTCAACTGCTGCTGTTTGCTATGGGTAAGGAAAGTAAAGTAAACCGAATAGTGTTGAAATTAAATAAATTGACTTATGATTTAAACACATGCCCGGCTGAAATAAGGGGAAATCTTATCATTTCATAAATTGGTCATAGACAAATCTGACAATGATTATGGGAATGGAAGTCTTTCTCTCACCGCAAACGTGGTACAATAATTGGAACAATTTGGTTAAGCTACGTTTGAAAATATCAGGTGCGAGGAAATTTTAAATTTTCAAACAACTGGTAATTGTGTAATCAAAGTGGGTAAACTAATAAAAATTTGAAAATAATAACCTGGCTAGACATGTTCGTTTGTTAAATTGCACCAATTTCATTAATAAAATAAGGAAGAGAAAAAAAATTTGAAACTCATTCAAGCGTTGGTTGTGCACGGCTGTGGATAAAGCTGATCAGCACCCATTGACAAATTATCAGGGTGCAAACGTGTCAATAACGTCGTATAGTGGCCCGTGATAAAAACAAGACCAACAACCACAAGCTTTTGGTGTTTTTTTTTGGCACGTGCTCCACTAAAGTGCACCATTTTTGCCTAAAGAAAAAAAAATCGATTTGTATCTTAAGGTGCAAGGAAAATTAATGACCACCAGGACAACGATTTATAATCAAGAGAAAAAACGACAAAATGCAATGGCGAAAACCGCTACCGATAGATACTCTGATGGTAGTGGTAAATTCAGAAAAAAAAATCCAGTTTCGTGGTGAACTCTTTTATAAATGTTCCTTTTTTTTGTTTCTCTTTTTTTCAATTATAATCAATCTAACGAGATCGCAGCACTATGATGTTAGTGAAAATTAACACCACTCCGAATCCAAGTATTGCTCAACTCCCTAGTGGGTTTTGTCGCGCGCATATTGTAACGCAACATGGACTCGATTATTTTTACTTCAACATGCATGGCTTTTTGTTTTCTGTGCTTGATACGTTTCAGCACAGAAAGATTAATCGTGAATGAATTAAGGGAAAAAAACTGACCTGTAAGATCAGAGTTTTTTCTATGATATGACGGAGCACTGTGGCTCCATTAGCAAAACTATTGGCGAAAATCTTGTTTATAAAACGAAAAAATTATTACGTTACAAAGAAAACAAATTCAAACGAGTTGTACGTGCACGACTGGGTCGTACGCAACTTTTTCTTTCATAGTCAGTTAGCCGTTAGATCAAATATCCAGCATGCGAGGATTTAACGATTTTCATAGCTCCATTAGCAGAACTATTGTCGAAAATCTTGTTTATAGAACGAGAAAATTATAACGTTTCAGAGAAAACAAATTCAAAGGAGTGGTATATACACGACTGGGTCGTACGCAACTTTCTCTTTCATAGTAAGTTACCCGTTAGATCAAACATCCAGCATGCGAGGATTTAACGATTTTCATAGCTCCATTAGCAGAACTATTGTCGAAAATCTTGTTTTTTCATAGTTTGCCCCAAAATACCTAATATTAATCATTTTGGTTATTCATGTCAAAAATATATAAAAATGTCGAAGTGTGATTATATTAACGTTTTTTGGAGTTTGAAGGAATTGGTGTCTAAGTGAATAATAATGATTTCATTTTATTGAAACTGAAAAATCGGTAAAGAACCATTTGGTCCAGATAAAATTACTTAAAATTTTCTTTCTTTTTCATAGTAAGTTACCCGTTAGATCAAACATCCAGCATGCGAGTATTTAACGATTTTCATAGCTCCATTAGCAGAACTATTGTCGAAAATCTTGTTTTTTCATAGTTTGCCCCAAAATACCTAATATTAATCATTTTGGTTATTCATGTCAAAAATATATAAAAATGTCGAAGTGTGATTATATTAACGTTTTTTGGAGTTTGAAGGAATTGGTGTCTAAGTGAATAATAATGATTTCATTTTGTTGAAACTGAAAAATCGGTAAAGAACCATTTGGTCCAGATAAAATTACTTAAAATTTTTAGTAAAATGGATATAAAATTTAATCCAATTTGACCAAATTGTTTCCGAGAAATTGAACATTTTCCTTATATGGCCTAAATACAAAAATTATGGATTTCATCGAAAAAACTGGGTACGCAGTTTTTTTCGGAACTAATATGTAAAGTTGAATCAAAATCGTTGGATACATTTTCGAGAAAATTGAAGTTATGTTTTATTTTTATATGGCAATAATAAAATGGATTAACGTAAAAAATGGCATAGAATTATGTTAAAAAAAAAACGTGGATAGTTTTGAAGAAAATCGGTCAAGCCGTTTAGGCTGGTAAACCATTACCGACAGATGGATGAAATTTCATAAACCACCACAATTAATATCTCGAGTTAGAAAATATTCACGGAAACAATATCTTTCATTTAAATTTAGCCTTGAATAACGTTTATTGGGGCCACAGTACAGCGGTCTTTACTCATTTGAAGTTATATTGCACTGTCGTTTTGCGTATAACTTTTAGTAATAGGAGTTTTTCAGAAAATAAATTATAAAACTTGTACAGTTGCAGCAGGAAAACAAATGGTTGCACTACAGTTCTATGACTAATTTGGATTTGACAAATTGGTTATATATCTCTCGGCCGATTTAACGAGTATTCACATGAGACTTACTTGACCGTATCCACCACATAGTGTTTATACAAAAAAAACAGGTCAACGTGTGTTTTATCGAATATGTACAAGATTTCACAGATCCCCTTTACAAATTGCATCTAATTTGTCAATAGCTTTTAATTTTTCTTATTATATACGAACAACACCCGAATATTGATAGCTACGCTCATAACTCACATCCCAACTAAAGTGAATCCCAAAGAACAACAAAGGTTGCGCCGTATTTTTGTCGGACAAAAAAAAATTAAAAACAAAGCAACGACCATGTGGATTATTAATCACCGCATATTAGCAAAACCATTTAATTCTGTTTTACTCTGTTACCGTGTCGGTCGTCTGCCAAAAAAGCAGAGATCATTTCACAAACATTCAATTCTGATTAATTGGCGGCTTGAACGTGATGTTGAATTTCGTTTTGATAATCTTTCGAAACATCAAGTGGCTACTTAATAATTTGATACTTTTTTTTTGTTATGGATTTTTTTTTTAAGTTAACAACCGTAATATTTATTGGCGCACGATGTAGTTTTTATTTTTCATCTTTAAATAATATGAGGGTTTGTTTATTTATTGATAGTGAAAATGGTTGGTTATCAATCATCTTGAAACAAAGGCTTTTAAAATATGCTAAGAGTTTCAATACAGGTTACAATCAATTGGAGTGGATTGCACTGGTCTTTAGTCATTTTGACAAATCCATGATATATATCCTTAAAGTTGAGTTCAATTCACCGATTATTATCAGACAAATATCTTTTTTTATTTATTTTATCTTACAACGACTGATTGAATTCTTAAGTTGAAAGGATAGGTTAGGTTAGGTAAGGAGGGTTGCACACTTTGCAAATGTTAAGACAAAAGCAAAAGAGGCCCAAATTGAGTTTTGTAATCGTTCTTAGTTTGAGATGTGAATAACATAACCACTTCTATCTGTTGAAGAATACATTAATATGTTGTAGATGCAATTGTCCCAAGTCGCCCAAGCTGTCGATGAACTGGGATCATATGCAGATACTGTGCTCCCATGTTGAATAAGTAAAAATCTATGCAATTACACAGGACATTTTTTATATACTCTATTTATTTTCATTTCTACAGCTTCCGTGAAACTTAATTATGATGCCTACATTCTTCATATTATGCAGTTCCCGAATAATACCCCGATGGGTACCTGGATTTGCCTTATATCGAACGAGACTAGAGGCTTTGACTTTTGTTTTTATTGTCGGGCCACAGACTATCCCAACTAAAAATTTCGCTTTTATAAAGCGCTATCGAAGTTACTTCCCCTGCAGAAATATTACCTGTATGAAGTTTTATGTAAAAACATTTGGAAAACTTTCAAGAAGCTGTTTACTTTTACAAGGCTTTTTTAAATACCTTTAATAAGTCTAACAAAAAAAATTAGTTTGCTTGTAAGAGGCTTTACAGAAGCAAATCATAGGCTTCGCAAAAAGTCTTTCCGAAAATATTTACAAGTATTACCGAATATATTTTAAAGCCTTCCCGAAGTTGAAAAATATTTTTTTTAATATTTTCTTTTTGTTTTTAAATGTTATTATATTATTTACTTTTTTAAATTTCAATCTCAATCGTGTATAATTATTAAATCCAATTCGTTATGATGAAATGATGAAATTCAATCCAATTAATTATTAAAAATTGTTTATCTTACGTTGTCCAAGAAAAGTCAGTAAGATCCACAAAGTACTTGAATCGAGTTGACTCATTCTCGTTCCTTCCTTTTTTTCCTTCTTTCCTGATCTTTTCAGATTTTCTCGATCTTTTCACATTTTCCCGATCTGTTCACCATTCTCCATGACTTAATCTTTATGACAAAAAAAAATTATCCTGTGTAATGTGTATTTGACGTTTGAGTCGAATCGTTTAATGTTTGTAATGCAAACAATACGAGAAAGTTCAACTAGATATGATATTGAAAGCATTTGCCTCAATTATTTCATGTCAAATCCGTACATACATTCCGTAAAGTTATTATCATTTGACGATAACATCCACTAGGAATCATCGCCAAACATACACAGTAGTCAGAGCTTTTTTACGCCTTCGTTCGTAAGCTTTATACACGTTGTTCTTCGGATTAACTTCGTGCGAAATTCTACCGAAACATCTTAACGTTTGGTACATGTATATAACATCTACGGTTGTGTGGTTGGTTATACAGATCTTGTACCATTACAGCTCTTGTTATTCTTGTGAATTTTTCGTTTAATGTCTTAAACAGGCTTCTACCCAAATAATCGACTGCAAAAATGCTCAAACTCCGCGCACAAGTACTATATAAAATCTACTGAAACAATTGGCCGTGGATATCAAATGTAGGATATCAAATATAGGAATAATTAAAGCCATTAGTTGAAGAAGGAGTCAAATGGCATATGCATAGTTTCGAGATACTTAGAACTGTAACTTTGAATGTAAAGGGTGGTTAAATTTTAAAGGCCGATATTGATTTTGAATAAAACACAAATTATTTAGGAAATGACTGTCATTTCTTTCAATTATGATAATATTGGTGTGATTCAATTATGAATGAAACAAAATATCGGTCAAATGGCCGCGCCGCGAACTCGGCGGCACACCTCCATCCGATGGTCAAAGTGTTCGATGAAGCTGGGACATAATTGAGGTTCTATGCCGTTAGTGTGCCGAATTATCTCATATTTTGCTCTTGAATTGTTGCTGGCTTATCGACGTACGCCTTTTATTTCAAATATTCCCAAACAAAGAAGTCCAACGGTGTCCAATGACTTGACAATTGACATCGCCACCATGTGAGATAACACGGCCATTGAATTTGTCGCGCAAAAGAGCCATTTTTTCGTTAGCTGTGTGACAAGTGGCACCGTCCTGTTAAAACCACATATCGCCCACATCCATATCTTCAAATTCGGGCCATAAAAAGCTCGTTATCATCTCACGATAGCGAACACCATTCACAATAACTGCCTGACCGGCCTCATTTTGGAAAAAAATACCGCCCGATGATGCCGCCAGCCCATAAACCCGCACCAATTAGTCACTCTTTGTGGGTGCATTGGTTTTTCGACAATCACTCTTGGATTATCATTCGTCAAAATGCGGCAATTCTGCTTATTGACGAATCCACTGAGGTGAAAATGTGCTTCATCAGTGAAGAAAATTTTCTTCGAAAATTGATCATCCACTGTTGCCATTTCTTGCCACCATTCTGACCATTGACGATGCTTGAAATGGTCAAGAGGCTTTAGTCTTGAGTCTATTGCACCTTGTAAGCGTGTAAATGCAAGTCTCGATGCATAATGTTCACCAACGACTAGCGTGAGAGGTGCAATTGTTGGGCACGACGACGAGTTGAGGTGAAAGGCTCTTAAGCCAAAATATCGCGAACAGCAGCACCATTTTCTGCAGTACGAGCTGCACGAGAATGCACTAGTCTTTTCACATCTCCTACAGACCCGGTTTGCTCAAATTTTTACATGATTTTTTCAATTGTACGCACATTTGGACGATTAAATTGACCGAAAAAATCACGAAGTGCACGATACGCATATTAATTTGAACGCCCATTTTCATAATTAGCTTGAATAACTGGAACGCGTTGCTCGATTGCGTATCTTTCCATGGTTCAAATTGAGTTAATCTGAAATTGAGAAATGTCAAATGAAACGCAGCAAAAATCTTGACGTTTAGGTGTGGTTCACATACAACATCGTTAAAATTTAACCACCCGCCATTAACAACTCAGACTAGTACCTGAGGAATAAAAAAAACTGAAGATATGGTTTTCTAGTAGTAACGCTTTTATTTAATCAAAGTTCTATATTAGTACATTTTTTGTCGATTAAATAAAAAAAATTCCTGAAAATGTCGTTTAACCCCTTCTTCACCTAAGCGCTTCAATTGTTAGTTGGGAAGTACTGCAACCACAAGAATTGTCTGGACAAATGTGTCGTCATCATTAAAGCTGTTAGATATATTGCAGGATGGTAGTGATAGGTTATACTAGGTGGTTCCCTTGTAGAAAATTCAGATCTGAGCCGTATTTGGTAGATCATTCACTTTTTGTCCACTCCAACATACCCGGGAACCCACCAGCTTAGTACTAAGTGATGACTCTTAGGTCTGAGTAACTTCTAAATGATTGTCCATGCAGAGGGTTAGTTCCATCGATATGACAGGGAACTTAATATAGACACAAATTTCACATACATAAGAAAAGATATAAGCAGAATCCGATATTTTATGTGCAGTCCGACACGGCTGATCCCTGCCAGAAACTGCTTCAAAAGACAAATTGTTAAGGCAAATACACGATTAGAATCTTGTCAAAGATTTTCAGAAGCAATCACATTTGCTCTGATAACAAGCTACGACTATACAGATTTTATTTTGAAACGGATATGACTACCACTATCTCATAAAACAGCGGCAAATATGTGTGAATCAGTGTCTATTCTAAATTCTAAAAACATAAACCATTCAAGGATGAAAGGACACACTCCTAAAGGGTGGCTGTATAATTGAATCGTTTAACATAAAATTACCGAAATGACCGCTCGACCGAAATCAAAAGATGGAAGACGGCAATAAATTAGAATTGCAGAAATCACAAATGTAGTATAAGACACAATTTCTTTTGTTTAAATATTTATATACTTGTTTCAATATTGGGGACTGATTTATTTATCCCAATTACACCTGCAAACTTTTTATCAATAATAGTTGAAAATAGTGGCCCTGGAAATTTAAAATCAATTCTTCATTCCACTATAGTCCTTATACACAAGATGTTTACATCTTAACAAATGATAATGATGACATTGCTACAAGGAAAGGGGAGGTAAAAAACGTCAATATTACGAAAGCGCACGTACGTTACGCGCGTAACAAGCTGTCAACAGTTTTCTTTTTTTGCGCTGTTCACACTCTGTTATTGAACGTAAGAGTGAAGGCCGCGCAGATGAAAAACTGAATTCAACAACAAAAACAAAATTGTCTCAGCATACAGAAAACACTTTGTGTGTTGGGGTAAATAAATTATGTTTTCAACAAGTTGAACTCTTGTCACAGTATAAATTGGCCCAACGCCGCATCGAGAGAGCTCAAACGAAATCCTCGACGTCCCACTTCGCAAAATTGCTTAACGGGTTTTTTTTTACATTTTTTGTAGCATTTATTGGCCGGTCCCGCTTGGCAATTTCATTTAATAATCGCAATAATTTAGCGAAATAATTCTACAATCATAAATCATGGGGGCATGTCCGATTAATTAAAGCTTGCTGCGAATACGGCCTCTAACTGCCGCCACAGCAAGTGCATATCGCTATGTATGATCGTTGAGCATTTTCCGTTTCATGTCGTGCCATAAGGAAGGATCTGTACCACGTATAGTGGCAAATGCAACAGAATCGAAAATGAATTGAATATTTAAGTCAGTAGTGCGCGGTGTTACGAAATCCGAACCGCCTAGATACAACAGGAACAGATACGAACAGCAGCCCAACTAGTTCTATTTACAAGAAACCATGATTGCTCTTCACTGCGGCGCGTCGCTAGTTCAGACAGATTGTGGATCATTATGCTACACTGGCGGGCAATCAACATCAACAAATTGGGTTAAAGTTGCATGATGAAAAAATGAAAAATAAAAAATTGGCGAAATTTTCAGGTGCTCTCCTACCGCAGGGTACCCAACAAACCTCTGCCTTCGTTTAATTGAAATCACTGCGATCAAAAGAAGGGGTAAACTAGGTTGTGCTGATCTATTTAATGACGGTCTCTATGCCGTGGTTAATGGTGATGGACGGAATGGTAATAATAGGGCGATTACCAAAGCGGTTGCAAATTGGTTTTTCTATCTCTACGTGCTGGAAATTTATTTACCCAAGTCTCTGTAACTTATCGGCAAACATGTTTCCGGATTAAGCAACTCGCTCATTAGCCAAATACAATCACGACCCATTAATGGAGCAATTGATTAATTTCGTCCACCCATTAACACATGTTCGATGGAGCGTGGTGTACCGCATATCGCGGACAAAACTCCGAATCGTTTCGAATTTATCGCCAGACAATAACTCATTGCAACATATGACCAAAGACAAAACGCGTAAAACTCTATTAGCGTAAGTAATTTTAAATCGAATTTTCCTCAACTCCACCAGGAGCTGCTGAATCATACGTTTCAATCATGTGCGCGGTAGACTGCGCCACTATGGTCCACCTCGAGTATACTATAGCCAACCCACATTCTTAGACCGAAAATTAACATAATTTTTCGCACGTCTAAAGGCGCACTGTAGTGTTGGTGCACAATTGTGTCCGACTACGACGATGTAGATGACGACGACGACCGCGAAGTTAAAACAAGCAAGCTGCCCCCATTAAGATAAGAACAATGTATCTGCACGCTGAGCAGTGGACAGATTCGGATGAAAGGAATGATCATTGGCACAGTGTGATATCGAGCCTTCGTAATTATTAATTTCAAAATTAATTTATTTATGCGGCTATTAATCAGTGTCGCACTGACACTTCTTTAATATTTGTTCGGCGTATGGATTTTTTTTTTTGAATTTGAGGATGAGAGTGGCTAAACTTACCTGTATGGATTCTTTGATGGGCTTTCAGGTGTGAACTTTTGGTATAAACTTTTGTACAACCTGAAATGAAAAAAAAAATCAAGTGATTGAGGTTAGAGGTTGTTTGCCTTATGGTGTCATACTGGAGGTTTATATTGCTGACCTACAAATGGAGATGTGCTAAATTTTAGCAGTTGGTAAAAGTGAAACAATTGAAATTTAATTTTATAGATATTTTTAAAGATCTTTTTATACTGAATCGGTCGCTTTGGCCTTCCCATAGAATGGCTTTTCCTTATTAAATTAGCTAACCAATTGCGGAAAGCAGATTTATTACCCAGAGAATTATAACTTTTAAAAGCAGTCAAATTGGATTAGTTACAAAGTTGTTCTACTTACATTTATGTCTATTTCATCAGCAGTAATTTTTAAAAAAATGTGTATACCAATTCTAGTAACAAGAAACCATCAATAGTAACCAGGTCGGTAGCAAAGTCGAAATATGTACAATTGAGGTCAGAAATGTTAAGGAACAAATTTTAAATCACCATATTACTTCAGTTGTCAGTCGGGGTACGAAACTGATTATAACTAAAGCAGCCTTTAAACTCTAGGATAAAGCTTAGTCAATACCCGTTACACATCATACAATATTTAGACTGATCCAACTTGGTGATGTTCCACAGATCTGATAAATATTTATAACTCAAAAAATATAGAAAACTTTACCCTAAATATTGAAAAATTAACTCTGTAAATCCAGGACCGTATGTGATACTATTTAAAGGTTCTTTAGAGCTGAAAGATTTTGAGACACAATGACGAATCGTACAGAATGTGGCAGTATACAGGTTATAATTACTAAGTAGTTCTGCTGTAAATTCTGGCAAGAAGATCTCATCAGAACTTCTCAAATTTAGAAGGAAATACTTTAGAGCGCTGAAGCATACACCCTTGTAAAAGGTTAAGGTAATTTGCTAATTTTATTTTTCTTGTTTCAGTTCATCTGTTAAGTTTTTCAGAAGCTTTAATATAATTAAGAAACTAGTAAGCAAGATAACGATAGAAAATGTAAAGGGGATGCATACTGCAAAGTTTTCTATTCTCTGATAGTCCATCTCTATCAATTTGGTATAGAATTGGAGTGAATTAAGGCTTGTCTAATCTGAGATATCGACATCATGTCACTGTAGGAGCACTTACAGAAGTTGAAGATTTTGCGAAACGCGTTGTTCTTGTGGTCAACGTCGACTAGACTAAGTGCTTCCTACAAACAAAGTACTTTCAATGCACAACCGTTGATAAAATGTCAATGTTGACAATAACAACTTTGTTGTTGCTACGAGTGAAACCCTAGTGCAGATATGATGGCAACTGACCCTAGGAAATGATTTTTGGGTTTTGCGAAAGGAATACCATGTAAACTTTTAACCCGAATGTTCAAATGTTTGTCCTGTCAGAACCAAGCCGTACCTGCCCTACGATACCTTATGGCGCCGATTGCTGTTCAAGAAGCAGAAAAGTGGAGCAAATATTAGGAACTTTCTAACAAAAAATTCTTTTTCGATAGCGCTGCAGATAATGTAGAGTATGCCTAACGTGAACACCTAGCCATGACAGATATTTTTTGACGGTGGGCCTATCCACAACCATAGGAAAGTGTTCGTTAACACCCCAATGCAGGACAAACTATGTTGGTGTATTTTTAAAATCATGTGTGTTACGCAGGAACTTCATTCCTGCTAAATACCAAGTTCTAGCTGTACCTCTTGAATTCTAAAGTTCTACCACTAACTTAAGAACACCATACGTTGCCGCAAAGTCAAGTAACCATAACCACCACGTGTACTCCCACAATGGGCCCTACCAGGCTAAGGCATTTCTTAGGCGCTCCCGATTCTAGTGGTACCATACTATAGCCTCTTCAGATTTCTAACCAGATGAGTAATAAGCAGCAACTCCAAGTAACTTTTCAACTTCATGCCTCATAATCAGTTTTAAAGTGGCTATTATTGCTTATTGAACACACTGTTTAAAAAAAAACGTATCAAGCTATCAAATTTAGGAGTCGGACTTCATTGCCTTATCGATTATTCTTACTGCAATTTTTAGTAATCATTCTTGCAATTATGTATCATATGGAAGGACCTACATGAAGCCGGCTCAGGTTGGTTCACGATGGCTGTTGGAGCACAAAAGGTTCCTATAACTATTTAAATCTGGCGCCTTTTTTATACCATTCGCCATCTTTTTTTTACTATTTAAAATTGTATTAGTTTAAATAAAAGCTTTAAAATAAACCAAGATTGAAACCGTTTTGTAAAAATTGTATAAAAACTCTCAACAATAAAGAGCTTTCTTAGCATTTTTGTACAAACCACATCGGTGGCAACCTCGATCGTTTCGTTTCTTTCGCTGCCGCATGACGTAGGATCGAAATTATACATTCGTGAGTATCAACCAGAATCGTACTACGACAAAGGGAAGTAGAGATTCTAGGTTGACGGTTAAAAACGCTTTAATCGTTCAATGGCCTTTTATAGATAACTTGCTATAGCAACATCGCTCTAGTATATCGCCTTTCTACCGAATGACATATACCTGACTTTCTGTGGAACCCTCTATCCACCATCCAAGTACTCGCTCAGTAAGGGACCAACCCCCTTGGGAAGGAATAATGCTCTAACCAAGAGAATCTTCGAATCCAAGCCTTCATTTTCGACAGTTAAAGCAAGTTACCTAGTACTCGCCCAGTAAGGGACCAACCCCCTTGGGAAGGAATAATGCTCTAACCAAGAGAATCTTCGAATCAAAGCCTTCATTTTCGACACTTAAAGCAAGTTACCTAGGTTTGAAGAGGACCCGAATGACAGATACCTGACTTTCTGTGGAACCCTCTATCCACCATCCAAGTACTCGCCCAGTAAGGGACCAACCCCCTTGGGAAGGATCTGCACCCAGATGTGCTTGTAGAACAAAAGCTAAGAGCACGTCGACTACATTGGCTCGACCACAACTACATTGGCTCGACCACAACTAGAGAATGAAAAATAATGCTCTAGCCAAGAGAATCTTCGAATCCAATCCTTCATTTTCGAAACTTAAAGCAAGTTACCTAGGTCCCATATGGGGTCGGGAGATGCTTATGTTTGTAAATAGTAGCCCACTTTAAGTAATCATTAAACAAAAATCTGCTATGTGTATAGTTAAAAATTTCAAACTTCTTTTTGTGTTAGCTTTCAAATTAAAGATATATCTGAGTAGAACTGACAGTGTACATTATACCCTATCTTCATAATTTCTATTTATTATCCAGTAACGACCATTCATGACCGACTTCTACCAAACCAATTCTTATTTCCTGCTGATCATATTTATTTTTATATTTTATGTGACAAATTGTATGTTGGAAAATTTTGGTAGGACTACACCTCTCGGAGAATATTAATTTTATTTCCATTTGGCCGATTCATTCACCCCTCAGCAGGAACTAGAGGAACAGTGTGTGCAAGTAATTGCATTTCACGTTAGGATCTTGGTTTAAAGCAAACAAAATTTTACTTATGCAAGAAAATAAGCCGATCGACCATTTAAATTGTCACTGTTTGGGTTGTAGAAAAAGCTTAAAAAATGTCGAGCCCAAAATGAGATTCAAAAACTGCAATAAAATCGAGATTAAACGACGGTTTGGTATCCATGAGTGCATATTTATATTAAAAAAGCATATGAGTAGCTACAATCGACTGTGTGAATCGTTTTATACCCTATCCCATCCCATCATTTAAATTAATATCCCTTAAATGTGGGTTTTATGGCAAAGAAATATTAAAATTGTAGCAAAATATTGTTCAGACAGTTTATCAAAAGCTTGTATGGTTCGACCAAAAACAACGTTTTTCTCCTGCATATGGTATGGCGTAGGGTATACAAATGGTTTTTGTATGAAATCGTCTCCAAAAAGTGGACGTGGGTAAAAATGATATATTGGAGAAATGTTTACATTACAAAACCCATTTTTTTGCATCAAACTTTTTTCACAATTTTTAAAATTTTACCGAAAAATAGTTTTTACTAAAAACGCCCCAACAAGTGGGCGTGGCATAAAACTTTGTAAAGACAAAAATATAGACATAAAGATTGTCTAGATATCTTGTTCAGATACTTTTTCAAAATTTTAAACGGTTTGGCCTAAAATTAGGTTTTACTAAAAAGGGGGCGTGGCAATAAGCGGATTTCCAAAATTTTTACACTAGTTGGAAAAACACGTACAAGGATCGCATGTACCAAATTTTATTATCCTATCTCAAAAATAAAGGCCCAAAAACCGGTTACCTACAGACCGTCGGACGGACTGACAGACATACAGACATGGTTTAATCGACTCAGCTAGCGAGTCTGAGTCGATCCATGTACTTTGAGGTACACCTAGCTAAATTATTTTACTATGTTATATACTATGTATCAAAACTAATATACCCCTATGGGATAGGGTATAAACAGGCCAGCCAGTACCAGATGTTCAACAAATGTTTTTTTTTTAATCCTATAAGCCATTAAATTGTAAACTACGATTTTATTGAAATCTACCTCATATCTCGCATTCAAAGTCAATAAATTAAGGCTTCTACGCTTAGCAGTTTTTGAGCAGATTACAAACTGCTGTACTTGTTTTTATATCATAATAGAAAAAGAGGGACGAAGCTCATTCTATTTGAATAACAGATATCAGATGTTCGATCGCATCCTGTATATGTTCCAGAGTTAATGAGGACCGATCTAGTATCCAGACTTGTTAAATAACAGAAGATATCCAAATCTGTGCTTACCACATATTTATCAATTATGTTGTTGCATATTATTTATTGAGGCCAGTTATACTATTAATATCTATTAATGGCTGCAGATGTTAAACTTTGGCCGCTATATTAGAAAATGCATTTAGACGAAATGAAAAGTAGACATGCAATTTCTTGAACATTGCTCTTCAAGTAATTGCTTAGCCTTTCTGTGCATAAAAAGTCGTATATAGATCAAGTTGTAAAATTTGTCGTTTTATTCATTGCAATACTACACCACAAATCGTTATCAAATAAGTATTCTCATGCCATATAAGAATCTGTTTTCTACTACCAAAAACCAGCATCGAAATATCGAAATCCGAAAAAATGTGTCTATCTTGCTCAAAGTTAAAAAAAAAGTATTTCGCAAGACCATAATTAACATTAGCACATTCCTGAAAAGGAAAGAGAATATCTTCTCACCTCATTGTCAAATTAGCCACACATTCACATACCTACCACCCGTACTTCATGCCATTGGACAGCACCGTTAGAGAACTTATTCCCTCCAAAAAGCAAATCCCACCAACAACAACAACACAAAATTTAAGCGCATTTACACAATTACCATATACCAGCCACAAGCATTCATCTATCCATATTCAAATAGATATCCAGCACAACCATCTAACAATCAATATACAAACACTATGTGTGGATAAATACGTACTTCAGTTAAGAACGTGAGTAAAATAACACGTACGTGTCTAGCATCATCAAACACTATTTAATGTGAATTAAATGGAATAAAAAAAATTAAATTAAATAATACCGTAAAACGCTTAAGCACGCAATCGATTGAAAGATGAATTGATTTGTTCTAGAGTCGATGTTACAAGCGTGGAAATTTTCCGTAATTAGCTTAGAATGGACAACCTAACAAGTAAATAGCGGCTGCGAGCACCACTCTTATGGCAGCCTGGGTATTCGTGGATATAGGCTTCTCAAATGCTCTGTTGACCGAATTCAAATCAGTCACGTACACTAGATGGTGGCAAATAACTATGAAACCTTCATCCATTCAAAGGCAAATTACATGTCGCTTTCCAAATAGGCAGACAAAAGAGTTGACGTAAGAACTTGAATATCGAATGTCAACATTGGGTACGGAATTTTAGATCTTATTTCCGAGATGTACTTTGCGATAACAGGTGCTAAGGAACTAAAGTACTAAAGTACCAGCCCTGACCTTTTGTGACAACTTGGGTACTCTGAAGGAGCCGCGCTTACAATGTACAACTTGGACGACAGACAGAAAACAGGGAAAAAACTTCAGCATGCCACGTTTTACGTGACATTGTTTGCGGCGTTGCACAATTCCGTCAACTTGAATGAATAGGACAATACCATACAAAACACATACATACGCATATAGTTGTCTGTTTGGCTGACCAACAGAATTCAAGGAATTGCATCCAAAGAAGAGAACTGCGTCGCATGCAATGTTACAAATTTCATTCGGGGGTGAGACAGCAGCGCGCAGAATAGAAGTTCTAAGTGAAAACTGTCCACCTCTATGTTGGACATTTATTTATTCTACTGCGCTAGTGCAAGTCTTCCGCGAGTATTTTTCTTCTTTGCTTTTCGTATGTTGCCGGCTGTATGGCACATTTTTGTGTGTGAAGAGATTTCCGCGTTATGTTGCAATCCCAGGAAAAGGTATTTGGGCAAGAGGGCTCTTTTTAATGGACACTTTGTGGTCTCTATGGGGCTTACGTTAACAACGAGTGTAACGTGCGTGTGGAATGATGCTTTGTGTTGTCACCTCAGTCCGTAAGGTGACGTTCGGCGCATAATTTTCGTTTGCGGTGATTGTTCTTGTCCACAAAGTGATAGCGAAATGTCATGGAATTTATGGTCGAAGAAATAAAAGTGTTCAAGTTTAGTTGTAGTTCGGTGTGCGAAGAAAACTTCGGGCGCACATATTGTGGTTTGAAGTAAATTATAAGGCGAACATTGTTTCCTTTCATAAATCTAAGAAATAATTTATACATAAATATAATATAATAGCAGTTCCCTAAGCAATCAAATTTTTAGCAGTAATTTAATTCATGTGACAATATTTTTAAAGAACAGAAATCAATGAAGGCGTATACGTAATTAGTGTTACTACAGTCAAACCAACATAAGACAACGTATGACGGATCAGCTAGTTGCCTTTAATACTGATGCGGGTTAATGAATCAATGGAATGAATATGTTGGTCTAAATGGCGGCGATAAACTCTAAATTTTAAATAAATAAATTTGTTCAATTATTTCTTATTCACTTTTAGGTTTAACAATATAACTAACAGAAAAATGGCATTTTTGCTAACATAATTTCATGGTAGTATGTGTTATAGATTTAAAGTTTACATACAACGTATTCGACACTAAAGCGTACTTGTTTTGGTCGATGCCTTTTCTCGTATAGCTATGCCAACCAAGGTCATTTCAATCTTTCTTTCGGATTGACGAAATAATTTGCGACTAAACCGGGTCATTTTAATCCACTGCAATTTTTATATACCAAATAAAGTAAATGAAGATAAAAGCAATTCGACGATATGTTACACATAAAAAGCAGTTGGTATTTCTTTTTACTGTCCCTGTAATTTTTTTAGTAAAACTTTTTTTTTTTAAATTTTATATTGAAAATCTTACACATACGGCCGTGTATATACTGATCTAATAATTCCATACATAAAAATTAAAATACATTGACAAAAATATTTCAAGGTGGTTAGACCAAGGTCCACATACATCGTTGCATGCACATTTATTTGATTTGAGCAACTGAGATTAATCCACGCAGAAAACATCAGAACTGTTTAAAATATTTTTATAACAATAGTGTTTGATAAATAAGCTACGAGTGTCATAAGAATTTGGTAAAATTATTTCAGTAAACATTTGTTTGACACAAATGATAGTAAGTTGTGACCCAATGAGAACTTACTGACGTAAAACGCAAAAAAATCAATGTAGCTATTGGGGGAAAACCTTTACTTAATGTATTAGTTTGGTTCAAACCATTTAAGGTATAAAGATAATTTTTTTTTCAAATGTTGCCCATGATAAACTCCTAAAAGTTTCATTCGGTGATACCACTTTTCGACCACTCTTTTAAGCATATCGGCCGGTATTCCATGAATAACGTGGATAATGTTGGCTTCAAAAGCTTAAATTGTTTCATGTTTGTCGACGTAAAGAAGATATTTGATGATGATGTTGTCAGCGAACGCTTTCCTCAATAAATCGATTGATTCGTACGCAATATGGCATTTAAAGCGATGCTTGCGAAATCATGAGTCAGCTACACTTAATTTTTTGGACATGTTTTGTATTGAGGCGAATAGGAAATTCTACGTTGGGTTTTGAAAGTTGTTTCACAAACAAAGGAAAATTCAGCATATGTGAACTGATTTCCTTCGGAAAAAAATCAAATAAAGATCTCGAATTCATTGATCATTGCTCTGTAGCGATCTCCATTGAGAGTAACAAGTCGTTCTTCTACATTAAAAAGAAAAAAAAGTTGGATTGCTGCTGGTTGGTCATCGGCCCAAATAAAAAATTTTGCTCGTTTACCTAGCAGTTTAACCAAACGCCAAAAATATTTTTTTTATAAAAAAAATAGTCAATATGAAAATGTTCCAAGGTTCAAAAATCAAAATTAGAACTAAATCAGATTAGATTCTAAAACGAGCTTTATTTTAACCCATCAAAATATGCCACATCGTTCCACGAGAGATGCCCATCATTTTAAAACGGCGACGAATTGATTTATCACGCGAATACTCCTTACAACTAGAGAAATATATTCATTATTACGGGGTCTACGCACTCTGGTTGTTGGATGAATGCCCAATAGAGTAAAGTGTAGTCGAAAAACTTTAAAACACTGATTTTGGCGTAAGTCTATCACCATTACTCATTCACTTCATACTCCACTACATACACTACCAATACCAACAGCATAACAACAATTCAAACAAAAAAATATCAGCTTAGCCATTTCGTGGTGAAAAATAATTCACGAATCGATTTACTTCTTCAATATCAATTTCTTCAATCATCTTCGGTTAGAAAGTAATTGCACTTGCGCCAGCGCGCGTTTTCTTACTGCCTCTCCGTAGTGCTGGCTGCACTCGCCTAACGAACTTCTAATCAAGTTCATTGTTGTGGTATGACACAAAGTCGTGAGGAAAACTTTTTTTTTCTAGTTAATTTCAACTTTTAGAAAGGCTAAAAGTAGTTCTTCGTTTAACCTTTTTCATCGTATCTACACTTACCACCCAAGAATAAATGGCAGCCAATTGAAAGCAATTCGATTCTGTTCATAGCACCCTCTAAGCCAAACAGACGCGCTATTCAATTACCCGACTTATATACACATGAGGCGAATTGCGAAAATCTCTCACCATAAATAAATACAAGAGCCAGGGGACATAAAAATAGCCAACTCTCTTGGCCATAATGCATCCCCATATAACATTAAACCGTATCAATTAATAATGGCCTTAAATGTCCAAAGTACTTCCGCGTAAATGGATTACCATGGGCATTGGAGTCTAAGCTGCTCACTCAGCTCCTGGGTTGCTCCTATAGGCATATGGCTTAAGCCCATCACCATTGCCATCATCATCATCAGCGTCTTCGCAGAGTGCGCCTGTGCGACGGTTCAGAGTCAGTAGTTGGGCAGAAGCAGACAGCTGCACCATTAACCCCCTGGAGGTACGTGTATGGCCTATGCGCACACATACACAACAGTGCACAAATGCGACTAGGAGATAGCTTCCTTCTGCACTGCGTATGCATTCAGTGGCCAGACATATGATTTGCTTCTTCCCGAGTTAACTGTTAGGAGTCAACATGGCTATACGGACTCCCAGACAAAGTTGGTTTCACCTTAAGTATGTCTCGCTGTTTGCTGCCGCAGCCTATTGATTTCGTCATATTGGTTGCGCATGTGCAAGCACAAGGCACCCATCTATCGCAATTCATCCAACGAGTTTTTGATTAGTGTTTGTACACCATGGATGGATGCGATGTTACGATGGATGATAGCATGTTTGAGTGAGAAAAATTTCGCCCAAAATTAGACACCGTTGTGGATGTTAATGGTACTGGTTTAGGTGGCGATGTGGAGTAGTGGTGTATTTGTAGGGAAATATCGAGTTCAAAGGTATTTTTTGGCAGTAAATAGTCGTGAGAGTTAATGTAATTAATTTTATAAGTGTTACATTGTATCTTTTTGGATTTTATTTATAGTGAAGAGTGTCCAAAATAAATTTAATAATTTAATGGGTTGTTAAAAGTACACCCACAATAACATGAAAGGGTTAAAAATTCGAAATATTATTGGCCTACATTCATTGCAGCTGCCTATCGTAAATTCATTTAAATTCCCCAAAGACACTATCACATGTAAATACTCGATATGAAACACTCTGCAATCACACAGTGTTTACGGAAACATCACTTCGATTGCAATGACAGTGCCGCAAATTCTTGGAAATTATCGACAATCGACACCGGCTGTCATCGCACAGCATACTGAGACTGCACGACCGAAAGAGATAAACATATAAATACAAAACTCATGAATACGAAATACCCATAGTCCAGGTTGGATAGGTGCCAACTGCCAACTACCACATCTACGCGCAATCCCCTCTGGCGTTTGTCGAATGCCTGCATGGCGCATTGATTAAATGCCACTTTACTCCACATTAGCAATCAGTAGTATCTGCGCAAGCCATGCCAGCAGTATACACAGTAAGCAAGTGCGGCAGACGGGTTGCGATGCATGCACACACATTGTATACCGATCGTGCAAATAGCCAACAACGATATTCTCAACATGCCCTGAGTGTCAACTCTAATACAGATTTATGTCTAATGCGTTACGAATTTTTGATCAGTATAATTATTCAATGCAGTTGCACTTATATGCGCATTCATTGGATTGGTTTTCATATTTTAAACTTCCAACCCCTCTTCGGTGCGCCTGTTGCTATTGCAAGAAGGATTCATTAAACGAGCGGACTCAAAATTATTCAAACGGTTAGGAATATTGACGCTTTCTCAGCTGGAATAGCGACTTTTCACGGTGCTAATTAGACGCTTGGATGTTTTCTTCTTCTACAGGTACACATATATGATTGCACGTATATCAGACCGGGGTACTGTGAGTTTGCCTCATTAACTGGACGAGATAATTTGCTCTCATGATGCTTTATAACTTGATGAGGAAGGCGGTGTAACGTAAGAGGTCTTGTCTGACTACATGTCTGGCGGTGCACTTTGTCTTAACAAATTCTCAATCGAATCAGCTTAGAAAAACGATCGAATGCTGGATGCTGGAAACCTAATTGATGATGCATTTTTGAGCGTGGAAAATGCCAATCGTACGTGTTGCAACTGAATTACAATTGAGTTATGAAATATTAATTTTTTTTCAGCTCAGCAATGGACGGATGGAATTCCTTGATATAATTTTACCTGTTACAGGTAATTAGTTTGACATTTTTGAAAGGAATATATTATCAAAGAATGGAACAGGATGGTTTTGTTTTCTATGAATGGTTTTGACAACATTTTTTTTTTCACATAACAGATTTGCACAATTTCCTCAGTACCGACATAATGTTAGTCAAACAAAATTGAGAAAAAGTTAAACAGGTATTTACGTAAATCGACTTTATTTAAGAAATTATTAACAAAAAACTGTGAAGCTATGATGGAATTGTAAAAAAGGGTGTAAGACGTAATTTTGGGACAAAAGAGCCCATGTCAAAACTGGAATTGCAACAATTTTATTTCCTATTTAATAACATTCGACGAACCTTAACAACATTTTTATTATGAAATCCTGTTTACTCTTTAAAACGAATAGCCAGTGGCTCGTTCCAGTGGCTCATTACCGTAGCACGCTAGTAGGCAAGTTAATTTAATATATGGATAATCAATAGCGTGGTCGCAGATCAATCTTTTTTTCGCGATAGTCCGCGATGGTCTGCTCTTGTTCAAGCTTGTAATTTTGTACATCAAAACTCATTTGATTTTCAAGTCTACTAGCTCGAACAAGCGTGAACAATTGTTCAAGTATCTGTAACTAGCGGACTAGTGCGAACAAGCACACTCGCTTACTAGTTGGCCGTAAATGCGTGCTTAGTCCTTTTCACTTTGGAGTAGCATGTCTTAGAAAATGGTCTTCTACAAAGAGAAGCAGACAAGTTCATAGTTTCTGCACCACCCTCTTAAATAAAATAAAGCGACAGGCATATCTTCCCAAATCATAGAAATTGGTCAAACCTCTTTTCCTTCTTACTGAAAAGAAATTGCTTCTTGAAATTGGAAATTTATGACTTAAGAAGAAAGATTGTTAGTTGGGGAGCTTTAAAAACATATCGACATATTTTTAACTGAGAAGAACACAGGACACTTTCTGCTGCCGTATGATAATTTACTAGAAATGGAAGGTCCACAAAAAAGGAAACCATCTAAACGACGCCAACTACAGAGGCATAAGTCTCCTCAACATCGCCTACAAGATCCTATCTGAAGTAAAATGTGAACGTCTGTCACTGTTTACCAACAACCTGATCGGCCCTTGTCAATGTATTCTTATGCCAGGAAAGTTCACAACCGATAAAATTTTCATACTTCGGCAGATCCTGGAAAAACCCACGATGTCGAAAAAGATACCCACCACCTATTCACCGTTTTCAAAGCCGCATACGTTTGAGTAGGATGACGATGGAAAATTCTCGCTGCTCCATCAGGGTCGGAAACGACCTTACCGGCACATTCAATAACATAAGAGGGATTTAGGCAAGGCGATGCGCTATCACGTGACTTGTTCAATATGATTCTTGAGAGGATTGTGCAAAACTCACAAGCCAACACCAGGGGAAAAATTTTTCAAAAATCGGTACGACTATCAGCATACGCCCATTATATTGACATCATTGGTCGGAGCCAACGTGATATCATAGCCACGTTTGCTAGTATAGAGAAGGAAGCGGCAAAAATGGGCTTAACAGTAAATGAGGGCAAGACGAAATATATGCTGTCAACACGAAAGGACACACAACATCGACGAATTATACAGAACGTCACCATTGACAGATATAATATTAGACTTTATCTATCTCGGCTCCGCTATTAACTCTGACAACAACATCTCGTCAGAAATTAAACGAAGAATTACTCTTGCCAACCGCTGTTTCTTTGGGCTAAGAAGGCAATTCAGTAGTAAAGCCCTCACTTGAACTACTAAGGAGATCTTATATAAGACCATGATCATCCCAGTCCTGCTCTACGGCGCTGAAGCATGGACTGTCTCAAAAGCGGATGAAGAAATCCTTGGTCGATTTGAGAGGAAAATTCTTCGAAAAATCTTCGGTCCCGTTTGCGTTGACGGGCTATGGAGAAGAAGATTCAACCAAGAACTATACGAGCTGTACAGCGACATACCTATGGTCAAAAAACTACGCATTGGACGTTTAAGATGACTAGGACATGTAGAACGAATGGACACCAATACTTCGGCTTGCAGAATCTTCGATTCCTAGCCAGATGTCGAACGCAGTAGAGGAAGACCTAGCCTTACGCGGCGCGCACAAGTAGAAACCGACCTCAACCAACTTGGAATGCGGAACTGGAGGTAGTTAGCTAAGGACCGGATAGTTGGAGAGGCATGTTGGTTGAGGCCCAGGTTCATTCCGGACTGTAGCACCACTTAAATAAGTAAGTATTGAGGTCAGAAAAAGGAACTTCTAGACTTGAAAAGTCAGTCAAAACATCGATTCTGCAATACATATTTAAAAAAAAATTGAATTTATTCTGTTGTCGATGAGCATAGGTGAATACATCATGCAGAGCAGGTGGCCATGGCTCAGAGGAATG
The DNA here is from genome assembly GCA_949824845.1 of Rhingia rostrata. NCBI lineage: Eukaryota > Metazoa > Arthropoda > Insecta > Diptera > Syrphidae > Rhingia > Rhingia rostrata. The sequence goes on from OX463757.1 coordinate 63,462,111, forward strand.
CGTAGTTGACTGCTAAGCCAAGCGCTGCGGGTTCAAGCCCCAGCTTCGGCAGCATTTGTTTTCTACGAAAATTGCCAGCTTATCTGAGGCCACCTGTGCGATAACATGAGACAATATAAATCGATGTCTCCTCCTCTGTGCCACGTAGGTTTATGTTATATGTCTTTCCTTCTATGTATCTATCCGTCTCTATCTGTTGTATAAATGTCTTGATATGTCCCAGCCGATGGCCTCAGTCGCCAGTGCTGTTATGTGTCTGTAGTTCGTTGCATTCATGTGCGAAGTACTGTCAATGTCAATGTCAATGTCACATCATGCAGACTGCATTGATTTAGGAAATAACCAAAGTTTAGTTGATATTCTGATTCAAATACAAAAGCAGTAAATGTAGACCAATCCTATAAATCAAATAATTAGTCACATCTTAGCACACGAGAATGGGAAATCTGATGTGAAAAATATCGCCTTGATAATTTTGAGCGATGTTCTCTGAACTCTTTGACGAACTTTGAGCTGAGGATTAAATTATAAGGTTAAGGCCCTGTGTAGCTACAGTCTATAATTAAACTTATGACCAACTAATATGTAACTACAGTTAGCCCAGTCCTTAGCTTACTGCCACCAGTTGCGCACTTCAAGTTGGATAAGGCCGCTCTCTAATTGTGCGCGCCACTTAATGCGGGGTCTTCCTCTATTCTGTGAGTAGTCTGGCTGCGATTTAAAGAATCTGCAATCCAAAGTGTTGGGCCCTAGCCATTTTAAATTTTCAATGCGAAGTTATTTTTTGATCAGGTAGACCGATATATGTAGTCCTGCCTTACCTCGGACTATATTCCACTTGAGTAACTTAGTAAAGATTTATACGCAAGGGCAAATAGTGGTGAAAGCTCAAACAAAGAAACCCTACACCCTAGCCTTACCTTTTAGACTGCACTTTCTTACTAAAACTCTAAAACTCGTACTTTAGTAAGCTTTTTTGGTTATTTAAATTTTTTTACAAACATCAACTTACCCAAAAAATCGCAATGGTGTATCCGTCGTTTCTCCAGCTCTGGATTGTTCCTTCGATTGTATCGCACTGTCCGCATCCCCGGAGAAATAATATTCACCATATGAGACGGACTATTCTGTTGTACATTAGATGAATTGTTAGACGTCAGGTTGGTGAGCGTTCGACTATTCGCTTGGTTGATGGGTGGGCTAAGATGATGTGAATGAACCGTACCACCAACACCAGACGAATGGACAGCGATGATGGTCGGACCACCAACGCCTGCCAGTGGATGTCCTTGTTGCTGCTGCTGTTGATGCTGATAGGGTGGTGGGGGTGTGGCACGTCTGTTCGACACTAACGAACTACCCGGACTTCCTGGGTCTGAACTGGGCGGCGTCAGCGGCGGCACATACATTAGTCTTGACATTGGTGGCGGCGGGCAGAGGTTAGCAGCTGGCACGACAGCCGCATTTTGCACGGGATACTTATTATGGTAGGAAGGCTGCAAATGACAAACAGAGAAAGAGAGAAAGAGGCATTAAAATGTTAATTGAAGCTAGATGTCGAGCGGTTGAGCATATGCAAACATGATTGTGCGTGTGCATGTATATCTCACCTGTGTGTGACTCTGCCAATTATAGGCGTAACCACCGCTATGGTTTGTATTACTATTGTTGCTGGCATTGCTGCTATTGCTGATGTTGTTGTTGTTATTAGTACTACTATTGTTATTGTTATTGCTCGTATTACTGCTGCTGCTGTTGTTGGTGCAAACTGCAATACTACTACTGCCGCTACTGGAGCAATTTTGTGGTGGCATTTGATGATGTTGGCCTACATTAGCATTCACAGTGCCACCGCCTAGATAGCTATTTAAATGTGGCGGCGGCGGAGGTGGTGGATAGTTCGATCCAGTTAATAGATACGAACCATTATCGCTATTGCTGTTGTTCGAGCTACTGCTTGTGTTACTGCTCCCACTGTTATTGTTATTGGCTAGGCTATCATTGTTGTTATTGCTACTACTACTAGAACTACTGCTTCTATTGTGGCTAGGACTATTACTATTGCTGTTTGGATACTGTTGTTGTTGCTGCTGTTGCTGTTGCTGTTGCTGGTGGTGGTGTTGATGATTATGAGGGTGATGTTGATGGTGATGCGGATGCTGGAGTTGTTGGTGGTGTTGCGTATGGTGTATGGGATGTAGAATAGATAGTTGCGTTAGGGTATCACAATGAGCATCACCACCACCTCCTGGATTATTACCACCGCCACCACCAGTTCCCAAGCTCGGGTGATGTTGATGGAGATGATGCTGTGAATGGTGGGTTGAGTGTTTTTCCGTTTTTATCTCCAACGGACTGAGCAAAGGTGTAGGGAACGTTTCGAGCAAGGAATCGTCGACTGTTTCCATTTTCACCTGTGCCATGGTTGTGGCGCCAAGCATAACCGCATTCTCTGGATCGATGCTTTGTATTGAGCTGGCAATATCTTCCCAGAGAGGCGGCCGAAGAAATGGATCATCCATTTCTGAGGATGGTGTGCAGAGAGCCTCTTTATTTTTGGTTTCTAAAATGAAAAAAAAAAAAACTTTGAGTGGCAATATATAAAAAATTGATACAGTGAGTGATCAATCTATTTTCTTTTTTTTTTTAAAACGAATGCTGTTACTTTTTTAATTGCAATACTAACGTTTATCATGCGTATCTTCCACAGCAAGAAAAAGCATATGAACATTGTCAGTGTTTGGTTAATAAAATCAATATGGCAATTTGAACATGAAATAATATTTCCCTGATAGCGACATTTTCATTTCATTCCGTTAGTATAATATTAATTCACTACTAATACCAACTGCTTATCAATTATTGTGGTCACATGCAATTACTTCAAGCGTAGATACCTAACCACTAATATTAAGATGACATATTCAGACAGTTATGACATATTCACGAGATGGAGATGCTGATGAATATTTATTTGACAAGTGATGATGACGTTTCTTAATAGTCAAAAGTCATCAACAAGTCACCACTTATTTGACCATTTATCATGATGTTGCCTATGGATGACATCAATTTAACTAGTTTACCACTAAATAATTGCCACGGGCTCTTTGGTATTATAAAAGTGCGTCATCTCCCAGTGAATTGAAACATCTAGCTAATTTAAATATCAATATGTGTCAAAAGAAAACGGCACCTACATCATTAAATCAAATGGACAGCAATATCCATCCATCAAACGCTTTTATAAAGAACGCCTCCAAATTAGCATGCGATTTATCAAATCAGTATTACATGGTAATTTGTCAAAAAATTCCTATGGCATGCGTCTAAGAACAGACTGCCGAAGATTATTGGAATGATTTAGTGTTTACTCATTTTTACAAAAAAAATTTGGTAATCTAATATGAAAAACCAAACACCGGAGGTAAGGTAAATAGAAGATCTTCTTTTAGTCCACGTATTAAGTTGCACAGCTGGATTTTTTTTAAACGTCTTGCGGCGGTAGGTAGAACTAAAACCTTCTAAGTGTTTCTGTCAACTGAAGGTACACTCACCAAATAGGTACTCCTTCCCTGTTGAGTATCCGCTATCATAGCATTGGTTGCTGGCGTAGGCACAACCATAGCCGGAACTTGAATTACTCGGTGAGCTGGACGGATTGTCTATGCTGTGATTTGGATGTTGCTGCTGCGGATGATGATGCTGCTGTTGGTGTTGTTGTTGCTGCTGTTGCTGTTGATTCGTGTGTTGCTGATGGTGTTGATCGTGATGGTGCTGGTGCTGATGATGCAGATGATGATTGCTATGTTCGTGATGGTGATGAGGTAATACTTCATATTCTACATCGGGTTCGATTTTATGCAGACGTCCCATCCGATAATCCAATTCTGGGGACTGAAATGAAAAGAGAACACAATTTGAATATTGTATTACATTGAGGAATTTTATTGATGAATATTGGTGTTGCTACTCATTGTAATTGGAGAAATATCGCAAAATATTTTAAGCTTATGTGGCTGTCACTCAGGCTTAAGAAGTGACCTTAATTGAAGTGTCAGTTTAATGCCCATTCAATTTTACGTATGTTGAGAGAATCTTATATAAAAATAGTTTCTTAATAAGCCAATCAAATGGAACTTTTCACAAATGCTTTTCTTTTCATGGGTATGTTAAAAGCCATAAACAATCCCCCAATAATTAGTCCTAACAGTTTTTGAGTTGTATGTACACAAGAACGACTCGTTTTGAAAATGAAAGAAGGGCCGTGATATTGTAATACGTTATGTTGTTAAACATGAACAATACCCGGCTTTTGACAAAGCGAACAACCATGAACGCCCCTTTAAAACCACTTGCTTCACAATAATAGTGAAATGACCACGTTAAAGCCTCCAACCAAAGTGAAATTAAAATTTCAAATTTTGTACAATATCTCTATATAAAAGAGTTGACATGCAAACTGTTTTCAAATAATATTTCTTCCACAACCGAACGCAAAACGTCATTCACATGACCACTCGTAAATAAAATGGAAATTAAAATTCCTTCATAAATCCTCTGAAATATATGCATGCACTGTCCCAGGGAACTCAACATACATACCTATGTCCCGTCATGATTAATATCACCTCCATTTCAGCACACGCCACATCCTACCCAAACATCGGGAACAAACTGTCCCCACAAATCGCTGCTCTGAGCACAAGTCAAATCAAAAGCAACAAAAAAAAAACACACACACACACACTCCAAAAGACACGGATACACGGCAACCAGCCCTCATAGATCCAACGACTGAATTATAGTATGACCGATTAAATTTCAACAAAAATCGATTTGTATAAAATTCGTTGCTGTTGCAGTAAAAAATGGATTTCAATTGTTTTGTTCGCATTTTCTCTGACATAGATCTTCCAATCGTTTATTACATTCAATCCATATGCATACAGTAGTAGTCCAGCTATCAGAAGCAATACCAATGCTCATTTATGCAAATTGCATTGACAATGTTTCGTAGGAACAGAACTAGACAAACGAAAACTAGGTAACATAAGCCCACTTAACTATATTGTGCAATAGTTTTCAGCAAATATATGTCAAATGTCACACAAGAGACTACCAAATCGTTTTAAACAAGTGTGTGGGTGTCAAGCTAATATTATGTACTGTTACGCAGACATATGATAAAATTTGACATGTCGACCATTTTTAGAAAAAGTGTCAACAATTTGATTGTATCTATTTACAATTGCAATACTTCTACCAATTTCGGAATGTAAACGTAAGATTTTGAAGAAAAAAAAAACGATCAACTAAAACAAACGACTCGACAAGAACACATGCATACAATTGACATCATTCGCCTTCCTCTTCAATCGCTTGGATGTGCTTTTTTTGTGCTTATTTATTTTTTTATTCGATTTGTGTACCGTTTTGCCCAGAAAGTGGCTAACTGCAGCCATTGTAATTGACAAAATCATCGAATTCAATCGACATAAGCTGTCGGAATAATATTGTTGAGATAAATGTTGTCCACCGCTGCTGTTGCTATTGCTGGTTGTGATGAAGTTCCTTCGCGGCTGGCTGCCCGGAGCTGTGTAGCACCACAGACGACAAATGTAATGCGATGGTGGTGTCGTGGCAGGAATAATTTCTCCTGTTAGCGGCTTTTCGTTCTGCAACAAACAAACTGCACGACAAGTTGGTGGCAATGGCGTAAAAAGTTTGGACAAATCGATTGGATTAGCAGCAGAGCCTTGTTCCGGATATACATAGTTGAAGCTATCTAATCCTAAGCGATCATGAGGAGTGTTGTGTTATGGAGGAAAATAGTTTTTTTTCTGAATGCATTTTGATCGTGTAGATTGGTCAACGATGATGCAAATTTGAATTTATTTAATAATACCATTGAATGTTAACATTTTTTAAAGATTAGAACGAATATACACATTTTGTAGGCTGCGTTAACTTATTTTATGAAATTTTTATGAATTACTGATATCACTTAAGTCAACCCATTTAGATAAAAATATTTATTTATTCTAAGAGGTGATCGAAATATAAAGTCGTGAACCCTGGTTGGTTTTTCGAATAGAGATAAGGCTGACATTATGGTGTCAAATCGGGAAACTCTTATATCATTTATGCTCAGTTTGGTTTGCCATTTCATAACGAACAGGTTGACAAATGTGCAAATCGTGCAAACTTCTTTCGAAAATAATGGTTCAGTTCGTGAGTTTTACCGCAAGCTCCGTCCATTTTATGGTCGACATATTCGTATATCAGAGCAATTAATTCAGTTAACCATGGATCTTTTTCGCACTACGTTTACTCTATGTAATAATACTCACTCGCAGAGATGTCGAACAGTGCGAACCGAGGAAACAATTGCCACTGTATAGCAATGTGTTGAAGAGGGTTCGAATGAATCGAATCGCCACCATGCACAGCATTGGATCTTTGTCCATCAACTTTATGTAAGATTTTGCGGAAATATCTTGGCTTCCGACCTTACAAGATCCAGCTTGTGCAAGAATTAAAGCCGCGAGACCATGTAATGTGTCGTGATTGTGGTTTATGGGCCGAATATTAGATTGATCTCGATGCTGATTATCATCGCAAAATTTTGTTCAGTGATGAGGCTAATTTTTGGTTGAATGGCTACGTCAACAAGCAAAATTGCCACATTTGAAGTAAATAGAATATACATGAGACCCTTGAGACGCCATTACATCCACAAAAAGTGACTGTTTGGTTTGCTATATAGGCTGGTGGAGTCATTGGGTCATACTTCTTCCGAAATGATGCTGGAGAGTTAGTTACCGTTAGTGGAGACCGGAATAGAGCCATGATAACCGACTATTTTGTTCACGAATCGGACATGAATATGTATAAGATGTTGTTCCAACAAGATGGCGCTACATGCCACACAGCGCACGTAACAATCGATTTATTGAAGGAATCATTCGATGAGTGCATAATTTCGCGGAATGGACCTGTCAATTGGCCACCAAGGTCGTGTGATTTGACACCATTGCATTATTTTCTTTGGGAATAAGTGAAATCGCTCGTCTACGCCAACAAACCAGAAACGTGTGGTGACTTGGAAGCCATTATTCATTCATTGGTTGAAAATTGCACTTCTAGACTTGGCTTTATTCGAACCAGCAGTGGCTGCCGCATGCCCGAAATCATATTTAAACATTAATGACATAAAATTATTCTTCCAATAAAGCTAAATTGATGGACATTGAAACGATTTTCTTGTGTTTTATTACAATTTGAAGCTTTATACCCTTAAAATAAAACACCCTTCATAAAAAAACAGAAACATTGAAATGTATTCAAACTAAGTTTGTTCTCAAAATTTGGTATATATTCTAAAGACGCAATCTTCTGCAGAAAAGCGGAAAAATCTAACCATTGTAAAATATTATCAGTGAATAATATAAATAAAATAAATAATGTTTCTAGACCTGTGCATGAAACATTTAAAGAGATCAAGCTTTTCTTTCTAATGTCATGGAAACGCTGATATACCGTCAGCTTATGAAAAATCACGAAAACTTCTAACTGACCGACAATACGGATTTCGTTGCAACAGGTCCACTGGTGATTTGATGACATATCTCACCGAAAAGTGGAACCAATCTATTCACCTCGACGGCGAATACAAGATCGTTGCACTTGATATTTCAAAGGCATTTGACAGGGTTTGTCATCCAGCCCTTTTGTCGAAAATGCGTGCTTTTGGAATCGATGAAACTCTTCTTCTATGGATTAGAAACTATCTCTCGAAACGTTAAATTCAAGTTGTTTTTTACGGTTTCAAGTCTGCTTCTCACGAAATAAATGCTGGTGTTCCCCAGGGCTCTGTTCTGTCTCCGACACTCTTTCTCATTTTTATTACTGACCTCTTGTCTGCAACTTCTAATCCAATCCATTTCTTTGCTGATGACAGCACTCTCAGCTTTTCATATTCATTCTCTAATCCACGCTTTTCAACTTCGGACGTGTAACAAAAACAGCAAAATATGTTAAGCTCATTAAATTCCGATCTTGACCGCATAATTAAATGGGGTAAATCGAATAGAGTGGAATTTAATGCTTCCAAAGCACAATGCTGTCTTCTGTCATCTGAGCGAAACCAAAATTTACAGCCATTATACATGAATGGCACTTGCATCGCCGAAACCGAACAACTTTCCATGCTCGTTATGTGTGTTAGTAACGACCTTCGTTGGAACGACCACGTATTCGAAATCGCTAAGAACGCAGCGAAATGTCTAGGTTTCCGTAATCGATGCAAAACATATTTCATCCCCCCTGATCTGTCCTCAATATATAAAGCGTATATACGCCCCAAACTTGAGTTCAACGCCCACATCTGGTCAGGGGCAACAAAAACATCATTGCACCTACTGGATAGGATACAAAAGCGTGCGATAAAAAATCCAACTGTAGCGAACTCTGTAGTCTCGCTTGAACATCGTAGGAATATCTCCTGCCTGACACGTTTTTACCGCTATTTTAACAGGAAATGCTCAATCGAAATAGCCAGCTGCATTCCGCCCCTTCAAACATTCAACCGTGATACTCGCTATGCCATGTATGCTAATCAATTCACCCTCAAACCTACCTTCGGACGTACAATGAAATATAGAGATTCATTCCTTAACCGAACAACACGAATGTGGAATGCTTTACCAACTCAGTCTTTCCTCCCCATTACAATTTACAAAAACTGAAAACCAATGCACATCGGTATCTCCTCTTTTCTTCTCCTCAATTTCGCTAATGCCCGCGCTGTATCCAAACACTATAAGGGTATTCATAAGCCCTTTAGCGCGTGCTTATTATAAAAAAAACATACCTAAAAAGCTACTAGAAGGAAATATTTTAAACCGAAGATTAGTTACTTGGTAAGTCGTTCAAAGTTTGAACCCTTATCTTAAATTCATTTGGTTTATCTCTAACCTATGAATTTTCGATTTTTAAACTTTAAGACCAGGGTTAACAAAAACAGCATTAGCGCTATATGTTCGCCTCTATTTAGAAATTTAGTTTTATTTCTTCTCAGAGGAATTTTTTAAAAAAATATTTTTGTAAGTGTCTTTTAGATCATTAGACTTCTTCCGAGTATGTTAAAGGGTTTTTAGGTTAAGGAAACAACCAACTTTTCAAGTCTACCAATACAAGTACTTGGATGGTTACTATCTCATCAACAATGCAAATTAATTTATTTTATCTACAGAGATTCATGTGTATGTGTTCTACTTGTAAACTGTGGCGGAATTTTTTTGACAATTACTACTTCAATACTCGAATAGCACAGGGCATTGTAAGAGTCGGGTTAGTGAAAAGCATGATTGGACTTGCTGAGGTTGGAATTAAACCCAGACCTTTTACATTTTCATACAACTTCACCACTGACGCTTTAAGTTGCATTATCGAAATAGGGGAATTTATCACTAGTGATCACAGTTGTTATGACAACAGCATGGAAACTCCAATAATTTCAAAATACCACAACGGCTTGTATACCACTCATATATTTAAAATAAGACGCCATAAAATAAAGATCGCTTTATTTATTTTTTTAGTGAAGAGTGATATACCTTAGATGATACTTTTTTTAAATCAGATCCCGATTTTTAAACTCAGCAAAGACTTATATATTATTTCAAACTCAACCTTAAAGTTAATCAAGGTTTTAGTGGACTGTTTATGATCGGAAGAGTCGTCAGAATTTCTATACGTGATCCCATAGCGATGGCCGTTGAGTGAAACTATTAAGCTACTTCCTTGAAAGTAATGAGGGAGGAGTGGTGGACAATTATATCCGAAGCATCCATCACTGAAAACGAAAGAGAAAAAATTCCACATTTCAATTCAACTGCACTTGAAATATATTTTAACTCTATATCTCAATTATTTGTTATTTTAATATATAAAACCGGTGCACAGCCAGCTAGATTGGAAGGTACATTTTCCAGCAGTTAAATTCCTGAGTAACCAAAAGTCAGGACAGTGGTTCAGCGTTATAAATTCTCTGCGAGCTTACACAAAACCAAAACTGTGTAGTTTTTTAAATGCTAAAACTAATCGTTAATAAAATCGGATTCTTTCTATTACATGGCCAATCTTCTTCAGGTAACCCCAAATCCACTATAGGGCATCACAGGTCACTATGTATGTGACATCAGACATTCGTGTACATTGGACAATTTAATGACTTTTGAAAAGACCTACACGTTTAGTGTTTGCGCATTCCATTTGGTTATGCAATTACTTAACATCATTATTTACCAGCTAAATAACTTCATTGTTAGTTCAAATATAACTACAAGACAATTTTCAAAGATTCCTTGCAACACTAAACACGATTTGCGTGTTGATTTTTTTTCGATTACCCATGTAAACCAATACGTCCATATTAAAAAAAAAACATCACCCACCCAACATTCACTGCAAGAACCGTGTGAGCAATTGCATTCAAAAAAAAAAAGTTATCTCTTGCCAAATTGCGGTCGTTAACACCTGCAAACGCAATTTACCTACCTACTATCCGCGCAAATTGTCCAATTTCCCACATACAGACACACGAATTTTGATTCGATTAAAACAGCCGCAACAAATCTAATAAATACCAATATACAATACCACAGACCCCATTAAAACATACAGAAATAAAATATTTTTCTCCCAATTTACCCAAATCCAAAATCGTGCACCATCGAGGAAAAATAAAAAATTCCTCAGCGCCATCCAAACAACGGAAAATCAACTAACAGCCTTCCCGCGCATTCATGGGCCAAGCAGGGTGAGCGCAAAAAATAAAAATAAAAACAAAAACCTAAAACAGCTAACAAAAAAATATCGAAAAGCAATTTAATTAAATGTCATTAGTTACTATTAAAATTGTTATCGCTTTGTTCACAGGTGAATTTAATTTATGTTAACATTTGGAAACAAAAGGAAACCTCTTGGACGACTAGTACAAATCTTACGATGGCTGTTGTATTGAACCGATTTGTAACCTGCAAACCGCTTATGGAAGTGATGGTGGTTTTATATGGTGGTTGGTAGACTGCAAACCAACAACAAAATGGGTAAAATAAATTAAGTCATGCTTTCTGTGAATGCTGAGGCATCGGTGGCGGCAGAACGACTTGAGCCAGTTGGTTGCAGTGGCGTTTTTGGTCGGCAAATCACTGAAATAATTTGTAATTATGATTCCGTCCCGATTTAGTGGTCGCGATGAGTGTTGAGCGCGGTACCGCTTGCAACACATCATCAACTAGTGATGTTCTGCCTTGAAAGGCAGTCCGGCACTGCTTAGGTTAACTGATGGTATGGCAGTACATTGCAATGGTTTTGGTCTCTTTCGATACGAAATAAATCTAGTACAAAAGGAATACACGATTTGTATTGGGGTCGAACGGCTTTGGTTTTCGACGGACTAAACATTATCACTGACGTTGGTCAAAGTTCACGACCGAATTTGAAAAGGAATTCTAAGATTTGTTGTAACTAAAGTACCTTGGCAATAAATATAACCCTGATGCGAAAAATGAATAGCTGTTAAAAGAGTATGGCATAAGCCTTTCTCATAAGCCAAATCTAATCGGAAGAAAGTTTGCCTGAAGAATGGAACTTTAGCATGGTTTGCCCGATCCGCAAAAAAAGGAGACCCTCTAAACTGCGTAAACTACAGAGGCATAAGTCTCCTCAACATCGCCTACAAGATCCTATCTGTCGTAATATGTGAACGCCTGAAACCGTTTCCCAACAACCTGATCGGCCTTTATCAGTGTGGTTTTAGGCCACAAAGTCAACAACTGATCAAATTTTCACACTTCGGCAGATCCTGAAAAAAAAAACCCAAGAAGTCCAAATCGATACCCACCACCTATTCATCAATTTCAAAGCCACATACGAAAGCATTTATAGAGACGAACTATACGGAGTCATGTTTTGTTTCGGTATATCGTCCAAACTTGTCGGTTTGTGTAGGGTGACGATGGAGAAATTTCGCTGCTCGATCAGGGTCGGAAACGACCTCACCATACCAACTCGATACCAAAAAAGGAATTAGGCAAGGCGATGCACTGTCATTGATTCTTGAGAGGATTGTGCAAAACCCCCAAGCCAATACCAGAGGCACAATTTTCCAAAAATCGGTTCAAATGCTAGCATACGACGACGATATTGACATCATTGGTGGGACTCAACGTGCCACGTTTGCTAGGATATAGAAGGAGTGGCAAGAAGTGGCAAAATGGGTTTAGCAGTAAATGAGAGCAAAAATTAGTGTATCCTGTGAACACGAAATTACACACAACTTCGACGAATTGGACAGAACGTCACCCTTGATAGATATAACTTTGAGGTAGTACGGGACTTTGTCTATCTCGGCTCCGCTATTAACTCTGACGACAACATCTCGTCAGAAATGAAACGAAGAATTACTCTTGCCAACTACTGTTTCTTCGGGCTAAAAAGGCAATTTAGTAATAAAGCCTTCACTCGAACCACTAAGGTATAAGACCCTGATCCTTGGTCGATTCGAGGGGAAAATTTTTCGAAAAATCGTTGGTCCCGTTTGCGTTGACGGGCTATGGAGACAAAGATTAAACCAAGAACTATACGAGCTGTAAAGCGAGATGCCCCTGGTCAAAAAACTCCGCAATTGACGTTTAAGATGGCTAGGGCATGTAGAACGAATGGACGCCAATACTCTGGCTCGCAGAGTTTCGAGGAAGTAGAGGAAGACCTCGCCATAAGTGGCGTGCACAAGTAGAAACCGACCTCAACCAACTTGGAGTGCGCAACTGGAGGCAATTAGCTAAGAACCGGGCTAATTGGAGAGGCATGTTGGTTGAGGCTCAGGTTCATTACGGACTGTAGGACCACTTAAGTAAGTAAGTAGGTATAAACCTTCCTGAATTCTTTTGTTGGACGTTTAAGATGGCTAGGACATGTAGAACGAATGGACACCAATATTCCAGCTTGCAGAGTTTCGAGGAAGTAGAATGAGACCTTGCTCTAAATTGCGCGTGTAAGTAGAAACCGACCTCAACCAACTTGGAGTGCGCAACTGGAGGCAGTTGGGCTAATTGGCGAGGCATGTTGGTTGAGGCCCAATTTCATTCCGGACTGTAGCTCCACTTAAGAAGGTCAGTAGGTAGAAGTCAGTAAGTAGAAGTAGAAGTGAACACCATATCACATTGCCTTGATTCCGTGTACAAGTAGAGAGCTTAATCTGGGAAATTTTATCCGACTCCTGTCGGACCTACTTTAAAGTTTTGTCAATGTCAGCCTCAATGAAACAAACGATTTCAAGGCCATAATCTTCGTTTTAAACTGAGTCGCAACTGAAAGTGAAACTTAGGTTAATTTCTTTGAATCTGCGAACAAACAGGAGTTAATCCAGTTTACGTAACATCTAAGCTTTGGAGTCTGAATAATGTTTGCTGGTGATTACGCGGAGGCACATTTGAGTGACCATCTGAAACCACAGTTATAGAGAAAACATGGCGATACCTAGGAATTTCAAATTGGAGGACAACCACCTTTTTATGCAAAAAGTCTTAATATCATACATGGTGTGCTAAGATACTGAAAGAAGTGCAGTGGGTATCTGTGTATTGACGGATATATTATCGATGATCTAAGACATATCTTCTGCTTTTTTTTGACCGATTTGACATCAAGTTCTTTAGGTATTCAAAGAATATACCTTATCTCAAAGGGGTATATTCGTATTGACATTAAGTTTGTAATAGAGAAATAATTTAGATAGAGATATGTATATGCATCGACTCGGAATCGCTACATGAATCAATCTAGCAGTGTCTGGCTGTCCGTTCGCCTTTGTGTCACCGACTTGTGGGCCTTAAAATTTTGAGCAAGATGATGGAAATGTCAATTCCATGCTCACTTTTTTAATTAAAGTTCTTTGCTATCATTCGGCGTTTGCTAAAAACTAATAGCTAATGTCGACATTAGTAAGTTACCAGATTAATTAATAGTGTACAGCTTTATTGGAACTTTATCAATAATCAAAACCCATAACTAATTTAGTAGACTCCACTTCACGATTGAATCTACTAAATTTTCTATCAACTAAACTGTCAAAACAATTGCAATTATCGATTTGCTTAGCAATCATCGCAGTAATATTAATTTTACTGCCGAGTACTTCCACCGATGATCTTACTTATGACACAAGAAATTATTTTTATCTCCTGGGTCCTTTTGCTCAAACAATTTCCTTTATATTTTTACTCCATAACCTATTAAACAAAAGAAATGTATGCAAATCATAAACAAAATTCCCATGACATATACCTACAAAATGTCGCTTTATACACAACTTTCTCACTAGAATGACTTAACTAGGACTTTATGTACACAAAATACTAACCTCTGACTAGCGCTAGTCTGTGATGAAAATTTATTTATTGGTAAAGGATTTTTGGAAAGTGTGGAAATTATCGTTAAAGTTGCTAAAAGTGATTATTTGTAACACCCATTGCCTCTATTTAATCCATAAAAAGTTTTTAGCCACGACCACTTTTTGGCTGTGTTTTATTGAAAACAAATATTTTTGGGAAAATCTTCAGAAAATTCGAAAACCTTTTGATGCAAATATTTTGAAATAATGTAGTAAGCATTTCGTCTATATATAATTTTGACGCTTTGAACAGAAGTCTGCCAAAGGAACAAGCCGGGTTTCGAGAAGGTTTCTCAACAACAGACCACCTACAGCCAATGAACCAACTGATTGAAAAATTTAACGAATTCATACGTATTTTTTGTATATAGACTTCAGTAACGAATTGGACTCAGTAGAACATGACAAAATTTGGACAGCGCTGATAAATCAAAGAATCAATCCATCCTTATACGAATACATTGAAGAATATATATACAGACAGCACGACAAAAATTAAAAGAATAGAACGAGAAATAAAAATAAAAAGAGGAGTAAGACAAGGAGATCCAATGTCACCATCAATATTGTCTGCTGTTAAATATTCAAAGCGCTGAAATGGGACGATCGATGCGGAATAAATTTTTGGGGAAAACATTTTATGATTTGCTGACGACATAGATCTAATCTCATTTAGTTCCGGACAAATACCATATATGCTCATAGAATTGACAGACGAATGCAAGAAATTTTGACTTCACATAAGCCAATCAATAACAAAAATAATGACCAACCAAAGAAAGTCTAATATTTATAATATTGGATAGCCAAAATATAGAATATTTCGAAGACTATATTTATCTAGGTCAAGTTAAGTCATTCATAAACCAATGAAAAAAGAAGTAGATGCGTCTTTTTATTTCCTTAGTTGTAAAACGTTGTAATAGTTGCAGACAATTTTGGAGTATGAAACAACTATTCGAATCAAATTTCAAGATATGATAAACGAAAATACTTATTTGACTCCGCTGTCTTACCTGCAATGACGTATGGGTTACAAACTATCACTTTGACCTCAAATTTATTGGTACAATTACGGATATTCCAAACCAAGATGGAAGGAAAATTGCTCAACCTGAGAATTGTTCAGAGAGTGAGGAACACAGAAATAAGGCGACGAAACGGTAAAATAGACGTCGTTGAACGAGCAAAAACACTTAACCCGAATTGGGCGGGACATATCTCTAGAATACAGGACTAAAGATGGACAAAAATTATAACTAAATGGACACCACCATAAAGAAGAAGATCAGTCGGGCGAGTAAAAAAAATGGAATGATGATTTACTCAACCATAGAAGACACAAAAGACAGGGCGGCAATTGGCAGTATTAGGGGAGGCTTTCGGCAGATCATAAAATTTTGAACACATTTTCTTATACTGAATATTTTTTTCATACCTTGCATTATTTTTATTTGTTAACATATAGATTAAAACTCTTACATTAGGGCATATAAGATTTCATTAAATAATTGTAATTTGTAATAACTTTTCTTAATGGCAAATAAAGTTTGTTATAATAATAACATATAATTTCAACCTACTTCTTAGGGCGATTTCGTGAAACAAAGAGATTTGTATACACTACCGCTTAATATATGTAATAGAAAAACGTATACTTTGACAAACATTAAGAGTTTTTGAAAAACTGCGTGAACAATACATTGTGTCAATATCATTTTCTATATTTCTTCCCCATAATGGTCTTAGCTACGGCCGCTTTTTGAAGATGTTAGTCTTAAAGATGGGACTGGATGGGAAAGGATATTAAACGACTCGCACAGCGGATTTTAGCCTTCACATATGTTTTTAAATTTTTTATTAGCAATCAGATTTAAATTTAAAAAAAATATTTCATATTAATGGTCCATACAGATACCTTAAATATTAACCATTCAGTTATGGGACTTTGGACACCAACAAAAGGTTATATAATGGCGATTTTGAAATGCAAATTTGAAAATCGTTTCATAAAAGTCTTATAATATGTATGATTTGTTTAGTTAAAAATGTTAAGTATTATTATTTTGAAGATTTGACTGACTAGACAACTACACTCACGAAATACCAGACTACACGATCAATATATTCCTGCTATACTAAAGCAATCTTCAGTGTGTTTAATTAAATTCAGTCACAGTAGCGATATTTGACCACCTTAATAAATTTGACGTGAGCATTTTAAGCGAAAGATATCTGCCGCATAAGTTCAAAAAGGATTTTGTAATAGATACTCCCTCATACTAAAATGTTTTCACTGATACACCTGTTTTTTTTTACATTTGATAAAGGCTTATCAGCGACCGGCGTTTAAAATCGAATGCATTAGAAATGAAACCGCAACCTTTTTAAATATCTCTTATCTTTAAATTGAAAGTCTGAATTCACAATAAATTAACCACGCACAACGCATTGCCTACTTTTAAAACAAAAGAGTTGACCAAAGAACTCGATTCTAAATTGCACTTAATGTGGCACACCATCGATATCTATATGTATGGATTTATTAAACATAAACACTTGTGCGAGATAGCTCACATTAAAAATGCAGCACAACTTGAAAATACTTAATTTTAAAGGTAACACCAAAACGTAGATGGTATGTTAAGCTGGCGCCTCATAATATCACTCCAATCCGACTGCAAGAGAATCGATAAAATTTAAATTCATGTTCGACAAGAGGCAACTCTTATCGGTTGACCATTCATAAAAACCAAATTCGAATGTAATATTCTTTGCGATAAGCCCCGCCGCAACGAATGCACATCGAATTCAAAAAACACTTAAAAAATAGCTCGTCCGCGCGCGTTCTAATTAACAAGCCCCATACAGATCGAATTAATTTCCAATCGAGAAGTAAGGTCCTTCTTGGTCACGCATCTGCATCTCTGCTCTAAATATATCCAACCACCTCACCGTGTTGGAATTAATTTAACGAGTTTATCTTTCAGAGACAACTTTTAACCAGATGGCAATCCGGTACTTGTAAGTGTTTGTGGTTGGAAATTATTGTCACCACTGTCGGACTTAGTTGGGAACCTCTTTTTTTTTTATTTGTTTCCGTCTTACTTGGGACTCCGTGTTTTGGTCATGTTTCCCGCGTGCTGCGTTCTAATTGATTCCGACAAATACTCATAAATTCGAATTGGACAACGAAACTGGGATTTAATTCGAATTCCTTCCTCTTGTAGTTGTCATCGTTTTTTGGATTCGAGTTAGTTTTGTTGGTTGTTGTTTTGTTAACTTTTGAATTTCTGTTGTAGGTATTAAATTTTGGTTTGTAGCTATCATTCGCTTCTTACAACAAAAGGCGGATAGGGAACAAATCTGTAAACAAATGAAGCGAATTATGTACGAATGTGTCTGCCTTGAGGTGCTTAGTAATTTTGTAACAAAAAACCGTGTTAACAATAAGTGTGTACAGACCACCGGTATGTAGCCGTGTCTAGCACATTGAATGGCGGGACAATAATCGAAACCGAAACAAAAGGGGTTGATTGAATGTGTACATAAATTAGGCTTGGAAGTTTGCGGTCAGTTGTGGTACCTTGTGAGTCTTGTGACACCCACAACTCTAACGGGCTGACTGAATTTTCGAAAAATAAAGTGCCACTGTTTGGGATAATTGAATTTTAATCTTCGGTATACCGGTATACAAGTGTTAGTGCAGATTGGTGCAGCTGGGTGGTAGGACTTAACAATATTATTTACGTCCTTCTTTACAAAAAGTAGGCACGAACCTAGTGAGTTGAAAAGTTGTCTTTTCACTTTTCAAGAGCAAAATAAATTATTATTCGATGGCTTCCATTAAAATGCTACATCTTGGACTATTCTTTAGTTTTGTTTTATATTTCATTATTATTATCATTTCAGAATGGTCAAATATCGAAATTGAAACACAGTCGTAACCTTTTAGATAACAATATAAGTAAACTCGCGATTTCTTTTATTCTAAACAAATGTTGTTAACAGACTTGTAATGAAAGTTTAAAGCTGAAATTCAGAAACATGCTAACCACAGTTTTTCAGGACAGATGATGAACCATTTCGGTGTTTCTTTTTTGACAAAAATGCACAAAAGAACGGCTTTGACTGACCGTTTACTTTTGGTAAATCTTTATAGCTATAAGATACAAATTGAGGATAGTCCATATAGATAGAATGGCGTGCCGAAAAAAATTAAGACTCTTAGACCTTCAGCCTAGTATTTTTTTTACAGGCATAACATTGCGTAATACAAACATCAATCAAGATTCGCATCGAATATGAATCTGACGAACTTTGTGTAAACAAAAAGACAACAAACATGGTTGCACACTTCTTGCAACTTTGACTTGGAAAACAAATCACAAAACAATTGTTTGCCAGCCAAAAACTACTTACTTGTCACTTCTGTCAGAGACGAGCGTGTCGCCCTATGGCAAGACTACCAAATCGTGACAAATATGACCCAATGATCCTTCATTGTTCCACGGCGCATATAGACGGTGTGTGAGAGAGTATGCAACCACCAAACAATATTGTTTCCTTCAAGCTGATGACGATATCTCGTTCAAACGTTTATTTTTGTGTGTATCTCATTTGAATTGTTTGCAAACTAGTTGCTAAACTCAAAGCGTATACACACAATAGTTCAAGCAACCGAACACTCTTCATCGCCAGCTGTTTAGGGAGACGCAAGGAAGACAACACAACAACAAAAAGAAATAGGCCAACCCATCGACAAAGAACCTTACTCCGAACGAGTTATCGAAGTTGGACCGCCACCGATTGCTTAAATCGCTTCTGGCTTTGATTCGTTACGGTTTTCACTTTTTTATAGTTGTATACCTTGTTCTTCTACTCCTAGGTCTTTCCTGTGAATGGGTTCATGTTTCATCTGCGCGCGCGCGCGGTGTGCGCAATAGATTCGATTCTTTTCCATGTTCATTGTCTCTCTTTTGGAAGCGTCCATTACGCTGAATGGGGCAATCTCTGACACGAGTTTTGTGTACTCTATACTAGCTCTGTTCGATTGAAAGTGAACATGAGAATTTTCCGAGGATTTGTTGCCTCTATGTGGATTATATGGATGAACTATACACCAGATGCAGGAGGTCAACATGTGGGGATGGTTACACGATTCTGGAGCACCATGTATTGTATGCATTGAGGGCAGTTGGTACCAGTTGTCAGTTGAATTTGATTACGTAATGGGAGAAGTTACATTGAGAAATCATTTTAATTAGTGTGACAAATGTTGCTTGGAAAGAGAATGGAATCTTTTCGAGGTGGCATCTAATTAGGTCATGGACTGCAGAGTAAAAAATACATACATCTCGTGGGCTGATGAATTGAAAAATTCTATGAAACGATATAGAAAAGCCAACTACCACTGATATTACCAAGTGTAAGCATTAGCCATTGTTGGTACTTAGAACAGGGGAAAAATTTAATGAGAGTGAAGATCAAGAACAGAGACAAATTTAAATAAACAACCATTCACGCTGCGACTTTTTGCACGATCGCAGGACCTCCAGTTTTAAGCTGAATCAGAACGGCTGAGCTTTTTTCTTGACAAATAATACTACTGAAATGATTTGTCAGATCATCGCGTTAGGAAGACTAGTAAAATATCTATAAGGCGTTGCTACGGCTGGGTACCCAAACGGTTTCTCCACTGTAAAAACTCGTTTAAGATAAGGCTGACAAGAAAAAGGAACTTTATGTATGGTTGACACACGAAAACACCAAAAAAAATTGAAACGAATTCCTAGTCATTTTTAGGTAGAAAATGTTTTATAGATGGCTTGACATTGTGACAAACATAAAAATTTGGTATAATGACGCTAGCGACACTAGGCCTAATAATAACATTTGGCATAATGACGCTTTTGAAAGCGAGGCTAGGCCTATTATTAAAATTCAGCATAATGTCGCTTACTGTCATAAAGCCCATTCAGCGCTATATCATTTGGACTTAAAGCATGAACTCAAAAAAAACTAGCATACACCAAACTTTGCACGCATTCCAAATCCAATGGTGTGCCCAAGCAGAGGGGTTGCAATATATATTCGAGCCCAAGCAGGGTGTTCTTACTTTGCATACATCCGAGTGCGAGTTTGCACTCGGTGTTTGAATATGTCTGAGGGGACATGCTACCCCCTGAGACCCCCGTGCTTGGGCTCACTGTTTGCTTTGGGTTGCATGCGAGGTTCGATGTTTGCAAAGGAAATAAACCTCACAAGCAAAAAGCATTAACAACCGTGTGGCTTATTTCCATTTCGAAAGGGAAATAACCCCTGCGGGCTGCGAAACAACTGTTCGAGACTCGGATTTGTCAAACAGGTGTAGTGTGTATATTCTTGAGTACTCTTCTAAGTGGATTTGGCCTAATGTCACTAACTAGTTTGCCCTTATGACACTTTACATAAGCGACGTTATGCCAAATGCTAATATTCGGCCTAGTGTCACTTTCAATTTTTTACATTTGGCATAATGATGCACCGTTTTATATGAACAAAAATTGATATGAATCGAAGTTTAGGTTTGTTAATTTTTTTTAATTTAAATAAAATAATATATAAACGTCAAGTTTGTTGTAAAATGCCGAGAAGAAGTAAAAAACAATATTATCTCAGTAGCGCAATGGTAAGTGAGATTAACTGCCGCGTGTTCAAAGTCTGTGTTCGATTCGCATAATTGATTTCTTGCTGACCCTCCTCTCGTGATGATTTGATAAATAATCTCAGTATAATTCATATGAAAAGCTAATCTCAACTTAGCCATTCGGAATCGGCATTAAATAGGAAGTTCGCCATGCTGCAAAGAAGAATACATGCACACATTAATGGTTGTGAGAAGAAGCTTGGCCATGCCTGTTGCGCATTAATTTATTTATTTAGAAATAATCTTAGAGTGCCTGCTAAGTGTTAAGAAAATTATAAATTATATGTTTTATTTCAGCATTTTTTTTTCTAGTATTAAGTTGATATTGCAGAAAAATGAATTTAAAAGTAACGGTAGCGGTCACTGGGCGGGAGGCAACGGCGGCCACGCCAGAATTTAAGGCCAGGAAGGTTTTCTGCTTGGTTGATGTGATTGACAGTCAACAGAAGAGAACAACAATCGATAGTCACTTTCCAAAATCTTCAAGAATTTGGTTGGACAGTTCTTTTACACATCATCCTGGCACCAAAAGGTACGGATTTTGTTTACCATTTATAAGGATGAGGAAGATATTACAGGCTGAATCAGTGCCTCTCTAGTCCATTAATAGAAATGGAACCAAAGATGTTTCCCTCGAAACGAACAAGGAATTCCTAACACGCTTTTGATTTCCTCCATATTTATTTTTTCATAACAAGACAAAAGTTAAATGCCTTGTTCAATTGTATATAATTTTTTTTATGGCGCACACTCAAATTTTAATAAGGTTTTGTGAAAGAAATTGTATCAATCTCGACTAGCAATACTAATTAATACATACACACCACTCCTTTTTCGATCAAAAGACTACTAAATCAAACTTGCCTTTCTCGTAATTTATACCAAACGCCATTTAATTTTCTGACTTAAAACTATGTTTACTTATCACACCAAACCTACAAGTTCAAACAATCTATAGCCTATCAAAGCATTTACTCTTCCCTAATCAAATCCAACGAACAAATACAACACAAATAATATTTATTTTGGTGAATAAGCTGCTACTTAGTCCCGATTCCCTTCTCTTCAAATTATGGTCAAGAACCCCATTACTACCCATCGATGACGAAGTAATCAACGGACGAAAAAATGCAAATTTCCATCCGATTTACAGCACAATCATATCGCTTTGCATTTTAATAATCACAACAACCTATAAAACATTAAAATGAAAAAAAAAAATAAAAAAAGCAAGGAAGAGAAACTTAACTCTGAGATGAAACAAAAAAGCGATAAAAAATGCATAAACTTAAAAAAAAATATTTTATTGCCATAATAACCGAAATGTGTGCGCGCGCGTTCCGAAAGGTATGTGCGAGTAGAGTATATAACCATATGGATTCTTAGGTTTCCCAAAGACAGCATATACATAACTTATGCTGTGGATAACACTAGCTGACATATGAATACTGATGCCCGACTGACAGGTGAATACGCTGATGGTAAATAACTTATGCTGAGAGAAAGAAAAACTTTACGAAAAAAAAAATTCGCCAGGGCACCTGGAAGAACACTTAGAAGAAACAACCGGCCTACACATTCAGTCACATTGCAGCTTACTTGGTATTCCTCTGGCTGGGCTACGTGCCGTATACGCATCCATTCAGAGTTCACTAATTCATAAGAATTCGTATCATTGGCCACTAAGTGGCAGCCATCAGTCAGTTAGAAGGTGGCCCGTTGGTGCGAGCGGTGAGTGAGGTAATCCCTGGCAACAAATAACACATAAAAATTTATTTAAATACCGTTTTTTACCGATTAACAAATTGATATTCAAAAAATATATAAAAGCCCAGAGAAAAAACATACAACACACGAAGAAGAAGCAAAAAAAAAAGATTTCACGTGTTCGGCATACTTATGACGAACTGTGAAGTGGCAAAGAATCGAGTACACACTTAAGTACGTTTTAAAATGCAACAACACTGCAGCAGATACGTGTATGCAAAGCGCAGATACTTTTCGTCGTTTCATTATCATTTTAATTATTATTATTCTTTAGTGTACATGTGTGTGTTGAATTTGTGCGTTTTTTTTTTTTATTATTTTTGACGGACACAGCTTGGTTTTGATTGCTCTCGAGTGGTGTGCGGACAAGGACGACAATGGGCGCCAATTTGTGCACAAAAATGTGCTTTAGAGTGCGGTCGTCATTATGCATATGCATTGAGTGCAACGGGAGAGGTTCATTGTTGTTCATTGGGGTCAATATGAGATGATATGACTGCGGAACGTGATTTATTTTTGGATGTTTAATATGTAGGCTGTCGCAATGGGGAGAAACAATATGGAATTATTGTTGGAAGTTGCGTTTCATCTTTCTTTTTTTCAGCGATATCACGGTCAAGGAAAGTTTTTTTTTCGTTTATATAAATTAGCGAGGTGAAGGATTGGAATTTCCTGTTATTATCTATATAATTGATCGCCAAAGATGGAGAGATGAATTGATTATTTTTCTTTGGGTAAATATTCACATTTTGGAAATGAGGTTCTTAATGGGGACGTTATCTTGCTTTATGTGTCAAGTATATATGAGAATGATGAAAAATTAAAATATCGCACTGAATGGTGCCAGTACTGAATTATTATAAAGGAGATTTCTTAAAAAAAAAACATGTGCACCAGAACATGGTTCGCATTAAATTTGTTTCTACGTGATACTGCTTTCGAATCCACTGAGTAATATTAAAAAAATACCAATAACACATCATCAATGTGTTTGATTGAAAAATTTTTTTCAGAAAAAAAAAACGCAAGTATTTGACTCATATCCTTTTTCTGGGCAAATCGTTTGAATTCGTTGATCTACGGGGGATAATTAACTCCGACTTCAACCGATTGGTTGACATATGGATACTTGTGACGTTAAAAAGTTCCATCTTGTCGTACCCCACATAAATGATTTAACAAGATTTAGAACAAGAATAGATAATTTATTGGTACCTACTGTTGGTTATAATCATTATAAAACGGTCTGCATCCAAAATGCTAAAATCGGTATACTATGTTCTTATAATAATAAGGCAGTCACTATAAAGTTACAAGAATATGTATATACGCTATTTTGATGCCTCCAAACTCCACATCATCTTAATTGGGTATTTAATTCCCCAAATAGACTTATTTCAATATTATTTATGTTACTAAAATAAAAATTGCTCATATAAATTATACGATTTCCACAAGAAACTTTTTCTAATCGTGCATTTCAAGTTCCATTGAAGCCCTCCAAAGAAATAAACCATTTTTTGAAGTTTGCTTCACCACTCTTTTGATTGAACATATTTTTCAAAATTTCTCTGCGAAGTAATAAATTTTATTCGATCCCTGTTTACCTATATCTGTCCATTAATTAAAGCGGATAATTAATTCTCTCAGGAATCTCGCACAGTCCATCACCTCTTAGTTCCAATCTCATTCGACTTCGATCCCTCTGTCAACCCTAATCCGATGGGAACACTAAGCCCAACAATAAATGAAAAAGCAACCGCACGCCCCGAGGGAGTAAACAAAAAAAAAAAAACAACCTGATAGAACGCACCGAGCATTTTATTAAATTAACTAATCAAACTCACTGTTAAAGCTAATAAGACATAATCTCTCCAAAAGATAAAGCAGAGTAAAATTGACAGGCCTCTTGGACAAATAAATCACTCCTCGTCGATTATCCACTCCTGTTGCAAAAAGGCAGACAAAGAAACCAAGAGAGCGAGAGAGAGAATTGTGCAAGCTACACAGTGAATGCGCAACAACCTGCCGCCGCCCTGCCAGGCTACTGATTATCTTCGCTCGGCTGTCCTCTATACTAGCCTATGGTACTGAACCAAACCACTTGCGTCCGACCACCGAGACTCCTCTAACTGCATTCATCTGTCCGTCCATGGAACGAGACGACTTTGGAAGACTGTTCATCTGATTAGAAGCGGAGGCTGCTTCATAAATTTCACTTCTTTGCCGCCGTTACCACTCGAAATCTGCAGAATTGACTGAATGACTGACTGACTGTATACAGTATACCGGCTTAGGAGATAGTTGGGCCGAACCAGAGCTCCTGACATTGCGGCGGGAAGAAACGTCACATTCGCTTTGGCCATTACCATTGCGCGAGCAGCAGTCTCTTAGCCGAGAACGATTTGTTGGTCGTGCTGCATCTTGGCCATAGATAAATAGTAAATAGTTTCGGCTGGTGCACTGAATTTATTGCCCAACTGAGCACACATTCGTGTTTGCGATTGTGTTGGTATTCAAACATATCTATATGAAACGGTGTGGCGGTGGCGGCACATAAGTGGACAAGTGGATATGGGAATCACTGGCATATTCGGGGCGTAGGTGCACTTTCTCATTTCAGTTCACGGCTATGCGACTAGGAGTTTTGTGCAGCACGTTTATATGCATTTGTAAGTGGTTCTTGCATCGGTGGACGGTGCGCGTCGATAATGATGTGGAATTTCATTTCGCATTGTAACACTTTTGTCGAACAGATAAGGAAATGATTGAAACAAGTAAGAGGCGAGGTGAAGGATTCTGTGTAAATGGGCATTTCATTCAGGAAAGTCCATTCTCCGGAAGAGAGTTATAGGAGCAATTCATTCTGTTGATGGATATTGAGTGGAGAGTTCAAGCTTTGTTGACAAAAATGTACATTTCCAACACATGTGGTGTACGATAGGATAAGATATCCTGTCTTGATGTATACATACAATGCTGGTCAATTATACAAAAAGATAATCATAACGGAGAAAGTGTAACGTTATTCTATCGAAATTTGTTGCTGTAAAAAGAAGAGAGAAACTATTGCATTGAAATAGTTTGAAATTTTGTAAGACACCCAAAAACTCATCAATTGAAATAAAAAAAAAATGCCATACATTCAATGACATTCCGTGATTAAATTTTATTGAGTTCACAACTATCTGGGAATCGATAAAATCGAGACACCAGATAAGCGAGGAAAATTAGGGATCATGAAAAAAGCTAGCCAAAGTTAAAAAATCACTTTAAGCGATGCATGTACCCTTTTGAAGGCGATTACATTTGGCATGCAACTCTTCTGTCTTAAATGTGGGTAATACCCGTTAAGATCTGCGTCATATTGAATCAAATGGTGAAGTCCTGCAATAAAAAAGTTGCTAGTTACCTTAAAAACCTATTATTTGGAGCCCAACAAAGCGTTTTCTGTCACCGATATTTCTTTGGATTTTCGATTTGAGCACTTTTATAATTCCTTCTATGAAATATTGACAATATCACACTAAGAACCTATATTTCATATTTGTACATACATATAATGGAACTGTTTAGAACAAAACAAGCTGTTGGTGGAACGATAGTCGCGAATTTGAGAAAACATTATCTCTCATAGGTTTTCGAAACAATTGCGGTACTACCCTTTTTGTATACACAAAATGTCGTCTTGAGATACTCATACTACTCATCAATATCGTCTACAAATCAACAACAACAAAACAAGCTGTTGGTGGAACGATACTCGCGAATTTGAGAAAACATTATCTTTCATAGGTTTTAGAAATAATTGCGGTACTACCCTTTTTGTATACACAAAATGTCGTCTTGAAATACTCATACTACTCATCAATATCGTCTACGAATCAACAACAACAAAAAAAGCTGTTGGTGGGACAATACTCGCGAATTCGAGAAAACATTATCTTTCATAGGTTTTAGAAATAATTGCGGTACTACCCTTTTTGTATACACAAAATGTCGTCTTAAGATACTCATACTACTCATCAATATCGTCTACAAATCAACAACAACAAAACAAGCTGTTGGTGGAACGATACTCGCGAATTTGAGAAAACATTATCTTTGAAAGGTTTTAGAAATAATTGCGGTACTACCCTTTTTGTATACACAAAATGTCGTCTTGAAATACTCATACTACTCATCAATATCGTCTACAAATCAACAACATTTACACCATTCACTAACAATCCTTTAACGGAAAACTGATCAAATCTTCACACATCGACAGATAATTTCTTACCACTTTTTATCGATTTCAAAGCCATCCGATAATACGAACTACCCAGACGAATTTCTAGTTATTAAGACAATCCAAATTTGCCTGTCTCGATAAATAATTCTTGTTTCTCCATCAAGGTCAGCTTCTTCCCTACCGAAACATTCGATACCAGCAGCAATAGGGACTTAATCAAGGTGATGCATTCTCATGTGACTTCCTTAACAATTTTTTTGATAGGAGCACGATATTTCGTCGATTTAATTACTACACTTAAAGATTATTTTTACATTTTAGGTCCAGGCATATAAGCTGTAATCGCTGTGCTTACGAAAATAGAGAAAAAAGCAGCTAAATTGAGATAAGCAGGAAATGACACAAGGCTAACAAAATATTACCAAAGCGAAGGAAATACAATACTGACAAATTAGACATAACGTCACAATGACAGCTACAACTTTGAGTTAGTATGGGAGTTTGTCTACCAAGGCTCCGCTAACAACTCTAACAGCAATATCTCTGAAAACAAACGCTGAACTATTCTTGTCGTTAGTGCATTCTTCATGCTAAGAGAGCAATTTAGTATTAAGGCACGCACATGAACTACTAAGAAGATTTCCTGGTAGTGCTCTACGGCAAAGGGATTTGTGCTTTGAAGAACTCCTTGTCATTTAAGCGGAAACTATACTCCATTAGAGACAAACATTTAACCGCAAATGACCTGTCTTGCGACATAACCCTTTTTAAAAAAATCTCCACATTGAACGTTAAAGATGGCTAGGACATGTAAAAAATGGACACAAATACTTTGCCTTAAAAATACAAATTTTTGGCGCAACAGGCTCCTTAGTACCCAGTTTTCTCACAACCACTCATGTGTGCGAGTGTACTTCTTGCACGAAGGGGGGACCTCTTGCTTTATGCCGACTCAGAACGGTGAATTTGAGATAAGCTTTTCTTGACAATTGATACTACTGGTTGATTTGTCAGATCATCACGAGAGGATGGCCATTGAGAAATCATGTAGGTATTACTACGGCTGCGAATCGAACACAGACCTTCTGCGCGGCAGTTCATCGCACTAACCATCGCGCCACTTAGCCCGTCTTTGCCTTATACCATCATCAATTCCTACCCAGGCAGATTAGTGAAAGACATCGCAGTAAGTGGCGGGCGCAAGTGGAAATCGGCCTCAACCAATTTTAAACACACAACTGGAGGCATTTATCATTGAAAACGATTGACACAAAAATTGATTTAAACGCATAAGAAAACATATTTAGCAAGCATCGTCGTCTATATCAATGGGTTAATAATTTAATTCTGAAAGCCTTTTGTCCTCTTATATACGAAGTCTGACTTCAAATATATCCAGGCCTATGTAATGTCAATTGTTTCAAAATACTCCATTCCCGTTTCCATATTATTTACCCTAATTTTAAGTTCAACGCCCACTTTTGGAGTATCCGAAACTACACGTTGTTATCATGTCTAATTCATTAATTTTTAAGCCCAACACACACGCATCCACCTGTCCTAGTTGCTGGTAAAATTTATACTACCCATATCACCTACATCCAGTAGCCTTTTCGACACCTGTCACCTTCACTTTACCTACTGCAAAGGCTCATTTCAGAGAGAAACACTATACCACCGACCGCACGACCTGAATAACTCAGTGGAATATATTTTCATATTTCATGCCGTCCCAGTACCACCTCAAAGAGTACATTTCCATATCCATATCACTGTCCGAAAGCTGTGTGTTTCTCTTTTATTTTCTATCACCTGCCCGGCAGGCTATTAAGCAAGGCACTTCGGCTTCGGCTTTGGTTGTAACTAAGAATACTAAAAATAATACGCGCAGATACATACCTCTTTGCATTTTGCATCGCATATCTTATCTAAACGATTATCTATTGTGTCTATGATGACTGAGGTGCTGGATAGTCCACTCGGCTAGCCAGATAGACCCACTCTACTTTATTTTATGGCGAATTTTCTTCACGAATAAAAGACCGTCAAACAATACGCGCGACGCCATGCGGCCACACCGTGGCAATAGCTGGAGTAGATCCCTCCCGACACGTTTGCGGTCATATTGTGTCATTCTTACATATAATCGTCGCGTCGGGTTGTTTGGGCCGTTGTTTGAAAACAAACTGCTAAAGCTGCAATTAAGGCCTTCCTAAGTTGTTGTACATATATACATGTATATTGGAAATGAAATTGAGACAGCACGAGAGATACTGCCGCTGCAGACATATAACAAAACACAAGATACGACACACCAAAAGACAGAGAGAAATAGCCCAACGGTATCTGATGAAATTTGTTACTCCCAATGGGTTTCAGATAAAAGTAAATTTGACCGTGCGGTGCTGTATTTTAGCATCAGGAAGTCACCGCGATCATCGCACAGCCCCGTCGCACCGGCCGCCGATCCATGTAATGTCAGTAAATATTCCGCCCAGTCGGTGGTGGTTAGAGATATCCGTGGTCCGTAATTAAAACAGGCTTTTGCATTGGCAAAGCGGTTGTTATCAGTTTGAGTAGTGGTGAACGGCAAAAGATGCGACAGCAATGACGATATAAATCCAACGATAAGGACGATTGATTATGATGTCCTTTAGTGTCCACTGAATGTGGACGATTAAATTTTATTCACTGATATGCAGTTGCAGTACATTGAATGAAAAGTGATACTCTGATGATTGTGATGGTATGGTGACATATCGAGTGATGGTAATACACTTCCTTTCACCATATAAAATGTCTAATGAGATAAGATGTCAAGCAAACCAGCTGATTGGCAGGTGAATATGGAAGCAGGTTTTTCTTTAGATGCTTAAACAGCAGTATTTTTGAGATTTATTGAAATAAAAACTTCAGATTTTAATGAACATTTTTCAGAGAAGATATTAAATGGAATTTGCAGAAGAAGTCAGTAGTAAATTATCTATGAAATCGTCACAGCTTATGGGTTGCTATATCTTTTGGAGATTGATTGGCAGATCATTGTTAATTACTTTTGCTAATATATCAGTGCGACGCTAATCGACTTTAATCTAGTCAAGGAACTGATAGGGTTAGCATTATATTATATATATACAACGTCAATACTTATCTATTCGAAACATATATCATTAATAAAGCAAATTTCACCAACATGCCACGACTATCAGTCGTATTTTTATACAAAATAGTAAAAAAAAAAGTAAAACTCAACCGTTTATCAATGTGTAGTTGCATAAAAAAGGTAAACAAACAATCAAAATGAAATAACAAATCTAACACCTCGCAATCGAAACAAATTCGCAAACATTCAGCTAAGCACACAGAAAAGTCGCCACCACCAGTCGAACAGTCAAATGGCAAACTTACCGAGCAGCTAACTCAATAAGCACCCAGCAATCTGTTTAATCAGCGACAGATAGCGACAACGTATTAGGTGCCGTACGGAGTACTCTATGCAGTGGTATTCAACCCCAAAAAGTCAAGTGAAACCTTGAATCAAAACCATATAGTTTTAAAGCCTCGAGCTGAATTGGACCCACCACAGTCCATAAGTAGGTATCTAAAGTGTGACAATTCACAAAGATATTGTCGGGAGCAGTAGAAGTATTTATTAACCGTATAGTATCTGCTTGGGTACCCGTATAAATCTTGTTTCATAAACATGCATAGCTATTCGGAGGAAGTATGAATCATTGCAAGTAAAATGCAATATCACTTCACAAGTAAAAGAAAAAACAAGTACATAAAAAACAACTCCGGTGAGTGTCAAACATGTACCTATAATTTCAAGAGTCAGTGATAAACATGCACAGGGTGGCTATCGTGATTGACTGTTTGTTCAGAAGGTAGCAAAAATAAAATACATAAAATATTAATGACACTTTAATACTCTTAACCACTTACTTAATTGCTCATATGGTATTTAAACGCTAACCACTAACTCACTAAACCTATACTGGTCTCGTATAACATGTCTATTATGAAAGCAAAAAAATGGGCATGGGTTTTCGGTCTACGAAAAAAAAAAAAACAAAATCATCAAAGTATTGTCACTAAAACTATCTTTAAATTTCTTTAACTTTTACCAAAAATTGTTTTTCATAAAACGATCCTAAAGAACATGGACAAAGAGCATGTTGACCAAAGTGTATTATTATTACTCACAGTTTTAGGCCTAAAAATCGGTGTTAGGCAGACGAGCGGACAGACAAATGTGGTTAGATCGACTCACCTAACGATTCTTGTCGATCCATATCTTTCTAATTATTCACAATCACATGGGGTACATTAGTTTAATACACTTTTTTAACATAGAGAAATAATTAGGATAGAGAAATAATTAGGCTAATTATTCTAGAGTAAATTCATGTACCTTACAGTACATGAATCTACTCAGAATCACTAGCTGAGATGATTAAGCTATGTCTGTCTATCCGTTCGTCCGTCCGTCTGTACGTCACCGATTTTTAGGCCTTACATTTCGAGCGAGGATAATAAAATTTGGTATCTCGAGTCCATGTTCGTGCCTACAAAACCTGTATAAAAAAAAATTAAAATCCGCAAACTTTTTAGAAAAACGTTCCTTTTAGTCAAACGGCTAAGAATAAGAAAAAAAATCTATGAACTAGATATTAAGACAATAATATATATATATCTTCTGTACAAACTGTTCTGCCATGCCTACTTTTTGGGGGCGTTTTCTGTAAAATAAGCTTTTCATTGAAATGTTAAGAAAATGGAAAAAAAAATGTTCGATGCACAAACATTAATAAAGATCATTTGAACATTTCATCTTTGGATAATTAACCCACGCCCACTTTCTGGGGGCGTATTTCTACAAAAACCATTTGTGTTCCCCATACCCAGGCAAAAAGCGTTGTTTTTTTGTCGAACCACAAATGATTTTGATAAACTGTTGTGGCAATGTCAATGTCCTTATTTTATCGCCATAAAGCCTACATTTTGGGAATAATAATTTTAGTTTTTAGGCACATCGGATTGTAACCTTCTTTAATGTTTTTTCTCCATTTTACAGACTAGCTATTCATATTTTATTTTTCGGTGGCCAGTAAAAATCTTTTATAGACGATTGCTGCGTGCGATCATTAGTATAAGATTTTTACTCACTAAATCCACCACCCTTATTGTAAGGGGTCATTAATTTGTAGGTTTCGAAGGTAAAGCTAAATAAAACACACACAGCCATACATTTTTAATGAACATTTTTTTTCATTATAAAGTTTGGTTGGACTTTGTCATTAAGTGTAAAAAACAATATCATTCAAATGGCCGCCTCGGAAAGATTGCCACCATGCGAATCTTCTGAGGTAATTTGTGGTATCTCGCTTATATTTCGAGTAATGTTGGTTTTCAATGCTTCAAGAGTTTGGGAAATATTCGAGTAAGGACGGTCTTATACGTAGCCCCACAGACAAAAAATCAAACAGTATTAAATCGCATGATCTTGGTGGCCAAAATGGCGTCGACAAAACGTGGAATTACGAGACCAGGAAACTTCTCACGCAATAAAACCATTGTTAGTGGTGCTGTGTAGCTTGTTGCCCCGTGTTGTTGGAAGCACAAATCGTCCAAGTCATGATCTTCAATCGCAGGCCAAATATCGTGTACGACACGTTCAATTGCTGCAAACGCTGGAAAATCGATAAATTCGGATCATCAGCAAAACTTGCACTTACACCAGCAATAGTTTCGACTGGTCATGCTTGTAATCTCTTAAAATTTAATCACAATTGTACCGATTGCTTGCGTAGTCGGTCGACCATGACGACCATAATCATCGCGTTATGTGCGAATGATAAAAGGCTTTTCTGTTTTATGTTTAACAATAATTTATTTAAACACACTTTTATTTCCATAAATTTATATTTACAAAACGGTTAACAATTCAATCACTTCAATTCATATATTTAAATCAAACAACACTTCACATACTGATTTAGAAAGAGATGGCATATTCTCTAAGGTTCCCGCGGTTCGAGAAGTGGTTTTGACAGATACCACTATTCTAGTCATTCATTCCAGTGGGCGCATCCAGTACCACAAATGGGTATGTTCGCACACTGCAATATCAATTTATTTCAATATAAAAAATATGTGGGCGATAACTTTCATTTGAGAGATCGTGCTTTTTCGCAATTTTTAGCGCGGTTTGTGATTATTGGTCTAAAGCCAAGGGTTTAGTTTTATTTTAAAACGGCACAGTAAATTTGATTCGTCAAGAATTTGGAGGACAGCTGTGTTAACGTTTTCCTCTTAAAAGCTTTTTTTATGTTTTCGTGCATCATTTTTGCTACTTTTACCAGTTTGTAAAAAGCTTTAATTTGTTTCACTGGTACGAGTTTATAACTAGTTGTCTACCGTATGTTTCACCAGGCTTTAGTACTTGCTTGTCTAAAAGCAGCTTGTTGTTGAGGCTAAGATTAGAATATTTTGCGAGCTACTAGTAGATTTCTCTTTATATATTTTAAAGTTTTTTGTATTTATTTTTTACATGCAACTTCCATCTTAATTTTGCGTCGAGAGTAATTCCGAGATATTTTGCTACATTTGCAAAGGAACAGGAAAATCATTTTTTATTTAATACGAAAAAACTGCATGAATCGATTTGCTTTCGTGAAAACGCCAGGATTTTGTTCATTCATTAACATCGTTAAGAGCGTTTTTTTTAATTTCATGTTTGTTTCCTCTTGTGTTGTGCCGGCTGCCAGTATAGCATTATCGTTAGCAAACATTTCAATCATTGTGTCGATTGTTTGTGGTATGTTACGTGAAAAAAGCAGATACAATGAGTGGTGTATGGACGCTTCCTGTGGTAGTCCTGCTATTATTTCTTTGCACTCCAAATATTCGTTTCCCAGTTCCAAAACAAAGAGTCTAAACTCAAGATACGGCACTAGGATTTTATATAATTGGTTAGGTAGAACTTGTTTTTATTTTTATTTTCAATCAGCATTTCGATGTGCTTGGTCCACCATCATATGTTTACTTTTAAGCCCGAATAGATGGCCATTCCTCTTGAGTTTTATGACTCTTATTGCTTTCCGGAGCTAATAATTTGATTGTTTTCCAGTGGCAAAACATTGCAGATACGTTTCAACTGCATGTTTTTTTGAAATTATTAATCGAATTTGATAGGAAGTAACTCAAAAATTTAAACTTGTGCGTCTTATTTATTGGATCATTTATTGAGCTTAATCCATTTCTGTAGTATCTAAATGCAGCTGCACCGTTCCTTTGGTTTTAAAGATCGATTTTTTAAAGCCTTGAACAAACCTTAGTTTAAAAATCAAGTAGAGCTTGGGTGGCACAGCCTCTTGACCATTTGCATGACAAAATATTTAACGTTTACTTACTTTGCCTAGGTGCTTATTGACTTTTTTTGCGATGCCTCCTGTAAGGCTGCTGCCTTGGATACAATTTTCAGACCTCGGTATTTTTTTTTACTTTTTTAGATCTATGTCGTAGCGAGCTTAATACTAGCTGCATCTACGATCCGAAATTTGCCAGAGCATATAACATGCATCCACAGGCTCATCATTCAGTGCATTTGTTAGTGGGACATAACAGAACATAAAAGTTTGTAAGTTCAATGTTGCTAACAAATCAATAAACGATGAAATTACAACTGAGCTATATATATTATTTAAAAAAAAAAACAATTTTATATACAATTATTAGTGCTCTAACATACAATATTAGGGAGCACATCTTTGTTGCCATCTTTTACGAGCTTTACTTGTTTGTCTAACCAAACCAATTATTTCCCGCTGGTACTTGATATTACTTTTGCTCACTATTTTGCTTTGTCGAGGAGTATTTTTCCATGCTGCTTTTTGAATGGTTTCGATAAAGGAGTCAACATGACTTCAAGTTTCAATGGGGTTCTGAGCGAAACACCCAGTCGGATATTACTTTTAATATAGTCTTGGAAGCCTTCTCAGTTGGTTTTCCCGTTTGTTAGATTCAAAAACTGGCCCTACATTAATAATAACCGTATTTCTAGTATTCAAAACTCAGATACGGGGTGGAGGAAATAACATTGACGTGACTGACATTAGTCAAATGGGAATGACATTATTGTCTAAATAACTGTCCAAAAATATAATGTGAAAATCAAATGACCGGCGACTAATCAACAAACTTTAGTGAGGATACTAATTGTAGTGTTCTAAACCAATCCTTGTGATCTGACTAGCGAGAGTCTGACTAGCACTCAAGAGTATCAAACTGTGATGAGAAGTTCCTTAAATATTCCTTTCTAGTTAGGTGTATATATATATATTTTTCCAACATCTGATATCTCAGAGATTTTTCAACGTGTTATGAGAAACTTCTCAAATTTGCCTATCGGATTTGGCTTTAGACATGAAGTCCACCCCTTTTTTTGGAAAACATGATATCTCTTCACACACAAATCCAGAGATAAGCTAGGTTGAGGGCCAGTATGAGCGGTAAATGCCAGACATTTCATTTATTTATTTATTGCAACATACAACATACAACATTCTCTTATAAAACATAAAATTTAACCAGTTTTACTCTTTTAGGACATCGTTGCTCCTAAAAGAGTAAAAGAGTAATGATTCAAAAAATTTTAGTCTCAGCAAATAAAAATAAAATTTGGTCCCTAATGTGAGATAGCGTGGTCTGATTACTGAATTTTCAGAACACGCTTAGTTAATTCCCCTAGTAAAATCCCTCTTTCCTACCTAATTTCTTAGAATCGCAACTGCATCAAACGGATTCATTTTCACTGAATGAATAAATTATCTTAACAAGCTGCAGTACACTGCTCTACGCTATTCCAGTTTCACTATCTAGCAAATCTTGGTATTCATTAGCTGATTCACCCTATAATGTGCCTATACAGATGGTCTATACGCAGAAAACCTTCACACGTGTTAAGTACAACAATCTAGACGATAAAGTACTATAAAAATCATAGTCGTCACAAATAAATTAAATAAATAAAAAAATTGCCCTTTCCCGCTCACACAAATAAATCTATGACATGCAAATAAATCGTTCTGTTTTCCAAAAGAATTATTAAGAATTTATTTAAAATTTTTTTGTTTGTCAATCATGATAGCAACTTTGTATATCTCTGGCCATATCTATAGATACACAAAGTAGACAGAACAATTCTAATGTCCACCAAAACAGACAGCACAATTGTCGCCCGAAATTGTAACAAATTATCGGTCAACATGTATCTACTGCTAGAAAAACTAAAACGTTCTAATTTCGCTTACGTTGCGGCGGTTTCTTTTACAAGCAGCCACCGTTCGCCTTCAATAATTTGGAATGTGACTGACTCATGCAGGCCGCATGCGCACACGAGGGATAGTCTTAGAATTAGCAGCATGTCCGCAACAGGGCATACACGATACTCCGCACACTTGTAATCCAATTTGAGGTTTGCTTTCGGCCCCGAATGGTCACCGCAAGATCGTAAATTTTATTCCCACCTGAATGGATTTTCGAATCGACTAATTTAAGGTGGCAAAAAGTAAAACAGAAAAAAAAATCTATCTCCACCACCGCAATGGTCATGGTATATCCATGGAAATTAGTTTTTTTTTTTTTGAGTTATGGTGGCAAGACGTGTGATGAGGTGTTGCTGGTCAATGGGGAAACAGAAGCCAAATAGTCAATCTGTGGTTCCTTTTTTGGGGCCAGACTTTGATATATATGCATGAATGTACATTCTCTATGTTTCTAGATTGAAATTGATTTTTAAGTTCTGGGAAATTCTTAATGATAATGGTTTAAGCATGGAAAAATGTCTTTAGAAAAAATCTTGATGTGGGGAGACTTAATTAAGTGGTGGTATTCCTCAAGGAGAGTAAACGAGTAGCGCTGCTTAGAAGTGGAACAAGTTTGAAGACGTCAAATTAATAACAATCAACCAAATAGTCATTTCTTGTAATTATAAAAGTTTTACTGTCTGAATGATGGAATTTCTGGTTTGGATTTAGATTGTATTTGGAGATATGACAAGTGAAAATGTTGATGCTTATGCTTGGTTTTTCAAAAGTCGAATAACCGAAAAACGGATATTTAATAATTTTACGCAATAAAACTACAGTTGTAATAAATATGCCCAAGGCTTCAAATAAGAACTTTTCAAAAGTAACCTCAATAGCTGCGAAGCCATTGTTCATTACGATGGTTTTCTTGTCAAAATTTAGAATATAATCCGACATATAGCCTAATAGCAATAAGACATTTCCATTCTATGGTGTTTCCAAGTAGCTCTGTCCCCCAGAGGGAAGGCAATAAACCTTATCAGACATTCATATCTGTTTCATGAAGAGGTTGCTTCCTTATCAGACTATCAAGATCGTATATTCAATTTAGGTACCTTCAGCCCATCCGGGTAGCTGTAGCTTGTATTTGACTTCTTCTTTTTTAGTAAGAAAAATAGGTAATTACTCAGTTCTTTGTTGGCACGCGCTAAGCAAGTCGTACCTCTTGCATGCATTCCATGGGCAGTAGGTCACTTGGTTATTTAATTGTCTGACAATCTTTTGTCTGCAACATTCCTTTCATTTGATTTTTATTTTATAGTGAAAGTACTCTTAAAGTACACTGGGAAGCGTAGTCTGAAAATGAGGGTGATTTGGTCCACGATTTAACCTTTTCGATGAGAAAGGAGATCGATTATGCGTCTTTTTCGATTGATTAATAATGAGCTCTGATATTGAAATGTTAAACTTCTTTTAAACGATGAGTTGTTTTATTTTTATTTGCTTATCGACTGAGGGATATCCTTTCACTTTTATTATCGATCAATTGGCATGATAAATGATGAGCATTTATGTAATTTTCTCAATTGATCTTTGATCGGTGAGTCGAAATGAACATCATTAGACAAATTTTTTTTTATGTTATTAAGTAATTTTGTGCAGTAAACAGATCAAACGTTTTGCACGAATATAATACAAGAAACATGATGTGATATATAAACATTTCGCAATTATTCGTGGGTCTGTTTTCTTATTTTTTTTTTTGTATTTATGTACCAATACTTAGACATTTGTATGCCAAATTTATACTTTCAAGGATAAAACTAATTGAGTGAAACCTAAAAATAAGAGTTATAGGTACAACAACAGCGTTATTTTTTGCAAAATAATAATTCATTTGAAAGGCTGAGCTTAGATACAATATTGATCGTTTTTCGGATAATTTATCAGGTCATGGTAAATTTTTTCTGTTTTAAATTTTACTAATCAGTCCACAAATATTTTTCTCCAAAAATATTTTTAGTCCAAAAGACATAACACGACTTTTAGAGACTTTTTTTGTTAATAACTTAACCATGTGAAATAAATATATTCATAGTATTTGGAGCGCTTTTTAATATTGCAAGCCAAAACGCTCTTGTATAGGAAATATTTCAATTATAATAAAATACAATCGAATAAATTAACTGACAACGAGTATAGGCATTGACACTTAAAATTGATGTGTTTCTATAAAAAAAATTGTATAGAGAAAGGTGCTCTGGATCATCCAGCTCAGACTTATAAAACAAAAAAGGAGAACATATATAAGAAAATGTATATGAGTATATTTTTACTAGTAATATGCTTTTTTTTTTATAATTTACACGTACTCAAGGGGTTATGAATACCCTTTTATATGTTACCATAGTACGAGCGTTAGAGAAGGGGAAGAAAGAGAGGATAGGAAAGATTTTGGATGTAGTGGAGACTTAAACTCCATGGGTGGTGTCCGAACTAGCTTCGAGGAGTCACTTTTTCTTGTGTTCGTTAAATTTGAAGAAATTCAAGATGGTGTGCATACTTTTAGGTATTACACCGACCTTTTATTTCTTTTAAATAAAAGTGAAATGGATTTTGGTTGGGATTGAACGCGCAACCTTCCACTCAACAGACGAACACATTACCACTACACCGCGGCCACCCACAAGTAAGAAACACATTTTGCTCAAGTTTTAAAGAAATTCGAAAAAAATGATCGATGAAAATTTCTTTCGATGAAAAACATTTCGTACACAGATCCTTTTCACCCACCCCCACTTCTTGAGGGAGTTTTGCAAAAAAAAAAGATTAGTATACCCAACTCCACAGCGACAGCATTCTGCAACATAAAAACGCTGTTTTTTGTGGAACCATAAAAGATTTTGAACTGTCTAATCGAATGGGACAGGATATTCAACGATTCGCACAGCGGTATAAAGAGTGAAAATCGATTGCAGTATATATGATCTCATCCTTGCGATTACTAGTGTATGTATATGTATTTACCTACCAATAGGGTTGTTAATCACAGTTCATATCACCAAACAATGTTTTTTTTTTTATTCTTATTAGTAAGAAAATTCATAGGAAATATTAACGAAAAAAAGGTAATAAGCAGCAAAAAATGTATCTCATTGGAATTAAGACTAATTAAACATTTTAATCAGACAAGTACCAATGCACAGCCAAACATCGTTAAACGTCAAATGTCTGTTTAAATAAAAAAATCATCCCAGAAAGGGGCTGATTTAAACAAAATATATCCCCAACATTTTATATAAAACTATTATGACTATAATTTGTGTAAATACTTCAAGCTCTGAGCTTTCCAAAAATGTGTAATACATAATATAGAGTTCTGAATGAAAGATTTCCTGTAAACGCTTTTGAAAAATCAGTCCGAGAATTCAGTCAAATCTATATATTTTGACGCACTGCACATTGGCGACTGATTTTACTAATTTCTTTATAAAAAAAAATTTAATAATATCGATACTAAAGTGTTATTTGTTTATGGATTTGCATCAAAATAATTCGGGGAACCCTACTTTCGAAAAAAACCATTTATGAGATGGCGTTGTATAGAGCTGTCTCACTGTGTATCGCGCCACTGAACCCGTCGGATTGTAATACTTTTAAGAAATCGTAAAACAAAAACAAAATTTAAAATTTCATTATGAAACAAATGATTTAACTAAAATATAAGACTATGCACCAAACATACACATAACATAATAATTGAATGAACAGTTTTTCAAAATCCCATCACCGATCGCACGACTTCGACCCCATCTAAAAGTGAACTCTTAACACAAACCAGCTTGCAATATTTGAAGAAATTTCTTTGTACAATTTAACAATATAACAAAAAAATATTAGTTAGAGAAAATTGAGAGACATTTTATATTTCTCCAATAGAAATAGTATTAAATGCAGCATCAAAATATAAATAAAAATAATATAAATAAATGGGTGGGAACAAGAAATATAATGAACCATAAGAAAAACGTGATATACTATGTCATTGAAGAAAAAAAATTGAAAATTAAGAGATAAAAACAATAATTTTAGAGAATAAAATACATTTTATAAAAATATAAAAATAAAGATTTTTTTTTTTATATTGGAGCCTTTTTTCGTATTTTGCTTCAAGTTTATTGTTTTTTCTTTATAAATTCTTCAAATTATTAAAAATCATGTTTTAGTAGAAAGATAAAAGTTATTATCGAATCTCTGCAACATGTGTAATAACAGAATTATGTAAAAATTATCCAGGTATACGAAATAAATTATCATTTTAAAAACATAGAATGTGCATAAAAGATTAGCAGATCAATCCAAACTTTGGCTTTTACCTGTTATAAGGACACGATTTGTGGAGAATATGGGCGGTAAAATTAAAAAATTAATTTGAGAAACCAAAAAAAAAATAAAAATATTTTGTGTGTATTTTACAGGAGGTACATCATCAAATGAAAAGAGAATTGGCCTTAAAAATTATCTTAGAAGATTGTTTTCTATCAACAATGAATTCTTAATTGGAGGTGATCTTATTTGTAGGCACAGAGATTGGGGTTGCCTAAGAGCAAATGCATGGGGAAACTTACTTTCTAGCCTTTCTGTTACGTTACCCATTTCTGTATTGTTTCCATCTAGTCCCACTTATGTTCCAATGACTGCTCGTGGTAGTCCTTCTGTGCTCGACTTGTTTGTTACGAATGTGTAACGTATATAACAGAACCAATTTCAACAAACGAGCTAAGCTCTGATCACAAACCGGTTATCTGCCGACTCATGTGGTCGGGGGAGAAGAAAGTGCAATATTACCAAGACTTTAAAAACACGAATTGGAGGCGCTTCCGCTCTGACATAAGTTCAAGACTTCGAAATATGCCAACAAACTTGGACAGTATGTCATGTAAAGAAAATATTGACTCTATTGTTACGAATTTCACAACACAAATTATAACTGCTGCTGAAACGTGCGTCCCAAAAGTACCTAAAACCACATTATCTTTAAAGCTTTCTCCTCAAATATTGGAGTTGATTAAGTTGAGAAATGTTTAAAGAAGATATTGGCAGAGATATCGTCAACCTTTATTCCGATCTAAGGTCTCGTATCTAAATAAGTTGATATCCGAACACATTTCACGCCTTCGTAACATGGAATAGAATAAAAAACTGAAAAGTCTAGATAAAAATAAAAAAACCCTTCTGGAACATTGTTAAGGTAATAAAAAACAAGCATGAACAACTACCTTTCTTAAAAAATTCTACAAGTACAAGGTGGCGCAAAAGTAATCCTCCTATCAGAAAATGCTATAAATTTTGCGATTGGCCCCTAATGTCAGTTCTGTTTTGACATTTGTGTAGTAAACACATGCTAAATACACGTTAATAAACAATGTTACGCTACACTGCTCCAGAACGCGGAATATTGGTGACTATTTGTTTGAGCAATAATCGGTCGGTGACTTTGGCACAACGTGAATTTCGTCGCAGATTTCCTAGCCGTCCAACGCCTACTGGTGAAACACTGCGACGTTTAACCGCTCGCCTCGAAGAGACTGGCACAACACGAGATGCTGCCAGGCGTGGCAGACCCCGGAGTAGCCGTTCTGCAGAGAATATTGCTGCTGTAGCCGAATATGTCATGGAAGCGCCGTCGACATCGACCAGACGACGTGCCGTGCAAATGGGTATCAGTCGACGGTCTTTAAAGCGAATTTTGGTACAGGATTTGAAGATGTTTTCGTACAAAGTCCAGACGGTGCATCAGCTGTTAGCTGCTGACCGCCAATCGCGTCTTACATGGCTTGAGCCATCCTTAATCACCACCAAGAGGAAGATGATTTTTCATCAAAAATAATCATGAGTGATGAGGCCATTTCCATCTTAGCGGGTACGTAAATAAGCAAAATTTACGCTTCTGGGGCACTGAAAATCCGCGTGTAACCCTCGAAGAGCCATTACACCCGCAAAAGTCACTGTATGGTGTGCTGTTTTCGCTGAAGGAGTCATCAGACCTTATTTCTTCGAAGACGTCGCGAGCCAAACGGTTACTGTGAATGGTGAGCGCTACAGAGCAATGATCAACGAGTTCCTTTTGCCGCAACTTGATGAATTGGGATTGGAAAACATGTGGTTCCAACAGGACGGAGCAACGGCACACACTGCACGTGCCACAACCGATATGCTGAAGGATGCATTTCCCGGGCGCCTAATCTCCCGTTTTGGGGATTTGCACTGGCCAGCAAGATCGCCTCGCCTGATTTGACCGCTCCAGACTTCTTTGTGTGGGGCTTTTTGAAGTCGCGGGTTTATGTCAACAAGCCTCAGACTCTTGCAGCTCTTAAAGACAATATCCGTAAAGAATGTGAGGACCTATCGTTGGAAGTTTAGGCCAAAGTGATGGAAAATGCCATAAAAAGGGCTAAAATGACAATCAACTGTGGCGGCGGCCATTTACATGACATCATATTCTCGACTTGATGTAAAAAAAATTAAAAGACCAAATAAAAATAATCCACAAGAAGAATAAAAGTTTTTCATTTTTTCTTAAATTACAGCCAAAAAACATCGGAAGGTTATTTTTGCGCCACCTTGTAGATACCTTCTTCACAGACACTGAAAAAGCAAATGCACTCGCTTTAAATTTTGCTAGTAATCATGTTGTTTCACATAACTTAGGTGATGTGACTACTGAATTATTAGTCACTAACACTATCCAAACCCTTGTTACAAATAGTTCTATCGACGAAAATTCGAAAGAACAAACTTGCAGTACAATTTTGATTGTCTAAACTATCCAAACATTTATGAGCAAACGTTAACCAGTGCATCTTCTGTACATTTACCTATTTGAAACCC
Source organism: Rhingia rostrata (assembly GCA_949824845.1). Classification (NCBI taxonomy): domain Eukaryota; kingdom Metazoa; phylum Arthropoda; class Insecta; order Diptera; family Syrphidae; genus Rhingia; species Rhingia rostrata. Next base: position 63,505,463 of record OX463757.1, read on the forward strand.
GCATTGAAGTGGACTGAAAAAGCTTGTATTATTCAGAGAGCGTACTTACTTACGTGAGTGGCGCTACAGTCCAGAATGAACTTATTGCCTCTCGAATTAGCCCGGTCCTTAGCTAACTGCCTCCAGTTTCGCACTCCAAGTTGGTTGAGGTCAGTTTCTACTTGTGCGCGCCACTTAAGGCTAGGATTCCTCTACTGCGCCAGACGTCGGTCTGGAAATCGAAGACTCTTCGAGCCGGGGTATTGGTGTTCATTCGATCTACATGTTGTAGCCATCTTTAACGTCCCATGCGAAGTTTTTTGACCAGAGGCATGTCGCTGTACGTATAGTTCTTGGTTGAATTCTTCGCCTCCATAGCCCGTCAACGCAAACGGGACCGATGGTTTTTCGAAGCATTTTTCTGTCGAATAGACCAAAGATTTCTTGATCCGCTTTTGAGACGGTCCATGCTTAATTGCCGTATAGCAGGACTGGGATGATCAGGGTCCTATTTAGGGTCTCCTTAGAAGTTCTAGTGAAGGCTTTAATACTAAATTGCCTTCTAAGCCCGAAGAAACAGCAGGTGGCAAGAATAATTCTTCGTTAAATTTCTGACGAGATGTTGTTGTCAGAGTTAACAGCGGAGCCGAGGTAGACAAATCCCCGTACTATATATCTGTATATCTGTCAATGGTGACGTCCTTTCGTGTTGCATATACTTAGTCCGACCCTCATGGTCTTAGCAGTCCGTTTTTGCTATTTCTTTCGTTATATTAGCAAACGTGGCTATGACATCACGTTGAGTCCTACCAATGATTTCAATATCGTCGGCGTGTGCTAGTAGTTGCACCGATGTTTGAAAAATTCAGAAAGCTAACAATCCTATCTTTAACAACAATTTCAAAAACTTTGCTTACTGAAGGAACAAGCGAAATAGGTCTGTATTTTCTCATATCATTTGTTGCACCTTTTATGAACGGTGTAGGTTGTACATTTTCGTACAACTTATATTCTCGTGGAACTTAAAAAGCTGTACTTTTCTGTTCTTGTCTGTAGTTTGATTCGCAGCTCAGACTCATTAAACAAAGCTATTGCTGTTCCAAAAAATGTCTATAAAAAGGTGTTATCAGTAGTGGGATGGATATACAGATTATGTCAAGATCATTGGCCCATCATGACAGGAATGAACAGGGAAAACGATTGGCTCTTCTAGTTTTAGGATAGGACGAGGTTTATCCACAATCTAAACAAATCTTCACTGTGGATATCACAAATTTAAGGTATTTGGTCCATCTAGCATAAGAAATATTCCGCAAAACAATTTGGACATCATATATCGGTCACAACGATATGGCACTACGAGGAGAAATCGCTTTTAGCAGCAAATGGAGACAAGACCAAGTTTATGCTGTCGAAATGAAAAAATTTAAATAATTGACGATTTGGACAGAACATCACAATCGTCAGCTTTAACTTTGATGTAGTTAACGAGATCATCTACTTACATCAACCAACATAGATTACACAATTCCTCCTTCTCTCATTGTGTATCAAGACTTACGCTTTGGCCATGGTTCTGTATAAGTCTTGTTTGTCTTTATACTCTATTTGACGATCATTGACATTGACATTGACATCATAGTACTTCGCACATGAATGCAACGAACTACAGACACATAACAGCACTGCCGACTGAGGCCATCGGCTGGGACAGATCAAGACATTTATACAACAGAGAGAGACGGATAGATACATAGAAGGAAAGATATAAAACATAAACCTACGTGGCGCAGAGGAGGAGACATAGATTCATATTGTCTCATATTATCGCACAATTGGCCTCAGATAAGCTGGCAATTTTCGTAGAAAACAAATGCTGCCGAAGCTGGGGCTTTAAGCCGCAGCGCTTGGCTTAGCAGTCAACTACGCATTGCTCTGAGCCATAGCCACCTGCATATTTGGCGATCAAATTATTACCCAGCTTCTTAGTCGAAAATGCAAATGCATCCCACTGAAACCTAATTCTACCAGTCCAACTTCATGGCACCTAGTGCTAAGCAGTAAACAGGAGAGCGGACATAAATATGTGCTTTCGAACGAAAATTTCTTCGTCGGATATTTGGTCCTGTGTGGGAAAATACAAAAGCCTTACTTTATGTATCGTTACAGGTACGTGGAGGCCACGTCTACGGGCAATCAATTTGTCATTTAAAATTTCACGAGTTCGTGGCAGATATGTATTGAACGTGTGTCACGATTTTTTCGTTCTGATGCTTAGAGCGATGCAATTTTTTCAATTCAAACACCAAGAAGTCATCTAACATTTTTACATAATGCGCTGGATTCACTGTAATTGACGTTCCCATTTATCTTCAAAAATTAAGGGCGGATAAACCCTCCCACTATCATCGTTGGTCATAATGTCACTTCGGCCGAATGAAGGGTTATTGTGGCAAGCTGAGTGGCAAAGACCATGAATATTCCAGAAACTTCTACGCGCTACAGACACCGAATCGACGTATTTGTAGAAATAAAGCACGCATAATGTGCTCTTTCCTCCCGAGAAACTATCCATAGCTACTGAATTCCCTGATTGACATACCCTCCGAGCTCCTTGGATTGCAGTCTCTACGCAGTAAGCTAATCATATATGATATTTCTTTTGAGGCACCTAGTAGAAAAAAATGTCAAAACACTTCGAGTATACTGGCTTGGCTACATTGGGCGAATGAACAGTAATGCCTCAGCCAAGCAAATCTTCGAAGCCTAGCATTCAAGTTCGAGAGGGATAAAAAGACCGAACCTTTTGAGCAAGGTACAAACAATCGATTTCATGGTGCTTGGACTTAATGACTGTGGCTAACTATGCTATGCTGTAAAGTTATATTAAAAATAAAAAGTCATTGAACTGGTTATAGATCACACTTTGCCGATAATAGATATAAAACAAATATTTTGCTCTTATGGCCATTGAGGCAAATAACCAACTTACTCAGGAGCACGATCATGTGACAAAATAACATACTTCCACACTTTAAATAAATTTATGTGTCCGTTTACCTCCTTTTATTACCCATAACAAACTTCGATTTTAAAATGGTTCCCTTATTCCAAAACCAAAACACCACTTACTGGCCGAGCAAAGAAAAATATCAAAAATCCTAGAAATACCTCTAAGCAATATAAGTCGGAAACTTATTGCTGGTATAAAAGCAAATCTGGGTCAAGTTAAAACTAACCGAAATAGGAACTCTCATTTTGGGCCCGCATTGTCTTGAGATAAACATCGCTACAGCCATGGTAGGTACCTATACTTTATTCATCAACAGCTTAGTCAGCTTAGTTGACAAACAACGAAGTGATTTCGACATACCGCCCAGTCCACAAGGTATGAGTCGCCTTATCTGTGTCGTTCTTATCATCTGTTTACTATCAGTTCTACAAAATCTCATTTTGCAAAAAGTAAAATTGAAAATAAAACTCCGATTTCAATAAAAATCAAACATTGCCGAGTTTATTTTCCTTTCGCACCGCAAAAGCCATAAAAATAAAATCATATACGCGAGCAATAAATTTCGCATGTTTGTCATAAAACATAAAACATAGTGTAAATTGGATTTTTATCCGTTTTTTGACACACAAAGTGGATAAACTGCACTCGCACCTTATTACCCCGCCGCAACGCTATAGTAACAAAATTGTATATATAGATACATGAAGCTCGCAAAGTCGCAACTATATTTTGATCGCACAAAAAAAACACGCTCTATCTGATCGGTGGAGCGGTGACGGCGGCGGCGGCGCAGTGACCCTCACCGAATGACTCATAAATAAAAACATAACAATTTGCATTAAGATCGCTCGCAATCATTTTATTGGTCTGTCCGATCGTAAATCTATCTCTAAGCGGAGCTATGTATTTGCAGTGGGGCATATAATAGTGTGGCTGCTTTATACCTGAAGTCTGTGAACGGTTTGGATCGTTTGTTGTAATACACAAACGGCTACAGCAAGAGAGCAATTGCGTTTAAATGTGCGTCTGAGTGGATGCAAATTGCAAATGCGCATGTACAGCTAGGAGTACTTCCTAGATAAGGTTTGAATTAAATGCGGGCCTCAGGAAAGCCGTTCAGTTGCGAAGATATCGCGCGGTGAATGCGAATTTAAATGTCACCGAGGGATACCTATTGTGGTTGCAAAACTTCAATTTTTAGCATTTTTTGATTGGATCTGTACACATGCGTTAGAGTTGGCAATCAAATGAGGGGTGAGAGGTTAGATGGCGCAATTGAAATTGATTTCGATTTCAGAGTTGGAGGATTAAATAATGAAATGATAGTTGATACATCCATCTATTTTTTTTTAATTTTATATTTATAGTCTTTTTTTTCAATGAAACTTATATTCTAATTTTTTTTTAAATTTATGTTGGGCAAAAATGCTGCAACTTGTTAAATGTATATGGTGTCTCACTAGCTGTATCTTTGTCACTTTGAATGTCTGATCTAACAAAACAGAAACCTAATATTTATTTGCCATTCGGAAAGTTCGCACAATGTCCGCTTATAAAAACATAACAAGATCGGCACTGGGAATATCGGAAATCAGATTTGTGGGTTATCTTGAAGTTAATTAACTCTGTTTTGGTCGAAAAATAAGTGCCGTTGGATGACCAGCTATACGTATTTTTGGCACTCGGCATGTCTGATCAAAATAAATTAAAAATAATCAAATGTTTGGAGGCAGCTCTTTAAAATCGCAAAGACTTTGTAGTTACGATACACCGGATTAGTGCACCTTCAAGAACTTATCTTTGCCATTAGTTGGAAAATTTGTGACTTGTAGACATCAAGACCCCAAAATAAAGTTATTGGAAATCAAATGCATTAAACGTATCCAAGCGTATATTTTATAAAATGTTTTTGGCAACGAATTTTTGCGATAATTTCATTTAAGAATTGAAACCGGCTGACCATGAGTAATGTAAAAAGAAGTTGAATTTGATTTTGGTAAACTAAAATTTTATTCCAGTCCATCCATATAGGTATGTATAGGCGGAACTATTAAGGAGTTAACATCTGATTCGGAATATTTAATAAAATCATTTGAAACATTTTTAAATGGCTACTTATGAGGCTCCAAAACAAATGACGGAGCGGGTGTTGGTGTCTTCTCGACAGGCTTAGTCTTAACCTATCTTTCCGCCTTTTGATCATTGTAGCGTGTTCCAGCCAGAACTCATGGACGATCAAAGAAGCCTTATCCTGGTTGAAAGAGAAGGTAATATCTGCCAAGGAAATTAGCATTTTTTCGGACAGCCAAGCGGCCACCGAATCAATGGAATCAGTCTCAAGAAATTCAAAGACAACCCTAGATTGCCGATCATATCTGCATGAGATGTCAAAGCATTATAGACTTCAGCTATGCTGGGTGCATGGGCATAGTGACATTCCAGGGAACTGTAAGGCTGATGAACTCGCAAGACATGGGACTAAATTACCTGTTTTACCCAACACGGGTGCACTAGGTACCTATTCCTATCGCTACATGCAAAGCTTACTAGCACAACATGCTTATAGCAAATCAAACCTCAGGTAGAGTCTTGGAACGACCTGTCAAATAACAAAACAAATTTGGCCAAAGCTAGATTTGACAATATGAAAGGGACTGATTTCGCTCGACAAAACGTATACTAGCGCCACCATAGGTTTCGTCACGAGACACTGTTTAATAGGAAAGCACGCAAAAAGGCTAAGCATCTACTCAAACGACTTCTGTAGGAGCTGCATGGACGAAGAGAAAAAAGAAACAATACTTCATTTCTTTTGTAACTGCCCGGCCCTATCAAACGAAAGAAAGCTACATCTTGGAGCTTACTATTTTCAAAAACTCAGTGATGTGACAAAAACGGAAGTGAAAAGACCTCCCCGGTTCATCAGAAGCTCAATATGGTTTTCACATGGATAGTAGGAAAATGGACCAAAATTGCCTAACTGTGCTGGACAATGCTGGCAGCCATTCTAACCTAACATAACCTATGTGTGTAGACAAATTTATTAGATTAGCGAATAATCTAAAAGACTAGTACACAGGTAACAATGGTCACATTTTGAATTCCATCTCGACGTTAAAGCATTTGTGAAAATCGATGAGGGCTGAAAATTAGTAAAAAAAAAAATTAAGAAAGCTACAATCCGCTGTGCAGATCATTTAATATCCTATCCCATCTCATCGTTGAAATGGATAACCCCAAAACGTGAGGTTTATGGGGATGAGATATAAAAAATGGCAATGTCACAACATATTGTTCAGCCAGTTTATCAATATCTTTTATGGTTCTACATACAAAAAACAACATTTGTAGGAAACACACCCAAAAAGTAGGGGTAAAATGCACTTATGGACGAATTTTTTATATTAATATTACCAATGATTTTGCTTCAAACATTTTATCAAATATTTTAAAATTTGACCGAAAAACGTTTTTTACTGACAGACAGACATGGCTTAATCGACTCATCTAGCGATTGAGTCGATCTAAGGCATATCTACCTACATAATTTCCCTATGTTACAAACTTTGTATCAAAACTAATGCACCCCTACGGGATAAAAGCTTTATAAAGCCGGCGGAGATGACTTGGTAAGTAACATCCACCAACTCATAAGCCGAATCTGGTCGGAAGAAAGTATGCCTGAAGAATGGAACCTCAGCATCGTTTGCCCGATAGACAAAAAAGGAGACCCTCTAAACTGCGCCAACTACAGAGGCATAAGTCTCCTCAACATCACATACAAGATTCTATCTGCCGCAATATGTGAACGCCTGAAACCGTTGAAACCTGATCGGCCCTTATCAGTGTGGTTTTAGGCCAGGAAAGTTCACAACCGATCAAATCTTCACACTTCGGCAGATCCTGCAAAAAACCCAAGAAGTCCAAACCGATACCCACCACCTATTCATCGATTTCAAAGCCGCATACGACAGCATTTATAGAGACGAACTATACGGAGCCATGTCTAGTTTTGGTATACCGCCCAAACTCGTCTGTTTGTGTAGGATGACGATGGAGAATTCTAGCTGCTCCATCAGGGTCGGAAACGACCTCACTGACACATTCGATACCAAAAAAGGATTTGGGCAAGGCGATGCGCTGTCATGTGACTTCTTCAATCTGATTCTTGAGAGGATTGTGCAAAACTCACGAGCCAACACCAGAGGCAATATTTTCCAAAAATCTGTACAACTACTAGAATACGCCGACGATATTGACATCATTGGTAGGACCCAACCCCACGTTTGCTAGTATAGAGAAGGAAGCGGCAAAAATGGGTTTAACAGTAAATGAGGGCAAGACGAAGTATATGCTGTCAACACGAAAGGACACACAACATCGACGAATTGGACAGAACGTCACCATTGACAGATATAAATTTGGGGTAGTACGGGACTTTATCTATCTCGGCTCCGCTATTAACTCTGACAACAACATCTCGTCAGAAATTAAACGAAGAATTACTCTTGCCAACCGCTGTTTTTTTCGGGCTAAGAAGGCAATTCAGTAGTAAAGCCCTCACTCGAACTGACCCTGATCATCCCAGTCCTGCTCTACGGCGCTGAAGCATGGACCGTCTCATAAGTGGATGAAGAAATCCTTGGTCGTTTTGAGAGGAAAGTTCTTCGAAAAATCCCGTTTGCGTTGACGGGCCATGGTGACGAAGATTCAACCAAGAACTATACGAGCTGTACAGCGACATACCCTTGGTCAAAAAACTCCGCATTGGTCGTTTAAGATGGCTAGGGCATGTAGAACGAATGGACACCAATACTCCGGCTCGCAGAGTCTTCGATTCCCAGCCAGACGTCGAACGCAGTAGAGGAAGACCTCGCCTTAAGTGGCGCGCACAAGTAGAAACCGACCTCAACTAACTTGGAGTGCGCAACTGGAGGCAGTTAGCTAAGGACCGGGCTAATTGGAGAGGCATGTTGGTTGAGGCCCAGGTTCATTCCGGACTGTAGCGCCACTTAAGTAAGTATGGGATAAAGTACAAAAAAAAAACAATTTCACTCCCATGATTAGTACAGCACTAATTTTATTGAACTCTACCCAACGAAGAGAAATTCCACATAAAGATGATCCTTTCCTAGCGAAGACTTGTAAGTCATCTGTCTCTTTGTTGCAGGTACTATTACGTTAGATGTTCAAAAGAGCTTAGGGAAATCCTACCTGCTAAACTTGTTACATATCAAGTATCGGGTTTTTCAACAGGGACGCTACAAAAGTTGAGCTACAGGGACAGAAATCGACGCCATATTTCTTGCCGCTCTGTTGACATTTCTCTTCAGTAAGGTTTGCCATTTCATGATGGAAAGATAAACGATCCAACAACGAGTCGAAATTATTAACACTTACAACCGAAATTCGGAGTCAGTGACCTCAACGTTAAGAGCGCTACGTCCAATTTATGGTCGTCATAACCGTCCTAGCAGATCAACAATTGAGAGTCTAGTGGAAAAATTTGAATCCACAGTACAAAATGTTCCCGTGCCAGTAAGACAAAGAAGTGCCCGTAGTGTTAAGAATATTGCTGCCGCTGAGGCTTCAGTTGAAGAAAGCCCAAAGCGTTGGGCATCTCTGTGACGTCGTTGTGGCGAATTTTGCGAAAAGATCTTGGCCTACATCCTTACAAGATTAAATTGACGCAAGAATTGAAGCCGCTTGACCACCAGAAGCGTCGTATGTTCGTGAATTGGGCTGAGCAACAACTTGAAAATGATTCGGATTTTCATCGAAAAATCATCTTCAGCGATGAGGCTCATTTCTGGCTGAATGGCTTCGTTAATAAACAAAATATGCGGTATTTTTCAGGCAGCAATCCACATGTACTCCATGAGTCATCATTGCATCCCGAAAAAAATTACGGTTTGGTGTGGTTTATGGGCCGGCGGCGTCATTAGGCCGTACTTCTTCCGTGATGATCAAGACCGGCACGTTACTGTGAATGGGAATAGCTACCGTTCAATGATCACCGAATATTTTTGGCCCCAATTGTGGTTGTGGTTCCAACAGGACGGCGCCACAAGCCACACAGCGAATGCCACAATCAATTTATTGGAAACCAAGTTTGGAGGACGTGTTATCTCACGAAATGGTCCAGTCGCTTGGCCGCCTCGGTCGTGCGATTTGACGCCGTTAGACTATTTCCTGTAGGGCTACGTCAAGTCTATGGTCTATGCCAACAAGCCAGCGACGATTGATGAACTTCGTACGAATATGGAACCTGAAATTGCAGCAGTATCGGTCGATTTATGCTTGAAAACCGTCGAAAATTGGGCTCAGCGTCTGGACTTCTGCAAGCGTGCCCGTGGTAACCATGCAAAAGAAATCGAGTTCCGTACATACTGGCATCGAACGCACTTTCTCAGGAATAAAGAATTTTATTGATTGGTTTTTGTTTTATTTAAAAAAAATTTTGTAGCGCTCTTATTGAAAAACCCGTTACCTACAAGGCACGCAGTTTCAGCTCAATTCACAAAGTTCATGTTACATCGGCACGAACAACGCAATATATAATAAAAAAAAAACAGTGGAACGACCTTCCAGAAGACATATTTCCGCCATAAAATATTCTTGAAAATTTTAAATCAGAGTCAATAGCCATCTGCGAGTATCAGCTCGGGGAGCTCTTCGATTTTGAAATACAAATACTTCTTTAACCAGAAGAACCCTTTTCTAGCTGTCTTTAGTGCCACTATTTTGGGTTTTATAAGTGCACTGTGCACTTCATTGGAGTTAACGTCTTATTTTCTGTTGCTTCTTGCGTATAAGATAGACGTTTGATCCCTCTAAAGCGATCGTGCTCATTTCTATTTGATGTGTCCCCATGGTCAACATATTGGATCCTGCTTGAGAAGCCTACCCCACGCGAAATACTTATAACGTTTGTGAAAACTCCCGCTTTTAACATCTTGCTCTATTGCAAGAAGGGCTCTTTCACCCACTCCAATGTTACACAAGTTATGTAAATATATACGAAGTAATTAAGAAAATGCACAGCTAATGTCGTTGTACAAGATCAAATCTCGGAGGACATCAAATCGAAGATACAATACTTCAGTTGACGAATCCAAAGGATTCTCAGATTTTAAGTGTTCAAACAGATGATACAAATTACTTTCTAAAGGGTTCTTGTTTTGTATGTATAGTTTTTTTTTTTAGACAAATAATAGCCGAAAGTGTCTTCCTGTGGTTGATCTCCTCACTAATGTTACTTGTGTTGATAACAAAGCTGAGCTAAACAAATACTGAGCCTTGAGTATAGTAATTCGATTTTCAATGGCACACTAGTTAGAAACTTAACTAGGTTTACCGAAATTAACCTGGTTAAAGTCTAGCTCATTTTATGACCTATTTCATCGACTTCATTGCTATTCTTTAATGCACAAAGAGTGTTAGATACAAATTCTGTTGGGTTGGTGGTTGTTTACCTACCTTTAAGAAATCCGTGCTGGTTTGGAGAAAAGATGGACCGGCAATTAAAAAACAATGCATCATAAGTTTTGCTTTCAAATAGCTTCGGTATGCAATTGGTCCGTAGTTAAAAATTTCGTTCTCAGGGTCTTTTTTATGGTTTTTTTTTTATTCTAATAATAAGGGATTATGCTATTTCGTTAATAACGGGTGATCCAAGTAGAGATACTTTTTTCAATAGCCTTTTTTGACAGATCACGTGTGAGTCGTGTCATGCTGTCATGTTATTTTTGTTTAGTATTGTTTGGTATTTCATCATGGAAAGACTTACGCGTGAACAACGTTTACAAATTGTTCAACTTTATTATGAAAATTCACGTTCTGTGAGGAATGTGTTTCGTGCACTTCGCTCAACTTATGGTCAACATAATCGGCCTACTGAGCGTACTATTCGCAACACCATCACCCATTTTAAGACCCAGCATTCATTATTGGATAATATTCGACCGAATAGACCACGTCCAGCACAGTGTGAAGAAAATATAGAGGCCGTAGCTGAGAGTGTACACGAAGACCGTAGATAGTCGATTCGGCGCCGTTCGCAGCAACTCGGATTGACGTATGGAACGACTTGGCGCATTTTACGTCAAGATCTTAAATTGAAAGCGTACAAAATACAGCTTGTGCAACAACTGAAGCCGCTCGACCTTCCCAAGCGACATCGCTTCGCTCTATGGGCTCTTGAAAAGTTCCAAGAAGATCCGACGTTTTCGAGGCAAATTTTGTTTAGCGATGAGGCCCATTTCTGGCTCAATGGGTATGTAAACAAACAAAATTGCCGCATTTGGGCGAAGAGCAACCTGAAGAGATTGAAGAACTGCCACTTCATCCAGAAAAAACAACGGTTTGGTGTGGTTTGTGGGCCGGTGGAATCATCGGTCCATATTTCCTTAAAAATTATGCCGGTGCGAACGTAACCGTCAATGGCGACCGTTATCGTGCCATGATAACCGACTATTTGATGCCTGAAATTGAAGCTCGTGATCTCGGCGACATTTGGTTTCAGCAAGACGGCGCCACTTCCCACACATCGCATCAATCAATGGACTTATTGAGAGAACATTTCGGTGAGCACATAATTTCACGTTTTGGGCCGGTCGACTGGCCACCAAGATCGTGTGCTATCACACCGTTAGACTTTATCCTGTGGGTATATGTAAAGTCAAAAGCTTATGCCGACAAACCCGCTTCGATTCAGGCCTTGGAGGAAAACATCACGCGTGTCATTCGCCAGTTACCAGTCGAAATGCTCGAACGAGTGATCGAAAATTGGACTCAACAGATGGACCATCTGCGACGTAGCAACGGCCAACATTTGATAGACATAATCTTCAAAAAATAAATGCCAAAGAACGTTCTTCCAAATGATAATAAACATTCTCCATTAAATTTGAATTTTCTGTGTTTTTTCTTTAAAAAAGTAGGGAACCTCGAAATGGATCACCCTTTACAATCTTTTCAGAACTATAGAAGGCATACTTTCGGGGCCAGCAAATATTCGCGCTTTAGTTTCTTAACCTTTGCTTCTACGAGAGACACGGTTACTTCAATTGGGTTAAAAGAAGTTTGTAGACAGCTTCTCGTGCAGAAAAAATGATCGAGATTAACTTTAATCCTTTGGTTGTTAGACGATTGGCTTAAAATATTGCAAATATAATATTGGCAAATAAATTTGCAATAATTGTGGTATCGGCTGAGAAAATATTAGCAGATTTTAAAGTTGATGGATAGTTTTCTGATTTCTTTTGTTTTGATTAAATGGAAAAATCGTTTATGGTTGGAGATTATATTATGTTATGTTGGTCGAAATATTGGTGATAAAAAGAATTCTAGAGTTCGCTAAAATGTGTAGATGCACAAAAGTAATTGAAAAAATCAGAGTCCTGATGAGATTTAGGATAATTTAGGGCAAACTGTACCGATGACTTAAAACAAAAATTTGTATAAAAAAACTGAGGATTTAGTCATCAGCCGTATAGATCGCATTATAGTGTAAGAAGGATGTTTTAAGTTTCCTTTTTATTTGCCTTCCATTCGAATTATGTCTTTTTAATCTTCTAGGTTTTCCATTGTGCTTAATTTCTCGGATTAAGCCCTATCTTTTGAACTCAAATGCGAAATTCTGTTCAGATGCTCTGTATCGGACCCCTTTTTAGTCACATCTGGAGTACCTCAAGGTAGCCATCTTGGTCCGTTTATATTTATTTTGTCTATCAATGACAATGACTGCATCATTGAAAACTCATATTTATCTGTTTATTCCGATGACATGGATATATTGAGGCACATTTCCTCCTCCACTGACTATAACCCACTTGAAGTAAGTTTGAAGAACTTTTCAATCTGGCGCCAAAACGTTATCCTGGAGCTCAATAATATCAATTGGCAGACCATGAAATACTCCCCTAATCATCTTTCAACAGTCACGAGATCATATTTATTCTTTGGTGAATGCGTACCTTATGCCCCTTTCTTGTGTGATTTGGGTGTTATCTGTGACAAAGAACTTTATTTTCGCTCTTTTATTAATAATATCATCAGCATCATAAGGTCTAAGGAGTTCTCGAACTCCTATATTACAAAATCTCTCTTAATGCATTTGTTAGAGCTATTCTTGAATATGCTAGCCAAGTATGGTCGCCTTATCACAACACCCATTCCTTCATTATTAAGAGTGTGCAACACAGATTCATGTATTTTTCTCCCCTGGGTAGACAGCTTTAATTTACCCCCTACGACGATCTTTTGAAAATAATAATCATATTCAACCACTTCAAAAACGCCGTAAAGTAGCCGATATTCTATTTGCACATAAAAATCAATATTTTCTGCACAAATTGTTTCTCTTAACGCCAACTTCTGAAATTTAAGATCTGCTCCCCACTTCCGACACTATTTCCATCGAACAAACTACGGTTTTACGAGCCAATGACTAGTATACTACGCATGGCCAATGGGCATAACTCCTTTGATTTTCATTGAAGCAATCTTACCCTATGAAACTCTCTCTTTTCAAATAAATAAATTTAGTTAAGTTCAGCTTAAATAAATAAAATAAATAAATGAGAACAGTAACAATATGACGTAACGCATGGAATTCTTAAGCATCGAACTCCGCTGTAGACTCTTGTCGCAGTCAAGACTCACGGGTCTTAAACCACTTAGATTACATTCTCTACTTGGGTGCATAAAACCATATTGCTCACGAGTATCTTGATCGTTCGGCACCAAAACCACTTATAAGAAGAAAAAATAACTCTGCAAAAAAACATTTACGACTTAAAAACTTTCAACATATAATAATAAAATCGTAAAACATTTTACGACAATCCCGAATTCGTATACACGGATTACTCTCTACCCAATGACCGTTTAATGCAGCGTCTTCACGTTTTACTCAAACAAACAATTTACCATCTAAAGGAATACATTGGAATGCAATTGTGTTATACGGTTTTTTTTATTTTTTTATTATTAATTTAAAAAAAAATTCTGAAGACCTTTTTTGTTTTTTGCTGTTTCAAATTGAATCGAATCACTCTTGAACATTGTATCGCAACGAACTTTTTATGTAAAATCATTACCTATAGATACATAATGTCACCATCATCAGACAACTTAATTCAAATTAGAATCCAAATTAGCATAATCTGATTGATCCCTCTCATTATGTGACAGTGAAGAACCCGAATTCAACATCCAAATCGTCTGTGACAAATTCAATTCTCAGCATATTTCTGTCCTTCGAATTGGAATAAAAAGAAACACCAAATAGACATAAGATTTATCTCTTAATTTTGTCTAATAATGAATACTTATCCAAATGACTTGTAATTTTTCAGCTCTTTATTATATGGGAGTATCCATCGCTATATGTTCGACCGACAACGACAGCATGTTGTTAACCCAAATTTCTTTATCCATTTAGGACATATCAGTGCTTACCAATCTGTATCCCCCCAATTAGTAGCTCATCAATGCTGTCCGTATCCATCAAGCAAGTAGTTGGTATAACAGCCAGAGGTGAAAAAAAAACTTTGACGCGCTTTTGAAATTTAATAGCTAGCTATTTATTGTCAACATCCAATGAATTCAAAATAGAAACTAAAAAAACATCTAAAAGATATGAGAAATCAAATAGATACCATACAACAAATCGATTCTTCTTCTAAACACACATGATACTCTCTCGAATTTTAAATTACCCTGGTAAATAGTTTAAGTTGGAAGACATCAAAATAGACCCTCGGAATAAATTAAATTTAAAGTATCTATTCGATTTAGCTATTAGTTTTTTTTTCACACTTCAGATACGATACCGACTCGTGGCAAACACATTACAGGCTGGATTACATGCGGTGTTGGCAGTTGAAGAAGATCATGTATCTTTCAGTATCGATCCATGCGGTAATTTATTAATGAAATCAGTTAGTTTAAGTGACACTTTACCGCACACAGTAAAGTGTGACGGATTTTCTCTCTACACATAAATAACGTGGAGTGCTTCATAGTTGTCACATCTTTGTTGTTCAATTGTTTGATCGATGTTCGAGGAATCGCGTTGGTATTCCTATGCTAATGTTGCCTTTTGTTTGCTATTTCATCTATCATTTCGGTTTGGTTGAAGGAGCTGAAACATTGACGACCTAATAGGCAATACGAGTATGTTGGCTGAAATTTCTCTCTGCAAGTGGAAGTTGGTTAATGGACCCCTTAGGGCGGTTTAATTACTCTGGCCGGTTTTTCATTTAGCGCAAAATTATGTAGGTAGGATTTTTTGAGCACTAAGCATGTATCTAATGGGAGGTGAATTTTTTTGTGAATGAGAGCCGGTTGTAGTACCCACGGGTGCTTATATTTTTGTAGTATATGTCATGTACAATTAGCAGCTCTTGAGCACATATATGCGCTTGGAATGGGTTTCTTCTCGTAATTCAAGTGGTTGTAGGTGGTTTGCTTGCTGGAACGGGTTAAAGTAGATGTTTTGCGAGGGATCAGTGTAGGCCTGATGATATATTAATGCAGTTGATATGGCTCAAACCGCTGATGATGGTTTAATGTTGTCGATGACTAACTCATCATACCATAAGCTTTTGTAAATCGAATTTCCGGCTCTGGAGGTGATTATTTAATTGTCATTGCAAAACAAAACATCTTGAGATGGCGCTGTCTTCAATCTAATGTTCGACAGCAGTGCTATTGAGGTTTGAGTAACCCGAAGGAGCGCATTGCATTGGGTTACATTTCCAAATGGTGTTTCAAATCACTACCTCTTCCGCAAATTTGACAAACTTTTAATGCATAAATCTTTCATACGAAGCTTTTCAAACGTACATGCAAAATAGTGTAATAAGTAAGCACTTTCGTTTGTGGTTCAGGATAACGTATTCAATATATAAGGAACCGGGCATATATGAGCGGAGCACTTTAATTTAAAAGCATTGTATATACCTACCACTCGCAATAGTTATGTGGCCTTGTAGATAGACTAATTACAGATGGTCTCTTCTTCAAATACATAACCTCAACTGTAATGCAAAACATTCAAACAGGCGATGGGACTTTTTAAAATATTGTCCGAAGTATATTTGAAAAAAACGCACTAGAATCAACTAGTAATAGATTTTCATATTTTCAAAACATAAATAAGAGCCGGGCAAATAGAGGATGACCAACTGTGACATATACTACGGACCGTGTTATAGTGAGCGGAAACAGCCACTATTCGCATGCGGATTTGTTATAAGTGCCAGACTTGGGCAAGAAGTCTTTTGTTTCCAAGACATTAGCGAACACATTGCAACAATCCGCACCAAGGCCAAATTCGCCAACATAAGACTTATATGTGCTCACGCCCCTTCTACGAGCTCCTTGAAAAAAAATATGAGCGACTACCGAAGCCCGTGTTATAGTGAGCAGAAACAGCGACTATTCGCATGCGGATTTGTTATAAGTGCCAGACTTGGGCAAGAAGTCTTATGTTTCCAAGACATTAGCGAAATCATTGCAACAATCCGCATAAAGGCCAAATTCGCCAACATAAGCCTTATATGCGCTCACGCCCCTTCTACGAGCTCCTTGAAAAAACCTATCAGCGACTACCGAAGCACGATTTTAAAATCGGTCTGGGAGATTTTAACGCAAAGGGTAGGAAGAGAAGACCTCTTTCGTAGTATTTTCGGAGAACGTAGCCGACACTGGCAGTGATGCCAAAAAGAGATTATCATGATGTGCTACGTTTCTCGCGCCCACAAGCAAGAAACCCCTGGTTTGATGAGGAATGCCGACATGCCAGGGCTAAACTTCAGCTAAAGACGAGAGCTGCAATTGCGATCTATAGGAAGAGAAGAAGGGAAGAACACCGGATTTTCAAAAAGAAGACAAAAGAGCAAGAAAAGCGCGCGATAGAGGATATAGAGAGGTGCCACTCGAGGAACGATATTCGCAAGTTTTACCAAAGTGTTAAACGTCAAAGCCAATGATACAAGATTCGAACAGAATCCTGTCCAAATGAATAAGGAAATATCGTAGTTGAGACACAGGTGATGACTGTAAAACGGCGATGACGAACAACATTCCGCTGTCAGGCAGAACAAACCTTTTCATATTGGCAATGACAGCGAAAACTGCCAACGACCCGACCTGACTGAAGTGAGGATAACAATATCTCAACTCAAGCTTTACAAAGCTGCAGCTCAATAAAGCCGCCGGAGATGACTTGGTAAATGGAATCCACCAACTAACAAGCCAAAAATAGTTGGAATAAACTTTGCCTGTAGAATGGAACCTCAGCATAGTTTGCCCGATCCACAGAGGCATAAGTCTAGTCAACATCGCCTACAAGATCCTACCTGCCGTAATATGTGAACGCCTGAAACCGTTTACCACCAACCTGATCGGCCCTTATCAGTGTGATTTTAGGCCAGGAAAGTCCACAACCGATGGAGAATTTTTGCTGCTCCATCGTCGGAAACGACATCACCGACACATTCAATAACAAAACATGACAGCGCATCTCCTTGCCTAAATCCTTCTTCAATTCGATTGTTGAGAGGATTGTGCAAAACTTACGAGCCACCACCGGAGACACAATTTTCCAAAAATCGGTACAACTAAAGGGTGATCCATTTCGAGGTTCACTACTTTTTTAAAGAAAAAAACACAGGCCAATCGACCGGCCCAAAACGTGAAATTATGTGCTCACCGAAATGTTCTCTCAATAAGTCCATTGATTGATGCGATGTGTGGGAAGTGGCGCCGTCTTGCTGAAACCAAATGTCGCCGAGATCACGAGCTTCAATTTCAGGCATCAAATAGTCGGTTATCATGGCACGATAACGGTCGCCATTGACGGTTACGTTCGCACCGGCATAATTTTTAAAGAAATATGGACCGATGATTCCACCGGCCCACAAACCACACCAAACCGTTGTTTTTTCTGGATGAAGTGGCAGTTCTTCAATCTCTTCAGGTTGCTCTTCGTCCCAAATGCGACAATTTTGTTTGTTTACATACCCATGGAGCCAGAAATGGGCCTCATCGCTAAACAAAATTTGCCTCGAAAACATCGGATCTTTTTGGAACTTTTCAAGAGCCCATAGAGCGAAGCGATGTCTCTTGGGAAGGTCGAGCGGCTTCAGTTGTTGCAGAAGCTGTATTTTGTACGCTTTCAATTTAAGATCTTGACGTAAAATGCGCCAAGTCGTTCCATACGTCAGTCCGAGTTGCTGCGAACGGCGTCGAATCGACTCTCTACGGTCTTGGTGTACACTCTCAGCTACGGTCGCTATATTTTCTTCACAGCGTGCTGGGCGTGGTCCATTCGGTCGAATATTATGCAATAATGAATGCTGGGTCTCAAAATGGGTGATGGTGTTGCGAATAGTACGCTCAGTAGGCCGATTATGTTGACCATAAGTTGAGCGAAGTGCATGAAACACATTCCTCACAGAACTTGAATTTTCATAATAAAGTTGAACAATTTGTAAACTTTGTTCACGCGTAAGTCTTTCCATTATGAAATGCCAAACAATACTAAACAAAAATAACATGACAGCATGACACGACTCACACGTGATCTGTCAAAAAAGGCTATTGAGAAAAGTATCTCTACTTGGATCACCCGTTACTAGCATACGCCGACGATATTGACATCATTGGTAGGACCCAACGTGATGTCATAGCCACGTTTGCTAGTATAGAGAAGGAAGCGGCAAAAATGGGTTTAGCAGTAAATGAGGGCAAGACGAAGTATATGCTGTCAACAAGAAAGGACACACAACATCGACGAATTGGACAGAACGTCACCAATGACAGATATAACTTTGATGTAGTATGGGACTTTGTCTATGTCGGCTCCGCTATTAACTCTGACAGCAACATCTCAGAAGTGAAGAATTACTCTTGCCAACAGCTGTTTCTTCGGGCTAAGAAGGCAATTCAGTAGTAAAGCCCTCACTCGAACTACTTAGTATATCTTGTATAAGACCCTGATCATCGCAGTCCTGCTCTACGTCGCTGAAGCATCTTTATCTATCTTCTGCTAAACATAGTATAAAATAAAGTCATCAAAACGTGTCTGTCTGTATGAATACGTTAATCTCGGAACTTCTGAACGGATTTCGATGTGATTATGATTGGCATTACTCTATCACTTATAGAAGCTCATAATTCGGAGAGAATACGAGGTCTACGTGTCAGAATTCAACCTTTTCGTCATTGAATAGCCCCTTACTAATTTCGTGCAAAATTCATTTGAATTACAAATCATTGTTCTGCATCTTAAGGGTGATCTATGCTCAAAAGAATTATTCAATAAATCATCGCCAACAATTTTCCATCAGTGGAGACTGCTTTCAATACCCATGCAGCATTGTGTGACGTCATAGTGTGTGTTTGCGCACGCAAAACATTAATGTTAATCAAATGCGTTGCATGAATGCACATGGTCAGCAAAGGAGCTGATTAGAAAAGTTATAAGTGAATCAATTCGAGGAAAAGTTTTGCTGCCAGCTCCGTTACAGATATGTATTACCAAACGACTATCGACTACGTATAGTATTTTATTGCAAATAGTTGTTCTCCTTATTTATTTATTAATTTATTTATCATTGCACAAATCGAATCGTGCCTGGGCCGCTAGGCGAAGTCGGGCCGGGTTGCTAGTGTGACATACACAAATCGCAATACAAGCAGGTAGTTGTCAAAATTTATTTTTTGGTAGAAAATATTAACTAAAACTTACTTTTTGTTAATATGTTAATCTAATTATCTAAACACATAAAATGTTGGTGCAGCAGGCTTACAGCCAGTTACATCTTTTACATACAAAAATAGCACAGAACCAAACCACATTTTTGCTATCACCACTGCAACTAACTAATAACTCTGAGTTAACTCTGAGTTAACCCAGAGGTAACTATAACCCCGAATCAAACTTAATCCAGAGTTAACTCATTAGAAGTTTTTCAGTGCGAGATTAAATTTGATTCCGACTGTGGTGATTTAATGTGGTAGCTCTCATGTCAAAAACTTATCGAAATATATAGAATAAGCAACAGCTCAGTTATCAGCTGTTTGGTTTATTTTTCCCCAAACAAATTGAAATGCTTTTATCGCGATCTTACAAGTCTCTTCTTAAAACAGTCAAGCTCAATATTTAGTTTCGACACGTCGGGATCTGATCGTACACTTATTTTGTTTCTAAAAACTTGATAAAATATCCACACAAATGGAATAGAAAATAATTGTTTGTTTGGTACTTTATCATCTGTGAAAAACATCTGACCATTTAGTCCCAGAGTTGACACACCAAACTTGCTGTGTTCAGTCAAAGCTAACTCTGGATTTAAATTGACTGAAAAACTACTTTATCGAATTACTACTTACTTATCGGGCTCCCAACCTGAGAAGAGTCTCTGCCTGACCCACTGCATCCTCTACGATGAAGGGCTCGCTGCTACTAGTTGTCTAGACCAAGCGATCTGGCATCCGCTATGGCTTGGTCTTATTTATCGAGTTAACTCGAGTTAAAACCCGCAACTAGGATGATCTCGCACTGAAAAACCTAATACTACTGGAATGGCATAGATGAGTAAGAATTGTAAAAAAAAGAAAACCCTAATCTGATTTCCATGATGGTCCCCTGGTAACACCAAAGTTCTCCCGAAAGTATTTGCAAAACATTTTATTTTTGCCTCTCTTAGGAACACCACTCTATAACTTAACCCATTCCTATGTAACCTAACATGAATGTATCCTTTTTTAATACAATCTAGCACGCACTCACCTAATTGAATTATGTGTACCACAATTACTCCCTCGCGACATCAAAACATGATGGAAAAAATAGCACACCATGTAAATTTCGTTTAGTCCTCCTCCATACATTAATTCGAAACATTATCACCCACAAGCCACCGCCATCATGTTACTTTGTTTTACTTTTCCCATACGCCATCAACTGAATCGATCCTTAAAAACATCAAAATTCCACATTCAAAACTGATGGTCATCACGAAGGTCCTGAAGGAGCTTCATAAAGAACATTTTATGGATGTCATCATGTCAGTTTTTTTTTATTTTATGCTCAAGGGTCCTTGCGAGAGGGTTGCGGCTCGCGTGTCTGAATTCGATTTTTGATAGCAAACACCATTAGCATGGGTACACATTTGGTAGCGGCATTAAAGTCCTGACCACGACGAAGCAGATGATGATGTACATGAGTCAAGAGTCAAACTGTCAAGGGGTCCGAAGGATATACTGATTGAAACAATATGATTTCGAGCGAATAAATGTAGCTCGCACCAACTGGATACTCATTAAAGCGGTGATGGGCAGCAGACACTCCGACCAGATGCTAAGGGATTCTATAATGACCATAAAAAACGAAACTGGTGCGAGAAAGACACCGCACAGTAAAGGTGTAAAAAAGGTGAAAATTAAATGATGTCCGTGGCGGACGATTTATGACATGATTATATGCCTCGATGGGTTTTTTCTATGTTCCTTTTTTTTCTTTGACTCGTGGCCTAGAGTGGCATATGGCAAGATGAGATAATCTACTTTAATATGTGCGCCGAGGGACGTGTTAAATGCGGTAGGAGGTACTCATTATCTTGATGATTAGGAGGGATGATGAATCTGTTTCTGTGCGGCTATTCATTTAGAAAGGAGATGCATTTCAAAAGTGGAGAAAGGCAGCAATAAACCCTTTTACGGTAATTCGACTTAAAACAGCTGGCTTGGCTTTTCAGATTACCATTCCTTACAGCAGTTCAATAGATCACTTGATCTCCTCCAGTAGAAGGAAAATAGTAAGTATCCTCCACATTTTTCATTACAAAATATACGTCAAAATATTTATACAATCGCGTTCATAATTAATATCTACCCACTTCAGTGGCACTTTTGTTACCACGAAAAACCAGAAGCAACCACTTATATTACTCTGACCAGGACCACTACTATCAACAACAACAACAACACGATCGATGACGGCCCATTGAATAAGATTTCAACCTACTTACGTTCACAAGCGGCCTTAACGTTCTGTCAACACACGCAGCTTATGCAATTCTTGGCCAAAAGAAACGCATAAATCTTGCGCGCTTTTGTTTCCTTTGCTTGCGTGGTTTTTTTGTCTCCTTGGTAAATCCTCTTTGCGAGCCATTTTTTGTGTTATTTTTCATCGCGATCATGCAGCACCTTCCGAGTGAATCAGATGAATTGCTCATTTAAGAGAAACTACGTACACGTGAGCTTCCTCATTTGTGACCACTTCTTCATTGCAGTTTTGTTTTGTTTACTCCGTTTTGTGGGAATTTAAGAACGAGGACAATGATCCTCTTTTAAATCTGTTTTTTTTTTTTGTGACAAAACGATGCTTAAAATTGTGTTCGTGATTAAAGGAATGAGTAGTGATTTGTTTATTTTGGACTTAAAAACATATTGTTGACCGGGATGTGATTGCGTCTTAAAATACAGCTCTTAAGGAGTAAATTAAGATAAAACGTTTTGATTGAAAATACGTTTTTAACGCTAGAAAAAACAGATAAAGTAAGTGTAGGTCGTCTTTTTTTTAAAATAATTTTAATCCCTAAAAAAAAGAAGGGCTTAGTGGGGCTATGATTAGTGCGATGAACAGAAGGTTCGATTCCCAGCAATAGTAACACTTAAATGATGTTTTACTGTCCCTCCTCTCTTGATGATTTGACAAATCATCCGAATAGCCGTTCGGATTCAGCATTAACAGGAAGTTCAGCCATTGTGCAAGAAGTACACACGCACAACTGAAGGGTTATGATAAACCTAAGCCCTGGCCTGTTTCGCCAAAAATTGTATTTTTTTTAAAGAATGTTTATGGAAAGATTGCTAAACATTTATGCAAATTTCGACTTTGGTAAGAATTTGGCAAAAGTAGGTATCTGAGAGCCGATTTGTGTTCATGTAACGTTGTTATACACAATTCGACGCACTGCTTATTATTCGTTTTGATTTAAAGTAATAATTACGTAATAAATATTTAGAGCGAAAAAGATAATAAAATAAGTATTTCACTAGTTCATAACGGCTGATCCAAGTAGAGATACTTTTTCAATAGCCTTTTTTGACAGATCACGTGTGAGTCGTGTCATGCTGTCAAGGTATTTTTGTTTAGTATTGTTTGGCATTTCATAATGGAAAGACTTACGCGTGAACAACGTTTACAAATTGTTCAACTTTATTATGAAAATTCACGTTCTGTGAGGAATGCCGATTATGGTCAACATAATCGGCCTACTGAGCGTACTATTCGCAACACCATCACCGGCCGGTCGATTGGCCACCAAGATCGTGTGATATCACACCGTAAGACTTTTTCCTGTGGGGATATGTAAAGTCAAAAGCTTATGCCGACAAACCCGCTTCGATTCAGGCCTTGGACGAAAACATCACGCGTGTCATTTGCCAGTTACCAGTCGAAATGCTCGAACGAGTGATCGAAAATTGGACTCAACGGATGGACCATCTGCGACGTAGCAACGGCCAACATTTAATAGACATAATCTTCAAAAAATAAATGTCAAAGAATGTTCTTTCAAATGATAATAGACATTCTCCATTAAATTTGAATTTTCTGTGTTTTTTTTTCCTTAAAAAAGTAGGGAACCTCGAAATGGATCACCCTTTAGTATTCCATTTTAGCAAAACATAAAAAACTCATGTCATATATTGGAATCAAGGATTTTAGCGATTCTAAATATAAGTTAACAAAAGTAAAGCAACATATCCACGTAATTTGTAAAGACTCACAAAAAAACAATTAACCAACAACCCATACACAATAAACAGTAAGTAGAACCTCATCCGTTCTATATAATTGTCATCATTTTTCGCTTTATTCCCACATCAACCCAGAGACCACTTAGCATTCAAATTAGTCCACTTATCGCACCAAAAACAAAAATGCAACCCACAACAGATGCACACACATAATCACTTCCTCTGTGCCATTTGTGTATGCGTGCTATGCACCTCTAACCTCACGATACCAACTTCAGTTCAGCAATTGCGAAACCCATTGCAATTATCAACATCATCATCACCATCGAATCGCACCAAACCGCATGTAACGCCATCAATTTCAAATTCACTGCTGGTGACTCAGCTCGGTAGCACTACCAACAATCGAACTGTGTGTATAGATACACGAAATCAATTTACCATCATTCACCGGATTAGATGCTCTTTAGAGAGCAGTTTTCATTTCGCATGGTTGTATTGGAGCCTACATTCGATCTAATTTCGAATAGAACTCGGTACGAACTAGCGCGCAGATGTTGCCGCATAATAATTGCAGCATCCACGCAACATTTTCGTAGTCATTGTGAAGTTGGTCCTGCCGTTTGTTGTAGCATTCACTTTATGCCTTGCGTATATTTCGATTGTGGACAATTATCGGATTGCGCATTTAAAAAAAAAACGAGACCAAATACCTATTCCATGAGTTCATAAATATTTATGCATAAAAATAAACCCCCAACGGTTATTACTGCAATTATTGTAATTTTTGGATTCTATAGATACTTTTGTTGCCTCGCGCGCGATGCCCTTCTGTTGCATGTTCGACAGTGGCGTGGTGGCGCGCAGATCACTATTGTTATTATTGTTGCATAAGTTCTATTGCTGCAAAACATTTGCATCTGTATTTTTTTTCTTTGTTGGTTGTGAGGCAGCAAAGTGCTACCCACAATGGAATAAAGATTGATACCGAGTATCTCTTACGAATCAATGCGCGCAACGTGCGCCTCCACTTGAAGTAAGCTGATGGCATGCGCGCGCGCGCAAGCTGCCTAATCTCGCGACGTACTACTGCTTATTGTTGGCGCTGCTGCTTGCTGACTACTCTCGTAGTCGGAGATGAATCACTCTAAATGGGTCTTCAATTCAAGGAGAACAGAAAAAATATCAAATTGCCATTGTCCACAAGCAACAGCAGATGGAGGAGGTCCAAAAAGCCATCACAGATACTGTATCTATGACAGTATTATGCTCTTGTTTTATGGAAATTCTCATTGCTCAAGTACGCTTACTGCCAGCGCGACGACTTTGCATGGTTTGCTTACTACTGTAAAGGAGCACTTGAAAATTATAAGCCGTTTGGCATTCTTGCGAAATGAATTTCATATTAGTTCTCCCTCTCTATTCAAGTTTTTTTTTGTAATGCCAATCGATTTAAATTTTATTGATATCGATTCTGGAGGATTCAATAAATCCCTAGTCACCGCCGAAGAGAAACTTACCTATGGAGATGATGTCTGAGATACGCGAGCTACTCGCATGTAATTTGTATTGCGTCTGCATGCGAGTGCAATCGCATCATGCATATTCAACGACTTGAAACGATTGATTGATTTTTATGATTTGATGCATTTTAATTCGTAACTGACAAGTGGACCTCGCAAATCAAGTGACACTTAGCAGCAAGACTGGCGGCGCGCGTATTTTATCAGCACATATAATCATCAATGGAATGGTCTAGTGTGTGCGCCAACTTTGCACAGCCCCGACATTAAGCTTTTAAGCGCACACACAGTCGAGTTACAAAAAAAAAAGGCCGATACGAAACAAATTACTGAATGCAGAATGGCATTTTTTAATTCCCAGCCAATTTGCTGAAGAATTAATATGAATAGATGACTTCGGTTTACCTGGAATAAAAAAAAAGAAAATCAGATTTAGTAAAATAGGAATTTTAATGGATATTAAGAGTGGATCTGATATAAGAGTATCTATGAAATGGAATAAACGCCAAAGGCAATTGTTTACTTATTATTGACATTAGCCTGATGGACACTTGTCAAATTGTGACGGGCGCATTTATATATAATAAATCAAGAATAGTCGTTAAGTGAAATTTAAATAAATTTAATAATTGAACGCACTTTAGGGAACAGACTTTACTTTGGTAAACTTTGGGTTCTTGAAAATTTAAAAAAGACCTCAAGCACTGAATGGATTAAATGCATCACGGTCAATATCTAATGTTGGAATTAATTTTTTCATGAATAAGTACCACCGCAAAGTGTTATCAAAGCGTCAAAGCGTCAAAATGTCAAATGGCAGAATTTGGTCTTATGTAACTTTCAAAGCCTTATACGGCTAAACTTATACAAGGTGGCGCAAAAGTAATCCTCCTATCAGAAAATGCTATAAATTTTGCGAATGGTCCCTAATGTCAGTTCTGTTTTGCCATTTGTGCAGTAAACACATGCGAAATACACGTTAATAAGCAATGTTACGCTACACTGCTCCAGAACGCGGAATATTGGTGACTATTTATTTGAGCAATAATCGGTCGGTGACTTTGGCAGTACGTGAATTTCGTCGCAGATTTCCTAGCCGTCCAACGCCTACTGGTGAAACACTGCGACGTTTAGCCGCTCGCCTCGAAGAGACTGGCACAACACGAGATGCTGCCAGGCGTGGCAGACCCCGGAGTAGCCGTTCTGCAGAGAATATTGCTGCTGTAGCCGAAGATGTCATGGAAGCGCCGTCGACATCGACCAGACGACGTGCCACGCAAATGGGGACGGTCTTTACAGCGAATTTTGGTACAAGATTTGAAGATGTTTCCGTACAAAGTCCAGACGGTGCATCAGCTGTTAGCTGCTGACCGCCAATCGCGTCTAACATACGCTCAAGCCATCCTTAATCACCACCAAGAGGAAGATGATTTTTCATCAAAAATTATCATGAGTGATGAGGCCCATTTCCATCTTAGCGGGTACGTAAATAAGCAAAATTTACACTTCTGGGCCACTGAAAATCCGCGTGTAACCCACGAAGAGCCATTACACCCGCTCAAAGTCACTGTATGGTGTGCTGTTTTCGCTGGAGGAGTCATCGGAACTTTTTTCTTCGAAGACGTCGCGGGCCAAACGGTTACTGTGAATGGTGAGCGCTACAGAGCAATGATCAACGAGTTCTTTTTGCCGCAACTTGATGAATTGGGATTGGAAAACATGTGGTTTCAACAGGACGGAGCAACGGCATACACTGCACGTGCCACAACCGATATGCTGAAGGATGCATTTCCCGGGCGCCTAATCTCCCGTTTTGGCGATTTGCACTGGCCAGCAAGATCGCCTGATTTGACCGCTCCAGACTTCTTTTTGTGGGGCTTTTTGAAGTCGCGGGTTTATGTCAACAAGCCTCAGACTCTTGCAGCTCTTAAAGACAATATCCGTCAAGAATGTGAGGACCTATCGCCGGAAGTTTTGGCCAAAGTGATGGAAAATGCTATAAAAGGGCTCAAATGACAATCAACTGTGGCGCCGGCCATTTACATGCATCATATTCTCGACTTGATATAAAAAAAATTAAAAGACCAAATAAAAATAATCCACAAGAAGAATTAAAGTTTTTCATTTTTTTTTTAAATTACAGCCAAAAAACATCGGAAGGTTATTTTTGAGCCACCCTATAGATCAGGCCTTATGACGCTTGACGAAAGGCCATCCATGGTAGCCAGTGGAGTTAAACAAGTGTTAATATAAGTGGGAGGAACCGACATCTAATATAATCATAACCAATTTTATCATGTGCCTTATTGATAGCTTAAACATCGACTAGAGAAAACTACTCTGCAATTCGTTTGTTTGGCCAACGATGATATTTCATAGTATTATGAACAAATACTTATCATATCCTTTTTATGTCTTTATCCTCTTCAGCAAAATCAAAGCGAATGCTTAAAGTAAAACATACGAAAAGCATTGTTCAATGTTTTAAAAGCGACAGTAATATTTTGCTATTTTGGCAGAAAACTACTTTTCAATAATATTTTTGAATGGAAGATATCACTGCGACGTAAAAAGTTATTTTAACACTGGTAGTATGGACTTTACCACGATAATATGTAGAAAAATATAAAATGGAAAACAAAATACTAGGCGAAAAAATGCTTCAAAAATAAAATAAAAAATTTATAAAAAATTATTTTGACTCGCAAATATTTAGAAGTCATATTATCTATTTCCGCGAGCGTGTACTGCCAAATACCTAAAGAACTAATAATATTAAATCTAGATTTACATATATAGAAATGTATTTGATTCGCTGTTCATTTAAGCAGAACAGTAAGCTCGAAGCAAATATAGGTCATCTAAAATATAACCGACTTGCTTCTTTCACCCTGTTATAATTTTTACCACTACAATGTTAAAATTCTAAGAGAGATACAAATATGAAAGTCAATCAAATAACAACCATTAATAGCTCAATTAAGGCCAAGACAGATATTTCCATCTACAAAGAAAAACTAAAATTGTGAAAATGTGTTTTATTGCCTTTTAATTTTCCAAAACAAAATGCTACGGTGCCTAGTTATTGTATCATGGTACATATGAAGCGCCGATTTACACAGAGATCTTTATATTGAAACGAGACACAGAGAAAGGCTTCTCAGCCATGTTAATATAGTAAAGACACAGCTTTTAAGAATCGACAATCTAGTCAGAAGATTAAGAAGGGTCAAACATCTGTACCTATGTAGCATAAGTTTTAAAGAAAAAACATATGAAAAGGCCACCATCCGCTGTGCGATCCTATCCTAATTATAAATGTCCCCAAAAAGTGGGAGTTGCTAAAACTGAATTAATCTTTTTCATACGGTATATCTTTTTTTTTAGACGGCCCCAGTGGCGCGAAGGTAAGTGCGATGAACTGCCGCGCAGAAGGTCTGGGTTCAATTCCCAGCCGTAGCAACACCTAAATGATTTTTCACCGGCCCACCTCTCGTGATGATCTGACAAATCAACCGAGTGTATCAATTGTCAAGAAAAGCTTATCTCAAATTCGCCGTTCGGAGTCGGCATAAAACAGGAGGTACACACGCACACATGAATGGTTGTGGGAAAGCTCTGCCCTGGGTACTAACATGCCTGGTTCGCCAAAAATTTATATTTGTATTAGTAAAATACAAATATTTTATAGTTCGACAAAAAAATGGCATTTTTCTATGAATATGTACTTTGAGATAGGCTTACCAATCGTTTTTTTAAATAACGTCGCCAAAAGTGGGCAAAATGTTCAAAGGATTATTCTCGAAATATTTTCATCGAAAGTGTTTTTTTACAAAAATTGCACCGACTAATGTTTTTTTTTCAAAATAACTTTATATGGATGAAATAAAGATATCGGGATTGTCTTCTTATTCTCTTCAGATACTGTTTCATGTTTCCTAACCATTTGGCCAAAAACAATGTTTTACTGAAAAGGATATATGGCAGTTGTCGTTCTTCAGAGAGTCTTTAGTCTATACTCTTACTCAAAATTTGTAGCCCAAAAACGGACGGACGGACGGACAGACAGGCATTGCTAAATCGACTCAGGTTGCGATTCTAAGTCTGTCTCTATACTTTAAGGTATAACTATCGAAATTATTTTTTTATGTTACAAATTAAATGCCAAAACTAATTTACCACTATGGGACAGGGTATAAAAATACTGAAACTCAAAAACATTTTAAAACAAAACACAAATCCGACCAGCACGGCGGGGTTTCTTTTAAATATGCTAATTTTTGATAAAAGTCAGTCAGGATTTTTTTATATCGGGTTTAAGTCCCTCACTATTGCAGAAGTTTCGCTTGCAATAACACCTCTGCTATGTCTTACAGTGATTTTCCTTCCAGTGAACCCTTCACGAAAAATAATAAATACCATATCTATATATATATAAAAATGAAGCGATATTTTGTTGTTGACGCCAGCAACAAAACATCTCTATTTTTTTTTTTTTCAATGTAAACAATAGTTTAAGACAAGGATTTGGGGAAAACAGTTTTGAAATTGAAAAAATCATTTTTTTTGTGTCAAAATTTGTTAAATCAATAAAGTCAATAAAATGGCTACAAAACAATATTACTAGGTCCGTTTCAATTATTTTCGTCGTAAAATAAATATTTTTTTAAAAAATATAGAAACCAAATTTGCTTTTGGTTTGATATGGTCTTCCGAGATTTTACTTTGTAATCAATTTTTTGTCTACTCTAAATGTTTGCTTTCGAGATTTAATGTCGTTATTACTAAGTTCATATTCACTGATAATTTAT
Source organism: Rhingia rostrata (assembly GCA_949824845.1). Lineage (NCBI taxonomy): Eukaryota > Metazoa > Arthropoda > Insecta > Diptera > Syrphidae > Rhingia > Rhingia rostrata. Next base: position 63,535,570 of record OX463757.1, read on the forward strand.
TTATTTATTTCATTTTCATCATTTAAGAACAGAATTCTCTTATAGACTCATAGATAACAATATTTTATTTAAGTTACATTAATATAGACAACAGAAAGATAAATACATATATACAAACATCAAGAAGATCTTAGTACATTTAAAACATAAATTTTGAACGTGTCTCTATTACAAATTCTAAAAAAAGTCTAACCTAGTACAAACTGAATGTGCTTCCCTGATGCAACGAGAAAACGGTTCATTTCGACCATAATTAGATCGATGAAATTGCTCGTAGAAAAGAACATAATCTCTAGAATTGTATACAGGGAACACGAATCGATATAAGTGAGAGAAGTTGTGCACATTTGATATGATGACTTAGTATATCTCTAATGAACATTATCGCAAAATATGTACGTCGAATTTCCAAATTCTGCATACCAAATAAGAGACATCTAGTTTCGTAAGGTGGTCTAACATTACCCCAGTGGAGTTTATGATACATAAACCTTGAAATGTTTTTTTGAATTTTTTCGATTCTTATACACAAAATATTGTAGTAAGGGTTCCAAACCGTGCTGCAGTATTCAAGCGCTGAGCGAATGAGAGAGATGAAATGAGTTTTTATAGTGTATGGATCTGTAAACTCCTTACTGTTTCTTTTAATAAATCCTAACATTTGGTTGGATTTGTTTATAATGTAGTCTATATGAGGAAGAAAGGAAAGTTTGGTATCGAGAATAACACCTAGATCTTTTTTTTGCACTACACGATCCAAAGAAGTACTACCAATTCGATAGTCATAGTAGATCGGAGAAATCTTACGAAAACAAGACATAACTTGGCATTTTGAAATATTAAGATGTAAGAAGTTTAAACTACACCATTGTGCCAGTTTATTCAAATCATCATTTAGTGAAGTACAATCCTCGAAGCATTTTATACTACGGTATAATTTAAGGTCATCTGCAAAGAGAAGACATTGGGATTTTAAGAAGATTTTTGGAATATCGTTAATAAAAAACAAGAACAATAATGGGCCTAAATGGCTACCCTGAGGGACACCGGATGGTGCCAATATTTGATTTGACTGATGATCGTCAATCTTAACAACTTGAACTCTGGATGTTAAATATGATTTAAGCCAATCAAGAATTTTAGAATGAAATCCCAATTCCAAGAGCTTGTGTAAAAGAATATGATGGTTAACGCGGTCAAATGCTTTGGCGAAATCTGTGAAGATTATGTCGGTTTGACGATTTGATTCAAATTTGTTTATGATAAAGTTTGTCATTAGTGAAAGATTTGTGGATGTAGACCTTCCAGAAATAAATCCGTGTTGGGAATCTGATACAAAACCTTTTAGTTCAAAAGTAAGTTTATCACAAACTATTTTTTCAATAACTTAGGTAGAGCAGATATTTTGCAGATTGGTCTATAATTCGTTATTTCTTGTTTCGATCCAGATTTGTAAATTGGTGTTATATAAGACAGTTTCCAACAATCTAAAAATTCACCATTCGAAAGCGATAGGTTGAAAATTGTCGTCAATGGAATAGCTAAAGATGAGGCACATCTAAACAATAGGATTTGTGGGATCCCATCAGGTCCAGCCGTTTTGTTTTTATCTAAACCTAATAAAGCTGATTCTACTTCAGAAGACGATATAACCATAGACCCTATATTAATGATAGTAGAAACTTTTGGTAAATTTACGAAAGTTGGAGTGGTTGTGGAGTATACAGACTGAAAGTAAACAGCAAAGAGGTTACAAATTTCCTGAACATCACTCGTTGATTGGTTCAGGTACTTCATGCAGCTAGGATACCCGTTGCTTTTACGTTTTAAGTTAATAAATTTGCAAAAAGCGCCACTGTTATATTTAATGTTTGATTCTATAGAGAATAGATAAGCACGATATAAGAACTTATTAAGTGTATCGAATTCTTTTTGAATAGTTAGATGGTTTGACCGGAAATTTGTCTCAAGTTCTAAAACAAATCGTAGGATAATTTCAACTGCGGATTTAATTAAATTCCGAGTGGCAATGAAGTCCGTACCAAAATATTTCACTCAGCTGCTGTTGTCGACTGGGCATTCAATTGTCCAGCAATTTCCATACTTATTCGCATATTTCATCCGACGAAGTTGATGGTTTGATAAGTGATACTAGTAAATGAAAATGAATAACAATGATCTGCTATATTTTTAGACAAAACTAAGATTAGAATTTTCAGTCAATAGCTTCCAAGACTTGTGAGTATTTAGTTCTCGATATTACAGTCAATTAAGTGGAAAATCGGACAAGTGTTCAAAAAATCAAAAAAAAAACCAAATGCAAGCCAATTAATTTTGATTCTGCATTGATAATTTGGTTGCGTTAACGGGACATCCGGAATAGAATATTGCTTTCACGCGGAACCAAAAACTAATTTTTCGCAAAAATACTTGAAAACTTCATCGAAAACCGGAGTTTTCCCATACATTTGCAGTTTTCAGAAACTATTAGGTTTCGCCGTAACCGTCTCGAAAACACTTCGCAGACGTCATTTCATTGAAGGTTGTTGGAACGTATACTTTCTAAATGTAATCCACACGTTCCACAAAACAGCTGATGAACTCGCTGTCAAAATAAATGTGTTTTTTCATTTCATTTCAACGGTAGCTCTATCTTGGAAAACTATAATATGATGGAAATTGCAAAACAAAAAAAAATTAATAAGATTTGGTGTGTTGAAGACGAGGAGTACCTGGTGAAGCTTTGGGCAGATAAAAATGACGAACACCGAGGATTTCATTTAATTAATATAATTTCACACACAAATTTTGCAGCTAGTATCACAAATAAGCTGATTGAAATGTCAAACGAAACCTGGTCAAAGTTCGGTCTGAAAGCACAAGTGGTTTTCGAAAACTATTTGTCGAAAACTCAGTTTTCGATACATTGTGTAAGCACTATAAATCGCATATCTGATATTCAGTTTGGGATTTGATTATGACAAAAGTAATTACGTAAAGTTTATTTGAAGGTATGTAATTTATGTTTTCAAGCTGCAAGTATAACATCAGTGAAATAACCATTTGCTGAGGTTATTTCGAAGTTTTATGGTTTGCTTTTTAAATGAACTCAGTCTGAACAAGATCTTCACTCTTTCATTGGCTTCATTGGTGGCTGTTAGTTAATTCTTAATCTGTTTACAAAAAAACGTCATTTGCAAAAATATAGCAATTTCATATTATAACAACGCTTGCACTTAATATTGCATTGCGGGACAAATACAAATACTAATTGCAAGGATCAACGATGATTAACCTGGGACTTGCATAAGTTTTTGTTGTTTTCAAGAAAACATTCGACAGAACACCAAAAGATCTGATATAGGGAACAGTAGGACAACGACATCACCATTGGCTGATAGATATGAGTAACTTTATGGAAGTACGGGTCTTTTTCTTAATCGGAATTACTGTTGTCAACCGTTGATTTTTTTTGGACTACAAAGGCAAAGTTAAGTAGTAAAGCCCTCACTCGAACAACTAAACAGATCCTATGTAAGACCTTTATCTTCCCAGTCCTGCTCTACAGGGCTGAAGCATGGACCGTATAAGTGGAAATTCTTCGAAAAATCGTTGGTTCCGTTGGCGTTGACGATCCATTGCAGACTGTATGTAGACGAAAAAAAATCAAGAAGCAGGGACTACACGAGCTGCGCAGCGACATACCCCTGGTAAAAAAAAAACTCCGCATTGGACGTTTAAATGGCTAGAATGATGGACATTAATACTCCGGCACACAGAGTCTTTGATTCTCAGCCAGATGTCGGACGCAGTCGAGGAAGACCTCGGTTTTGGTGGCTCTCATAGGTAGAATCCGATCTCAACAGTTAGCTAAGTTAGCTCAGTCAAGGGCTAATTATAGAGGCATGTTGGTTGAGTCCCAGGTCCATTGAAGACTGTACCGCCACTTAATAATTTTTTGTATTATTCATTATTATTCAGTGAGGAGTCTTGGGAACCTGTATTAAAATTATCACGTACAAACAGCAAAACTTCACTAATTAGAATCTCTGTTACTCCAACTTTTCTCTAAGTCGAACTTTTAACGATAATACGGATGTTTTTTGCTCCTTAACTCGATTTTCTAAATGAAATTTTCTGAAATATTACTTCAAAGAGATATTTCAGACGTAACTCGATCTTTTCGGTGAATTTGCGCACTCAAGTACATTGCCTCAGAAGCGCAAAATGAGAAGGAAAACTCCATTTTCATTGAAATTCCATATTCATATGTATTACGTTTTATGCAGTTGGTTTTCTCGTGTACCGAAGAATTTTTTTACTAGTACAGGTGACAACTTAATATCGGTGGTAAAATTTAATATAGGGAGCATTACAATGATAACGACAAAAAACATGACAAAAGTTAAAGAATTCATAAAAATAAAAGTATAATTTTATAACGGTACATTTTGCTTATTTTCCATAACTCAAACTTATTTTCTGGTCCCTTGGAATTCGACTCAGGGAAGTTCCACTGAATATAGAAAATGTGAAAGAGATTAAAATATGTTACTCCGTTTTGTTATTTATTATAAAAAGCGGGTCCTTTTGGTTAAATCCCAAAAGTATCTGCACCTAAGTTTTCGTTCAATGCCTCATTTCTTGAGATATTTTGACAAACATATAAATGTATAAAAATATTTTGAGAAGCTTTTCGGCCTTTGCCCCAAAATTATATCTTTGCACACATTAACTAATGAAGAAGCTAGGGTAGACGTTTGTAGAACGTCTTTTCCCTGATCATTTTTAAACTAATCAAATGGAAAAAGCCTTCATAAATGAATAAAATATCGGAGAATCTGAAATCTATTCAATAAACTGTGATAACGATAGTTGATAGTAGTTGGTGTTTTTGTGGACTGGGTTATGTTAAGAAAAACAGTCAATACCTTCTCCAATCGACAAATAATCTATTCCAACAGACGTTGACAATCCAGATCTTACATACGGTTAACTATGTTGCAAAATCTACAAAAGGTAACTGGTAGCCCATTATCGGTTAAAAAAACGAATTAAATACATCCGAACCCATTTGTATTAACTATGACACATTCTAATAGGTTCATGCAAAATATTAAGTTCAATTGGCTAATTTAGCATTGTCAAGTTGAAATGTAATAACATACGGACCCCTTAAAAAGTGGGGCTGAACTTCGAACTCCTGGATCGCATAAATAATTACAACAACAGCAGAATTTAGTTGTCCTTAGATACAGGGTGATCTGAATAAGGGAATCCTACTGATGCATATTAAGGTTGAACCCCACAGATACACCAATATGGACGGGAACAGTAAAGTATAAGTATTTCTCGAAAGTAAAAAAAAATCCTTTTTAAGCATTTTAACGCATTTAAAGAAGAACTCATCTACCACAAATGCTGCATTAGTTTACATCACTCCAAGTAATCGACGTAAATCAAAATAATAACATGCTTTCCTAAAACAGAAAAATATATATATTTCTACCTTCAGAAAGCAATTACTCAACCCTCAAGCTACAGCCGTATATACGGTATTTGTCTTGACCAAATAAATTACCAAGGAATAATCACACCGACAAACAGAAAATTAACGGATACAAAATTGTCCCTATGCGTGACAGTATATCCCAACAAAATGGAGCAGAATAACGTACATCCACTTAGAAGTAAATACAAAATGGCAAACAAAACACTATGGGGTGAGTGAAAGAAAATGTATTCGACATGGCGCTATAATGGACGTAAAATGTTTTATTACCCCCATTAAGTAGTGCCGTCGAGTCGACTCGACTCTGTACGCGGTTCTATTACCCTTAAGCTCACGCCAGTTGGCTTAGCTGACCAACCAAGTATAATCGGTTTCTACCTCATGCGCCATCATCCACCCCTCAGCAAGGTAAAAGCGATTTTAACATTTCTAAATGGCGGACGAACGGTTGGATATACATTTGTGTGGATATGTTGGGGTGGTATAGGATGAGTATGAGCCAAGAATACCCTTACCTTAACAATTAGCTAATGGAATTTCTGCCCACCTCGCGACGTTGCTAGCCATCGAACTTTGACTTTTTGTTTGAAGTTTGTCTACCCTTTGTGGGGATGAATCGAGACGTTTGCCCTGGTGGTGGTGGTGAGTAATGAGTAAAATAAATCAATAGCAATGTGGGTTGGGAACTTAAAACTCCCTTTAAAAAGGGATAAATGTATTGCGGCCATTTTATGTTTGTCTTCCATTCCAAAGGTGAGTGATTTATAGAAAAATTAAGGAAACGTTGCATCCTGCAAATATTGAGTTTGCTCTCTTTGGGGAAAATGCTGAGGGGATATTTTCTTAGATAATGTGTTTTTGTATTCAGCTTACAAAACTTGTCAAAATTGACAAGTATAAATAAGAAACAAAATGAGAATAAGGAATGGTTTTTATTTTTGTATATTGTACGGTACATCTAAGTTTCCCCATTAGAGGAATGTTTGGTGATAGCGGTGGAATATTTTGAAGAATGTTCATGTTTTCAAACCACCTGTGTCTAAATATTAACCTTATAGTACCTATATGACTTAAATTGTGAGAAGAAACCTGCATGGTAAAAAACAGACTATGAAGTCATCAACGAAAAAAAAAAAACGAAATGTTTGTATTGTGGTTATGTTCTTACTTTTAAGAGATGATCTTATTGGTATGTATTTCGTATATTCGGACTTTAAAGTAGCTCGTCATTTCGTAACAGATACCAACTACGAAAAGACACTACATAACATCTAACACATGTATTAATGGGGAAAAATTGCATGAGAAAAAGGGAATGACGCTGGGTTGAGGCTTTTTCGGGTTGGTGTCTCGGGTAGGACAGCAGGTCGAAAAAAAGATATTTTAAAAATCGGATTGTAAAGTAAAAATCGTAAAACAAATTGTAAGTACAAAAAATAAAAGTTTCTGATTTATATTATTAAACATATGCTGTTAATGATTTTGCAATTTATCTTTCTGCATTTCACAATCGTTATGATAGCAACTTGGGAATAGTAAGTCAATATTCAAAATGTCCACATCACATATAGTAATGAGGCCACATTTATATAATTTGCATTGTAATGCACGATTTCTTTCCATTGGTCAATTTTATTGCTATATTCCTGAATTCGGTCTCTACTTCAGTTATAGCAAATCTATCTTCCTCGCAATGGCAAATACTATATATACTGAAAAATTATATAAAATCCTCGTGTAGCATTTTGAGCATAGACTCTTCCGTGTGGAACTTGAAAACGAATATTCGGAGTTCAAGAAAATATTGGCAGGAGTACCCCAAGGGAGAGTCCTTGAACCACTTTCTCACCTCCTATTTACACGTGATATCCCACAAACAAACGATACAATAGCTGCCACGTTTGCTGACGATACAGCTATACTAGCAGTTAGCACAACAATAAAGGAAACATATATGAAATTACAAAACTCTCTTAACGAGGTCAATTAATGAACATAATCCTGGCGGATTGCATTTAACAAGAGCAAATAGATGGATGTAGATTTTTCGGTTCGAGTCCCTTTCAAAAATGAAGCGAAATATCTCGGAATGACACTCGATGCAAAATTAAAATGGAAGTCGCATGTAAATAAGAAAAGTGAAGATCTTTAAATACGTAGAACTGTACTGGTTACTCGGAAAATATTTGAAGCTTAACCTTGATAACAAGCTGCTATTATTAAAGCAATTGCTAAAGCCGGTCTGGACTTATGGTATACAACTATGGGGTTGTACCAATGAAACGAATCTAAATATAATACAAACTTTTGAACTTTTGAAATCGAAATATTAAGATCATTCCACAATGCGCCGTGGTATATAAGGAATGAAGATACAACGAAAAATGTTGCACACAAACAAATTTATTGCGGCGTCTTCAAATGTACTTAGCCCTTTTGGCCCGATAATAACAAACCGCGTTGTAAATTGCGGAAAAAGCAGGAACTCTCAAAGGAAAGTTACCTGCCAAACATTCATTACGCGTGATACAAAAATTGCAAAATATGTCGCATACTTAGTTGCAATACAAATACAAAAAGGGTGGTGGTTTTAGTAGGTTAAAGTCTCACACTACTTTGGGCACGTGCTCATCATGTCTCTCGAAATTTCCACCAGCCCACGGGGAAAAAAAAGCTTTTCAAAACTAAAATGCTACTTTCTTGCACAATGCATGTCGCATTCAGGCGTATAAAATAAATGTTCGGCTGAACAAGAATTCCCTTTTCTTTATTCTGGAAAACATTGTTTTTTCAATTTAGCTGATTTAGAAGTCAATTATTCCCTACAAATTTAGCACTGCCTTCCTGTTTACTAACAATGTTGCACCAATAACGTGAACATTTTGAATTTATCGAAACAATCACTTCTAAAGAGCTTCTATAGTTATATTGTAGCAAATGTTGAAAATGTTTGCTTTCGATCGTTTTGGTAGAGGCATGTTTAAGAGGCAGGTAAATCCACAGGATTTATTGATGATGTGGTAACCTTTATAAAGTTTTAATTAATGGAAATTCTGTGCCTGGATGTTCAAAAATATCGGAAAAGCTTCTTAAAATATTTCAGTATCAAACACTAAAAAAAAAGTACAACAGCTTTGTGTTTGCGATACTCTCTACACCGCAGATGTTATGGATTCGATTACTAGCTACTGCTACAGTAACATGTTTTTACTTCCATAGTATTCAAAGTGAAGGGAAGTATGTATTTTTTTTATTTGTTCCTATTTTTTACCATTCGAAACAATATGCACTAAAAGACTTGAAGCTTTTTCGCCACACTAGACTCGCCTAAGTAACAATTGAATAAACCCCCCATGTTGGGTAACAAATAAATTTCACTTCGTATTTCAGATATTTAGACTTGAATAGACTTTGAGAGGCATAAACGCCACTCTTGCGTTTCCTTGGAGAGCATTTATGTGCTCACTGAATCCTTACAAGAGTGTGTCGTCGACAGAACGTACATACCATTTAATGTCTGAGGTTTTGCGAGTAGCCTCTCAAATCAGAATTACTGCTGGGGAGTGGAATAACACACGTTGTATTATTTATTTTAAGCTTCCAATCACAGTAGAAGATTTGAAATTTGTTAAACTTGCGTCGAAGCTGAGTTAGGAAACCTTAGAGTTTTAAGGTAATGGTGATACATGTCCTGCATTTTATGGACTATAAAATACTTTCTCATGCAAAAGCCTTCCAAAAAAATAATTTCTGTACTGAAAATACTTTAAAGCAGGAGAAATTTTTTCGACAGAAGAAGATTTATTTACCTGCACTCCCCTATTTAAGATCCGTAGAACTCAGATTTCTGCCAAACTTTTTTTTATTCGTTTTTCTCACAATTGTTTGAATTAATGCAAAAGCTAGAGTAAAAAAAACAGTTTTGCTTGTTTTCGATTTATTCATTACATCCTTCTTTTTTGAAGCGTTAATTTAACTGGTTAATCATTTATGGAAAACTCATCAAGACAGGCTCGAGTAAAAACAGTGCTACTTTCGATATGGCACACTTATAACTGACTAACTATTTATTTTAATGCCCGGTTTTGTGGTGCTTAGTTAAACCAGATAATTTAGACAATCTGGATATAAACCTTAAAAGTTGTCGCGTTAGCTCTAAGTTAACTTTTGTTTCACGAGTTAAGTCCGCATTAATCCGTAAACTAGGATGATTTTGCCCTAAGAATGGCAGATTTGAAAGAGGCATACGATCGGTTACCTCAATTATGAGTAGTTGTGTATACAAGTCATTCATATGTTCCTTGACTTTCAAGGCGTGTCATGGGCAATGATTTTCGGCTTAGACCTAGGTAAAAATCTAAGACCTGAAACAAATCATATTTTATAGTGGTTTTCATTCATATAGATAGAGAGAGGATACAATTAAATGGCAAATCTGACCCGCCTTTCCCGCAAACCTTATAATGAATGGACATTAAAGAAAAAAAACGAACAATGAAAATGAGTGGTTCTTATTTTCATTTCTGCAAGGTTTTGATCTCGATGAAAATCCCTATTAACTACATCACTTTGAGATTTTATTCTACTGTTCAATAAATTTCAAACACCAATGTCCAATGTACTATTGCGTTGTATTTTAAAGATGTTGAATGTATTCAAAGGCTAATGCTTTCTGCTAAAATTTACCAGATACATACAGCTAGTCAGCTTTTTAAAAATCGCCTTTTATCAAAGGAGTAAAGCGATATACATATCTCATACATATCCCATAATAGAAACTGCACTCGTATATTGTTGTATTGATCAAAATATGAATGGATATGTTTTTTTTTTCATTATAACAAGTTTTCATAAAATATTTACCCTATTCCATATTAGTTTTCATACATAGTTCACAATTTAGATAGATACACCGTAAAGTATATGGATCTACTCAGAATCGATCAAGGCATATCTAAATGTCGGTCCGCCCGTCTAAAGGTCATCGATTTTTAGGGCTTTCATTTCGAGCTAGGATAATAAAATTTGGTATATAAGCTCTTTGTCCATGCATACAAGTATAAAAATTTTCAAAACCAGCACAGTGCCCACTTTTCGTTTTTGGTCAACCCAAAAGGAATTTAAAAAATTTTTTAAACAATACATTTTGAGAACCTTAAAATGCATCTACATTTTGTCTTTAAATAGTTTTTTATGTACGCATTTTTAGTGCAAAATGTTTTTTGGTTACAATTTTAAGGAAATTAACGAAAAAGTTTGGATAAAAATGCTTCAGTAATATTAACATGCGTTTAAATTTTAATAATGTTTGTAGCATAATGCTAATTTATTTACTTCACCCATAGAAAATATCAGCCACACCCACTTTTTAAGGATGTTTAATAAGGGTGAAAAAGGATAAGGTATTAAGAGATTTGCACAGCGGGTTGTACCTCTCTCACATATTTTTTTTACATCTTTCTGTTTCAAGGGTACATCACTCCGGCTTTATCCTTGATTGTAAATGAATAGTCACTCCGCACATATATATTGTTTCCTTATACAAGCGGAAAAGTTTCCAGACCTAAAGCAATTCGCTATTCTTTCAGACTATAGATAGTTTCTCATTAAACTACACCCTCGCTCAATTAAGCTCGAATTCGTGTCTACAAATCTTCAGAATTGGCAAAGCAAGCACTCTCATCCAATACCCGTATCCAGATGTGAATCTTCCGCGTGGTAAATCAGACATATTGCACACATACCGATAGCCCATTAATTAAACACCTAAACGTCTCTAAGAGACGCCATTTAAACATGCATTTTAATTGCGTTTAATTAATCAGCGCCATATATACATTGTGTCGTCAATGTGTGTAGAAAAATTACCTAAAAAAGTCATGTAAATCTCCAACAGATTCGATATTTTACAACCGTTCTCCAGACACAAGCATCGATGCGCTGCGCTGTGCTAACAATGCGGCCGTTAGGTCCAATGGTTGAACCGCCGCCGCCACCAGTCTCGCTGACTGATTGTGTGCGCCCTGGGCCTACATAATTGAATTTTGCGCACCATTCGGTGGACGTTACAACACCATCTAGCGTCGTCGCCAGCGTCACACATCCTCTTTTTTTTATCTTATTGCTGTTGCAGTTGCGATTCGTTGGAGCCTATTTCACGCGCAGGTGTTGATGATGATGATTGTGAGTAACCAGTACCCCAGTATGCTATGCTGTCCAATCACGCCACCCACACTCGATTGGAAAACCAATCAATCGTTTTTATTTCTTACTTGTGATTCCCACGGTGCGGATGGCGAGCTCGAGATGCTGGAAAATTTAATCGGGTTGGGAAAATTACCACAATGCATGAAGGAAGTAGAGGAAGTGCTGAGCAAAGAACACAATTAGTGGATCTCTCACCTTGGTGTTAAATGAGCCACACGCAGCCTTAATTGCTGCAGGTCGTCGAGTAAACATAGAGGTTGTAGTTTGGTACTTGTGTTGCCATTGACAGTTTTTTTTTTTTATTCATTTAGCCATGGAAGATGTATGTTGCACAATGAGTTGAGTGGATGGTAATTATATACTGTTGCAAGATTTGCAAGCTGGTTGTAATTGAACGGACGTATTCTGCGCATTCGGTTTGGGCGTAATTTGCAAATTATTTTTATCAGGGACGTTCACTGCAACTAAAAGTAGTGATAGTGACTCAAAGCGAAACAAATCGTTACGATTAACAACCGTCACATTTAATTTGTACTGGACGTGTATTTTCTCAATGGTGGCGTAGTAAGATCACCAGATGATTTCAGCTTCACAAATCATAAGAAATGAGTTTTTGGCATAATATTGCTCGGTGCATCTGTCGTACTAAGCTTTTATTTAAAATCTTGTCGGATAAGTAAATCGAAGAAGATTATCGTTAAATGTATTTCCCCGGCTGTTCCCTTTTTGTTTTGTAGAGCTTAGAATGAGTACCTACTCTAATCTTTGTCTTTGAAATGCGGTACAAGTATTTAAATTTTAATTCCCACCTTCTACTTAATATTTAATGTTGAAATAATTTGTAGGGTGTAATTTATTTCGTGCTTTTTTTTTTTAATTGACACGCGCTAAAGGGATTATGAATACCCTTATAGTGTTTGAGCACAGCGCGGGCATTAAGGAAATAGAGGAGTAGAAAAGAGGAGATACCGATGTGCGTCGGTTTTGAATTCCAGTATATTGTAATGGAAAGGATAAACAGAGATTGGTAAGGCATCTCTAAAATTTCATTGTACTTCCGCAGACATGCTTGAGGGTGAACTGATTGGCATTTATTACACGTCGAGTATTACGGTTGAATTGCTGAAGGGATAAAATGCATCTGGCTTTTTCATTAGAGCATTTGTTGTTGTAGTAGCGGTGAAAGAGTGTAAGGCAGGAGACATTCTTACTATGTTCGAGCGAGACTATGGAGTTCGCTACAGTTGGATATCCTATTAACCTTGTCGTACGCTTGTGTACCCTATCTAGTAGGTGCAATGTTGTTTTGGCTGCACCTGTCCATATGTGGGCGTTGAACTCGAGTTTGGTGCGTATGTACGCATTATATATTGAGGCCAGATCAAGAGGGGTGTAATATTTCTTGCGTCGTTTAAGGAAACCTAGACATTTCCCTGCATTTTTAGCGATTTCACATATATGTGTTTGTTCCAACGAAGGACGTTAGTAACACACGTACCGAACATGGAAAGTTTTTCGGTTTCGACGATGCAAGTGCCATTCATGGACAATAGCTGTAAATTTTGGTTTTGCTTGGAAGGCAGAAGACAGAATTGCGTCTTGGAAGCATTAAATTTCACTCAATTAGATTTACACCATTTAATTATGCTGACAACGTCGGAATTAAATTAAATTAACATATTTTGTCGTTTTTGTTCCACGTCCGAAGGTGAAGGGCGTGAATATAAGAACGAATATGAAAAGCTGAGGGTACTTTCATCCGCGAAGGAATGGCTTGGATTAGAAGTAGCAGACAAGAGGTCATTAATAAAAATGAGAAAGAGTGTTGGAGCCTTGGGGAACACCAGCATTCCTTAGGTGAGTTGCAGACTTGAAACCGTCAAAAATTACTGGAATTGAGCTTTTCGAAAAGTAAATAGTTTCTCATCTATTGAAGAAGAGTATCGTCGATACCAAAAGCACACATTTTCGACAAAAGGGTGTGATGCCAAACCTTGTCAAATGCCTAGGTGAAACGATCTTGTTTTCGCCAACAAGGTGGATTTATTGGTTCTTCTTTTCGGTGAGATATGACATCAAATCATCAGTGGACATGTTGCTACGAAAACCGTTTTGGCGGTCATCGGGGAGTTTTCGTGATTCAAGATATTTCATATGCTGACGGTTTATCAGCGTTTTCATGACCCTTGAAAGAAGGGATGTAAGTGCAATTGGTAGATAGTTGGAGAGAGAAGAAGATTTGCCTTTTTGGGACAGGCAAGACAAATGCAGTTTTCCATCGACTCAGAAAGAGTCCTGATGAATAGGACAGATTGGAAAGCTTTCGCCGTGATTTTGCTAGCATTGAATAACACCTTTCCAGATTTATAGTGGAGATAACATCGTTACAAGCCGATTTGTGCATGTCAAGATCGATCAATACGCTTGCGACTGTACGAGTACGAAAGAGGATTGGTCCCATGGAATGTTCTAGTGCAGGGGGAGACTGGGCACAATCTGACAGCGTCGAATTGGCTGCAAAATGACATATAGGCTTTATCTGGTTCTATAATAACTATGATAACTCCAAACTCAACAGTGACCTTTCCTAAATCAATATTTTGGAATATATCTACAAAATTCATGCTTTGTCTTGGCAGACTGCATATATATGGGAGATCTAGGTTATCCTTCCCTTTGCCAATTTGCACCACATCTTAGCTTAATCAGTGCTTAACGAAAATTCTTAAGATAGCAGTTAGGTTAGATTGGTGGGTTGATGAGGTATGCGGTGTACGTCTTCCCTCATCACACTTAGGTCAATATAAACACATTATTATGCCTGTTAGGGTCGACTTTTGCGGTTACTTTCTTCATTATCCCAATACTGTCCATTGTTGTTAGTACCTTTCCAGCCATCCAGATGCTGCTACAAACCTGAAAATATTAGAGAGAGGGATTTCGGATGAACCCGGGAGGTAATACAAAAAGGATCTCATTCAAAATTGGCTGAGGCCTGGGCAGTGGCAAATAAAGTGGAGGATATCCTGGTGAAATTTTTCATCTCCACAGCTTCAACAGAGGTCATCATCTATAAGATGCATTTTCAGTTTGTGGCTGTTTAGGAAGTTGTGTCCAGTTAAGATTCCTACTTTAGTCGAAGCAGATTTCCTGTTTCTTTGAAGTAGTTGATGGGTTCTGGCTTTGTCATACTCAGGCCACATCCTTTTGGAAGTTGCACTGGTGGGGAGGGATTACCACTTGTTTTTGGCAAAATTCAGTTTTTTTTTTGTCCCACCAGTGATTTGAGATCACATAACGTAGCAGTTGAGTATGAAAGCCATTAGAACTTCTATAGGCATACGATCTGGTCATTTGCCATTAAGTTTTTTTTAAAGCTCTTCGGCTGGATTTGAATGAGACTTTATTTAATAAGTAAAGTGGTCTATAGCACTTTTTTTGAAAGCATTTAGAGTTTTTACCACGTTCTTCATTCACAGAATGACTACTAATTCCTGTTACCGATGTTATTCTTTGTAGCCGTTGCAGGTGAGAATGGAAGCTTTGAGGCTTATTGTGGGGTTGTTGTAATAGTTTAAAAAACATTCAATATTATAAAATTGTCATAAAACGTTTATCGAATTTGACTTTTGGTATTAGCACGAAATTTTTAGATTGTTGTTGTTGCAAAAATTAACAAAAACACAGAGGTAACTCTTGCTACCTCCAGCTTTCGCAATGAATGCCACATTGTAGTCGAATCCGTAGAGATCGCTGTTTTATTCATTACTAATTGGAATAACGACTCTGTTGTTGGAACCCAGCGCTATTCGTATCCTAACAAGATCCAAAATGCAGATCTAGAAAATCTTACTCTAGAATTATAATCGCAACTTGAGTCAAACTGACTACTTCTTTATTTCTGACGTTCCGTCTATCGACATTGACCATAACCAGTGCAATATTTAATGTCTAGCCGTGTATATTGATAAATAAAAAGTAATTGCCTTACGAATAATGTTTACTGCGCTCAAGATCATGTTAATCTTCTTTTTTACTTTCCATTAGAATCAATACAAACCCATATAATCCATAATCTAACTCTAAGAACAAGTCTCCAGTGTTTTTTTTTTTTTGATTTGTTGTTAAGATTTTCTATGTCATAGTCAGATTTTATCTCCAACTACTTATGGCTAATTCATTCGACCTCCCGGATACACTCCAGAATGTATCCGCGACATTTAAATAATCCTTTTCATTATTAATATCATCTGTTCATAAAAAAAACTTTACATAGATATGTGTATATTTATTGTTAGCTCAAGCACCCGCGCTATCTACCATTAATAATCAATTCATTTGATTAATTCAAGGGTACCCTCGTCTAGCCGCACGCCACGGTCGACGCTCTCTCCTTATAGACGCTGAGTGTGTGAGCTAAATACCAGTTCGAATCGCACTGCTGTCACTTGACAAATTAATCACAGATCATAATAATAATTACCGGCTGTCTAATTAAATTATTTGCATTTCAATTCACCGATCATACACATGCATTCACACAGCCACCGAGTGGAGTAGTCATCAACAACAACATCTGTGCAAAGTTAGAGCGCACAGCAACTGCGATTATCATTGCGACTGCGACAGTTTGTCCAACATGCACGCCAAGTTTGGCCAGTAATTATTTAGCCATATTTTTGTAAGCCATACGCCCCAACTAACCGCTTCGGTCACAATAGTAATTTATAATCCCACCGAAGGAAACACTGTTATACCGGGACAACGTGCTGCACACAAAAGTATCTTCGACGCTCAGGTGAGCTTAGCATCACAGATATACACAGGAAAATCCTAATTGCGTTAAAAATTGCCTGACAGGCATTAACGGACAAAATATTACCAATCGTCTGTTATGCAAATCGCATCGAGATGCCGCGCACCGTCTTGTTGCACTCGTATGAATGCAGAGTGTGTATATTGGTGAGGCTGAAATTTTGTCGTGGATACTAGATTTGCACTAAATACGGCATTTTAGGTCCGATACTATTGTTATTTGGCGCACAGATATATCCATACTGTTTTGGTGGGGGACCTCCAAAGGAGAAAATTTAAAGGGAAATCTATATGGGCGATATCCAATTTGTATCTGTCACAGGCGAGATACATGTTTTGCCGAATCGCAGATATCTCTTTAGCACCCAATTGTGACGGTGATTTTCTATCATTTGGCCGTCATAACGTCCTACGCTGGGGCTTTAAGTCTTTTTTGGTACCTACTCCTTTAGCTAATAACGCGGTTGTATCTTTAAAGTATCTAAAGCCTCAAGGGGATAAAAAGATAAATATCGGAATTTTCTATTATTATTCCACTCGATTTATTTGTAAATTATAATCGTTGTGATTTATGCCGAATAAAAGGGGCAGGCGGGGCTGTCGGCCTCTTGGTCTGAGCAATACAGCGTTGTGTTGTTTCGTTGTCATGTATATAGGGTCACCGACGTAAAATCGATTTAAGTCGCATTTTGCCAATTTGATTTGTTGTTTCTTGCCTTGTGGAGATACTGACTTTTAATTGATGTGAAGTTGTCACTGTGGCGTTAAGGACACAGACCACAATATGAATTGTGGCGTTAGCCTTGCGGGTGTTTTTCTGATTAAAATTTGTTAGCACCGCAGCAGAAGTGCTGACTCAGAATAAGAGTGTTGGCAAATAAATATTTACATAGTCATGTTCAGCACATGTGGAAGTGTATACTGAGCGTCATTTATGTTGGCTATTAGTGTGGAAAAGATAAACATTTATCATTCTCACTGATGTTAAAGTGACTTTAATAGACTGTAGCAGTCATTTCCCATGAAAACATAAGCAGATAATTACTAAAAAAATGAAGAGGACTAGCTTCCCTAAAAAAATGTGAAATTATTACCCTCTTGATGACAGTGATGATCTGGTTGACCCATCGGGTGCCGTAATTCGATAACAAACGACGCGTGCCACAGTACAATAAATAAACTTGAATTGCGTGTCCTGAATGAGTGTGTTGTGCCTATGGGTTTTATGGACATATATTTATTTCCACCGCGTTTCCATTAAAGAAGAAGTCTTTGGCCTCTTTGACCGACATGTGCCCTCATTTAGCACCAAGCTCACTGTCAGAGGGCAACGAGAATTGAATTTTAATATGTTGAGATACTTTTCTGTTTTTTTTTTCCCCCGAAACACTCATTCATCAAATTATGTATTTTTTTTTCTTTTTTGTGCTCGTTTGTCAGTTGCTGCCATATGAGTGAGTAAAAAGTACCTTTTCCCTTGGTAGCGTTTATGTTTAAATTATTTTGCGTGTGTATGGTACTGAATGGGGGTGGAAACGATATACTTTTGCTGTATTTGTTTCTTAATTAATTGAGACGTCAAATGTGGGACTATAACGGACTGAGAATTTTGTTTTTATAATTTGGATTTGCATAATTCTATGCAATATTAGCAATTTTTTATATATTGGCCAAAGTGTTACATATTATGAACATGAGCAATTATTATTATTATAAAAAATGAGGCTTATAAAAATAATTGACAATAATAGTGTCCTCGCAAACAGATGAAAGAGTTGTATAACGAACTGCTTCTGTCTGATTGCTTAGGTATTTGTAATGTAAATATGAATTCTATTGAAACTACAAAAAACATATGATAAAGAAAAGTAGATTGTGAAATAAGCTTTTGTCATTGGGTAACAACATGTGACGAGGATTTGTATTTTAGATAACTCTCAACTAAAAACAAAATTGACAACAATCTTTGCCAACAATCTTTGCCAACTTGATCAAACGCCTTGGAAATATAAAACTGTTTTCTGTGCTTCTCAATAAATCCATAATTCATAGTCCAACTAAATACATGATGTCGTTATAGTACCCTACCGGGTCGGTGTTGTAACGGGTGATCCAAGTAGAGATACTTTTTTCAATAGCCTTTTTTGACAGATCACGTGTGAGTCGTGTCATGCTGTCATGTTATTTTTGTTTAGTATTGTTTGGCATTTCATAATGGAAAGACTTACGCGTGAACAACGTTTACAAATTGTTCAACTTTATTATGAAAATTCACGTTCTGTGAGGAATGTGTTTCGTGCACTTCGCTCAACTTATGGTCAACATAATCGGCCTACTGAGCGTACTATTTACAACACTATCACCCATTTTGAGACCCAGCATTCATTATTGGATAATATTCGACCGAATAGACCACGTCCAGCACGCTGTGAAGAAAATATAGCGGCCGTAGCTGAGAGTGTATACGAAGACCATAGAGAGTCGATTCGGCGCCGTTCGCAGCAACTCGGACTGACGTATGGAACGACTTGGCGCATTTTACGTCGTCGAAAGCGTACAAAATACAGCTTGTGCAACAACTGAAGCCGCTCGACCTTCCCAAGCGACATCGCTTCGCTCTATGGGCTCTTGAAAAGTTCCAAGAAGATCCGACGTTTTCGAGGCAAATTTTGTTTAGCGATGAGGCCCATTTCTGACTCAATGGGTATGAAAACAAACAAAACTGCCGCATTTGGGACGAAGAGCAACCTGAAGAGATTGAAGAACTGCCACTTCATCCAGAAAAAAACTACGGTTTGGTGTGGTTTGTGGGCCGATGGAATCATCGGTCCATATTTCTTTAAAAATAGTTATCGTGCCATGATAACCGACTATTTGATGCCTGAAATTGAAGCTCGTGATCTCGGCGACATTTGGTTTCAGCAAGACGGCGCCACTTCCCACACATCGCATCAATCAATGGACTTATTGAGAGAACATTTCGGTGAGCACATAATTTCACGTTTTGGAACGGTCGATTCGCCACCAAGATCGTGTGCTATCACACCGTTAGACTTTTTCCTGTGGGGATATGTAAAGTCAAAAGCTTATGCCGACAAACCCGCTTCGATTCAGGACTTGGAGGAAAACATCACGCGTGTCATTCGCCAGTTACCAGTCGAAATGCTCGAACGAGTGATCGAAAATTGGACTCAACAGATGGACCATCTGCGACGTAGCAACGGCCAACATTTGATAGACATAATCTTCAAAAAATAAATGCCAAAGAATGTTCTTTCAAATGATAATAGACATTCTCCATTGAATTTGAATTTTCTGTGTTTTTTCTTTAAAAAAGTAGGGAACCTCGAAATGGATCACCCTTTATATATCTCAACTGAATATGTACAATATAGGCATAAGAATGTATGTGTCGGGATGACGATGACGGGCCAAATTAATACAATAAGCTGTTTATCTAAACGTCATACAATATTTTCGTATTCAAAAAGAAAGGCTCCTGAATTAATGTTCAATTTGGCAAAGAAACGTGGCAACATCAAACATTTTAACAATCTCACGAGTATTCCTATACCTTCTCTGCCCATTACAAAACGTTTCCTTTCACTAAAACAATATTCATGTATTTCCTTTCTCAGAATTATATAATTTCACAGAACCAACTAAAACCATCACCCTTTTTCTTTTAGACTTTAGTCACCATTAACATCGATTTCCGTTCACCCGTCATTATCACCGTCGTCAAACAAAAAAATAAGTTCAATATTTACAACAAAATAATGTCATACATCATGTGCGCCATCCATCGGTCTACGGTAAAGAAGACAGACTACAAAGGGAAAAACAATAAATGGAACGAACGCCTTTCTAAAAAAAATCCCGACTGCCTTGTAAAATTAGAATACCGGCAATGTCAATATTTGCACCCGAACAACTCACACTTCCATTCGCAGTCCACAAATATACAACTAACAGCAAAGGCAGACCATAAACTTCATCATCTTCGCATCATCATCGTGTGAACCCGCGAAGACCATAAAAAAGTATCTCAGTTTCTCTGCAAACTCTTAAAAAACAATCTCGCGGGGGATGAAACACTTTGACATTTGATGTCCTCCTAATGTCAACTCAAATACACAAAGTATGAGGTAGGTGAACCAATACGAACTAGGTATGTGCTCTTGAGGTGACATAGATAAACGGCGACTAGACCGTCTAGATCAAAATGTTCGATTCGATTTGCTTGCACGCGTGAGAATGAACTCACCCCTATTGTTTGTCAATCTCAAATTACCGTGAAATTAAATTACGATTCGAACAGTGCGGCCCGGAACCAGAACACCATTTAAGGGCTCATTGGTCTGGGTAACCTTTATGTAAATGCTATTCGCGAACCTGGGGTTCTCGTTTCTCATGCATTCGGCTCTGATGAGAATAAAATGCGACTAATGGAGTAGGAGGTGCAGAGGGCGAAATGTAACTGATCGGCAATCGGGTACCTATAGTGTTTTGGGTGAACAAACGCGACAACAACGCGGACAGACGGTGTTCAGTGAAGCTTAAAAACGCATGGATTCTAATTTGAGCGTATTATTTTGATGGACTACAGGATTTGCGGGTAATTAATTGTTGGACTTTGCTTCTACTGGCTGCGAATCAATGAAGGGGACAATGGGTTTGAGTAGCCACTGCGGTGATGGAATTAAAAAAAGAAAATTTATGTGAGAGTATTTATGACGAGCAATTTGTTGCTTTGTGCGTATTTCTGATATTAGGTGATGTGTGATGGGGCATATAGAATTTTAATAGTGCGTAACGCGAAACGGTTGAATGAAATATCTCCTCCTCTTCGCTCTTCTGCCCAAATGTGCAACAGACAGAGCGATCGATTAATTAATTGTTCGGTGATTCGGGAAGGAATCATAATTTAAAATCACTTGTTGCTGGCATTTAATATTGGCTTATAGATACTTTTAAGTCTGGTGGAATTTTGAAAAGATTTCTATGTGATAAAAATGAGTGAAATCTTATTTTTGTATGAAGCATTACTACACCAAGATCCTGAAGGATTGTCACTTCCAAAAATAATTAGGTGGGTTTAGGAAAAGCCTATATTACACAATGTATTACATTAAGTTACAAAAACTTTAAGTTCACTAAATGGCAGACTACTATGTACTTCACCCAGCCGATGGCCTCAGTCGCCAGTGTTGTTAAGTGTCTGTAGTTCGATGCATTCATGTGCGAATTACTGTGATGTCAATGTCAATATGTACTTCAGTTGACTTTGTGGCTCTCCCAAAATTTGAATAGGCTCTGCAGTGGCCCCGATACATTTCCCCGGAGTCTAAATGTAACCTACTACTCTACTCAAGAATTTTAAAATCCTTCACGAGAGGCTGGGATAGGTATTTCTCTTAGCATGCAACAGCTGTGTGTCACGCAGGCAAACGCTCGACTAAGCTCTACGTAACTATTCGTGCCAAATACATTAAAGGTAACGCGAAAAATTAAAATTAAAAGTTTAATAACCTTTAAGCATACCGCGTGCTCTGTATCTGAATTACGATATACAATCCTCACTTGTTGTCAAAGGGATGTAAACTTATCTCTTCTTAAAGCTGTCCTCAATCTGTCACGCAATAAAGGCTCACCTAGTCATTATTTCCTGTACAAAGTTTCATGTAATGATTCCTACTTGTAGCCGTGGTTCAAATACCTTAGCTCTTCTCTGACCTCACCCTTTATTATACCTTAGAACTTTATTCCACACATTTGACAAAAGAAATTAAGAATTCCAAAGACTATTGAAGTGAAACTTCTTTTGGGACGGTGTGAATTGGGTTTTATGAAACATAAAAACATCACCATGACGGTGTTATGATGCAGTCCTAAATCAAAGTACTAACCAAAACCGATGCTGCTTGATGTCGGTGATCGCGAGTTGTTGGTTTACTCTGTTTGTTTCAAGTGAAACTTATTTTCGGACGGCTGTGTTGTGGCTGTTTGATCGTGTGTATTGAATAGACCTGTAAAGGTAACGACAAAGTAAATACCTGTATATATTGGGTACTTTTACACAGACTACCCGTTACTTTCGTTACTTTCGTAGGTTTCATACAAATCATATCATTTACATTTTAAAGCATGTATGTACTCAGTACTCAGAGACCAGGGTACGTTAGCAACTCAGCACAACACGGAGCTACTCATACGTTCTCAACGGTTAGGTCACTCAGAAGAAAAGTCTATCACGTATACATTGACAAACATACAACAAGGTTAAAATTAAAACAAATTTTCCTCGTACTTCTACGAACCGAACCGCAAACATGTGGAATATTGCGAGTAACGAAATCAAAACATACGATTAAGGAATTTCATGCGAAACGTGTGAAAGTAACGAAACTAAGTTGACAGTAACGATTCGGTACTTCGAGTCGTAACGAATACCCGTTACTCAGTAACGAATACATACGGTTTGCTACGGCATTAGTATTGAACTGATGGAATTGTAACAAAGGCAATACATACGTTGGTGCGCAAAAACAGGGATAAGAAATGGTTGGAGAAAGGACTTAGGTGCACCGATATGCACCAAGAAATTGCCAATAAGTAAATTTTAGTACGTTGGATTATGTGTGAACAAGCTCAAATTATGAAACTCATCGATGAGTCCAGGAAAGCAATATCCATTGTTGTGAGGAATCAAATGAATGTTGCTAGATATATGGATGCGACATTTGGTAACAAGTATGACGTAGGTGGCTAAAATAGCCATTTCCCTCTGAATGTTGAAATGACAGCTGATATCGTTTTAGCGAAGGTGTGAGTCTGACGTCTGGAGTCTGTAATTGAAGTTTGAATTCAAATAGTTAGATTTGATTGAGTTTTCGATGTGTGTATGATTAGTGATAATGATGTTTTTCTGGAATTGGAGTGTTGCCTTCAGGAAGGACGGTTTTTTTCATATGACGACATTTTTAAAACGAGATGCTAAATATCGAGAACACCTCTAACGTTTGTTGGTGTAAATACAAATTACGATTCTTTGAAAAGGATGGATTGGACGAAAAAGTCTGCAAGTGGAAGAAGAAAATTGGTATCTGCTCTGATTTGGGTACAATTACGTGTTCAGATTTGATGATTTAGGTATTCAGTTGTATAACGCTTTTATTGATATTTGGGAGTCTTTGCGAAAGGTGGAGCGTGTAGCTTTGGTTGGGTTTTGTGCGATGCTCACAATAGGGACAGAATATCTTCACACTGGAGATCTTGCAGAAAATACTAATTGCGATATTCGTATGATTGTTTTTTTTTTGAAGTGATACCTATTTTTGGGACGTTGTGAGTTCGATTAAATGAATCGAAAAGGTGTAACGAAAAAGAGATCACGGAAGACAAGCAGCGTCGGTCGCGGTTAGTACTTAGATATGGTAACGCTTGGGAACTCCACGTGTTGTTGGTTATTAGAAGAGAATGAGATGAGCTCAACTGGCATAAAACCGGTTTTGTAGGCTTGGTAACTGAGGTTTGGGGTATAGTTGAAATTCGTCAACCTAGGTTATACGGTAGAAAAAGGTTGAAAACTAATCAAAACACAATTTTCACCAATTTAAGTCTAAACAAAATTGTATGTCATTCGGTTTCCATGCGCGTTTTGTATATAACTCTCATATAAACCCAAGTGCTAATATGAATTTTCAAAAGGTACCCAAGGCAAATGTCAATATGTCTTATGGTATCTTAACGATTGTTCGGTTTTTTTAGTCATAAGTACTATTACAAAACAAGATATATAAAGAAAGGTTGCCATTTTCCAATAGTTATTAAGTTTTAGATATATTCATGAAGGTTTAAATGTTTTCCTATCATTTTTATCAAATAATCATATCACACATTTTTTCCTACATTCTTGTGAATAAATCAATTGGAATATACACACGCATACAAATGATGCATACCGATGATTTACCTTCTGCAGACATTGATGCTCTCAAGTTTGGGACAGTGTTGCGATGGTGGTGATTATCAATTGATAAGAAATTCTTCTTGTTTTGATGTGGCAGCATGATATGCGCACGTGGAAAGGCGGCCGCTCCGTGGTCAGAGAAAGCGATTGTGTATGGTTTCTTAGGGCAGCAGGGTCCTCATAAGCGAGATCAAGTGATTCGCTTATTGATAAGATCGGCGCTTGTATCAGTGCTTAAATGCACGATCGGATATACATTTAATTTATCGGCCGACGGTTAGGAGTGGGATTGATTTGCCGATCAAAAAGAATGTGGAGATAACAACACAATAAATCTCTGCTCTGCACCCCAAATGCAACCGACAAGATGTGTTTAATCTGAGAGAAAATGTATCTGTGGAATGCGTAATATTTACCATAACTAATTATTTATGCAATTTTGTCCAGCGTTTTTTTGAGTTTTTTTTATGGATGGATCACCTAATGAAAGAACGCACTACCACAGTGGTAGCGAACTCTCGAGTCTAGCAAATAAAAAAAAATACAATTGTTTGGGAGCAACAGGCTCGTTAGTACCCAAGGCCTAGCATTTTCCCAACATTCATGTGTGCGTGTGTACTTCTTACAAGATGGCGGAAGCTCCTGTTTTATGCCGACTCCGAAAGGCGAAGTTGAGAGAAGCTATTCTTGACTATTGATACTACTCGGATGGTTTGTCAGATCATCACGAGAGGAGGGGCCAGTGAAAATTAATTAATGTGTTGCTACTGCCGGAAATCGAGGCCAGACCTTCTGCTCGGCAGTTCATCACACTAATTACCGAGCATGTGGCACTGGGCGTAAAAAAAACGAAAGAATATTATGCGGAATTCGATATTGGGTGGAAACAGAATTTGCTGCCATAGAATATAGCCAATATGAAATATAGCTGCACGTTAAAAATTATTTTGTTGCATTGAATGTCAGAAGTATTTTCTGATGATTCTGGTACTCTTATAAAAGTAGCATAGCATAATCCACTGCTTAAAAAATCGATGAGCAAATTGTTTGCTGACAGTAAAAGTAGCCCTCTCTCAAAATTAAGCATATTAACCTAAAGAAACAAATTAAGAACAGACATCGCAAAAGCCCGTTAACTTTTAAACTCGGAATATTGAAGCTATTGATACAAATAATCTCTGATGATAAATTGACCAACAGAGTCAAACACAATCAACTTTAAATCAACAAAAATATTACTTGCTATTATATTTTCTAATTCTTTGAACTTATTTATTGTTATTTCTGTCAGGTTTGACATAGATATATTTGAGTAATAATTTATAATTAAGAACTAAAAAGCAATGACTAAATAATTACCCAACTTGCAGATAAGGCTTTGAAAAACCATTGAATGTACATGATTTTCAAAGTATTTTTTTACTGAAAAGGTACCTATCCGCCTTTTCCAACTCCTTTTTTCAACTATTCAATAATAATATTTCTGAAATCAACATAAAAATGATGGGATAGTTGTAAACATAATTTGCTGCAATGTCCCTAGGATACATCTTCATCTTGGATATCAACTTCTATGATCAGTTTGTATAAGTGTGTCTTAAAAGTTCGTTGCAAGTTGTTACACTCAAATTTGGATCAAATATTTAAAATTTTTATTGTAATCGATAAATACGCCTTTGCCATTTACGTTTAAAGACAATTTCAAGTAAATTTTGTCCGCGGCTCTGTTTCAAATGGTAGGAAAGTACAATTTTGATTCACTTTTCGAGCATTTCGGCCTGAATTATACGAATAACGCGTGTTATGTTCGACTTGCCCACATAGACTAACGACTTTACATAACCCCAAAAGAAATAATCAAGAGGCGTTAAATCGCATGATCTTGGCGGCCAACTCACAGGGCCATTTCGAGAGGTAAGCTGCTCACCAAATTCATCCTTCAACATTTCCATTGTTTCACGAGCTGTGTGGCATCTGGCATGTGGTACCGTCTTGATGAAATCAAATGTCAACCAAATTCAACTCAGCCAACTGGGGCAAAAAAAAAGTCCCGTATCATGGCTCGTTATCATTCGCCGTTGAAGGTAACGTTTCTTCCAGGGTCGCCTTTGAAGAAAAATGGACCGATGATGCCACCGGCCCATAAACCACACCAAACTGTCGTTTTTTTCGGGATGCATCGGTAATTCTTGTATAGCGTGTGGCTGTTCATTACTGCACATGTGAGAGTTTTACTATTTACGTATCCGTTAAACCAGAAATGAGCCTCATCGCTGAACACAATTTTTAACAATAACACAGCGGATTTTCATGGAGCTGTTTTAAGTCCCATTCACAAAAAATTAGACATTGAGGTAGGTCATTCGGCTCAATTTTTGTACAAGTTGAATCTTATAGGCTTTCAAACCCAAAGCGACACGTAAAACCTTCCATGTGGTTGAGTAACGCATGCCCAATTGCTGAGAACGGCAACGAATTGACATTTCACGATTTTCATTAACATTTGCCGCAACGACTGCAATATTCTCGATGGTTAAATGTCCAGCAAAGTAAATTTCGTACGAAATTTGGTGATAACAACACGAATTGTTGATTCACCAGGTCAATTATGTGGACCATGATATGGTCGTAACAAACGGTGCACATTTTTCACGGAGCACGAATTTTGATAATAAATTTCAATAATATGCAATCGTTGTTCGTTTTTAAGTCTTTCCATTATTAAATGGCAGAGTATACTGAAAACTTTTCACTTTGACAGATGATGTTTGGATGCCATTACTAACCAATGCTGAGAGCCTGAAAAACGTAACTCTTAAAACATCACCCGTTATTAGAAGAGATTTTAACCGGTTAAAAAATGAACTTATTCGATTTGACGAATAAAGTCAGTGTATAAAAAATTAGATGTGCCTTCCAGGGTTAACAGTCAACCTTACTACGTCATGTCCCATACTTCATTACTATTTGGATAGTCTGTTCCGAAAGACAGATTTTAGAAACGCATTTGTAAAAGTGAAATTTAAAAGTATGTGGCCTTAGTGTCAAACTATAATTTTGTAAATGTGTACAGTTCACTAGTTGGCTACCTTTTTTTGATATTTCTAAATGCAATACCTGAGCAATATAAAATAGAAAAATTATTTACGATATCTAAGATATATCAGTTGCAACTCTGTTTTCATTAGCCAATATACCATTGTGAGCCATAAAAACAGAGCTACATCTGAAAAATTTTACTTAATCTTCAATCTCCGGAGCACGGCAATTGGTTAGTAACCCACAAACGGTGTTAACTTCGCTTGTTTCTGGCAGATAATGTGAAGTACACTTAACGTGACACAGCTCTTATTTCACGGTGTGCCTACCCACATTATCAGGACCATAGAAAAGTGTTGGGGTACACTCCCATATTTCAAAAATCGTGTGTTAGGCACGAACTTCATCCTTGGTAAGGACCAAGGTCTACCTACATCTCTTGCCACCACCAACTTTAGAATACCATACATTCCCGCATTTGGGTAACCACCAGCCACAACGATACTCCCACCAGTGGGCATACCTCTCAATTAGGCTAAGACAAGACTTAGGGGCTCCTGATTCCCGTGGTACCATGCTATAGTCTATTGTGAAACTCGGCACGATCTTCCTTATGGATCCCACAACAAAACCCAGTTCGGTATCTCATAAGTTACTAAGTCACTTCTAAGCAGATAAGTTATCTGCAGCAACAACAAGTAGCTTTCCAACCTCATGTGCCATTAAACTCCAATACTTGTTTATTGAACACACTGTTTTATAAAACTTGTTCATTTTGCAAAAGAGCCTGACTGCATAGCCTTTTCGAATAAAAATGATTTTTACGGCAAGTTTTAGTAGCCAGATGGAGGCGGACCTACATGAAGACGGTTTGGATTGGTTCACGATGGGCTTTTACACTAAACTGAATGAACGAAATTTAGCTTTACCGCGGCTCCCTTTATTTACCATCCGAGGACCCACCCAGTAGGTGCCCAAACCTGAACTGTTTCGGACAATGAAAAATATACGTAACAATAAAAAGCCTAGAAGACTCAGTGGCTCTGAGGTAAGTGCAAGAAACTTATTAGTATTTTCATTAGAAAACACAGACAGGCTAAGCCCAGGCTAAACCCAGGCTTGTTGCTCTTAGAAAGAAGTATTTTTTAAATATTAATATATTTATAAATAGTCATAGCTTTCCATTTGATAGTCAATTTAACCATGGAAATCTGTTTTATCAACTTGAAATATTCGAAAAAATAGGAAACCGTTAACCTGTGAAATGTGTCGGCTATAAAGTGTACATCGAAAGATTTTGGGGACTACTACAACGTACAGCCTAATGGGAATCTGTAATAACAACCCAAATAGAAAGATACCCCATATAAAAAAGTAAAATCGTTTCTTGAGAACACAATGTATCTTCTCACATATTCCACAATCTTAATAATTATATAATACCCACTTCCATTCTAATAACACATTTTTGTTTTCGAATCCTTTTAGTTAAATTTCCATGTGAGCATCCCCTTCTATCCTCGTTTTATTATTCATTCACAAAAATCAACCAATTTATACCATAATACCTACGCAAAGATGTTCTCATACCCTACTAGCTAGCGTTTACCTTCAACATCCAGGTGGCACAGAGGAAAAAACGTGCATAACGAAAAAACACACGATCAATTAATTGAAAATAAAAAAATAACACAAGCTAAAACAAGTATCTGCGGGGAGCCCTTAAGTCATTGATACTCCATGGTCTCGCGAATGGTTATGAGTCTTGATCGGAACATGAACAAACATCGGATACACAACACACTGCTTAACATATATTTAGCGATGAGATAACATCTTGAATAATTATCGGAATGTATCTGGTTTGGATTTTTTGTTCAGTTGTTTTATGACCCGTAGGATCTTTGTAGACCAAAAGAGCGATGACTTTGGTGACAACATACGGAAAATAAAACCAGATAACTATTCTCTTTCGTAATACTACGTATGCCTGGCAGCACAGCTTGTCTTTACATATTTATGACTATTTGATAAAAGTCTAATAAATCAGCGGCTTATTACTCACAATCAAACTTCAAATCCCAGTTGCAACGACCTTTGACAGTCGATACCGTACAAAGCTATGCCGCCAACATCACATTGGCGAAATTGAAAATTTACATTCATACAGCTACTCGCACCAATCAAACTGCCCACCCGCCAAAAACTCCTTGGTGACCTGCTTCAACCAAAATAGGTCCAACATATTCCGTCCGGAATATACGTCCCGACATTATTAATCATCTCTAAACCGGGCAGTATGCGCTGTGCTGCCGTCCGCAAAACGCAATAATAATTGGGCAACCGCTGCGAAAATGCATTCGCTTCGAAAGTTAAGTATGCGCGAGATGTATCTGCATCTGTATCTGTGTGTGTCTCTATTGAGGGTTAGCGAGGTGTTATGCATCCACAAGTCAGACATATTGCCTTGCATTAGATTGGACAGCCAGACAAACGAGCTACCCGCTCTAACAAATGTCCCCACGGATGGTTGCAGTCCAGAGGATGCAAAGCGAGGTGCGATTTCCATTAGAATCAAAAATTGGTAATCGACAGACGTACATATATGAGATGCAACAGCATCTCTATGCAGCGCAATCCTCCTCCACTTGGCGGCGACCGGTACCCGTGTAATGCGTCTGTGCGACTGCGCAGCTACCCAAGATTCAATTTTACCATACGAGATGCGAGTGACTGTAGCGGCGGCATTGCCACGGAATTGATATCTCATTTTCATTTCACACTTAAATCATTTGCGCCTTTGGCTTCCTTTGGCCGCAACAGACACCGGCCACCACCAGGGCAACCAGCATAAATTGGAAAACTATTTCGACTGACATATAGCGGGGGGAAAATGCTGCCGGCGGCATTGGACAGAACAGCAACGAACGCGGTACATGTCCAAAGTGGTGCGGTGTGGATGATGGAGAACCATAAATCGCTCGCACGATGAGATTCCCATAATCGATCGAGGAGAGGTGATATGCAAAAGAAGTCCGTTTTTGGTCGGGTGCGGTAGGAAGAGGAAGCAATTGGTATGCGTTGGATGCGAGCCCACGTTAGACGAGGCGGATAATTGGATAAATGGATAATTGAAAAGGTTCCGAGGGATTTATTTGATTTAAGTTGGTTGTTGTCTTTTGTAGAACCAGATGCGGGCGGAAAAATTACCTCAAATTAGGTTTATCTATAGCAATGATTTTTTATGTCTAATGAGACAAGAGTTAAGGAAGCGATCCAACTAGCTTTAGATAGGTTAATGATCTTGTGTCGGATATTCTCGAACGCTTTTCGTTATTTATTAACCGTAGCTCGAACTTGTTGTAAGGATTTATCTTTATATGAAACAAGCTCGAAATTACATTAGGAAATTAGTGGAATTGTGTAGCTTATGAATTTTTAGATGAAGTTGTATTCGCAAATAAAAAAAAGCGATTGATAAAGGTATCTGTAATAGATACAAGGAGTTATAAAGAAAATATGGTGATAACTTTCGGTTTGTGAATGACGATTTTGTAATTAGTACAGGGTGTCCGCCGGGAAGGTATACTACTTTGTTTTGTCGCCATTTTGGTAAACATTAGTGTTGATAGTTCATATTTGGCAGTCGTGAAGTAGACACGTGGCAAATTTATTTTTGGAAAAATATTCGATAAGCCAACGTGTTTAAATCATTAAAACATTTTATCGAAATCGATCATCGATTACTTTGACGTTGAGAAAGTTATGTGGAATTTTTGGGAGAAACAAAGTGCCAACCAAATGTACAATTTATCGTGTAGTGAATGATTTCGAAGAAAGAGGGTCTGTAGGTGATAGGCCCAAGCATGCTGAAAACTTTACTGCTGCTCAAGGAAGTGTTCAAAACTATCCATCAACCTCATTTCGACGCCGTGCTCAGGAGCTTGGTTTTCAAAGTACAACTTTGGCCACAATTTAACGCAAGGATTTGCATTTGTTTCCATTTAAGATTCAGTTGACACAAGAGCTTCTTCCACAAGACCATTTACGTCGCCGTACATATGCCAATTGGATGTTACAGCTAGCCCATGACAACCTCGGTTTTCATGAAAAAATCATAATGAGTGACTAGCCACATCTTCATTTGAATGGATATGTGAATAAACAGAATATTCGGTTCTGGGCAATGGAAAACCCTCAAGTTATTCATCAGTCACCTTGGCATCCATTAAAAGTTACAGTCTGGTGTGCAATTTGGCCAGGATGAATCATTGGACCTTACTTCTTTGAAAATGAAAACGGCGTAACGGTAACTGTGAATGGGGGGCGATATCGTGATATGATTGAAAACTTTTTAACGCCGCAACTGCATGCTTTAGGCTTGATTACCATGTGGTATCAACAAGACGGTGCCACATCGCATACAGCCAGGATTTCTATGGAATTACTGCGAGACCTCTTTCCAAAACAAGTTTTTTCAAGAAATGATGATGTTGATTGTCCTCCACGATCGCCTGATTTGACTGCTCCGGACTTCCTTTTGTAGAGAAATCTGAAAAGCACGGTTTATGCAAACAAACCAGAAACGCTTGAGCAACTCAAACAAAATATTCGTGATGATATTAATGAAATACCGCGTGAAATTTGTGAGAATGTAATAAAAAATGTGCTCAAATGGACTCGCATTTGTGAGATTAAAAGAGGCGGACATTTACCTAATATTGTATTGCATACATAAATGCCGACGTTATAAAAAATATTTATTAATATCAGATTCATTCTCTTTCGTTTAATCAAAAATTATAAACATACAAAGTTGTAAACTTTCCCGGCGGGCACCCTGTATTTGTTCCTCGCAAGGACAATTGATTTGGGGATAACCTTCTTACTATTGAACTCTTTTAAGTTGTCAAATTTTGGCCTAAAAATATTTATAGTCATACGAAATTTATTATTTGCCCTTATTCAAAATAATTATTTCCAAGGAATCGGGTTACACTAAGCTGCATACTCATCTGATTCGTATAACCTATTACCCTAAATGCTAAGATTTCCATCAACAGGCAAATAAAGATAATCCCCTATTAGTAGGGAGATATAAATAAAAAACCTTTCAACATTCCGAATAAACCTATTGCTGAATCAAAATTTTTAATCTTTCCATATCGCACTGCACTTTAGATAAATCTCCTTTGCGGGTTGGCCAACCTCCTCCAATCCTCCAATTTCCACAGAATGACCCGTGAATAATTTAATACCATAACGCTCGCATACAGTCCCATACTTTTATGCATCTAATTACCAGGTATCTTGACACGAATATCTTTCATATCGAATTGTAGACATTCTTGTAGCGGGCAAATGCACCTAAAATTAAAGCGGCCGCCTCGAGCGCAAACTACAAAACTTTGTTAACATGTCGTCAACGCCGCCATGGGAATTCGAATACACCCCGATCGACAGAAGGAGAAATATTTTTAGTTGAAAAATCGATTTTACTGCATAGATATACGCTCAAGAGTGCAAAATAATAGACGTACTTATATTGATACACACATGCCGCCTACACCATTATCATATTCGACAAGAACGCTGCACTACGGTGTATGGTGGTTTGTGGAAAATGGCACTTTGCGATTGCATATCGCTCGCTCTGTGTGAACGATCGCACATTAAGATACGAAGAACCATCCATATTGGGGTACATCCCCGCTCGTTCATCGAAATCAATTTATGACTAATTCCATCTGCAAATGGAATACTGTAACCATACGCAGGGAACCACTTAATTATGTGCGATTGCGATTGCGAACGCGCCACCAACACATTTCGCACACCAGCGATTATTTTAGGTGTAACATCGTCCTACTGATGAGCGCGTTCTATTCAACGAAGGTAGATACCGGTGCAAATGGATGGCACTATGGCAGATGAGTGCGCTCGCTGGTTGAGATGGTTGAATGGAAAATATCTATGCATCTTATGCACTCATCATCGCATCGTCTCTATATGATGAAGGAGATGAGTGGTACATGAAGTGGTAGCCCACGCTCTAACAATTCTATTAACCATGTTTGGCTATCGTTTGCCGTTTATCGCTCGTTCCGCTCCCTAATAATTGCGCAAAGAAACAAAACAGCAATTCTGGATGGAATCGTTGGATGCCCGTGAGAACGGGTACCGGAGGGGAGATTATTAATATTTAGCCATAGGGGTAGAGTTGGGCTGAATATAAGCTGCGGCACAGGAGAATTATGTCTGCCATTAGTTTGAATCAATGAGGTGTTTTGTACAGCGTCTCATTTGCCGGTGCGAAATGAATTGCAATCAATTGAAAATATACCGCCTCTGCGTTTTCATATAGAATTGGGTTATGTTATGATGAGATGCGATGCAATGATTTTGACTTTAAGCTGATGAGGTGTGTGTGTTTGGAATGGTTCTATAATACTAAGAGGAAGCTTTGAAAATGAGCTGTTGGAGGTTTAATTGGCATTTGAAGGCGCTTATTGCTGAAAGGTGTTCCCACGACTAGACGATGGTGATGACAAACAGGCAATGATATGTGCGGGGGATGCGTGCCATTTGTTTGTCTCGGGTATATTACATGAGGAATTGCACTGGTCCAGGAGTGTTGCAAAATTAACCAACGGTAGGTATAGCTGGTGGTCATCAATTATGATGCAATTTAAATAAACTTTTGAGTTTTCTTTCCTTTTGTAATCATTTTAAGAAGTTTCGATAGCTAGGTCATAACAAGGGAACGAATAGTTTGGTTCAGTTTGGCAAATTTGAAGAATCAAAAATGAATTGTTGTGTGATGAAAATATTGCAAATACATTTTTTTTGTTTATTTGTTGGATGACCTCAATTGTTAAATTACATTATTACCTTTTCGTGTCCTCTAATATAAATCTTTTTTTTTTTGTTCATTAAACAATAGGTTTTGTAACCTCACAATTTTTCAAAATTCTGACAAATATTTTGTATAATTACTTTTTTCATGAATGATGTTAAAATCATTTCCCAAATTTGGAGTGCCTATGAAAAGTATATACCAAATGTTTTGAACATTAAGAGTTCGTCCTGACCTGATTGAGCAAAAAGCTTTAGTTTTGGATTTTTAAAGAAATATTGAGAATATTGATATCAACCTGAGCTTCTTAGCTAAATTTTAGGTTCTGAAGGAGTGACTTTGATTGACTTCCGAACAAAAATGCTCGAATATGGGTACAGATCTATTTTTGTCCAGGGATGAGCTAGGTATAACACTAATGCGAACCCAATATGAATAAAGATATCCGGTACTGCAAAATAAATGCAGAAATTGAAAACAATATGATGCACCTGTTAAAGCGTAACAAGCAAACTATTAATATTACAGTTTATGACCGGGATGCCAAAGGATTTTTTTTAGTTTTCGTATTGAATACGAGTTTCTTAATATTTTTTTCTAAAAAAAATTACGTATATGTGCCGTGATATTACGTCGAACTCCAAAATTGGGCGTTATTTCAAAGTGAAATAATGCCGAACGTTGCTTGTGAAATAAATAGCCGAATTCAACGAGAGTGGGGTTCTTAACATGCTCCCGCACGCGTATTCAAAGTTTGCATACAGCCAAACTCGCACTCGGATGTATTGTAAATTATGAACTCCCCTGCTTGGGCTAGCTGCTGGATTTGGGTTGGGTGCGAAATTGGATGTATATGCAAAGTGAAATAACACCGACTTTTGAAATTAAGCGTTATATCACGGCACCTTGTATATATTCAATGGAATGGAGAATTAAAAATAACAGCAAAGCGTTTTAGGTTTTTATGAATTAAAAACTGCGGAACTGCAGATATTACTATTGGTATTGAATATTAAGGGGTTCCATAGATAATGTTCAATCATCCTGCGAACTGTTTGCCTCATATTTTCAAACAAATTGTTTAGATGACATATTTTGTGCTTTTCTAAACCAATACTATGGTATTTCTCCTATCACGGACTTGGCAATACTTCCCCTACCAGAAGATAAGTGTATTGACAACATTTCAATTTCAAAACGTAGTTCATGTCTCTCGATTCCTCTAACATTGATTTTTAATTTATCTCTTTCGGCATTTAAAGCCCATAGGGTTAAATTTCAAAAAAAAAACAAAGACTACGCGAAGCTTATTTGTTTTTCGAAATGGAAATAAGTCCCGCGGCTGTTAATGCCTTTTGCTTGTGGTGTTTTTTTTACATTGCATGCATTAAACCTCGCATGCAACCCAAATTCAACAGTGAGCCCAAACAGGGGTCTTTTGCCTAGCCGGGCGATTGGCATACTCCTAAACTTGAACGGATTGACAGTTTGAAGTGGCAATAACAGCAGCAGATGTTAATGTTTTTTTGTAGCGGGGCTTATTTTCATTCCGAAAGGTATAAGCCCCGCGAAGAAATACTTTTATTTTTATAAAGGTAACGATATCAACCTATGAACATGGATTTTTGAAAGGCAGGTCCACAGTAATTTGTTTAAAATAGTGTACTAATTTTGCCTTAACGGCAATAGAAGAAGTTCACATATTGAAATCATCTATACAGATTTCGTTAAGGCTTTTGTTAGCGTAGACAACAAATTTCCTACACTTGGACAGTGAACTGTGGAATACATCTTACCTAGGTAGTAGCAAAAATTATGAAATCATACAGACGACGAATTGAGAACAAAAAATCAACTTTTGCTCACCGGCTTCATGGTACGGACGGGCGAGGTGCACGTGCACACATGAGAAATGAGATCAAAACATATGGCAGTCTATGCCAGTACGACCCGCCATAGAACAATTTCTCTTGTATGCAGTGCGTCATCTGTATAACATTATAATATTTAATAGAATAAAGCAGTTGATTAGAATAGGAAATACATTTTCGAAGCAATTTCAAGCAAAGTCCGGTGTTCCTTAGGGAGGTCACTTGGGACCCTCGTTGTTTGCATTATTTGTGATCGATATAGATTCAAAGGTGTCTTTCTGCAAGTGAATGGGGTTTTCAGATGACTCGAAGTATTCTTGTAGAATCTATTCCGTAGCCGATTGCCAGAAGCTACAGGCTTATAACTACGGATTGGTGTAATTGTAATGAGTTGCAAATAAACTTAGGGAAATATAAGGTTTCGTCATTTGTTCGCGTTATTCGATCTTTATTATATGGTTACTCCATAGATGGGCACTTTGTAAAGGGAGTTGAGGAAATTGGGCGTTACATTTGACTCGAAATGAAATTTCAATATACAGATATAGAAATTACGATATCACAAGCGAATTATCTCCTTATGGATTTATTAAAAGGAACAGAAAGGATACAAATCCTTAAAACCTTGCACTGTTGTTTAGTACGATCAATTGTAGAATACAGTTCTATTGTTTTGTCACCTGCTTATCAGGTGCATATTAATCGGATTGAAAGTATGCAAAAGTATTATTCAAGATATTGCCTTCAGTATGAGTCAGTATAAATGTCCAGTTATGTAAAGAAATGTCGTATAATAGACTTGAAGTCCCTGGAGACATAACTATTCAGGACATAAAGTTTATAAAAAAACATCGATTCTGCGGAAGAATGAGTTCAATGAGAAAATGAGAAAAACAGCAACACTATAAACAGCCAGGTCAGAATGGCACGGAATGAATAAACGGCCTGCTGTCCCAGGCGAACCTAGACAAGCTGCTTCGACATATTCGGACAACAGGTTGTCTAGGAATTTCAAGGGTTAGTCAGGCCCCTTGAACAGAGCTGGTGGCGGATGAAACGAAAGGCCAACGGCAGCGCTCAATCCCGTAGTGGATACTGATGGCCCCGTGTCCTAGGGGTATATATTAAATTGGAACTGGCCCTCCAGGTTGGGGGTTGTGCCTTGGGTTAACTACCCAAGCATGGAAAAATCTAGTGGTTACAAAGCAACCAATAGCCTCGGAAAGGACGGATTTTATTGTTGACGACACGGCTAAACGAAAAAAGGACAACGACGTTCGTATCTGCACCTGGAATGTGAGAACATTAAACAGGAGAGGTGCAAGCGAACAACTAGCGGAAACCCTTAACTGCTATAAAGCAGACATTACTGCCATCCAGGAATTACGATGGGATGGGCCGGGCAAAAAGAGGATGAAAAACTGTGACATCGACTACGGATCGTGTTATAATGAGCAGAAACCGCGACTATTCGGATGCGGATTTGTTATAAGTGCCAGACTTAGGCAAGAAGTCTTATGTTTCCAAGACATTAGCGAACGCATTGTAACGATCCGCATCAAGGCCAAATTCGCCAACATTAGCCTTATATGCGCTCACGCCCCAACGGAGGAAAAAGATGATATATAGCTAAGGACTGCTTCTATGATCTCCTTGACAAAACCTATGAGCAACTACCGAAGTACGATGTTAAAATCGTGCTGGGAGATTTTAACGCAAAGGTAGGAAGAGGAGACATCTTTAGCAGTATTGTCGGAAACGATAGCCTACACGACAACACGTCTGGTAACGGACTTAGGCTAATTGACTTCGCTACGGAACGAAATGCCACTATAGCCAGCACACGGCTTCCTCACCTCGATATCCATGAGGGCACATGGCGGTCTCTAGATCAACGAACGGTCTATCAAATTGATCACACAGCAATAGGCAAGAGGCACGCATCCAGTGGTTTGGATGTCCGAACATTCCGAGGCGCTAACATCGACTCGGACCACTACCTTGTTGCAGCCAATGTTAGAATGCGGACATCCGCTTCGCCACAACAATCCAGAAATACTGTAAAAAAATTTAATGTCGAAAGACTGCAACCGCAAGAGACCGCCAAGACCTTCGCGCAACTGGGATACCTTTCGATCAACACCATACCACCAGCATCGAATGTCGAAGAACAATGGCAACGATGCCAACAAGCCATTAGATCAGCCGCAACTGATGTGCTAGGTTTCACGCGTCCACCAGCAGGAAACCCCTGATTTTATGAGGAATGCCGACAGATGCTCGCAGCCAAGAACGAGGCCTACAAGGCTGAGCTGCAGGTGAAGACGAGAGCTGCGGTTGAGCTCTATAGACAGAGAAGAAGGAAAGAACACCGGCTTTTTAGAAAGAAGAAAAAAGAGGAAGAAGAGCGCGCGATTGAGGATATAGAGAGGTGACACTTAAGGAAAAATGTTCTCAAGATTTACCAAAGTGTAAAACGTCAAAGCCAAGGATACAAGGCTCGAACAGATTCCTGTCGAGATGAACAAGGAAATATCGTAGTTGAAACACAGTCTATGCTGAGGATATGAAAGAACCACTTCTGTAGACTGTTAAACGGCGATAACGAACAACATTCCATTCAATATTGGCAACGACAGCGAAAGCTGCCAACCACCCTACCTGAGTGAAGTGAGGATTGCAATATCTAAACTGAAGCTTAATAAGGCTGCCGGAAATGACGCCCTTCCCGCCGAGCTTTATAAAGCCGGCGAAGATGACTTGGTAAGTAACATCCACCAACTCATAAGCCGAATCTGGTCGGAAAAAATTATGACCCTCTAAACTGCGCCAACTCCAGAGGTATAAGTCTCCTCAACATCGCCTACAAAATTCTATCTGCCGTAATATGTGAACGCCTGAAGCCGTTTACCAACAACCTTATCGGCCCTTATCAGAAAACGAAGAATTACTCTCGCCAACCGCTGTTTCTGCGGGCTAAGAAGGCAAATCAGTAGTAAAGCCCTCACTCGAACTATTAAGGAGATCTTATATAAGACCCTGATCATCCCAGTCCTGCTCTACGGCGCTGAAGCATGGACCGTCTCAAAAGCGGATGAAGAAATCCTTGGTCGATTTGAGAGGAAATTTACATAAACTGTAAATTGTAAAAATAATGTTAGGCTCAAATGAATAAACAATAAACAAGTTAGGTTGAAGGTTACAATTCTTTATTAAATTTTAATTTTGAAATCCTATGCTATACCTAGCTAAAATACCTGTGTAGTTTATTTTTTGTTTTATTTTGTTAGCATTTGGCCAGATATCTCCATAAGTTTTCCTTTAGTATAAAAGAGAATTCGTAAACGCCGCACTACCTGCAGGAATCCAATTTTGGGAAAGTGGCTAATTTTATTCGACTCATCTTTTTCACTCAAATTTCATAATGACAAAGTTTTTCAACAATGTAACTCAAAGCAGAAGAATTGTCGAGCTTTTGGTTTCTCTTCCAGGTCTGAATTTATTTGTCAGTTTCTGAATATCAACTTTTAATTATGACTTTTTGATAACTGTTATAACATCAATAAGTTTGAGGTACCAAAAGCACAAAAATTTTCCATATCTCAATATTATAAACACCCCAAAGCCCCAAAAAACACTTAAATTTTGTTGATAAAACGCTTTCAACCAATCAGAGCAGTAACACATTAAAAAAGCAGTCCCCCCTCAAAAAAAAAAGACCTTAAACAAAACCCACCAACAACAAACAAATTAAGTCAATAATTTGCCATTCTAAATTTCGTTCCGCTCTTAACTAATTAAACGAACCGAAAAAATGTTGAAAACAAAAACAACCTAAGCCCAACATATCAAAATGGCTGACAAGAGCGCTTTCTTATGTCTATTACTGGTGTTACGGTTTTCCATCTACACACGAGGTTTGCTTCAGTTGGCTCATTTAACTATTTCCATTTACCTAGCACGCACACACAGTCGCAGATACATTATTGCAATATGTATCTAACAAATCAAATTTCATACATAGCAAAGGAGAGAACAACAAAATACGTAGAAAAAAGACAAAACATTTATAAATTAAAAATAATGGGGTATCTAGATACAAATATGCGATTCTATGCGATGCGCATGACGGGCGACACGGCCAAGCAAGTGTTGTGAAATACTAGAGCTTTTTCCCTTATATACGTTTGTATATATATTTTTTGTTTGTTGTATTCTGCTATATCGTTATTTACCACTGTGCTTTGTCAAACGTATCCAAGCGGTAAGAGAAGCAATTTGAAATAGATATGCCACGTAAAGTTGCTTGGCTGCCCGGCTGTATGCAAAACAGCCCGACGGCCATTGTCTTATGAATAGAGTATATGCATATTGTTTTTTTTTTATTTGACGTAGATACATGTTTGAATAGCTATTGTCTGGCAATTATTCGCTTTTTCGCTGTATGACATGGTTTAAGGGATAGGATAAGAAGGAAACTACAAAAAATGTAACGTAATCGCCATCGAATGTGATGCACCTGTATTGGGACTAATTATCCTCGAAATCGCTTTTGTCAATTTAGTAATAAGAAAATGTATATGACGTCCATGGGCTAACAGAAGAGAATACGTTGTTATTTAAATATTCCAGAGGTCCTTTCAAGTGGGCTTGGAAATACTGTACTTAGATAGATCATTGAGCACAAGAATTAACTTGACTAACGCAATAACAATGGTCGCCATTTTATATAACTAGTTTAACTACATTAAAACTCACTTGAGGAGAGAGAGTTTCAGAAACAAATAACATCCTGAAATTTAATTTTGTTGTCTCGTATTGTGAATTTATGTAGGTGTGCAAAATATGTTTGCTCCAATTATTAAAAAAAAATCCTAATAACCTAAAGGATTGTTGCATATGATTTCAATACCAAAATTCATAGCACCTACTTATTTGCTCTGGGACTATGGACCCAAGCAAGATCCAAAGTGCATAATATTCCTCTAGCTATTTCTAATAAAAACAGTTAGTGTTTTGTAACTTATATTGCAAAACCAACAAACGTACTCCCCTACACAAAGTCCAAAAATAAAATTTTAAATTATGGTTTTCACTGACAGAAAAGCTTCTTAACTTTGCCGATCGAAATCGCCGTTATACTGAAAATGTCATTTTCTATTTTTTTTTAAAGCCAAAAAGTGAGAATTTTTGTGGAGATTGCATCCCGGAGCTGCGATGAGCTGTATTTTGAAACAAGTGGATGGAAAATGATTGCCTTGATACGGTCAATGGAGTTCGATTTCACACATGTGAGATATATCTGAAAAATCTTCCAAGAAGTCTCAATTGTCAGTATAATTTATCTCAAATGATCTATTCCGGTTCGGCATAACACATAGGGTTCCGCCACCGTGGAAGAAGTAAAAACATATATATATTAGTGGGAGAAAGCTAGGCCCTGGGTCATAACTAGCATGTTGTGCTAAACATTTTTTTTTGTAAAACTAGGTCTTAAATAATGATCTCATGGTAAGGAATTTAGCATATGAGACCTAAGATATATATTTTACAAAAAAAAATATGCAAATGGTCACAGAAACAAAACAAGTAGATTCGACCGAAAAATAGATTTGCATATTTTGATCTATTAGGGTAACTCAAAACGTTTGGCCAAAAAACGATAAGGACAAATCAGATGTTTTTGCCGCACATATTGAGGAAACATTTAAACCCTCTGATGGTCCAGCGCATAGTGAAAACATTAATTTTTTCGAGACAACAACCGATAATGATATAGTTATGGATACAGAAACTTAAGCCTGAAAATGCTCCTGGTTATGGCCTGATTACTGGAGAACTTCTTAAAATGTTGCCTCGGAAGGCATTGACTAAACTCCTCTACATTGTAAATGCAGCAATTATATTAGAATACATACCAGCTGGTAGCGGAAGTGATTATCGTTCTCAAACCAGGAAAATCAACGAATGAAATAAAATCTTACAGACCTAATTCACTTCACTTCTTCAATAATCAAAAATGTTTGCAATGTTAATACTCTCTATGTATACTATGATAACACACCCCAATTTTACCTGCCCATCAATTTGGGTTTAGAAGTAAACATTCGGCTGTGGACCAAATTCATCGAATTACTAATGTAATTGAGAAATCTTTAGAAAAAAAGAAAATTTTCCTGCGCCGTATTTCTTGACATTTTGCAAGCTTTTGACAAGGTTTGGCATAGTGGCCATCAATACAAATTAGGACAAGTTATGCCTGAAAAATTATATAAAATGCTGGTCTCGTATCTTGAGCATAGACTCTTCCGTGTTAAACTTGAAAACGAATATCCAGAGTTCAAAGATGTATTTGCAGGAGTACAGCAAAGAAGCGTTCTTGAACCACTCTTGTAACTCCTATTTACATGTGATATCCCACAAACAAACGATACAAAAGTTGCCACGTTTGCTGACGATACAGCTATACTAGCAGTTGGCACAACTATAGAGGAAACAAATATGAAATTACAAAACGCTCTTAACGAAGTCAATGAATGGACAAAATCCTGGCGGATTGCACTAAATAAAAGCAAAGCGATTCATGCAGATGCTTCGTATAAACGGGCAATTCGCCTGTATTTCTAAAGACTGTTCGAGTCCCTTTTCTAAATGAATGGAAATATTTCGGAATGACACTCGATGCAAAATGAAACTGGAATTCGCATGAGAAAAAGAAATGCGAAGAACTCAAAAATAAATACGGAGAACTGTACTGGTTACTCGAAATATATTCCAAGCTCAACCTCGACAACAAGCTGCTATTATACAAGCAAGTGCTAAAGCCAGTTTGGATATATGGTATACAACTATAGGGTTGTACCAATAACCAAAAAACCTTTAAAATCAAAATCATTCGTCGTGGTACATAAGGAACGAATATCTACACAGAGATCTGGGTATTCCCGCGGTTAAAGAGAAACGACAAAATTTGCACGCAAACATAACAATCATTTATTGGGACACATTAATACAACGGACCTCCGTATTCTTGATGAAACAAATTTATTTGGGCGTCTTCAAAGATCTAAGCCGTTGGATTTGGCCCGATAATAACCAACCGCACTATAACTTGCGGAAAAAGCAGGAACTCTCACAGGAAAGTTACCGGCCAAACATTTGTTACTCGTGCTAGAAGAATTGCTAAACAAATCGCATACTTAGTTGCAATACAAATCCAAAAAGGGTGGTGGTTGAGTTAAAATCGCAGCCTACTGTGTCCACTTGCTCTTCGTGTCTATGAAGATTTTCACCATCCCATTATTTGGATCTAGGTGCTCGACGGAGCAAAAAAAAACCAAATTCAATAGAATGTCTGTTCTCTACCGTTGTTTACGATTTAATTGTTTACAATTTAAACTGAAATATATTCGAAGTAAATAGTACAAAAATTAAGCTTACGCTTTGACTGACAACAATTTGTAATGAATCGTAACTATTTCCTAATCTATTTTTGAAAATAGGTACCACATTAAAAATAAAATAACCATTTAAAGCAACAATTTTAATAACCGTGATTGCGACTATTATTGTAATAGATTTTTTTTTTGTTATTGCATTGCGCTAATGCGCACAACTCTAAAAATCCCTTATTCAGTATAACTTCACAGCAAGTGAACGCTATTCAAAAAACCAAGCTTGGCCCTCTGCTGCCATGCGGAGACCAAGTGATCGTTCTTTTATCATACAACCGCTGAGTAGACAGCTTGAATTGCGTGACCCAGAAAGTTTATTTTACGCACCATTTTTTTTTACGTCTCCGTATTCGTAAAAATAACTTTATTTTTACTGAGGTAAATATGCTCAAAATACCTTTTTTTTTCAATTGATAAAGTGATTTCTTTATTAGAGTGACCTCAAATTGTGCTCGAGTTATTGTGCGGAATCGGAAGAACGCGTGTGCGAAAGTGCTTTGGCATACCCCTCTTTGGCTGCCACCCATTCGGAGCGCATAACATAGCCCCCTCTTCGCCGCGATAGCTTCGCCAGACCGCTACCGAGCACAAGGTTAACCATCACCGGCAGTACCGATCACGAGACGAATTTTCCGTGACCCCAAAAAGCAACAACACAATCATCTTCTCAGTGGGTTATCAGAAACCACCATTAGAGATCCCCAACCACCCCCCAGAGGCGTAGCTCGCAACACACATCGTACACCAAATCGATCAGTTGCGATCAATATACGATCGATCCTCAAGACTCTTCTCCCCCCCCCCCCCCCCCCCCTTAATCGAAGGGATACACAATTTCTTATCACGCTGGAATGCGATTGATGTGCTTATGCAGATAACAACAACAAGGGAACGAGAGCAGAAACATAGAATCTGCAAGCAGGCCAGTGATCGCCGCTAATCAG
Organism: Rhingia rostrata; assembly: GCA_949824845.1. Taxonomy (NCBI): domain Eukaryota; kingdom Metazoa; phylum Arthropoda; class Insecta; order Diptera; family Syrphidae; genus Rhingia; species Rhingia rostrata. The sequence goes on from OX463757.1 coordinate 63,580,240, forward strand.
TGAATTTTTTTTGTTTTGCTAGTTTTTATCATAATTTTGCTTTTAATTTGTTTTTATAATAATTTCGTTTATTTAATTTTTCAAGTAATTACAAATAAGGCATCCGATTATTTGTAAATCTGATGACACAGAAAGGTGTTATAAAATGCTAACATTGTAGTTCGTGATCCAGTAGAACCTAATTTGCGTAGTCCGTCGAACACAAGACGAAGACCCTTTTTTTCTCAGCAACAGCAGACGTGCGCACATCAGCTGGAGCATCAACAGAAAACCGTGAGTACATAGCGTTAATACTTTATTTTGGCATTGATTGAATTGAAAAATCAAAAACGGATCCCGATACAATCCAAGCTATTAAATTTTAGTAATTTATTGGTAATCTCTTAACCAACGAAACATGAGTGTTTAAGTTTATTTTTTTTAAGGGCGGGAATGAAGGTAGAATGAGAGGATAGTTAGGAGTAGGAAGGGAATTTTATTTAGGGGCTCGGCTCGAAAATAGGGCAGAGTGGGACAAGGTCGCGAGGTAGTATGTATCTCGGAGGATGTGGGATTGCCCCCAAGTAGCCTCAATGGTTACTTATATACGACTTTAACACCTGTCGCGAGGTTTGTGTTTGTGAGAAGTTGACGCGTTTTGAACTTTTGTGAAGAGGAGAATTTCAGGCACGATTATTAATTTTGTTGAAGGATTTTAACAACACCTTTCTTCGTCCCTATCCATGACAAATTCTTGCATTCCAATAATTCACTCTTCAAGGACTGAAAATTAACCAGTGATATCCTCCCCGGCCATTCCTACGATTTTGATCTGTTTTTTTTTTCGACGGCCTACATACCTGGCTTTGCTTAAATACGGCCACCATCTGCCGGTATTCTTCGTCAAATTAGGGTTTTTGTCGGATAGGAAGCGTCTCAGCGTTTCAGCAATACGCCCGAGGGGCGGAGATGCTGCTGGCAGAGGGTACTGTGCCGGCGGTTCCATGGAGAAAACCAGCAGCACTAGATGCTGGTGCTATAATATTAATCAAGAGATTCGCGTTCTGCAAAAGGTTTGGGTGGTCTCCAGCGATTGCCGTACTAAGGTTTTGAGTTTCCTCGTTCAAACGAAAATAATTCCCCTTGCTTAGCCAGAATTCAGTGTTCTCTATCACCCTCTTAAAATAAATTCACAAATCGATGAAGCATGACAATTATGAAAATGTATTTTCCAATTTCGAATAAATTTTCGTTTACACGGAAAATGTTCGTTCTCATCGTTGACCTCAATCGACGATTATGCAGTTGTGAAGAAATCAAAAAGTCATTGAGCATGACAATTGCTGTCATGTATGTAGGTGCTGAAAGAATAGGGTAGCTAACTTCCGTTGCGCTCACATGTAACATCCTGGATACCTTCATTTTATTCTTTCCCGCACGATTAGAGCAACAATTACCATTGGAAATATTTTCGCATCTTGCGTCTCAAAAATAAATGTATCTACAGGTTAATTTATTCCTCAATTTAGGAATTTCGTCAGCCGTGTAATCACCATGAGTGGGTAACTAGTCAGTAGTGCTGTTTCAGGACATGTAATTTCTCCCCACTTGTCGGTAGTGTTGTAATTAAAAATGACTGTTGCACGCGATGATGATCGAGTTATTTCCTGCAGAATGAGCTGTTCGATCGCGGGTTTTTTCATCTATAATTATCAGCGATCATTGATGGATTTTACTAGTGCATGTGTAAGTATTTATTTTAACCGTACTCTGGGGAATCAGAATGCGAATGCTAAGGTTTTGTAATGATCAGTCATGGTCATCTAATTGGTATTGCCAGCTAAAAGTGATCGGCAAATTATGACCGCGTCAATGGAAACAGTTCATTTGCAATGAATTGATGTGTAACATGTTGTCAGTCAAAAACCTGATTACTATGATTAGACTTAGAATAATTTATATCAAAATTTAATGGTTTTTTTTTTGCAAGATTGTAGATCAAATGTGTGTGGTGTGACCGACACCTAGAGAACTTACCGGACTATCTTAAGATTTACTTGTGATACTCGCATGGGCTTTGGTTTGTTTGAATTGCAATTGCATTTGCACGATTGCACACAAGACTACAATCGGAGTGGATGTCATGAAGGCTTGAGGGTGTTTTTTTCTGTAAGTATTTTTCTTTCATGTTGAGCTGAATGTTTATTGAATGCATTGGATGTAGTTATAACGTTGTTGATTTGCCTCTAGTGCTTGTGATCATATCTTGAGGTTGAAAAGGTCTATTGGTATTAACACTTATCGTGCTTGAATTTGACAGAAATATGTGCAGTTTTTAGACACTTGGGCTTAACATTCTCATATTTTATTATTCTATGGCATCATGCTTCAATATATATATATGTAGTTGTAAGTGCATTTTTTTTATTTTCAAGTGACGCTTTTAAATCTTTATTGTGTATGCAAATATTTAAACTACTAGTGTTTCTCTATACGTTGATGTAAAAATATTGCCGATATGTCCAACAGTTGACAAGTGTTTTACAAGTAAATATGTCGACATTTGGAATTATATGTTGTCATGAAAAGTGATTACGTACAATATTGTTCCTTACAAGAATGAAGTGACTCTACGAAATTTAAATCTTAGCACCTTTTAAAGATACATTTATCAGACACTTTTATCAGAGAAACATCTTATCTATCACTTAATAGGATCATAAAAAAATACCACTTCCCCCTTTATAGGAAATGGACACTATCACTGCAAACATTTTTACTCCCCATGAGGTAATACTTTTCGCAGCTATATGCTTGGAGCATATCGCAAATATTAATACAAATTCCTGATCTGAACTGTAAAGTTAAAAATAAAATGGAACACATAAAAAATACATTTCAACTTACCCTCGTGCAACAAAGTATCTCGCACTAGATTTCTCTATCGCACACAAAAATCATAACAATCCCAACAAATAAAAATTAAATCATATAAAAACGAACAGATTCAGATATCCAGATGCTGCCAGACACAATTCGGCATCCGATCGCTCACAAAGCAATCGCCTTGGTTGTATCGTTTTCGACAGCGCGCAAAGGCACGTGATCACGATCTCAAATGACGGTGACTAAGACAATGAACAAAAACAAAATAATATAAACACCAACCTCTATCGTGGCCAATAATTTTGGCACCCTACCACAAATTTCACTCGAGTACAATAGAATATCAAAAGAAAACAGAATGTATCTACTGACGTCTATAAAGGACCGATGTGTATAATCTGAGCATGTGCATCCACTAGAATGAATACGATACGATAGCAGAGGTCATCTTCTTTTCCAACTTGGCGCGATTAGATGGAATTAAGATCGATTATTTGATTCCCCGCTCAACCTTCGGATTGTGACTTCGATGACAGCCGCAAGCTACATCATTAAAGCACTGAACCGACAGATACAAAAAAGTGAGAAAATCACTCTTTCGACACCACAGCAGGGGATACATAGCCCCATCTTCTAAGGAATCAAATTATCTCTTCAGAAACTTGATTAGATAGATGGATTAAGTGGAGAGACACAATAAAACAATTTCGTTGACAGATAGGCCGGCACATGGAGCTGGTGTCGATCGGTGTCACCGCCACAGTCAAACGGCAGACCAGTTGAAGTATTCCTCCAATAAATCGATGAATCGATGTCCCCCTTTTTTGTTGGCCTCCTCTTGCTTGATTTTATGGAGATCACGAACTACGTCTAAAATGTCAGGTAAAGAATCTCTGTAAGCGCGCGCCTGCGCGCCGGTCATGTTGTGCAAGTGCGCGGCGGCAGCCGGCGCGCGCACAAGAGTGCCGAATATTTATTACCGTTTTGGAGATTTGGCCGCATTGCATAAAGAAAATGCAGAAAAACGAAATATTCGATAAAATAAATTTCACATCAATACGATCGATGATGGCGGTGATGACGGCCAGTCGTATTGGCATGCCGGCACGGCTGAAGAATAAAGAGTACGCGCCGCGTATTCAAAAAAAAAAAATTGTTGAATGGCTTATGCAATCTGAAAGGGGGTCGGGATGAGGATTTTCAGCACCCTGTGAGCTTTGTTTTATAGGCGCCATCTGGCATTGATACAGGCACATGGGTGGCGAGTTTTTCTTGCTGATCGTCAGATCGTTGATAAACTGGGATCGCATTTTTTGTTGGTTGGCAGATGTGATGAGGTGTTGAATAGCATTGATAGATTGACGATGACGATGGATTGTTTGGATTTGGCGTTTAAATATCTTGATGCAATACATGGTACGTATACTGTGATCAGTTCGATAAGCATCTGGTGAATTTAGAAGTAAGATGTTTCCTTAAACTTTTTCTTATTAAATAATTTCAAGAACAGTATGGCTAGGCCTAGTCATAGCCAGTTGCCAAAACTAAATTTGGAACTGAAGCTGCTAAAAAGGTATGGTTACGGCATCTTCTCTACCTGCTATTTATTCCAATTTGAATTGATGTGAGATCGACGGCCTGTATTATTTAATAATGTTTAAGTTATAACGATTAAGAAAAAAAAAGAATTTGTATTGATAACATGAAGTTGCACTGTAAATCCCAGAAATTTCTTTATTTGATAAAGATTCGGAATATGATTTTTGAATATTTATAGAACATGTTGGCCATAATAGTATGCACATATGCATACAAACTTCACAAATTGATCAATTGAACACGGAAAGGTATCTATGTATACCTTACTTATTTATATATCTGCAGCAACATTGGTTTTTGAATATTTAAATGGAATTTCAGGATTGATTTAAATTCGCAAAAAATCCTAGATGGAGCTTGCAACGCTGATTGGTACCTTGGACTTATCTGCAATTTCTGCGATTAATTTCTATTCAAGTTGAGATGATGGTTGTACGTTGAATCACAGCCAAAATCCCTGAAACCAAGAAATGAAAAAAATAAAGTTTCGGTGATTACATGCCTATAAGTACAGAACCAACTTTAGTAGACGATTCTACGAATTCAACAAGTACAAGAGTAAAAGCAACTATCTCCACAACACCCAACATTAATGTTCTTTTTTATTTTTCTTCTCTTTAAATACCCGGGCTATGCTAAAACCGTACAAATGAATGAAAACACATTAACAGATATTTCAAACCCTTTGAGCGCATAGCTTAGTTTTGGTATTTTAAAGTTCCTCTGCAAAACATTTACCAAACAGACGGATGGATTTCGAATCTCTCTTGAGAAAATGTGTTTAGATCCTTAGAAATTACATGGAGTGTAGGTTTAACGCTGATTACTCTTCAAGAGGTAGATCATATTGGGTTGTGGAACCAGAGCTTTCATATCTCCAGAGAAACTATTAAAACATTCATCAATCTGGCTCCCTAGTCACAAAATCGAATATTCCAAGTTTGTGTTTTGTAATCACAAAAGCTTGTTGGGAGCTTATGAAGATCAACGGAGGCATCTTCGATGCTAGTGATATAATCGCGGCATGCTAGCGGTTGTTCGGCTAAGCTCGTCGGACGGGGAAGTTATTGCTTCCCCCACCATGCACCACCTACACTTAGTGTGTTCGGTAGCCGGACCGTCCTTTGATGAATAGACTATGACATAACATGACGTATTACAAACGACGATGTTATGACATCCGGCATGTTTTGGAATCGAGGCAAACATTAGAAACAAATCTTCTTAGTCGTTTAACAGTGGTATAAACATAGGCTTTTGATCATTCCTTTTCAGGTTTTTCTTGATTCTATCCTTTACCTTTTAGAGTCCTTTTAGGTCTGTTCGTGGTCAACATAGAGCAACTTTCTTCTCTCTCCTTTTGTTCTGACACGAAGAAAAATGTTTGTTGAGCTCGGATGTTTGATGGGAGGGCAAAAACTACCCCCTTCCGATTAGTTAAGCATTTTCTCCAACATCAAGGATGCCTCTGTGGCCTAACCTAGACTCACAACAAGCTGGCTATTTGGTGATCGCAATACCACATAACGAAAGACACACGGCCATATAAGCGGCTTGAATTATAGAGTCGAAATGTCAAAATCCTGCTGAGTTCTTTGTTGCGGGGATATATCCGGCAACCAGATAGTTGACGAAACTGCAAAAACTAGATGTACAAAATACCATGATCCTTACCTCTGCTTTCTCAAAAAAGGATAGAATAGATCGAAGGTCACATACCAGCTGTGAAATTTAAGCTTTTGGAGAGAACACGAGTAGAACAGGATCAACAAGCTTATACTATATAGAATAACATTACACCCTAAGTTAGTAGGGGTATACGGGTCATAACCTTCTAAGTAAATACACATCAAGCTAAAGCTCAGATGCCCAAATAACAATTTTTCTTCTATAAGGCATAAATTTCCAATTTCAAGAAGCAATTTCTTCTATTAAGCTTTTTTGTACCTGTGCAGAAAAGTTGAGCATGTACAAGGTGGGCCAAAAGAAGTCATCCGATGTTGTTTGGCTCTCATTTTTTTCTAAATGAAAAATTTCGATTCCGGTTTTTGGTTATGTTTTTTTGAACCTTTAGAATTTTATTGGTTAAGTTGAGAAGATGATATTGACCAAATGGGCGCCGTCACAATTGATTGAAATAGGGGCTCGTTTTATGACATTTTTCATCACTTCGGCGAGAACTTCGGCCGACAGATTCTCGCACTCGTGTCGATTGTTGTCCTTGAGGGCTTCTAGGGTCTCTGGAACGCTTAAGTCGGGCGATCTTGAGAGCCTGTGCAAATCGCCAAAACGAGAGATGAGGCGACCCGGAATCGCTGCCTTCAAAATATCGGTTGTGGCTTGCGCAGTGTGTGCCGTTGCTCGATCCTGTTGGAACCACATTCCCTCCAGTCCTAATTCGTCCAATTATGGCAGAAAAAACTCGGTTAACATGGCCCTATGGCGCGCACCGTCCACAGTTGTCGTTTGACCAGCGGCGTTCTCGAAAGAAGTGGCACGATGACCCTCCAGCGTGAACAGCGCACCATGCAGTAACTTTGAGCGGGTGTAACGGCTCCTCGTGCATTACTCTTGGATTTTCGGTGCCCCAGAAGCGATTGTTTTGCTTGTTTACGTACCCGCTGAGCTGGAAATGAGCCTCATCGCTCATTATGACTTTGGTCGAAAAATCGTCCACTTCGAATATTTCCCGTTCTTGGGGAGTTTATCGCTGCATGGCTTGTTCATTTGTATTCTACATCTGTCAAGTCCAAAAATGTCAAAACAGATTTGACACTGGCGGAAATTTGCAAAAATAAGAGCATCTTCCAATAGGGTGATCTCTTTAGGCCCACCTTGTATCATAACTCGTTTAACTCTTTTAGTAAATGCACAAGGTTCATAGAAGATTAATTGGTATAAGGCTTTTAAATGACATGTGACGGTTGAAAAGATGTTTTGATGGAGGTTCCGCCGAAGGAATATGGTATCATTATATGTATAGAGCTTGTGACTTTAGGCTTTTATCAGCTGTGACTACTAATTTTTTCCTTCGATGAACTACCACCCAAAAAGTTTCGACCTCCAGTTGTTGCAACACCAACATATTTTTTTGTTCATTTCTAAAATATTCAGACACTTATAAAATTGAATCGAACGCACATAACAAATGAAATATATCACGTTTTTTGTGTACATTTTATCGATTGCTGTAAATGATGCGTATGATTTGTAACTATAAAAACGGAGTGTGTAGTGCATAAATGACAGCACGTTTCTTCGACTTTCAATCAATGGTTTTACAGAACACGTTTTAAGTGGTTTGTTACTAGGGCTATAATAATCCCACTAATCTAAAAATTTCCTCACAAATAGAATCTTCTCATTTGAATCCCACATAGGTTGCCTTGAAACATTTTTAACCGTATGTAACAAAAATGCCAGATGGTAAATATTGCTTTGCACGTAGTTTCACTTATGTTGTGAATCTTTTAAGCATTTTAACGAGACACCAAATGGCCCAACCTTAATAGGGTCAGTAACTTATTTTGATAATAATATAACAACTCTGTTCTCTTGACCTTGGACAAATTATATAAATTCCACCAAACAAAGATAATAAAAATAAATCATTACATTACATACTATGATCCTTTTTTTGTAAAAACGCATTCATTCTATACGAAATCCTTCCAAATAAATGTTACCGATTGCTAAATTTACCAAAATATATTTTTCCACGAAAATGATAAGTGACATTACAAATAAACTGAAAACGATTCTCACCTTTTATGAATTTATTATCTGAGAATTTAAAAAAAATTTATTTTTTTTTTCGTATGAAATAATCAAATGAAATTGTTGCCCAAGTGTCTGGGATGACAAACCACCATCGGGTCGTTGTTTGTCATTTGTCACTCAATCTGTGATAATAAAACTCAATGTATGGTACCCTCTAATCTTCTGCATGCGCCATGCACACTTCAAAGTGTTTGGGTGTAGGTATTTACGTATTTCTAGGAAATTTCACTTTTTTGTCGTGGGAAAATTTTGAACATTTTAAATTGCCATCGGAACTAGTGCTTTTAGCTTTGACTGCAGCTTTTGGACCCCTGCATGTGGAGGGGCGCCTTTGTTTATTGAACCTGTGATAGCGCTCGTAGGAGTGCATGTGCAACTAAATTCGGTAGAAAATGTTATCATGAGATGCTAACTGTGCTAACGACAACATGGGAATTTTTATGAATGAAAATATTTTTATGGCATTTTGTAATTGTAATTGCTTGTTCCGGTTTCTGAGAATAGTTTCGCTTAACTAGGACTTTGATAAGATTCAAAGAAAATTTTCGGATTTCTTTAAATGAAGTTTGAGCAACAGATAATATTTTTTTATGAATGAAATTAAAACCGGAAAATGTAAAAAAAAATACAGCCGTAACTTTGTTAATGTTACGTCACGATAATTGTTAGCCTGCTCATTATATAGTGCCCTACATTTGAGTTGGGAGATCAACAAAATACTATAAGTTTATAATTTTTTACGAGTTCATTTATTTACATGATAAAAATATGGATAATTTTAAAATGTAATTCTCTACAAAAATGGGGTTTCAGCATATAAAACTGATGGAATTTTTGTAAAGTTTTCTTAAATATTCAATATTTCACTAGTAACTATAACCAGCAACCATGAATTTATTTTCAAAAAATAACGCTCCATTGTTGGGCTATGTAACTTAAAAATCACCAATGTGTTGAATGAAGTTTTGCAGCATTGAAAGGCAGCCTATCAGAATTCATATGAGCACGAAGTAGTTGTGGATTGTGTATCTTGGGATTGGTTTTCTCATTACTGTTTTCCAAAAAAATATTTAGATTATATTTAGACCACGAAAGGCTTGTTTAGTAGAAAGGTTTATCATAACGTTGTGCACAGTCTTCTCAACTATGCTCGCATTTTCGCAAATCGAAATGCAGAATCTATACACAAAATTAAAAAAATGCATGTAACTTCCAAGCTTCATGGTTAGGGCACAGCTATAGCTATCATTGAAAACCCTCATCGGAAGTTTTCTTTTACTTCCTGTGGCTTTTTTTATAAATTCAATCTTTGGGGGGTTGGTGCCTAAACAAAGGTTATGAATTTTAGAACATGATTATCTAAAAACATTTAAATTTCTATTTATGGTTTTCGCAGAAAATCACTTTTTATTTTTCAATGATCAACATTTATTTTTGTGAAGTAATGATTGCTGTTCCACCGAACGGAAACGGAATTTTCCAATAATTCCTATAAAGTGCTATGGGGTGACATTTCAATTCCATAATGTGTTGTGATCCAATGATAGCTATAACAGGTCTAATAGTGAAGATGTATCGTGACAACAATATGCAACCTCTGTTACAGAAGAATCCATATATCTTCCATGTAACATGTCCGGTTTAGTTGTATCATGTCAATACCATGTGAGCTTTGCTTTAAAAACAGTGAGCTGTGCTAATCGTTCTTACCTTTTTTAGAACAAAGAGATATTATTATCTAAGCTTTTACTTCTCTATAAGATAGTAGAATATCCAAAACTAAAATTCAATTCTCGTGCTTAGAGGTCGGCCCAAAACATGCACTGCATTTTCTAGATTCTATACAATTACGATTGCTCCGTTTTAGAGATGATTATTCTCTTACTGTGAAGGCTTATTGGACGATTTATTTATATTGAAATGGACTATAGCTTAAAATCTTCTGAAGATAATATCAGGACATGAGTTCTACATTTTTGCCATACTCTGTTCCATAGGAGTTATTTAGTTTGCCACAAGTATCCACGTCACAATCCCAGACAGTTCTCAAGGTGTGCTCTTATAAGCCTTAAGTCGCTTGAATGCCGTGGGAAATCTCAATGCATTTTGTTCATAAAAGACATTACATACAGTCGTTTCTGATATACAATGGAACAAAGCCAAAAAACAGTGCACCGGTGCATGTCTGGTTGATTTAGAGAAGGCTTTTGACACCGTATGGTTAGAGGGCCTCTATCTAAAGCTGACCAGACTTGGCAAAGTAAACCACTGCTATATATGCTTCATGACATGCTGACTGGACAACGTTTGTTGTCAAAAGTGGCAATGTAACTTCTACCACAGAATTTTTCATTAAGAATGGTCTGCAACAGGGAGCGGTAAACTCGCCGATTCTCTTCAGCATTTACACCAGTGATATGATAGGTAGTCTTACTCGGGCAATTGCGTATGCGGACGATCTTATCGCGTACAGAACAGCCTCTACTGTCGAAGTCATTCGAATTTTTTTGCCGCGGGACTTCGACAAGATCCAGAGTTATTGTTATGACTGGAAGTTGAAAATCAACTTTCAGAAATCAAAAACTATCCTGTTTAGAACACCGTTGTCTAGGGCCTCTAGGGATACGAGAAAGAACTGGCGAAAGCTGATGATCGTTGGACCAAACGGACAGCCACTGGCGAGTAAAAGTGTAGTAAAGTAACTTGGCATCTGGTTAGATCAGTATCTATATTTCGGAAGACATGTAGATGCTGCTCTGGCTAGAGCTAGGGGAGCATTTGCCCTGACAAGACGATTGTTTTATAGCAGTCGTCTTGACAACAGGGTGAAGGTGATTTGCTACATGGCCCTCATTAGGCCGATGATTGCCTATGGGTGACCGGTGTGGTTCAACGTTGCCCCATCTCAAATGGAAAAGATACGGGTGTTTGAGAGGCAGTGTCTGAGGAGTTGCCTTGGACTTCACAGAACACCAGTATCTGACTACACAAAATACTATTCCAACCAGGTCCTATACAACGGGGCCAACATAAACCGAATAGACAGTTTTCTGGTGAAACTCATTCGGTTTCACGCTGCAAGAGCAATGGCTTCGAACAATAGTCTCATCTTTGGGGCATTCTATCCCAATGATGAATATTTTGAGAGTGCGCGTTTAAGCGGCTTTATTCCGCCCGAAGCTTTCCTATATTTGGATAGTCGAGGGCTGATACAGGATAGATCGGCGCTTCCGCTAATCTACCACGTCTTCCGACGAACTGTGGATAGGCGGCTCCTGTGCGACCGAGATGTCGTCACTCAGGGCGGAGGAGAGCGCCTGCGGTTCAGCAGGATTGTGTCCGATTGGGACTGCCGGAGTAGGTTGCAACAGGAGAACCTGTTGTGGTGGTTAACGTAGTTATAGTTAGTTGACTTTTGAAAAGATATGGCCGACTTGCATAGTTGTTTAGGTTATGTTAAGGGAAACAGTCGTGGTGGCACCAAAAAAAAAAAAATATTATAAAAATGCTTGCTGTGGCTGTACTAGTTTTTAAGTTTAATTTTTTATTTAGTTAGATGTAATTAGTTTTAAGTAGTTTAAGTTAGTCGATAAGTAGTTTTAATTAGCATGTAAGTTTAAATTAAATAAAAAAAAGACAAGAAACCAAGTTTTTCTCAAATGTTTCTTGGTAAACATCATTATATTACTATTAGATTTACTTATTAGATAATAGGCCGAAAGGCATTAGAATTAAGTTGTTATCATTTAATTTAGGGCGCCCGCATAGGGCCAGTAAGTTAGTCAAGTAGTTGATAAGTAAGCTAGTTTTTTTTTCATGAATTATTGTCTAGCATATAAGTTAGTTTTAAGATAAAGTAAAATAAAAATGAATACCAAAAAAAAAAAGACATTATTGACAATCGAAAAATATCTAGTGCACAACTTTCTTTAATTTTGTCTATGTTCCGTAAAGACGACTTAGGAACCGAAATGATATTCTTAATACATCTTCACCTAGGCCAAATTATGGATCAAATAAAACAATTACACGTTCCTTAAAATTTTATAATTTAAGAGAGCTTATAAAATTATTAATTTTCAATGTATGAAGTTAATTATATTGGAACATGCAGTTCCACGTATTAATTGATGAATAAACAAATGAATATGTTTATTCAATAAATTCTACGAATAAGACGGAACATGTAAATTTGGCGATGTTTCGCCTTATTTCACGGCACCTTTTGTTCTAAAAATCAGCTTGAACCGAAGGCTTTTTTGTCGAGTTATGGAAAGCCTCATTAACCACACTTGATGAGGTTAGATTGATTTGAAAGGACCCTCTGAGTTACATATGGAGATTACTTTCAAAATGAAGAGGGCATTTCAAGTGAATGCCTTAAATAATTCCTCAACAACCTGTTCGGCACCCATCTGTGCATCATTATGGCGAAAGTTGACCAAATGGTAACAATTGGTATATTTTAAGCAATAAAGTAGAAAAGTAAAAGGCGACCTACCAATATAAGGCAGCATAACGCATTACCAGAGGCACATTGTTGTGGAAGTCTAGGTACACCCAAAATCTACGAACCGGACAGAAAGATCCAGTGGACAAAAGAAAAAAGACTCATGTGTATTTCGTCACCCAGATGCAAGAAGTGGATAAGTCGATTTTTTTTAAATATTTGGGATAGCTAGAATTTTTGTTAGCTTGATTCGGTATTTATGTAGTGCAATAACTACCAAACTCATTTTTTTGGTCTGCTGCCACCCATCTTCTACCTATGTTTGAAATAGATTGCGAAAAATTTGTTTAACAAAAAGAAGCAAAACGTAATTTGGCGATTTCTTAAAATGTTGGAAGTGAAGTTACCTACTCTTCGCATTCAGGTGATGATATCAAATCTGACTTCTGACAACAGGATCATAGAAAGCTAACGAAGAATATATGCTGCCCATCGAATAGGAAATTTTGATGTTTAACATCTTATTTTTTTTTATTTATTGCTCGAAGGGCTTAGTGGTGGGATGGTTAGTGGAATGAACTGCCTCGTAGAAGGTTCGATTGCCAGCCGAAGCAACACCCAAAAAGAATTTTACACTGTCCCTTCTCTCGTAATGATCTGACAAATTATCCGAGTAGTACCAACTGTCAAAAATAGCTTATCTCAACTTCGCCGTTCGGATTTAGCATTGAACAGGAGGTGCCGCCATCGTACATGAAGTACGCACGCCAACATGAATGGTTGTGAGAAACCTAGGCCCTGGGTGCATGTTGCGCCGAAAATTTTTTTGTTCGATATTTTTAAGTGAACTTTTTAGATTTAGAATAATCTCCGGTTTCTTTATTTTTGTGGCACAAACTCTCTGCTTTTAAAAATTAAGCAACAAAACACCCCAGTCCTTTTTTACGATGCTTAAGTGTTACCAAGGCGAAGCGAAGATGTTTTTTTTTTCTTGCGCAAAGAACTTGTATCCGGTTGCGCTGAACGAGAATATTTATAACCTAAAGAAACTTTTTAGCATTTTATTTAATTTTATTTTTTCATTTCTAAAATAGATCACTCTACAAAAGCGAATTCAACATCTAACCTGTTACTGTTCTTATTTACTTAGCTATGTAACCAGCACGCTTCAAGTAAAATAGAAACACAATTTAATAAAAAGTTCCAACTAAACCCCTGCGGAACAACAACTCTACACAATGTCTATTCTAATGGATAAAAGATACCACCTGACCATTTCGGTCAACAACATGTTCCTCAATTTTCGTTTCGTTAGCTTTTCTTTTCCCCCAAAGTGCCAATGAGAAATACCAACATCAAAAGGAAAAGAAATTTCATCTCACTAGGTCACATCTGAAAGAAGACAGAAAAAAAAAACAACATTACCTACTCGTACTCCATTCAATACATGTTGTGCCGTAGGCTAATTTCGGTATCCCCTTGGATTGTGTTACCTTTACGCCATCGATCATCATCCCCACTCTGTAAAAAACGTTTTTTTTATATGTTTAGCTACGGCTCTTCGTTGCCCCGTGGTTTCTATAAACGTTTGGTAAGTTCAAATTAAAGGAGAATAATGAATTTAATGGCTCAAGCCCTACTTACCTACATTCCATAGATTCAATTAAAAATTAAATTCTATCTGATCTGTGATATTCTTTTCTACCCATCTAGTAGGAATAATTTTGAGTTCCAAACATTGGTCAACTACGGAAATGATTTGAATTATAACCAATTTTAGGTTGTTGGAGAAGGACTAGTGGGATTAGTGTTATTATAAGTTTTTCTCACAACATTACGAAGGTATGCCTATTTAATCAATATGCCACTAGGTATTCTTACATGAACAAGGTACGGGTGTTTGAGAGACGATTTCTCTGATCATGTCTAGAATTGAACATCCGTTAACATAAAATATTTTCGCAACAAGGTCGAAGCTGAATGGAATTAGCAAGTTCATTATTCTTGAAATGTAAGGTAACGTTGCAATGGCTCCTATAGCACGGCGAAACTGAATCGCTACAAGCAAAATCGATATGGAAAGGCAACACACCGATTTTTTATGGCTGAATAATAAGAAAATATCCATCTGAATTGCCCCAACTATAGAGGCATAAGTCTCCTCAACGTCTCCATAACAACCTGATCATTCTTTTTCAGTGTAGTTTTAGGCGGTGCCGTGAAGGCCATTCAAAATATGGCCTTATGACGCTTTTCACAGTGTCACAAACCATATTTCGGGGTGTGGCCTTATGTCGCTTCCGAAAAGCGACTTTAGACCATTATGGCTACATTTCACTTTCAAATGGGTTTCTAGGGTGACGTGAAATAAAGCCAAACGAAATAATACTAAATTCGATGTTAGCTCCTCGGAATGTTCGGACATCCAAAATACTGGATGCGTGGCGCTTGTCTATCGCAATGCGATCAATTTGATTGACCGTTCGTTGATCTGGAGACCGCCATGTCCCCTTATGGATATCGAGGTGAGGAAACCCTGTGTTGGATATAGTGGCATTTCGTTCCGTAGCGAAGTCAATTAGCCTAAGTCCGTTACCAGACGTGTTGTCGTGTAGGCTTTGGTTTCCGACAATACTGCTGAAGATGCCTCCTCTTCCTACCTTTGCGTTAAAATCTCCCAGCACGATTTTAACATCGTTCTTCGGTAGTCGCTCATAGGTTTTGTCAAGGAGCACAAAGAAGCAGTCCTTAGCTATATCATCTTTTTCCTCCGTTGGGGCGTTAAGGCTAATGTTGGCGAATTTGGCCTTGATGCGGATCGTTACAATGCGCTCGCTAATGTCTTGGAAACATAAGACTTCTTGCCTAAGTCTGGCACTTATAACAAATCCGCATCCGAATAGTCGCTGTTTCTGCTCACTATAACACGATCCGTAGTAGATGTCACAGTTTTTCATCCTCTTTTTGCCCGGCCCATCCCATCGTATTTCCTGGATGGCAGTAATGTCTTCTTTGTAGCAGTTTAGGGCTTCCGCTAGCTGTTCGCTTGCACCTCTCCTGTTTAATTTTCTCACATTCCAGGTGCAGATACGAACGTCGTTGTCCTTTTTTCGTTTAGTCGCGCCGTCAACAATAAAATCTGTCCTTTCCGAGGCTGTTGGTTGCTTCGTAACCGTTAGATTTTTCCATGATTGGGTAGTTAACCCAAAGCACAACCCCCAACCTGGAGGGCCAGTTCCAATTTATTAGATACCCCTAGGACACGGGGCCACCAGTACCCACTACGGGATTGAGCGCTGCCGTTGGCCTTTCGGTTCATCCGCCACCAGCTCTGTTCAAGGGGCCTGACTAACCCTTGAAATTCCCAGACAACCTGTTGTCCGAATATGTCGAAGCAGCTTGTCTAAGTTCGCCTGGGATAGCAGGCCGGGTATTCAGCCTCTGCCATTCTGACCTGACTGTTTATAGTGTTGCTGTTTTTCGTCGTGTTATTCCGAGAAAATCCGCCTGTATATTAGACCGTTCTGATTTTAACACATAACGATTGCAAATCCCGCCATTCGTGCAAAAAAGTACACACCATCATATGAATCATCGTATGAAAAACCTTGGACCTGGGTCCTGATGGATTAATTTGCATGAAACTAAATTAAAGATGATTTAAAATGGTTATCAGGGTATTAACCTCAGGAA
Source organism: Rhingia rostrata (assembly GCA_949824845.1). Taxonomy (NCBI): domain Eukaryota; kingdom Metazoa; phylum Arthropoda; class Insecta; order Diptera; family Syrphidae; genus Rhingia; species Rhingia rostrata. The sequence continues at coordinate 63,596,627 of OX463757.1, forward strand.
ATTAGCCCACCCCATATCATTTACAAAGCTATCTACATTTAGTAATAAACCAATATTATGGCAAACAAAAACAAACTTCACCTCAAATCGGAATATTCAACCGCTAAGACACGTGTAACCCAACCACTATAAAAAATAAATTTAAATATAAATATTAGTTTTATTCATGATATTTCTTTTCAAATTTCTCTCTTTAGCTAAACGCAAATGCATAATATCCATAATTTAAATAATCTCCAGCGTAGTTAAAAATACTAAAGCTTCATAGCCCTAAGCACTAATGCCACACCGCGCGCCGCCGCTTTAGCATTTTGTAATACTGCCAATATAGCACAGCAAAACGTTTTACTCAATGGAATCGATGCCAAAAAGCAAAAAAAAAAAAATCTTCTAGCGAGAAAAGAAACCTGAATCGATTGATATTCAATAATTTTTTGTGTGGGCGTTGTATCTATTTTTAAAGCGTCACACTAACGACGCAGTCGACACTCTCTGAATATGACGGCGGCGTACTATGGCTGATGTTTGTCAGTGCAACTTGATTGCTGCCGGTTCGGATGTCGAATGTTTTATTTTTCCACGTCTCTCTCCGTCGTCATGATTTAGTGGTAATTTGATAGATTTTTACGATACAACTTACGATTTAATTTAAAGTTAATCGCACAGATGTTGGAGCTTCTGGCAAGATGATTGCTGTGCAACTTGTAATGCTGCCTATTCTATAGAAGGGGGCAAGCAGTTACTTATGGCTTAATGAGGATAAATGACATGACTCTGTGGATTTAAGTTTCGTTTTTGCAACGTTTCTTTTGACAGTGTTACATCGGATTAGTTGTAAAGAGTGGAATGTACAAAGCGATTTGGTGTGAATTAGTGTCGTCTGTACTAAGCTTATGGCTGAGTATAGTATGAATTTGATTAGGCTTTTGATGTTGCAAAATTCGCATTTGCGGGTAAAATCGCATCTTACAAAAGCTACATGTATATCTACAAATAGAGATAACAAGAATCTCTTGAAAAAAAAAAGAAATGAAATCAAAATGGAATAGTTGTTGGGATGTTTTGGCCATTTTTAATCACCTGTTACATTCGACAGTATATGTAGATTATTTTAAAAATTTATAAGTTTTAGAAAATAACGGACTATGCAATGCCTTAAACTAAATTTTCCCTATCAATTTTCTATGTTCGATGTTAATTACGAAATGAAATTTTTAGTTTTCGTGACAGTTTTATAGATACTCTCGGAAATTTGTTAGATTTGAGGTGGAGCATTGTTATTTTCGGGATTTGAACCAGATACCCCGCTCGTAGTCCAAAGCATTAACTATTCCACTTGACCCATACTTGACATCTATGTTGTGTAAAAAATAATGGCTAGGTTAGGTTCGTTAGAGTGGCTGCCAGCGAGTTCAGCCGCAAAATTCGACCATTTTTTGGTCCATTGCGCTAACACGTGGATCCAGTCCATTCTCCCTGTTATCTGTGAGAAAACCTTTCTGAAATTTTAATGAAACGGAGGAGGCTTTTCACTTACGATTTTGTCAAATCACTGAGAATTTGAAAATAGTATGCTCCTTTACGGAACTTCTTTTTGTTTAATAGGGCCGGGCTGTTACAGAGCAGATCAAGTGTTGTTTTTTCTTACTCTTCGTCCATGCAGCTCCTGCAGATGTAGGTTGTGTAGAGGCCTAGCCTTGCTGCGTGCCTGCTTATTTAAAAGTGTCCAGTTTCACCAATGGTGTCATCACCTAAAGTCTATGACATGGAGAATTACAAAGATGCAAAACAAACATAAATTGTGGAAAATCACTACCGAAATTATAAGATTTTTCCTGAGACGATGCGAAAATGTTGTGAATTTTTTGGTCACCATAATCGCGATTGAGCTAAAATCTTTATAAACTATCCGTGGTCGTAAGTCTTGGTTTAATAAAAACATTTGATAGTAAGTAAGAAAGTTGACCAGAATCTGTTCTGTTCGATTCCCTATCGTTATATTTTACAGAAATCCAGGTCGGTCTGACATTCAAGACAACATGTCTGATGAGGCCCACAATCTATATTCACACTCTAGATGTATCGAGTGTTCTATTACATAACTGGGGAACGTAGGCAGCATTGTTTGTTAGACTTTACGTCGATGTGCTGCAACTGCCTGCCTTTTGGATTTTTGAAATAATTTTCGATAATTTCGACTCTTACGAAAAAATGTTGTTCGAAATCAAAAAATAAAAACTGCGTAAGATTAATACTGGAGTAAGCGAATCGCTCGTTTTTGAAAAGAGTTTTGGATTTTCGAAAAGTTTTAGGGCCAAATTGGATAAAGTTCAGGATCTGGTCTTACATAGTGCATTCATCCCAGATGATAAAGATGATAATTTTGCATTGTTTCATAAACTTTGGCCGTCGATAATGGTTATTTCTTAAATTCGCACACTTTATCTGGGTTACTGTGAATATTTTGAGGCAGCTGAAATATTGCATGGGTACCACCCAATAAAGTTGCTGCAATGTCAGATAATGAAACGGCCAATGTGATGCCATTGTTTGATCGTATCGAAATGCGAAATATTTTACCAGTTCCACCTGCTGTATCCAAAAAGAATTCACCTTGTTCAGCCGAAACTGCCAGCATAATGTGGTCGCTATTTTACCAGTTCCACCTGCTGTATCCAAAAAGAATTCACCTTGTTCAGCCGAAACTGCCAGCATAATGTGGTCGCTTTTTTTTATGAAAATGCCCCAAAAAATGGGCCTGGGTTAAAGTGGACTATAGACGAATTGTTCATATTGTTATTCTCAAAATATTCTCACCGAATTTGCTTAAAATTGTGGCGAAAACATTTTTTTTAAATAACGAATAGCGCCCTCAAAAAGTGTGAGTGAAAAAAAAAGTTGTGTGACGATATATAGATATTCAGAATGTCTAAATATTTTGCTTAGACACTTCTTCTCAAAATTTCTTACGGTTTAACGAAAAACTAAGTTTTCTTTGAAAAGTGGGCTTGACAGTTGGCGGATTCTGAAAAAAGGCTTATCTCCTTCTCATTATTCTCTTAATATTTTAAAAGAAAAATCAATTAAATTAGTTGAAAATTTAGTGAGTTATATTAAAGAGTATAGAACTACATACAGTGCGCATCTCATACAACGAATATTTTCTATGTGAGGTACTGATATTGATACCCCAGGGTTCACATTGCTACCCCAGCATCAAACAACTGCCTTGCCGCATAAGATCTACGAAATTTCCCCTTCGCACTTACCGCCCGCGTCTGAAACGGTTTCAAAATATTTAGCTGTGATGCGTACTCGAAGTAGTTCTATACTCTTTGGTTATACGTACTGAAATTTATGTGTTTTCAAAGCACGCACATTTCCGACACTAAACACAAAAACCATCTATACCCCAATGCGTTATGGCGTGAATCGGCGACAAACATTGTAAGACTCAATTTGATATAAGAATATAAGATTTGCGAAATATTTGCAGTATTTGCAGGCAAATTTAAAAAACAAATGTCGCTTATACCCTTCATCTTCTTTCGAGGCGTTTCAATTGAAACATTTAAGTACAAGTTTTCATAGACAATTTTTTTTTAAATTATTGCAAATGGCAATAATATATCGTAAATCATTAAACACCTCACTTAAGAATTAAAAAACAAAATCAGATAAAAAGAATTACTACTTTGCTAAGCGTTAAATCATCTGCACAATAAATTAAAATAAATAAAAGTTCAATTCAAAATTATCCGTCTTGATTAGAAATCTATAGAAATAAAAGAAATGCAAATACCTCATCTTACATTCACACTTAAGTCATTTTTATCGACTAATGTGACATCAAAACAGTCGACATGACATTTGAACAGACCTAATTTGAATACTAAATAAATCAATTGTTAGACTTGTTAAACTTTATTCACACTCAGCGTGAATTCCATTCCGTATTTACTTATTTGGATGAAACAGGGTATGGGAATATTCGATTAGTATAGCCATTACAAAAGGCCGCTTCTCCCTATTTGGTGTGATGGCTCCCGGAATTTTATCTTTTAACAACGTGACATTGTAGGCAGAAAGTTAAATAAATAAAAGCAAATTCTCTTTGCGACGGAACAATAAAGTAAAAGTATCCATTGGATGACATAATTCAACGACATGATTTAAAAGATTCCTTTCGATATGATCGTTTCTTGTTTGCTTTCAGATGAACATATAAATATTAAGCAGACAAAATCTATTAATATTAAGTTCCCGTAAATAAAATGTCAGCAGGCGGCTGTCAAGAAACAGTAATAACTTCAACATTTTTTAATATCTTTTGGCAACATGCGATAATCCTGCACCCTAATTGCTTGTTTACTCTACATCATGTATATTTTAAATCTAATTTTACATTAATTGACATTTTAATTTTGACAAATTGCTAACTCTACGCGATACCGCCACTAGTTCAACTACACTGCCGTCCCTCAAATCAGCTCGAAGTCGGGCGTCCAATGGAAATAGTTAAATAGCTGTAACTCGCCAATCACCAATCAAAACTGGATTTTTGTAATCGAAATGGGAGTGTGTGTGAGTATTTTGAAATAATTAAGTTATTTTCACCGCTGCTATTGAGGAAGAAAAGCGCTAGGAGTTAACTAATTACATTGATATGCGATCACATCTCAGTAGGTATGGTATTGGTACCACGTATAGCCACAGCAGAGCGCAGGGGTGGGCGGTAGTACTCAGTTATATCGAGTGCTAATTTCAAATTCTGACGGATGTTAGAAGTCACAACTTTATTTGACACTAGTGATTAGTCAATTTAGTTTTTTTTTGCATTTTTTTAATACTTGTTTCGATTTAGGAAAATATACCTTTATATGGGCTGGGGGTCATAATTCGATTTGTGTCTTTGCTATGGCCGCGACGACGCACGTATGAACATTTTTATGGGTTTTCGTTTTTATTTAATTTTATTTTATATCTTGTGTATAATTTGTCAGATCAAGGAGATAATATGGCAGGCGTTTTTGTTGATAATGTTTAACTTGTTCTTGAATTTTAATGGTGCTATATACACTTCTTTGCCTTGAAATACTTAAAACAGGAATAAAATGTGTTTTTGTGTTGCATAATTTCTATAAGGAGATGAGATTTATTAGTGATGCGGTATACAATTATTATTTTGCGGTGGCTACTGTTTGGTTGAACATTTATTGCAATTAGCAGTGGGTATCGATTGAATTCAATTGATAAACGAGTGTCTTTTTTATACATCACCCTCAAAAAGTGATCCCAATTTACGTTATTTCCGGGTGAATTTAACATTATCAGTGACTAGTCAAGCAAACTTGTAAGTGGCTCAAGGACATATAGTATTTGTTGGTTGCTGGTATTGTATTCCCAATCATAGCATCATCAATTACAGTTTTCCAATGGGCCTTATCTTTGCAAGATTTGTGACTCTAGTAACTATAACTGCGGCAACAAAACTCCCCTTTATGAATGCATCCAGTTTATTCTGTAGGGGTTGTAGTGTAGTGATTAGAGTGATTTCATTCGAAAGACGTGGTTCTTAGGTTCAACATAAACTTTTGAAACACTGAGGAACTCCATTTGCCAGTGTGGCTTACTTTAAAAAAAAATGTTTTGTGATCACAACCCAGCGCACCTTCAGATATTGCTTCAATGTAACCCCGAACTATCCTGTACCGGAGCAGAAATCAATTTTTACAGTGCTACCAGACGACGAACTGATGTGTCTCGTCCTATTGATATTATCACAACCCAGCGCAACTTCCGATATTGCTTCAATGTAAACCCGAAGTATCATGCACCGGAGCAGAAATCAATTTCTACAGTGCTACAAGACGAAGAACTGATGTGCCTCGTCCTATCGATAAATTGAAAACATTAATTCAAAGAGAGGTTCAATTTTGCAATCCCCACTGCTCGGCAGCGTTCTGCTGAATCCTATACGATATCCTTGATTACCTTTAGTACAAAAGGCGATTTTGCAGGAAATCTCTAAAGCGACTTCAATTCTTCGAAGAACGCATGTAAGGCAATTCTTTTAATCGCTTAAGAGAATACAATGACTTTTCTGCTAAGAAGCGCATTTTCACATGTGGGCTGACCAATCCCCGAGAATTGCATCAAAGTCCATCGATTTACCTCTGCTCGGATTATTATACCCTCCGAGAAATGAAGTAAATGTCACAGTAACAGTGAATACAGACTAGTATGAAGAAATGTTGCAGATACTGTTTTAAACGACAACATAACGCCAACGACTCGCATTTTTATGGAAAAACACCGCCGCTATGCAGATAAGGGACGGGCTCATGTGTGATGGTTAGTTCGATGAACTGCCGCGCAGAAGGTATGGGCTCGATTCCAAGGTGTTGCTACTACCTAAATGATTTTTCACTGGCCCCGCTCTCGTGATCATCTGACAAATCATCCGAGTATTCGGATCTCAAATTCGCGTTCGGAGTCGGCATAAAACAGGAGGTCCCGCCGTCCCGCAGGAATTACAAAGGCGGACATGAATAGTTGTGAGATAGTTCGCCCTGGGTGCTAACGAGCCTGTTGCGCAAAAAAAATTGTATTTCTATGCAGGTAAGGGTCATTCCAATCGCCAGAAATCGACTTGTTTTGTAAATAGTTAATGGGTGTATAATTTGTTTAAAAAAAAACCTTTAGATTTATTCCTACACTCTACGTATTGTTAAACAAAAATCTTATTCATAAAATAAGCCTCCTTTACGTTTCAAAGGACGTTTTAGGACAGAAATATTATTCATCTTCTAGGCGACACGGTTCATTCAGCGGATCATTGGCGATTTGTTTCGGGTTTTTCAACAGGGACAGCAAACGACGCCATATTTCTTGCCCCTCTTTTGACATTTCTCTTCAGTTAGGTTTGCCATTTCATGATGGCAAGAAATACGATCCAACAACGAGTCGAAATTATTAAATATACAACCGAAATTCGGAGTCAGTGGCCTCAACGTTAAGAGCGCTACGTCCAATCTATGGTCGTCATATTCGTCCTAGCAGATCAACAATTGAGCGTCTAGTGGGAAAATTTGAGTCCACAGACACAGTACAAAATGTTCCCCCGTGCCAGTGAGACAAAGAAGTGCCCGTCCCGTAGTGTCGAGAATATTACTGCCGCTGAGGCTTCGGTTAAAGAAGCCCAAATGTGTTTCTCACACGTCGTTCTCAAGCGTTGGGCATCTCTGCGACGTCATTGTGGTGAATTTTGCGAAAAGATCTTGGCATACATCATAACAAGATTAAATTGACGCAAGAACAACTGAAGCCACTAGACCACCAGAAGCCTCGTATGTTCGTGAATTCGGCTGAGCAACAACTTGAAAATGATTCGGATTTTCATCGAAAAATCATCCTCAGCGATGAGGCTCAATTCTGGCTTCAATGAACAAAATATGCGGTATTGGTCAGGCAGCAATCCACAATCCATGAGTCATCATTGCATCTCGAAAAAATTACGGTTTGGTGTGGTTTATGGGCCGGCGGCGTAATTGGGCCGTACTTCTTCCGTGATGATCAAGACCGGCACGTTACTGTGAATGGGAATCGCTACCGTTCAATGATAACCGAATATTTTTGGATCAAATTGGATGATATGGACTTGGAGGACATGTGGTTCCAACAGGACGGCGCCACAAGCCACACAGCGAATGCCGCAATCAATTTATTGCAAACCAAGTTTGGAGAACGTGTTACCTCACGAAATGGTATAGTCGCTTGGCCGCCTCGGTCGTGCGATTTGACGCCGTTAGACAATTTTCTGTGGGGCCACGTCAAGTCTATGGTCTATCCCAACAAGCCAGCGACGACAGATGAACTTCGTACGAATATCGAACGTGAAATTGCAGCAGTATCGGCCGATTTATGCTTGGAAACCGTCGAAAATTGGGTTCAGCGTCTGGACTTCTGCAAGCGTGCCCGTGGTGGCCATGCAAAAGAAAATGAGTCCCATACATAATGGCATCGAACGAACTTTCACAAGAATAAAGACTTTCATTGATATCCAAAAACGTTTTTGTTTTATTTAAAAAAAAACTTTTGTAGCGCTCTTATTGAAAAACCCTTTACATTATGCCAAATTGATGTTATCTCACAAATCAGTAGCTGTTAGACTTGGTTAGCCTTTAACAATCGATAACTTACTTCTCTTCTATAATATACACTTATAGGACAAGATGTTAAATACGGTTCTCATGTTTGGAACTCAACGCAGATTCAAACACTTGAATTTCTATTTAGAGACGTGCGATCTTCCTTACTTCAGAATTGCAATCCTTAGCTAAGTGAAAACTTGAACGAAATCATTGTATTTATTATAAATTTGGCGAAATCATCCCTAGAAATGTCAGATTTGAAAGACACGAATGAGACAGGTGATTGCAGCGTATAGACATTCTAACCAACATCAACGACACCGATATGGACAACACATTTTATTACAGAACAGGCAAACAACGGAACGAAATAACTCAACCACTCTGATTCATCTAAAAAGTGTAATTAATCCTGCAAGGAAGTAGACACACATACATCAATGATGAAGAATTAAGCTAGGCTTTGAGTTCTTTGCTGCTTGTTCTGAGTTGCTTGTTGATTGTTTTAATTTTCTGAAGCCAACGAAAAGTTTATGATTTGGTTTTAAGTGCCATTTTTGTTATTTATTCACACAAAAATCATACCCTAGTAAACTTGCGTTCTCAACTATCAATTTCTTCACAAGCGCGAGGTGTTTTTTTTTTGTATTTCGGGCTTTTATGGCGTCCATCTATTTAGAAATATGTTTCAATATGATTTGTTATTTACATATGTATTTTTTTTATAAAAAATCCTTTAAATATTTACGAACAGTGGAGGCGTTAGAGAAGGGGTAGAAAGAGAATGATAGGGAAGATTTTGGATTTAGTGAAGACACCATACAGTCACTCTACGAAGGTTAGTGATCTTTGGTGTATCAGTCTAGGGTCTTCAGTGCCTCAATAGCGGCTATTCTGTTGATTAAAAAAAGCGATATGTGCTTCGTCGGTCATAATGTTTGCCAAAAATGGCGGTCTTATATAGCGAGCGGTCAAACTCGAGCACTCCAATCTCGCCGGACGTAGTTGTTGTGTTATTTGCTCCATAATAATTTGTTATCGACTCTCAAATGCGAAATGAAAAAATTTATTCACACAAAAATGACAACCAAATTAAATTGACCTGGAACATAAAACCCACCCGTTATTTCGAAACGTTATTTAAGCTGAAGCAGTACATTCACATCTATCTTCTACAATAATTTGTGTACCAAATTAAATGTTTGCAACAAAATTGCTTTCTCATCTCCTATTTTCACTAGATAGGTCATATTCTCTTAGGACTACTTGCATCAACGCAGTTATTGAGCTAATCTTACTTAGCTGGTTGAAATCCCCCAAAAATGCTGGAATAGTTAAGTTATCTATTGGTAAGTTTAATAAATGCGTTCGCGCAAGTGGCTCCATCGTTATGTTGGCTTTTAAGATAACATGTAATAAAGTAAGAGAAAAGAGACCGTATAGTGCTACGAGATTTAAGTGAAACCTCATGCATCGACGCTGTTGACTTTTTTTCGCATGTTGTTGTTCGTCGTACATTTGTTTTGTCTGCGCTTGCTCCCTATTCATCCAATTTTCGTATTACTCTATCATACTTACAGTTTCACTCTCTTTTGCTGGCACAAGTTTTTGCTTGTTTTTTTCCTGCCGTTGTTCCACTACACTAGCCTTTCCCTACCCATGACTTTCCTGTTAAAATTTCGTTTCATGTGAGTTAGGATTTACCCCGACAAGCCCAAATAAGTTTCACTTTAATAGCTTAAGCACAACGAAAATATTTAGTATAGAAAATTGTATTCGCTCCCATTTATTTAAATTTTAAACGCTTTCCTAAATTTAATTTAATGAAGTAGTCTTACAAGCCTACGATATTATGTTGTCTAGAAATTCATTACAGCATATAGGTAATTTAAAAAATTTTCAACATTTGTTTGGTTATGTTAATTGTAAGATTCAACATTCGCTGACAAAATACCGTTTACCTGTTTTTTTTAATAATTACGTTATTCCTTGTAATCCAAACGATCAAGCCCAAATTTCGGTAGTCTACAAAGCAGCATGTGCTTGTTTTGTTTCTCTAAAATACTTTTTCAATTCAACAACATTTGTATGCAAATACACACTTGACCAATGCACCACATTTGGACAAATACTCAGCAGGTTGGAGATAACAAAATGTTGATGCATCTTCTCTGTACTACTGTTCATCCTAATGAAATAAGCCGATTTAAAAATTTATTATTCACATTAAGTCTACCAAGAGTTTAGTTTAATTGGTTGAAACAGGCTTCAAAAAATGGGTGTTTTGTTTGTATTTTGTTTTAAATTGTATCAAAGCACTTTGTACTATGTATGCTATCCAATTAACATTCGGACACCTTCCAATCATCATCCGTTTGGTTAATTAATTTCAACATTTAAATGTTAGTCGGTGATTGTTGTGTATAACGGTTTACCCACCTCCTACCTAACCATAAGTAAACTAATAAAAATACAATTTATTCTCAACAAATTAATTAAAGATTCTAGAATTGTTAACAAAAAAATTAACTCTTTCCGCACTGAATCGCAGATAAATTACGAATTTAATTGGGAAATTATGAAAAATCTGTCCGCACTCGTAAAAAGATACCGAATTTCGTGTACCTAATTCGAAGATGCCGCCGGCTGGTAATCCATTTGACATTTTTTTTTTCTTTCAATTTTCTGTTTTCTTTGTTTAGTGGTGGTTAAAAATTGAAATTTAATTCTTTAACACGCGGTTAATCCGTGTAAATCGTGTTATTTATGACACTGACTTTTTTTTCGTCAGATTTCATTGTCTTCTATGTCGTCGGTTGGTGTGTATAGTTCCATTTGCATATTTATTGATAGACGTAAAAAAAAAAAGTAAATCCATTTATAGTGTTAGTTGATGATTTAACACATTTATCAATTTTGCATGCTTAGGTGTAATTATTGGTGATCGTTAAATATAAAAATAACAAATTAGAGTATCTTATCGATAAGGCAATCTTATCTACTCGACCTGCGTTTGGTGCTAATATTTGTATTTTTGAATTTCGCACAACGGAGTTTGAATCGCCATAATGACAAAAAATGTATTTTAAGACAAACAATGTTTGTCATTCTTCTTTTTTTAAAAAAAAAGTTCATATGGCCCACCTCAAGTTCGGGGGACTGATAAGAAACAAATATGAAACTCTAAAAAAGTAGAGGAGATAAACGATGTTTGAATAGTAAAAATAGGAAAAATTTAACGAAATCTATTGTGGCGGCGTGATTGATGTTTATTGGTATTGTTTCATTTCGGCCGTCAATTGTCAACGATTTCTGGCAAAAAGCGGCATTTTAAAATTGATAAATGAGTATCAATATGCGTGTGAATGTAATAAATATACAAATCAAATGGCACAGTGATAAGTGGACGATTTTTTTTAACAATCAATTTTGGGTATTTGTTTTAAGTTTATCCATGCTAACGTTATGGCATTTATTAATTTTCGAGGAATTATGCACTATCCCATTCGACTTTTCAAAATGTTTTCGCCTTTTATTAATGGAAAATTGGTTCATGTTTATAAATATTACTATCAGAGAATCGTATAAAGAAATTACATTCTGAAGCTTCGAATTCCTCACAATTTTCAGAGAATTTGAGGCCGCATTCCTCGAATGGTACGAAACTTTATTGACTTCTCACCCAATGCTTGAGTATGTCACGGGATTATCAAAAGAATTCCTGGAGCTTCAAATTTTCATTTCATTTTAAAGCATTTGTAGGCCATATTCTAAGATATTAGCTTCTCAGTAACGACTTTAATTACCCATTAGAAAATCTTCGGGTGGTGTCGAAACAAACTGTCTTTGGCGTATGTAATTTTGTTCAAAATCCCCGTGATTCGTTGTGACCCCATTCTGTCAGAACTGAATGCTTAATAGACCATGTTCACACACTATTGAATTAGGCAATTGTTAAGCATGTTTCATTACAGGGTGGCAATAGAATAATATATTTTCTCATCTGTAGATATAGGGTCCGGTGATGCAGCCAGTGTATTTTTGGGAGGTGCATCGCTAACATAAATTAATAAAAAGATAAATCGGCCTTTTCGAGCGTCAGTCGCAAACAATCATCACGGTTGAATCTGGACACGAAGATCTTAGGCCAAGTTCGTATCCACGTTGACAAATGAAATTATTCGCCAAACAATATCGAGCAGACGATGTGAAGGTAACACAAAGAACGATCATTAAATAGCTTTGATCTTGACGACATCATCTGGATGATCCCATTACAGTTGACACTTACAAACATTTTTTTCACAGTCGTAGAAAGATACGTTGTGAACCCTTGCTTGGTGTGAACAGTTCTATAAAACCAACGAATTTCTTGTAGATAGGACTTCTCTAGACATGATTTTGACAAAGCATTTTTCTTAACTCAGCCGTACGGGTTGAGCAAGCAAAAGTAGGTTCTACCAATTTATTCTTCACCCGGAATTTATTTTAGGTGTATGAAAATCATCATTTTTTATTATTTTAATGTGTTAGTGCCTCGGTTCTCTAACTGGAATTAAGAATAGTATAACACAGAAATAATTTTTGTAAGTATGCAATGATTTGTGCAAAAAATGTTTGACGTTTACATTTTTTTGTTATTTAAGTGTGAACTTCCCATAACTAAAAAAAATGGTTTAGCAGTATGCACTTTCCAAGGAAAAATCCAACCCATGAAGTATGCATGCGTGGGAGTAAGGTTCGCGCATAGCTTTTATGTGGTACATGCACATTGCACTTACTATTGCAGAGTCTTAAATTAAAGCTTGTATGTAACAAACAATCTGTTGCGTACTTGTAGAAGCCGCGGCAAAAAAAAGTTGCAGCAGTTTCAAACAGCACTGTGTATGATCGGATTCACAAAATATCTAGCCACATTGAAGATACACTCGTTCACAGATTGAATGTTTGTGAAATGTTTTCAATGCAACTCTATGCAAGCAAGGATGGTACCGGCCTTTCAATATTTCTTGTATTCTTGAGGTATCCCTTCGACACGACGGGCTCAGTGGCGCGAAGATTAGTGAGATGAACTGCGCGCAGAAGGTGTGGGTTCAATTTCCAGCCTTAGCAACACCTTAAATGATTTTTCACTGGCCCTCCTCTCGTGATGACCTGACAAATCATCCAAGTAGCATCAACTGCCAAGAAAAGCTTATCTCATATTCGTCGTTCGGATTCGGCTAAGAGCAGAAGGTCCCGCCATCATGCAAGAAATACACACGCACAAGTGAATGGTTGTGAGAAAGGGGCCCTGGGTGCTAACGAGATAGTTGCACCAAATATTTGTATTATTTTATTTTGTATCCCTTCGACACCTCTATTCAAAAAGATTTGCCCATCTGCACACCTTTGGAAACCAATACAACTGGTGAGGAAATATTCAAGGCCATGAATTATTTTATGAGTAAGCACAGATTAAATGTGTAATATGTTTTGATATATGTAGCGAAGGAGTTGCAACAATGGTAGGAAAGGTTAAATAGGTCGTGACAAAAATTAAAAACACTGCACCAGGAAGTAACAGTAGTCAATGTGTTTTGCAAAGTTACTCACTTGTAGTAAAAAGATTGCCAACTGATTTGACAAAAATTCTTGATAAATCTGTTAAGATTGTAAATTTCTAAGAAATATACATCCTCTCCAATCGAGTTTGTTCACAAAAGTGTATATAAGAAGTCAGTATACGAATCACTTCTTCTGCACACGGAAATAAGATGGCTTTCCAGAGGAAAAGCTTTATTAAGATTATTTGAACGTAGTGGAGAGTTAAACTGGACAAAAATATGACTTCATCTGCAAACCATTTTGATATATTGTATGAGAAGCAATGGATAATTAGATAGACAGATATCTTATTTTGTATACAATTTAACATAAGGTTTCTTACCGCACATTTTACACAGACATTTGATAACAAGGACTTTTCTTCTGAAACATTATATATCAAATTATTATATAACTAGGAAAGAAAAATATAATACTGTAGCTCCGAGAGAAATACAAACAAAAGCTCCAAAAAACATTGGATAGCAAAATTAGCTTATCTTGCAGATATTTTTGAAAAGTTTAACGAAACTGCTACTGCTTCACAGGGGAAATGCCAGTGTAACAGAAAAACTTGCATCGAAGACAGTTTTTTTGGCTTACCTGTCGACAGAAGAACAATTTTGAATGTTTTCCAATTTTACATCAATTCTTGCAAAAAAAAACCTGCTAGAGCTCAGAACAGATATTGTCAATATGAACGTTGGGCATTTGGTAAGTTTAGAAAAATCTTCATTAGATTACTTTCAAGCTGCGAAAACTGACATCGAGTGGGTACAAAAGCCCATTTGTAATGGAAACCAAGCTTACGACACTAAGCATTTCGGAAAGCGAGTCATGTATTTGTATCTGTGTCATTGAACGAAATTGTGTTGGTATTAGGAGTGAATACGCTGAACTTGCCAAACAGGCATTACTAAATTTACTCCCTTTTGTTACAACGTATAGCTGTGAAAAGCAGCAGACGCAGTCCCAGATATGCAAATACAGATTTCGGAGATAGAAGTCAATTTAAAAAAAAAAGATAAATCATCTTTGTTTCACAGTTTCGTTTTTCACACTAACGTGGCTATTTTTATATCGTCAAGAGTTCGTTCAAAAATATATTTTGGCTTTGTTTATGGTTCCACAGCTCAATAAGTTTGTTAACCGTTTGAGTGTATCTTTAGGTCGACAACTCCTATGAAAGTAAATTTGATTGTAAGTTTTCTCTTTAATACTAGTGAAATCTGCGATTATCGTATATCTGTCAATTATCAGTATATTACCGCAGGGGTATGACATTTCCATTTTATAATGATGGTAATTTCAGTTAGAACCCACCATCACTTGAAAGTCTCATATCCACTGACAAAACTAAAACCTTGATAGAAATTCTAACTTTCATTCTCCTCAGTATTAACTTCGGGTGAAGTACATGCATGAGTGGCTGTGAAAATCTATGCTTAGCAGTTACACATGCCTGCCATGCTCGAGTTTGTACGAGAACAATAAAAACAGTTACTGAAAGAGGGGATGGAGCCTTAGATCTGCATCTGATTCCAAAAACTAAGTAATACTGTTATGACCCATCTCGCTGTCTTAATAAATGTCTCAACTGACCCGTTCGGAATCGGCATACAATTAAAGGTCCATATATCCGTCATGGTTAACGCTCGTATAAATAGTGTTTTTCGTAGTATTACACTGTTTTCTACACTCCTAAACTGCATATTGCTTCTTTTTTTTTCAATATAGTGAAGCAATTAGTAAAACAGTTTAGATTTGCCAAGAACTAGATATTGTACAAGTGACAAAATCGAACAATAATTCGATTTCGCTGGGTGGAAATTGTTTGTATATATATATAACGCCGATTGCGAATATATAGAAATGGCTACAATCGTCGAATACATTTACTGCTTGCCAGGGACCTCAGCATCGCTAGGGCGAGTACTTTCGCAGTAAATAAAATATCGGCGTTAGAGAAAATGCAATTAGAAGTCGAATGATTGAAGCCGATTCTGATCATCTTGATCATTCTTGCGTTAATTTCTAACCTAAAAACCAATCCGGAATTGCTTCGTCGAATCGATGCAAACAAAAAATAGAAAACAACAACCACAGAAAGGGAAATGGGAAGCTAAGACAATTCTGATGATGAAAATGAATCGCCTAATGTATAATTTGCTTTTTTTTTTTAAATAAAAGTTATACTGCGAAAATTACTATTTTTATTAAATCGCTTTACAACGTTTCTTCATTTTTGAATGAAATATATGTTCATTCGAAAAAAGATACGAGCGTTACTCATGGTATTTGCTGCTCTCAACCCCTGAATGAGTGAAAACAATCTTATTGGACCATTTTTAAGTTAGAATAATACGCAAACGCAACAATCTTATTACAGGCATAGAGATAAAGGTATAGAAATGATTAATCAGCAAACAGCAGCTTGAAGGATGCATGACACAGTCTCGGGGCTTTGATTAACGACAGAGTCATATTAGGATACTTTTTAGAGTGCATAAAACAGAAATCCTGAAATGACCACTGCAAAATCCCAACACGCAGTAACTGTTTCTGAAATTTAATTGAGGAAATTTCGTCCAGGAGACTTTTGTGATGGAGTTATCGTACATACCTTAGCTAAGAGGTAATTCAATGCGGAAAACAAATTGTAGATTGTAAAACGAGTAGAAAAAAGCAAGATCCACGAATGTACTATTTGAGGGCATTTCTGTGAAACTCACATCTGAGTTTCTGATTAGATTCGGATTGTAAGAACCTCATACTGCTGTTAAATTAAATCGAGCTAAAAATGCAGAATATACATCCGTTTATGCAACTAAAACGTTAAAATATGTAAATTGAGTAAAATAGTCATGATTAAGCTATTTTTTGACAAATTGCTTTTAAAAATTCTACATCCTCCCATTTGATAGTCTTCTGGTAACAAAAACAGAACAGTTTCAGTTGAAGAAAGCTGATCATGCTCGAAACAGAAAACTGGCTTACTGAATCAATGCTATCTTTAGAGATTTGTATCTCTACGTCATCTTTCACGGTGATTGACAGAGATCATCGTATTCTTTTACCAATCATTATTTCTTCGGACTAAAATGACAGTTGAGTAATGAATTCCTTACTTGAACTACGTATAAAGACGATGCATTCAAGTATCTGATCATACCGCAATAAAGGGATACAGAAATTCTTCTACATTTCGAAAGCAATTTTGTTTACATGTTAACGCTTCAAGCCGCAGAGTCGTCGATTCCTAGCGATATTGTCTAAACAGTCGAGAAACCTGTGTTTATAGTAAACGATCGTAAAAATATTCAAGTTTAATGTTATCTAACATATTATGCCAGATATGTCTAGCCTCTAATAAATAAAATTGTACATTGAACAGCTTATAACCGACTGTTTAACCGAACCATTTCATATTGGCAAGGACAGCGAAAACTGCCAACCACCCGACCTAAGTGAAGTGATGATAGCAATATCTAACTCAAGCTTAATAGGGCTGCTGGAAATGACCGCTTTCCCGATGAGCATTATAAAGCCGGCGGAGGTGTTTTGATAAGAAACGTCCACCAACTCAAAATCCAAATCTGGTCGTAAGAAAGTATGCTTGAAGAATGGACTCTCATTATCGTTTGCCCAACCCACATAAAATGGAGACCCTCTGAACATCACCTATAAGATCCGATCTGCCATAATATGTGAACGCCTGAAACCACTTTCCAACAACCTTATCAGTATGGTTTTAGGGCAGGCAAGTCCACAACCGATCAAATTTTCACACTTACGCAGATCCTTGAAGAAAACCAAAAAATCCAGTTCGATACCCACCACATATTCATCGATTTCAATGCCGCATACGACAGCATTTAAAGACAGCCATGTCTAGTTCTGGTCTATGATAGAGAATTCTCGCGGCTCCATCAGGATATCAAAGAATTTAGTCAAGGCGATGCACAGTCATATGACTTATTTTATTTGATTCTTGAGAGGACTGGACCAGAGGCACAATATTCCGAAAATCGGTGCTACTACTATCGTACGCCGAAGATGTAGTCATCACTGGTTGGACTTACTGCAAAGTCATAGCCCCGATTGCTAGTATAGAGAAGGAAGCGGCAAAATTGGTTTAGCACTAATTGAGGGTAAGACTTAGTAAATATATCCGAGGAACGTCGAGGAATTGGAAAGAACGTCACCATTGAAAGCTATAACTTTGAGGTAGAACGGAACTTTTTCTACCTCGGCTCCGCTATTAACTCTGAAAACAACATCGCGTTAGAAATTAAACGAAGAATTACTCTTGCCAACCGCTGTTTCTTCGGGTTAATAAAGAAATTCTGTAGTAAGGCCCTGAATCGAACTACTAAGGAGATCCTATATAAGATCCTGATCATCCAAGTCCTGCTCTACGGCGCTGAATCATGGACCGTATAAAAAGCGGATGAAGAAATCCTTGGTCTTCTTCGAATGTCTTCGGTCCCGTTTGCGTTAACGAGCTATGGAGACGAAGATTAAACCAAGAACTATCTCGTATAATATAGTTCAGCGACATTCCCGTAGTAAAAAAAAACTCCGTATTGGACGTTTAAGACGTAGAAAAAACAGACTCCGATACTCCGGCTCGCAGAATTTTCGATTCCCAGCCAGAAGTCGGACCCAGTAGAGAAACCACTCACCTCAAGTGACGCGCACAAGTAGAAACCGAGCAGTAAGCTGAGGACCGCGCTATCCGGATAGGCATGTTGCTTGAGGCCCAGGTTCATTCCGGACTGTAGCGCTACTTTAGTAAGTACAACCGCCTGCTTTATTTTGGGACATAGACAGCTGTCAACTCACACGTCATAGTTTATTTTATTTTATTATTTTAAAACAGTTTAAGGGTTATTGTTGCGAAAGGCTCGATTTTTGACAAAAATCCGGTGAAAATATGTTAGTCGACTTATGTCACTCCTCAAAGTTTTTTTTTAATTTTTCTTTCAAAATTAAAAATAAGATATATACACATAAAAATAAAAACACAACATACTCAAGCCGAAAAGCACAATAAAACTGTTAGATATAAGCATAGAGCGTCCGCTAAGGGCCGATAAATTAGGTGAAGAAAACACGTTATTTATAAGTTAGCCTTAAGCATTTTTGTCTAGTATTAAGTTAATATTTTAAGTTAATAAAAAATTAATTTTTGGTGAGTACCTACATGACTATGTTCAAAAAGTGTAATCAAAACAAAACACAATCTCTTTGCAGAGAATTGAACCACCTAAAAACTGTACTCGTTAATTTTTCACCGTTACACCTCAAAAAACGAAAATTTGTGACCCTTGACTTTGGATAAAAACAACGCACAAGCGGGATCGATGGGGACTTTCGACATTGTATTGGTGATAACCTATTCAAAGGATGTTCCAAAATTCAGCTTGTTGGGAATTAATGCAAACTGAATGTATATTTTGAATGGACTATCATGGAATGTTTTCAAAATCGAATGCAATAATATCCTGTCCTTTGATGAGAATTATTGTTAAATGATGAGATTTATGTTTGCTTGTATGTATATAGTAATTTAATAGTATCTTTCATAATTTATGGTTTATGTTGACTGTGACTAAGTGATTAAGCCCAGTCATAACATTCAATTTCGGTCGATATATAAAACTATTTGTTTGTTGTCAAATTTAGACAGTATATACTTGCATGGGATATTATATCGTCGTTAAAAACGCGAAGTGGCGTACCGGCAAAAATTAGCATTTCGAGATATATGGCGCATATTATCCACCGGTTGTTATATATTAACACATGAAGTAGCGTATCTGTATCTCTCAAACAGTATTACTTTCATTTTTGACGTAAATCAGTTTTATTATGTTTAACACAATATACAAACAGGCGTATCCGACGTATACGCCAATTAAGATTTTGCACAGACTTCATGGTTGGAACGACGATTTGATATGCATGTCTATGCTTACTTCACAGGAATCTGTGATACTACAAAATATATTCTAATGAATGAGAAAATAAAATGCTTTTGCTAAGGTGCACATCTTATTGAAGTCGACTACTTTGTAGGACTATGCCAAAAGAGTGTGAAAGATTATACAATCATTAAATTCATGTTTTTGTACCTCGTCTAGTGGTTAGTGCATTTCCCTACTAAGCGTCCGTAACCTTGGTTCAGACCCCGAAAATAGCAACGCCTAAGACTGTTTCACTTCGCCACCTCTTGTGATAGGTTGACAAAAATACTCATATATATACATATCTACGATGTTAATGAAAAGCTTTTCAATTTTGACATTCAGAGTATAGGTCCCATTTCTTATAGCAACTGAATGGAGAAGCCAGCTTTGAGGCTAAGTATGGGTCGTGAATCCCTGATATTTAATTTTATTTTAATTTTATATACGGCTTACATTTTGTATTGAATGCAAATATTTCACCAACTTATTATTGGCATCAACTATCAGCAACATCATACTGATAGAAACAAAAATAATTTTTTTAAAAACCCAAAACGGATAAAAGTCCCCATCCAATATGTTAAACGAAATTCGCGCTTAACCGCTATCTATTTTTAGATAGTTTTTTTTTATGGCACTTTAAATATTTGCACGAAATCACCACAAAACACAAGGAATCCCACCTTGAGTCACATTATTTCCATTCCATTATTACAAGTGTGTCCTGTTGGTCTGAGTATTTATTTGTCCAATAAATACAACACTTTAGAAAATTATGAGGGTCGGGGAAACAAAATTAACACCTTCGCTTTTTAAAGATACACTCGCATAACCCACACATCAGCGGCGCAGAATAAGTATAACATCTGACAGCGGCTTTAGAAAACGTTCCTTTATACGCCGCATGAAGATAATCAAGATAAGAAAGTTAAGTACACATGTGCAATCCATTGATTTGTGTGTAAATAAACCATCGTGCGATCACTTAAAACTAATTCCACCCCCTTTGTAAGTGCGCGGTTATCTTGTAAACATTTCCCTGATAATGAGATTCTTCGCTAACGGATCAGTGAGACTTTGTTTGTAAACCTACCTGCATAACCCAAAAATTAGCCGATGGCACAATTTGATCGCCGATTATAATATCCGTATGCATTTAGTAGCAGCTTTGTTGATTCGTTCGGTGGAAGATGATGATGAGTCTCTTGCTCTCTTTGAATCGATGTGGTTCCGATTCCAAATAAGGGTTTATGGTGACACGAATGAATAACTCTTGCACTAACAATTCTCTAGTTTAATGAGATCACAACAAGGCACAGATGAACACAAGTTATAGAATTTTTAGATATTTTTACTTCAGATTTCTTTATATCATTTTTTTATTTCGATAAATATCACAAAAGGTACAAAAGGAGGTATCTAAATATCGATATCATATTGGATTCGCCATTTTTTCGCAACAAGGACCTCCTTTTGTGTCGCTTGTCAGCTTCCTGTTTGTATAAATCACACTTCACTATTTATTTCATTGCACAACAATTTTGTTTTATTTTCCATTAAATTTTGCACCTAGTACACGAGATGTATCTCTTTGTAGAAAAAAAAATATTTAAATTCACTAGTCAACCGAAATTCGGCTTTGTAAAATCATAACAAATTTTCCCAAAATGCACCCACGGATACGATAATGACATGCAAACAACGAATGTATAAAAATGAACACGAACAAAAAAAAGTATCTCAAGCGGGCATCTAAACACGTTCGTAAAAACGCGGGTGACAAACGTCTACGATGACGACAACGATACGATCGGCATCGATCTCGATGAACATAGAACACGTACAGGTCGGTATACACGGAACACGGAACAAACGAACGACGGGCTCAAAAATTGCTTCCACTCCGGTTACCTGGTCGAGACTGATTGGATAACATATAGTTCAGGTTTCACGAGGCTCAATTCACCAAAGCAGGTGAACCAGTAACACAGCGCGAGTACCATAACACGAGTCAAACCAACAAGCGAACCCAAGCACAGCCAGAGTCAATCGTCTTAGAATCGACGAACCGTTGAAAATAACTCTTATACGAGTGGTTTTTGTTACCAGTTTTTGTATTCAATTGGAGTAGAGTCGAGTCAACTGAGTAAGAGCGGATGTTGGTTGGAAATTTACACTCAAACAGGTAAATATGAGAGGGATAGGATATGAGTAACTACATCTACAAGTGATTGAAGTTGCTGGTTATGATGGGCTGTTTTTGTGGTTTGCGGCGCTATGGCGGTTGGTAGATGAATAGATTGTTAATGTGAGTTAAGTTTTTGCGTGATAGGTACAGAAGGACTTTACTGATGAGGAGAAGTATATTGCGCGTGCGTGGTTGGTTGGTCTCTTAATAGGGGGTGAAATTTCGATGAGGGTGTTTATAATTCGTTCGAAATATACTAACCAGACTCTCAGGTTATCAGAAGTTAAATAGTGTTTCACTGATTTTTTCATGAGATTTACTCAAATTTCTGTGTTGAAAAATCTAACCCTAAATATTTACCTACTGTAGAGTTTTTGTCAACCTATATTTTATTGATACATTTTTGCGTTTTCATTCACGTGTAAGTAGTTAAAGAAAATAATAGATATACCTACATGTGGCATAATATTTAACCAATCACACCAATGCAAACTATAAAATTTTAATGTACATATACACCCCGGGTAAGCAATGAATTTCCATGCCCACCTCTTTTATGCCAACATATCACCACACGTAACCATTTAAACATTTATAGATACATATGTAGATAATATTTTAATTATCTATACAAACATACAAAAAAGAAAAACAAAACGAATAGAAATAATCATCAATACCAGTAGCCAACTTTGTTTTCATTATATAAACGAGTAACTAAAAACCACTGTCAATATAATACAAAACAAAAACCTCCCCTACTTAGATACTTTTGTATCTTTTGCTCACCGTTTGTTTTTCGTTCTCTCTTTCTCATTCAGTGTGTACATACCTGTTATGATGATTTCATTGGACAGAATAAATAGCTATGCCACGCCTCTTCTAGTCAGGTGGTTCACTGAGTGGAATTTTTGTTTTCATTTTCGATCATACCATCGTTCTATCTCATTCGAAAGATGGTAAACCTATTGATTCAACCACCTCGCACCTTACTAGATATTTAGATGAGGTTGATGAAACTAGATAGCTACTAGAAATACATGGGGAGGAAGGTGAACTGTTCACTTTCAATTGCTGAGCGGAATTTCTTTCTATGTGATGCGTAAATAAATGTAACTATATGCCTACATAGTTGGAGTACCTATAACAGAGGTGAATTATTATTAACCTTATGGATACATGCGATGGTGGAAGACATTTTTCTGCTTTATGAATATTTATCTATTTTTCCGTTGATTGGCATGTTTGTACGGTGATTTGGTGTAGAAAATTAATGAATTAAAAAAAATCTGTGACGGTGTAGGTTCTGATCAATGAAGTATAAGAGAACCAAATCAACGAGTGAGTTAGGTAGATACTGAGTTTGAGTGTGAGGAAAAATTTGAAGTTGGGTGGACACGGAGTGGCTTTTCATTAAATTAAAATAATAATGGCATCGAGTTTTTTCAGTGTTTTTGAAATAAAAAAACACACATACTTGTGTTTTTATTCGAAAGATAAATTCATGATATGGTAGTTTTAAAATGTCTTCGGGTAGGTAGGTATATGCCCATCACAGTTTGGTCTAATTTTTGAAAACTTTTATGACACAAAATTAAGTTCAGTGATTGAGTTTACAAAATTTCCGAATCTGGAGTAAGAGAAATCCTCACGAGGCTTAAGTGACTCAATTACATTCAGAAAAATGGTGGTACGGAGTACATTTCGGTAACATTGTCGTAACGACAATTTTGTTCTAAACACCTACCTACAACATTGATCCTGAAAATGTTTGGTTTCAATGGGATGAGGCTACACTCTATATCAACATTAACTGCTTCCGTCGACTCATTGAAGACTGTCATCACCGACTTGTAACTCTGACTACACATCAAGCGATTATTTTTAAACTCCAAGTGGTAACCATCGGGTACTGGCCTCATCTAACCGGATTTGACATGCTAAACGATAAGCGCGAGTGTTGATAACACGACGAAAACCATCAACACTATAAACAGCCAGGTCAGAATGGCACGGGATGAATACCAGGTATGCTATCCCACGAGAACCTAGACACCTACGGACAGCATACTGATGGCCACGTGTCCTAGGGGTATCTTATAAATTGTAACTGGCCCTCCAGGTTGGGAGTTGTGCTTTGGGTTAACTAACCCTCCATTTAAAAAACTATATATTATGAAACAACTCTGCTAAACGAAAAAGGGAAAACGACGTTCGTAATTTAAATTTAAGAACATTAAATAGGAGAGGTGCAAGCGAACAACTAGCGGAAGCCCTAAACTGCCATCCAGGAAATACGATTGGATGGGCCGTATTGTTTCTATGAGCTCCTTGACAAAACCTATGAGCGACTACCGAAGTACGTTGTTAAAATCGTGCTGAAAGATTTTAACGCAAAGGTAGGAAAAGAAAGCATCTATTGCAATATTTTCGGAAAACATAGCCTACACGAAAAAACCGTCTGGTTACGGACTTAGGCTAATTGACTTCGCTACGGAATGAAATGCCACTATAGACAGAACACGGTTTCCTCACCTCGATATCCATAAGGGCACATGGCAGTCTCCAGATCAATGAACGGTCAACCAAATTGATCTCATTGCGATAGACAAGAGGCATGCATCTAGTATTTTGGATGTCCGAACATTCCGATGAGTTAAGATCGACTGGGACCACTACTTTGTTGCAGCAAAGGTAAGAATGCGGATATCCAACACGCTACAACAATTAAGAAATACTGTGACTGCAACCGCAAGAGACCGCCAAGAGCTTCGCGCAACGATTATCGCTAAGGAAATATGGCAACGATGCCAACAAGCCATTAGATCAGCTGCAACTGATGTGCTACGTTTTTTGCGCCAGAAGAACCCCTGGTATGATGAGGAATGGCGACAGATGCTCGCAGACAAGAACGAGGCCTATAAGGCAAAGCTGCAGGTGAAGACGAGAGCTGCCGATGAGCTCTATAGGCAGAGAAGAAGGGAAGAACTCCGGCTTCTCATAACAGACAAAAAAGAGCTAGAAAATCGCGAGATCGAGGATATAGAGAGGTGCCGCTACAGAAATGATGTTCGCAAGTTTTACCAAAGTGTTAAACGTCAAAGCCAAGGACATATCGCTCGAACAGAATCCTGTCGAGATGAATAAGGAAATATCATAGTGGAATCACAGTCGATGCTGAGGATATATAAGAACCACTTCTGAAGCCTGTTAAACGGCGATGACGAACAACGTTCCGCTGTCATTCAATATTGGCAACGACAGCGACAGCGACAACTGCCAACAACCCGAACTGAGTGAGGTGAGGGTGGAAATATCTAAGATCAAACTTAATAAGGCTGCCGGAAATGACAGCTTTCCCGCTGAACTTTATAAAACCGGTGGAGATGATTTGGTAAATAACATCCACCAACTCATAAGCCAAATCTGGTCGGAAGAACGTATACCTGAAGAATAGAACCTCTACCTCTACCTACAGAGGCATTAGTGCCCTCAACATCACCTCCAAGATCTTATCTGCCGTAATATGTGAACGCTTGAAACCGTTTACCAACAACCTGATCCGCCCTTATCAGTGTGGTTTAAGGCCATTAAAGTTCATAAAAGTTCATAACCGATCAAATTTGCACACTTCGGCAGATCCTGGAAATAGAAGTCCAAATCGATAACCATCATTTCAAAGCGTCATACGACAGCATTTATAGAGACGAACTAAACAGAGCCATGTCTAGTTTTGGTATACCGCCCAATTTCGTCCGTCTGTGGATGACGATGGAGTATTTTCGCTGCTCCATCAGGGTCAGAAACTATATCACCGACTGATTCGGTACCAAAAAAGTATTTAGACGATGCCCTGTCGTATGATTTCTTTAATTAGATTCTCGAGAGGATTGTGCAACACTTTCGAGTCAGTACCAGAGACACAACTTTCAAACAATCGGTGCAACTATTATCACACGCCGCCTATATTGACATCATTGGTAGGATAGTATAGAGAAAGAAGCGGCAAAATGGGTTTAGCATTAAATGAGGGTAAGAATAAGTATATGCTGTCAATACGAAAGGATACAAAACGAATTCTACAGAACGTCACCATTGACAGATATTACTTTTAGGTTTTACGGGACTTTGTCTACCTCGGCTCAGCTATTAAAACTGACAACAACATCTCGTCAGAACTCAAACGAAGAATTACTCTTGCCACCCGATGTTTCTTCCGGTCAAAAGGCACTTCAGTAGAAAAGCACCCACTCGAACTAAGTCGGTAAATTTTACCTTAATTATTGAAATTCAGTGATATCAAAAATAAAAAAAAGCTTGCCCAAGTCCCTTAGCAACCGGGTATTTGCTGACTCTGTTTCCAACATCTCAGATTCTATATTTCCTGGGTGGCAGTGATATCTGCTTAGTCTCCACTAAGCTCCACAAACTTTTCTGTTGCATGTTCTAAAAATTCGGGTGAATTTATGTTCGTCGTTATTCATTTCTGTTTTGTATGGACATGTGAATATATTATATCAAAACTCAAACTGGATAACCAATCCCATGTGTTGGGCTGTTGACTAGACGAGATATAAGATGAGTGTTTATGGAATGTTACAAATACCAAAACTCTTTTTGTACCAGAACAAGCAACTAGGAGATTTATTTCTACCCAATATTAGGGAGCGTAACTTTTGGCCGAAAATCATTTTCCAGCGTAACGGTTTCCCGAAGTTTTTGTCCAAATTTTCAAAGACTTAGTGCACAAAAGTGAATTTCAGGAAACAAGTTCACCCGAATTGACTACCTACTCGATTTTTCAGGATTGATAAATACTTCCTCAAAAAGTTGTGTTTCGTATTAATAATTTTAAAAGTACCTATGAAATGCGAGTTTTGAAAAACTGATTTCTACATAATTTTTTACACTTTCACCAAACAAATTAAAAGTTGACTTAGGCGCCTGCCTGACTACGTTATATACCTTGAGCGGAAATTGCGTAGGCATGGGCTGTCCCCTGAATAAGAGTTAAAATTATTTAATCTCGCGTAGCGTGCAGCAGGCCACGGGTTCCTGCCTGGCGATTTTCTTTACCCAAAAATGTTTAAAAATGTATGGACAATTATCTCGATTATCTATTATCTATTAAGTTATTGAAATTGAAGATTAAATTAATCGCTACAAAATACAATTTGATTTCATAAAAGAACTTGATGTAATGTGAATAATAATATTATTTGCAAAATACTCTTACATACTAAACAGAAGGCAAAAATAGTAAAAAAAAACTTCGTTCTCCTCGATTCTCATTAATTGGCACACAATCCCATATGTTTACTAGTTGATAGTTCACCCGTGTTGCTGTCGCTATGTTTAACACTCAATGCGCTCTCCGTGACTAGCATCAAGTGGATTTGTAAGCAGTCAATATTGCATTCCCTTTCCATGGAAAAGGTGGTTGAATGTGTATTCAATGCTACAAATACCAAAACTCTTTTTTGCTCCAGAACAAGTAAATAGTAAATATACTCCTACGAATAAATTATCCAGAGTAACAGGCAATCAAAAAAACCTCTGAAAGCATTCTCTCGGGGTGCTTCTTGACCTTAAGATTCGCGCAGCTACTACTACACCAATATATCTCGGCCAGTTTTCAGATTTGCTGTAAAATAGTGCGTTTAAATGTGTTAAATTCTTACTGATGGGAAGCGCTATAATAAGTCAACAAATAATGACATACGAATGCGTCGGTGAGGTAGTTTCCGACCCTAATGGAGCAGCAAGAATTCTCCATCGTCATCCTACACAAACGGACGAGTTTGGGCTGAATACCAAAACTAGACATGGCTCTGTATAGCTCGTCTCTATAAATCGATGAATAGGTGGTGGGTATCGATTTGGACTTCTTGGGTTTTTCCAGGATCTGCCGAAGTGTGAAAGTTTGATCGGTTGTGAACTTTCCTGGCCTAAAACCACACTGATAAGCACCGATCAGGTTATTGGTAAACGGTTGGCATATTAAGGCAGATAAAGGGTCTCCTTTCTTGTGAATCGAGCAAAGGATGCTGAGGTTCCATTCTTCAGGCGTACTTCCTTCCGATCAGATTTGGCTTATTTACCAAGTCAAATCCGACGGCTTTATAAAGCTCAGCGGGAAAGCCGTAATTTCCGGCAACCTTGTTAAGCTTGAGTTTAGATATTGCTATCCTTACTTCACTCAGGTTGGGTGGCTGGCAGTTTTCGCTGTCGTTGGTAATATTGGTTCGTGCTGCCTGACAACGGAATGTTGTTATTATCGCCGTTTAACAGTCTGCAGAAATGGTAAAACTTGCGAATATCGTTCTTGGAGTGACACCACTCTAAATTCTCTATCGTGCGCTTTTCTTGCTCTTTTAGTTCTTTCTGAATAGCCGGTGTTCTTTCCTTCTTCTCTGCCTATAGAGTTCAATGACAGTTCTCGTCTTCACCTGCTGCTTAGCTTTGTATGCCTCGTTCTTTGCTGCAAGCATATATCGGCATTCGTCATCAAACCAGGGGTTTCTTTTAAGGTGAGTGCGAGAAACCTACCACATCAGTTGCGGCTGATATAATGGCTTGTTGGCATCGTTGCCATTGTTCTTCGACATTCGAAGCTGGGGTTATGGGGACAGGTTAAGGTTAAAACTTGGCAGTCTCTTGCGATTGCAGTCTTTAGACATTAAATTTTTCATAGTGTTTCTGGATTGTTATGGCGTGTTGGATATCCGCATTCTTACCATTTCTGCAATAAGTAGTGATCCAAGTCGGTGTTAGCTCCTCGGAATGTTCGGACTTCCAAAATACTGGATGCGTGCCTCTTTTCTATCGCAATGTGATCAATTTGATTGATCGTTGGTTGATCTGGAGACCGCCATATCCCCTTATGGATATCGAGGTGAGGAAACCGTGTGTTGGCTATAGTGGCATTTCGTTCCGTAGCGAAGTCAATTAGCCTAAGCCCGTTACCGACGTGTTATCATGTAGCCTATGTTTTCCGACAATAATGCTAGAGATGTCTTCTCTTCCTACTTTTGCGTTAAAATCTCCCAGCACGATTTTAGCAACGTACTTCGGTAGTCCCTCATAGGTTTTGTCAAGGAGCTCTTAGGAGCTTATCCTTAGCTATATCATCATTTTCCTCCGTTTTGCATATAAGGAGCGCATATAAGGATTATGTTGGCGAATTTGGCCTTGATGCGGATAGTTACAATGCGTTCGCTAATGACTTTGAAACATAAGACTTGCGGCACTTATAACAAATCCGCATCCGAATAGTCGCTGTTTCTGCTCACTATAAAACGGTTCACAGTACATATCACAGTTTTTCATCCTCTGGATGTCAGTAATTTGATTTGTGGCAGTTTAGGGCTTCCTCTATTAATTCGCTTGCACCTCTCCTGTCTAATCTTCTCACATTCCAGGTGCAGACACGAACGTCCTTGTCCTTTTTTCCTTTAGCAGGGACGTCAACAGTAAAATCAGTCCTTTTCTAATGGCTATTGGTTGTTTCGTCACATAGTTTTTATTCCATGGTTGGGTAGTTAACCTAAAGTACAACCCCCAACCTTGAGGGCCAGTTCTAAATTATTAGATACCCTTAGGGCACGGGGCCATCAGCACCCGCTACGGGATTGAGCGCTGCCGTTGGCCTTTCGGTTCATCCGCCACCATCTCTGTTCAAGGGGCCTGACTAACCCATGACATTCCTAGACAACCTGTTGTCCAAATATGTCGAAGCAGCTTGTCTATGTTCGCCTATGACAGCAGGCCGGGTATTCATTCCGTGTCATTCCGACCTGGCTGTTTATACACTCAGAGAAAAATACTATGAAAATAATGGGATTTATGATTAGATCAATCGTTTTTTACTATTAAAATTAGTCAATGGGATGCGTACTTTTGAAATAATAATTTGTAAATTATAACAATAATGGTACGATCTTACTATAAATTCAACAGTGTTAGAATTTTGTTTCAATAGTCTGTCTTATTAACAGGTTAATAGTTTGTACCATTGTAATAATGTGATGCAACTATTTTCAATAGGATTAAAAACATATTTTATGTAAAGGTATACCATTGAACCAACAACAGAATACTATTATTTAAATCGTATTCAACAATTTACACACTATTGATTCAATACGACTCCTATTAATTCAAAACTGTGCATCCTATTGAGATGTATATTATTTACTAATACATAATAGGATCAAACTTTTAAATCAATTGGATCATCCTATTGTTTTAATAGCATTACCGGCATAAAACAAAAGTACTTACTATTAAAAAATAACCAATTAAACCATTGTTTTAACAAGATAACTATTGATTTAAAGTGAGTGGTCCCATTGAAAGTTATAGTATTTGCTATTAAAATAATAGCGACGTACTATAAAAACTCTTCTCTCATACTATTATTTTAATGGTATTACAGATTTAAAACAAAAGTACGTATTATTAAACAATAAGCAAATAAACCATTGTTTCAATGGTATCACTATTGATTCAAATAGGATGTTACTATTGAAATGTATAGTATTGACTAAAATAATAATAGGACAAACTATAAAAACTTTGAATGCTGGCTTCTTCTTTCATGTGCAAATTGTGAATTACGATTTAGTTTGAACGGTTTCATCTGATTTGCTACTTATTTTCCTCGAAATTGGGTAGAATGATAGGCAAATTTAATTGAATTCCGTTATATGCACATAATGTGTGAGAAAAATAAAATAAAATTAAAATCAAATTTGAAAATTTTCAAAGAAATTAGGTTGTTTGTCCTAATAAAATCAGTAGCGATTTTCCATAGCTTTTTAATGTAAGAAGTAATTAAAGAGAAATAATGAATTTACTAAACAGGTATCATATCTCTTCTAAATACTTTGTAACGTAAAGGAATGAATGAAACGTTTAGTTCTCCATGCTAGCTCAGTTAAGACTGACTTTATTGTGTTTATTAATTCTTAGTGTGGCTGCCACTCAGCCACATATACTTATATGTATAACTTAGGTATATGGGACAGAGTGTGTGTGTGGTATTATGTTACAGTCCCAGTCGTGGGAACTGTTTACATTAATTGTTGGAATGTGCTGGACACAACACTTTATGTTTTGAGTAGTCTTTAGAACTTTGGGTTTTAAGACCACTTTACAAATTTTTATACACACACTACACAAGACTATTGTTTTTTAAGTTTATTTCTTATATTAAATAAATTGTTCACATAACACATAACATACTGTCTATTTTGCAAAAATTAAACAAAAAGGACAATTTTACTATTGTTTAACATGACCATAACCATAAAAACAACAGTCCGTTTTATTGATATTGAAATGTTGTCAAATGAGTATTGCTTATAAATGTAATAGTGCATATAATATTTTAAAAAATGGTAATAAATACTATTGTAATAAAAAACTGTCACATTGATTTGATGGGATACATTATTAAATTTTATATATTTTTGGTATCGAAGATGTTTAACTACATGGAACTATTAAAGCTATAGTCCGTATTATTAACAATGAAAAGTAAAAATATTGCCAAATTAATAGTATTGCATAAGAAATTAATGGTGTGTTTAATATGTACAACAATAGTACCAAATACTATTATCCTAAGGAACTGTCACATTAATTAAATGGTATATACTATTAAATTAATATTTTTGTTAGAATGATATATGTTTAAGTACATGCAACTATTAAAACAATAGTCTGCTTTATTAATATTGAATAGAAAAATCCTATTAAATCTATAGTTTCATCTGGTTAAATAACTTCTGAATACCTCATTTTAAACAATAGTATCAATGTTATTAATTTAATATCAAAAACTATTTGACTAATGGTCCGTCATATTGAACTATGATATTTTTGTTAATGGTATCAGTACTATTAAGCAGTCAATAGTATTTTTTAATAGGACAATAGTATTTGTTTAAAAATATTGATGGTGAAGAACTATTGAATAAATAGGATTTCCTATGAAATTAATAGCGTGTACCCTATTAATAATAATAGTTTCAAAACCATTGTATTAATAACCCATATACCTTTGATTTCATTAGAAAACTATTATTTTAATAGTAAAATCTTATTAAAACACGTATTATTAAGCCAATGGTCGTACCATTGACGATTTAATGGGATACTTTTTTCTGAGTGTAGTGTTACTGTTTTTCGTCGTGTAATCAACCCTCTCGCTCATCGTTTAGCAAGTCAAATCCAGTTGGATGTCCCCTTTACGCGATGGTTACCACTTGGAGGTAAAAAAACGCACTTGATGTGTAGTCAGAGTTAAATCCACTGGGCATTTCCAAGTTAAAGCCAAACAGAGTCTACCCTCGTTCGACAACACCCAACCATCTCACTCGTAACAACATTCATATTCATTCAATTCTTTATAGAGAATGGTAAGATCCGTCTCAAACCTTTTTTGAGTGATTCACTCAAAAGCCGATTTGATTGGTCTCTATTGCCTAATGAGATACTTAATGGACTCCGTTCATCTCATGGATTTTTTGCATATGCTGACTAGTCCCTAAAGGCTCTCAACATGTATAGTCTGCTATGATTAAAACTCACCGGATGACTTATGAGTGGATTTTCTCCTAAATCATAGACACATATGTATACTAACATTAATAACAGATACTATTATAGGGCAGGTAAAAATGAGAAGCCTGATCCAATTCCGTGGTACATTTCAGGATAGAAAACTAATTTTTTTTCTTTGTAATCAATTGAATTAACACCACGACAACATTGTGTTCGTTTACCAGAATGGCACAATCGCTTGATATGCACCGATGATTCTGTCACTCACACAGACGTCGACCTGAATCTTGTTTATTGTGACATTTTTTATTGATGCAATGTGACAAGATCCTCGATAAGTTCATGAAGAATCGTTTAGTCAGTACATATTGCTCTTCCTTTCCTCCAGGGAGACATTGCTAGTTATCGTTTTCTTGAATCTCATTTGGACAATTACGCCCCCTTCTCGTCATTATTATTTTTTTAAACTCAATTTCCATCGGGTGCTATGCTTTGTCCATATTCACAGAAAACCATAATAATTTGATGGATGCATGGAAGTCCCTGGATTAAGTCAAAACAGATTCCATGTGATACATGATTTATTTTCATATATCGATACGTTTTGAGATTTATTTTGTTTACTTTTATGAGTTTTAAGATCAAACGATGAGTGTTGGTGGTCCATAACAAAGTTTTCTTGGAACGTGTGTGCGATATGTGATTGAGTTCGATCAAAGGGTATACGGACAGGATTGGATTATTCTCATTCCCGGATGTGCAATCATTTAGAAAAATGGATTTTTTGTTTTTATAAATATGTATCGACAATGTTTTCGCTCTTTCTGACTGACAATGGAAGTAAGGACTTCGCTTGGACAAAAATTAGAGTATACTGATAGTCAGGTTTGGAAGTTTTAATGACGCTGCAATTGGGTTTAAGCCCAATGAGCATGTCTCTCCAAATACCACCGTCTTTATCAAACTGCTCTCAGTTGTGCAATTCATGATTTTTGAGGTTGGTTTATAATTTTAAGCGACACTTCAACGCTCGGCATCTACAAATTAGCTATGAATCAATGACTCATGGAAGATGCAAAGAATAAGGACTTCAAAGATATGACTGGCCAGGAAGCATAGATAAAGTTATTAGCTCGGATGAAGGTATGCTTGAAGAGAGGAACCTCCTATCTAGATAAAAGGAGTCCGCCTTAACTGCTTCAACTACTGATATTTATGTCTCTTCAACATCGCCTACAAACTTTAAGCGAAAGACAAAAATAATTTTTTTAGAGATAAGCTGGAAGTGCCCGCTAAATGCTAGTAAGTTAGTCATACAAGCAAGTTGATGATAAGTTAGATTTAAGAATTTGTATCTAGTATTAAGTAGTTATTTAAAGAGAAATAAAAAAATTAATTAAAAAACAAATCTGCTAGATCCTTTCTTAACTTAAGCTAACCAACAACCTGATCGGCCTTTTTCGGTGTGGTCAGGAAAGTCCAAACTTATCAAATTTTTACACTGGCAGATCCTTGAAAAAAACAAGTCCAAATCAATACCCACCACTTGTTCATCAATTTCAAAGACGCATATGATAGCATTTACAGAGACGAACTGTAGAGAGCCCTGTATATTTTGGTATACTTCTATAACTCGTCCGTCTGTGCATGATATCGATGGAGAACTCTTGCAGACTAATATGCGTCGGAAATGACCTCACCGAAACATTCGTTACCACAAAAAATAGGATTAAGGCAAGACGATTCACTGTCATGTGACTTTCTTAATCTTATTCTTGAGATTATTGTGCAACGCTCAAGAGGCACAGTCTTCTATAAAATCTAGCATACGCCAACGATATTGACATCATTGGTCGAACTCACTTTAAGACCCCTAGTCGCATTCGACGTTCAATATGGTTAGTTCATGTAGAGCGAACGGACACCAATATGCCGGGCCGCAGAGTCAACCAGCCAAGCGTCGGACGTAGTAGAGGTAGACTTTGCCTTAAGTGGCACAAGTAGGAACCGACCTCCAACCACTTGGAGTTCACATCTGGAGGCATTTGTCTAAGAACCGGGCTTATTGGAGAGGCATGTTGGTTGAGGCATAGGTTCATTATATACTTTAGCGCTACTTAGAGTTTCACAGTATGTCTGGTTTGTTGTGGATCGGTGGATATCCGCATTCTTACATTGGCTGCAACAAGGTAGTGGTCGGAGTCGATGTTAGCCCCTCGGAATGTTCGGATATCCAAAATACTGGACGTGCGTATCTTGTCTATTGCAATGTGATCAATTTGGTTGACCGCTCGTTGCTTGGGAGACCGAGGTAAGGAAACCGTGTGTTGGCAATATTAGCACTTCGTTCCATAGCGAAGTCGATTATCCTTACTCCGTTGCCGGGCATGTTGTCATGTAGGGTGTGTTTTCCGACAATACTGCTAAAGATGTCTTCTCTCCTACCTTTATATTAAAATCTTCCACCGAGATTTAATTGTTCTTATATTCCAAATACGAAGGTCGTTATCCATTTTTCGTTTAGCAGGGTAGTCAACAATAAAATAAGTCCTTTCCTAAGCTGTTTGTTGCTTAGTAGCAAATTTTTTTTCCATGGATGAGTAATTAACCCAAAGCACAACCTCTAACCCGGAGGGCCAGATCCAATTGATAAGATACCCCTATGACAATGGCTATCTACAGTAAACACTACGGGATTAAACGCTGCCTTTGGGGCCTTTCAGTTCATTCACAACCAGTAAGTGATTAATATCTTGAGCTGGATTTTTGTTCACAGAATTAATACTTGCACTACAAGACCAAGTAAAAAGCTTTGTACAGGGTGATGCATTAT
This sequence comes from Rhingia rostrata, assembly GCA_949824845.1. Taxonomy (NCBI): domain Eukaryota; kingdom Metazoa; phylum Arthropoda; class Insecta; order Diptera; family Syrphidae; genus Rhingia; species Rhingia rostrata. Next base: position 63,631,928 of record OX463757.1, read on the forward strand.
CTTGTGATAACGGCAATATTTTTTCTTGATGCGATTGTACAAAATTTCTAAGGGCACAATGACGCATCTAACAAACGCAGACGATATTGACAAAATAAGTTACATTCAACGAGATGTAACCCCGGTGTTTAGAAGTATTGTGAAGAAAATGAAAAAAAAAGTTTAGCCTTGTATATCTCGGCTTGGCTATTATCTACTTTTGACAAAGACACCTCATTAGAAAACTTTTCCAAGTACGGTTTCTTTCGAATAAGTAGAATACTTTGCCATTTTGGGCAAACGATTCCTCCAAAAATATTTTGCCCCATTTTTATTGACGCTAGGCTGACAAAAAATCAACCATAACGACATAATTACGATTTACTACAAGAATAAGGTGCAAGTAATGATGCCCCTGGCTTAATTGGCGCCAACTAATAGAAAAAGACAGACCACAACCCACTTGAAATACTTAACTGTACATTTTGTTAGTTACGTGTTCTATGCTTCAGTAAAAAAATAGTTGAAATAATTTAGGTGTAAGCTAACTAAAAATTAGGGATTCCCACTTATCTTTCAGCCTTTTGTGTTAATTACATTAAATTCAATTTATTTTCCGAATTAATCATAAAATCCGTAATAGTAGGATCCTCGTTAAAGTAAAAAAAAAGTTCACGCCTTTAATTTCAATTAATTTAATTAAAATTCGTGTACTACGTGCACATCTCCGACATCAATGATTCATATTTGACCAAAGGTAGGTAATCGTAAAACGATCTCTATTGACTCGTTTTCGAAGGTACATACGTACAATACATTGTACGGGTTTTGTTGCATGCGTCTTCCACCAAAAAATAATTGGCTCATCACTTTTCACACATTTCTGTTCCCTGGACAATATGTTTGCAGTAAAGTTTTAGTACTGATCGTTAAAAATCCACACGAGTGGAATATGATGGATTTTAAGTTAACGTCTGTCTTCTGAGACTTGTCAGCCAAAATTTATTTCACTCTTTTCATGGACTGGTTGAATTTCTTTTTCTTCTTCTAAAGCTCGAATGGTTGATAATTTTTTTTATTCGTTACCATTTTTTGGGGAGCTTCTGTTTTATGTATTTTCTTACAAAAATGCGGGATAACTGGAGAGAAGAGGTCTTTAAAAATTCAAAAATTTATGCGATACCATACGTTTTTTATGATTAACTGCATTTAAATTTGACCAAGATTAGTGAATGTTGACGAAGATTTATGTATCACTGGGATAAAATGGTTTTGGGGATAACATGTTATTTTCGTTTGAGTGTCAGTTGGTTACAAAGTATGTCGGAGTTTTAATGTAGAGACGATTGGATGTTTAACATATTTTTTTTATGTGTATTAACATGAAATAAACGACACCACTCAAACCGTATTTTGTATGTTTTTTCTGTACTGGAGCTTGGCTGAGAAAAAAATGAAACTGATTGACGTTTGTCTTTGATCGCATTTGGTCGAATTTCTTTACGTTTTGCTAAAGTAAAGGATTTCCCACGAATTACGCAAAATATAAATGACTCATGCAGTACTTGAATTCTTTCTCTCACATATTGCTTACATTCATATCTTTTAATTTCGGCTCAAATAACTCGAATATAATTTCATGATAACGATCACCATTCATTGTAACTTCCTGAACAGCCGCATTTTCAAAGAAGAATGGTATTTTTTTTTAAATTATTGCTCCCCGAATTGTCAACTGTCACATTGTGATCTTTTTTCCTTTGACAACACAGTAATATTAAATGGCACAAAATTCAAATTTTGCGAAAAGTATGGAACACCCTCTATTTTTTCCGTATAACTTCTGAAATAAAAAAAACTATAATAGCATTTCAAGAGTCAAAGAGGACAAGACCCAAGATATGCATCATTCGATGACTTTTCATTGTTCAGCAAAAAGATCGAAGCAGTTATTCCGCGATTTATGATTAGTGCGCCACACGTACAAATTTTTTCGTCAACTTTACGGATTTACTAAAAAAAATGACAGCTAAAGGTGATAACACGTACGGCGGTCACGTGTTATCATCTTTGGCTGGTTCAAATAAAACCAAGTCTGGAGGTAAAATTTTCAACCACTTTTGCGAGCATTTGGGGCCTATGTCGGCAATAACGCCACGAATGTTGGCTTCCAAGTCCCCTAGCGTTTCTGGTTCGTTGGCGTAGACGAGCAACTTCACATATTCTCAAAGAAAATAATCCAATGGTCCCAAATCACACGATCTTGGTGGCCAATTGACAGGTCCATTCAGCGAAATTATGCGCTCATCGAATGTTTCCTGCAATAAATCGTGCGGCATGAAGCGCCGTCTTGTTGGTAACCACATCTCATCCACATTCATGCCATCCAATTCGGGAACAAAATAGTCGGTGATCATGGCTCTATACCGGTCTCCATTAACGGTAACTGACTCTTCAGCATCATTTCGGAAGAAGTATGGTCCAAAAAGTCAGTTTTTGTGGATGTAATGGCTTCTCAAGGGTCTCATGTGGATTCTCTTCACTCCAAATGAGTTTTATCACTGGACAAAAATGTTCGATGAAAATCAGCATCGAGATCAATCTAGTTTTCGGCCCATACACCAAAATCACGACACATTGCATGGTCTCGCGGCTTTATCTCTTGCACAAGCTGGATCTTGTAAAATCGTTTTTTATGTTTGCGTGCAAAATTTTTCGTTTCATCTTTAACCGCGGGAATACCCAGATCTCTGCGTAGATCTTCATTCCTTATATACCACAGCGCATTGACGAATGATCTTAATATTTTGTTTTCAAAAGTTTGTAAAATATTTAGATTTGTTTCACTGGTACAACTCCATAGTTGTATACAATATATCCAGACCGGCTTTAGCACATGCTTGTATAATAGCAGTTTGCTATCAAGGTTAAGCTTGGAATATTTTCCGCGTAACCAGTAAAGTTCCCTGTATTTATTTTTAAGTTCTTTGCATTTTTTTACATGCTACTTCGATATTAATTTTGCATCGAGTTTCATTGCGAGATATTTCGCGTCATTTGCAAAAGGGACTAGAACCGTACTGAGCAATACAGACGAATTGTTTTTCCGTTTATACGAAAAATCTACATGAATCGATTTGCTCTCGTTAAATGCAATCCGCCAGGATTTTGTCCATTCATTAACCTCGGTAAGAGCGTTTTGTAATTTCATATTTCATGTTTCCTCTATTGTTGTGCCGACTGCTAGTATAGCTTTATCGTCGGCAAACGTGGCAACTATTATATTGTTCGTTTGTGGGATATCACGTGTAAATAGGAGGTACACGAGTGGTCGAAAAACGCTTCCTTGGGGTACTCCTGCCAATATTTCTTTGAACTCTGAACATTCGTTTCCAAGTTTAACACGGGAGAGTCTATGCTCAAGATATGAGACAAGGATTTTATATAATTTTTCAGGCAGACCTTGTCTTAATTTATATTGAAGGCCTGTATGCCAGACCTTGTCAAAAGCTTGCGACACGTCTAGAAATACGGTGGAGCGAAATTTCTTTTTTTCGAAAGCTTTCTCAAATACATCAGTAATTCGATGAACTTGGTCCACAGTCGAATGTTTACTTCTAGACCCAAATTGGTGGTCAGGTAAAAGGCGTTTCTGATCAATAATAGAGTGTAAGCGACCGAGTAGTATCCATTCAAAAACTTTTGAAATTATTGCAAGAAGTGAAATAGGTCTGTAAGATTTAATTCTGTGATTTTTTTGGATTGAGATCATAATCACTTCCGCGAATTTCCACTTGGTATGTATTCTAATCTAATTGCTGCATTTACAATGTGGATGGGTTTAGTTTATGCATTTACGGGCAACATTTTAAGAATTTCTCCTGTAATATGGTCATAACCCGGAGCTTTTTTAGGCTTTCATTTCTGTATTTCCCGTTTAAGCTTGGCAATACTTGCATAACTTATTATATTGCTATCGGTTTTATTCTCGAATACATTAACGTTTTCTGTTGCGCTGGGCCATTAAATGGCAATAACGTCTGCTTTTTCCTTATCGGTTTTCGCCCAATCGTCTTGAGCTACCATAATAGGTGGCACAGCGTTTTTTGGCCGTTTTATGACTCTAATTGCTTTCCAGAGCGAATAATTTACTGCATGGTTTTTAACATTTTTAATCGAAATTGATAGCAAGTTACTCAACCTATTAAGGTGTGTTTTATCTTGCTGGGCACGAGGTTGGTGCCATCTTTTTCGAGCTTTTCTTTTTTGTCTAACCAAATCTTTTATTTTCCATCCGTTCTTGATATTACCATAGCTCTCTAAAATGACCAGAGAATGATCAGAGCAAAGATCAAAGCATTCGTCAACTGTGATTCGATTGGACGGCAGACCTTTTACGATGAAAAAATCGATCAAATCCGTTATTTTAGTAAGTTTTCCTGTAAGTTGGTTTTCCCGTAGAATAAATGCGAGATTGTACGTTCTACCTACATCGTAAGGCATCATACCTGCGTGATTATATGTTTATTTTGCATTAAAGTCCCCTCCGATGAAAAAAACGTTGTCCAAGGGAATTAAGCAAGTTATCAAAGTCAATTTTCTCAACATTGCTTCGTGGTGGACAGTAAATAGAAGATATCTTCAGAAATGGTTGTCTGCTTTTGACTTGTATAGAGCAAACTTGCATTGTTTCAACTTCTAATTTCAAATCAATCGAATGTTCGATACACTCTTTTATATATTGAGATCCTCCACCTCTAGCCTTGTTTGATGGATGTAGAGATGTAATCTTTAAGTGAGAATTACTCTTTGCGTGAGTTTCGGATATTAAACAGAAGTCCATATCTTTTTCATGCATAAACAATTCAAATTCTTCAAGTTTCTGCCAAACCTCATTGACATTCCACGTAAGAATTTTTAGAAATCTATTCATGTTGAAGGCAGATTACATCTATTGCGAATAATATTTGCAAGCTTTGCTAGCCTGTCGAAAACAAGTTTATTCGTTTCGCTTTGTTCCTCATGTTTTGAAAGAATAATCGAAAAAACGTTGGAAACTAGGTCTGGTGAAATGTTTTTATCGGGTACTGTAGCTTGGCCATAAGTTTGTACATTTGGTTTTGGATGTACAAGATCCGATCGTATTTCTGTTGGCCGAGGTATTTGTTTAATTTTTTTGTTTTTCGATTGTTGCCTGCTTTAGCTTTGAGATAATTTGGGGCAACATTTTAGGCTTTAGATTAGTTAAATTTAATTTCTATGACATTTTATTGGTAACTGTCATCCGTCTTTTTTGCAACTCCAGCTAATTCGCAGCCGTGGTAATTTGCGGGATGATCGCCTTTACAATTAATGCAAATAGTTATAAGAGATTGAAATTAAAATGAATAAAAGTAAATAATATAAAAAAATTTAAAACGGAAAAAAATAATAAAAATAATGTTATTTTTATACTTTGGGAAAACTTGCAAATATTTTTCTGCGATGAATATAATTAGCTTCTATAAGGCCTTTTACAAGCAAACAATTTTTTTCTGTTGGCTTTTTAGATGTGCTTATGAAGTAAATAGCTTCCTTAAAGCGTGCCAAATGTTTTTCCATAAGACTTTATACAGGTAGTATTGCTGGGAGGGAAATAGCTTCGATAGTGTTTTATCGAAATTGTTATTTGGGTGGCATAAAACAAAATAAACAAATAAAACCAAAAAATTCAAAAATAAAAAGTACTTGCAGTGGCTGTTCCAGCTTTTAAGTTTTTTCAAGTAGTTTTAAATATTTTTGATTAGTGTGTAAGTTTTAATAAAAACAAAACACGAAACCATTTTTGTTAGTAAAATATTTTTTGGTTAAAAAATAAATATAATTTAAGGATTACCAACTAGATAATAGGCCGAAAGACATTAAAATTAAGGCGTAAGTTGTTGTAGTGTAAAGTAGAGCGCCCGCAAAGGGCCAATAAGTTGGTTAAGAAGTTGATTGTCAGATATCTTCAGTTAGTAAAGATTTTGTCTAGCATTTATATTATTTTTAAGTTGAATATTAATAAATATAAATTAAACAAAAAAACGTTTAATCTAACTGCAGTTTGACGAATGAGTAGCACGTTTTTGAAATCTGGCATTAACGGCCCACAAAAGGTCTTGAACCTAGCTTCTCCTTTCATTTGTGCAAAGTTATTATTTTAGCCAAAAACAGAACACCTGATTAAACTTCTCACAATTTGAAATTACTAGACAACCTGTTGTCCGAATATGTTAAAGCAGCTTGTCTAGGTTCGCCTGGGACAGCAGGCCGGGTATTCGTTCCGTGCCATTCTGGCTGTTTATAGTGTTGCTGTTATTCCTCGTGTTGTCAACTCTCGCGCTTATCGTTAAGCATGTCAAATCAGGTTGGATGAGACAAGCACTTGATGTGTGGTCAGATTTACAACCACTGGGCATTGCCAAGTTAAAGCCAATCAGAGTCTATCCTCGTTCTACAACATCCAGCCAGTTTTAGTCACTAGTTAGACATAATTTACCACACTGAATGTGCCTCGAAAAGTTAGAATTTAAAGAATGAACATCATTTTTGAATGCTGCCAGTTCCCGTTTTTAAAAGAAGCAATCAAACACAAACACATGCTCGTATATCCCTTTTTGCCAACATTTACACCCAAGCTTTCAGTACAACTACAATTCTATCAATGTCGCAATAAAAAAATAAACACACAAATGACCATATCCATAAACAGCGGTATTCAACCCAATCCTCATCAATCCGACACTATAGTTTGCAATGATGGTTTAATATTTCCTCACACCACGTTAATGTTTGCACTACTGCTGTGATACTATGCGCTGCTCCACAAGCAGCGCCATGGCACTTGCAACTACCAGCAAGGCTTGATGCTGTCGCGGCCCTCAATACCACCGGTGCTCCAGACAAAACCATCACGGCATGCGATGGATTTAGGATCATTAGGTCATATTTGTCACGAACTATCTATCCTGTATACAGTTTACACCACGTCCGTCGAACGTCCGTCGCGTCGTGGTACCATGTCGTCGGCGTCGCTGTTGATCGCCTTCGGGTGGGATTTCAATTCGTCGTTTTGTAATATCGCGTTCGTTTTTTCTTGTTGTTTTGGCGTCTCCTTCGTTTCATCTGCAAATACTTATGGCAAATAATCGCAACTTGATGTGGGGTGCACTCTGAACTCTAGTGTTCCCGTTGCCACCGCACCACGGCCTCTGTCGCGAGTTAGACACTTAGTTGGCTGCAGCGCTAGCTCAGCGTTCGCCATTAGCCCTCAGGATCTTGCACATAACCGCCCCATCTATAGTGGTAATAATGCAGTAAATTCCTATGATTTTGTGTATTCTCGTTTTGATTTAGTTTTGAATGTCTTTTTGGATTAATATTATGCAATCGCGAGCGCGCTAGACAACAAATTGGCCGATGGACCTGCTGTCTTTGATGCAGGTGGATGAAGGCGGCAGAGGAACGCTTGCCTTTATGATGGAACAGTGAACAGGTCCAAGGTGCAATGGAGAAGAAAATCGAAATTATTCGCTTTCACTTTTTTCCTGAATCGGAAAAAATATTGGAACCGCTGCGGGGTGGAGTACTGAAGCGGGTGCTACGAGGCTATAGAAGAAGGGTGCCAAAGGATGGATGGAATTTCCTCTTGATTTGTGTGTTATGGTTTTGTTTTGTGCCGAGGCGATGACCGCAGATGAAAGGTCTATGATGGCTTTGTTTTCCAGTGGAGTGGTGAAGGCTTCAAAACAATGTTCGCTGGATTCATTTGAGTTAATAGGGTCGATCGATGTGGCGATGATGATGATGATGATGTCGATGATGGGATTATTTGTTGCAACTTCCTTCTTTCGTGTGGCTTAGCGATTGAGTAATCGAATTAGTTTTCGTTTTGTTGATGGTTAGTTGGTTTGTGTTAAGAGTTCACTTTTAGATGGGGTCGAAGTCGTGCGATCGGTGATGGGATTTTGAAAAACTGTTCATTCAATAATTATGTTATGTGTATGTTTGGTACATAGTCTTATATTTTAGTTAAATGATTTGTTTCATATTGAAAAGTTTAAATTTTGTTTTTGTTTTTCGATTTCTTAAAAGTATTAAAATCCGACGGGCTCAGTAGCGCGATACACAGTGAGACAGCTCCATACAACGCCATCTCATAAATGGTTCTTACGAAAGTAGGGTTCCCCGAATTATTTTGATGCAAATCCATAAACAAATAACAGTTTAGTTTCGATTTTATTAAATTTTTTTTTATAAAGAAATTAGTAAAATCAGTCGCCAAAGTGCAGTGAGTCAAAATATATAGATTTGACTGAATTCTCGGACTGATTTTTCAAAAGCGTTTACTGGAAATCTTTCATTCAGAACTCTATATTATGTATTACACATTTTTGAAAAGCTAAGAGCTTGAAGTATTTACACAAATTATATTCATAATAGTTTTATATAAAATGTTGGGGATATATTTTGTTTAAATCAGCCCCTTTCTGGGATGATTTTTTTATTAAAACAGACATTTGACGTTTAATACTGTTTTGCTGTGCCTTGTTACTTGTCTGATTAAAATGTTTAATTAGTCTAAATTCCAATGAGACAGATTTTTTGCTGCTTATTACCTTTTTTTCGTTAATATTTCCTATGAATTTTTTTACCAATAAGAATAAAAAAAAACATTGTTTGGTGATATGAACTGTGATTAACAACCCTATTGGTAGGTAAATACATATACATACACTAGTAATCGCAAGGATGAGATCATATATAATGCAATCGATTTTCACTCTTTATACCGCTGTGCGAATCGTTGAATATCCTGTCCCATTCGATTAGACAGTTCAAAATCTTTTATGGTTCCACAAAAAACAGCGTTTTTATGTTGCATAATGCTGTCGCTGTGGAGTTGGGTATACTAATTTTTTTTTTTTGCAAAACTCCCTCAAGAAGTGGGGGTGGGTGAAAAGGATCTGTGTACGAAATGTTTTTCATCGAAAGAAATTTTCATCGAACATTTTTTCGAATTTCTTTAAAACTTGAGCAAAATGTGTTTCTTACTTGTGGGTGGTTGCGCGTTCAATCCCAACCAAAATCGATTTCACTTTTATTTAAAAGAAATAAAAGGTCGGTGTAATACCTAAAAGTATGCACACCATCTTGAATTTCTTCAAATTTAACGAACACAAGAAAAAGTGACTCCCCGAAGCTAGTTCGGACCGGACACCACCCATGGAGTTTAAGTCTCCACTACATCCAAAATCTTTCCTATCCTCTCTTTCTTCCCCTTCTCTAACGCTCGTACTATGGTAACATATAAAAGGGTATTCATAACCCCTTGAGTACGTGTAAATTATAAAAAAAAAAAACCTAAAACGTCCCCGAAAAGTTGACGTGGAAAAAAAACTTTATATAAACGAAATATTGGTAATCATATTGTCTAAAAAGTTTTTCCTATTTTTTGTACCGTTTGACCAAAAGCGACGTTTTTCCAAAGAGTGGGCGTGGCAGTCTGATTTGGATCTGCTTGAAATTGAGTAATTGCCATATTTAACTTGTTCGAGTACCTACCTATATGTATATTTTAACTTCCAACTTGAATGTTTTAAAATTCAAATGTCTTCAAATATTTTCGATGCCTTCCTAAACTCCTTTCTTTCACGGTGAGCTAATTTCTTTAATCAAAACTTAATTAGTCATTTATCTTAAATTAACATAAAACGTTCACTTGCTATCAGGCTAGGCCCTGAGTGCTAACGAGCCTGTTGCGCCAACAATTTAAAATTTTGTTTGTTTGTATTAAAATCTGGTAATTGATATGAATAATTTAATTTGATTTTTAAAAAGCAAAATATATTAAGAATGAGTTGGACAATCCTGACTGGCAACCTAAACTTACGTTAGAAATTTACTTACTTTGCCTCGAGTTTTATCGGGTCATTCATAATGTAATTCTTAGGAATGTTCCAATAGTTCACTTGGAACTGAAATCTGAATTCAAAATTGCTTTACATCAAGCATATAATCTTGTCATTGACATTGACATCACAGAACTTCGTACATGAATGCGACGAACTACAGACACATAACAGCACTGGCGACTGAGGCCATTGGCTATGGCAGGGCAAGAAATTAGTGACCATTAACTATAGATTTACATATTAGATAATAGGCCGAAAGTTAGTAGAATTAAGTTGTTATCATTTAATTTTGTGCGCCCGCATAGGGCAAGTAAGTTAGTTAAGTAGTTGACAAGTAGTCTAGTTTTTTCATGAATTTTTGTCTAGCATGTAAGTTAGTTCTAAAAAGCTTTAAAATAATAAATGAATACACAAAAAAAAACAAAACCAAGGAGAAGACATAGATTTATGTTGGTGGCCTCAGATAAGCTGGGAATTTTCGTAGAAAAAGAATGCTGCGGAAGCTGGAGCTTGAACCCGCAGCATTTGGCTTAGCAGTCAACAACGCATTCGTCTGAGCCATGGTCACCTGTTCATATTATCTTATTCATATAAATGATATACAGAATAATATTAAAACTAGACCTAACGACTTTTAGAAACTTATAAATTCTTTCTATCTATCTTTCGTTAAATTGTGAAATTTCCGACTAGCCCTCTACCATATGTAACAACTTTGGCTTATTTCTCTAACCTGTTTATTCCCATTGCGTTTCAAACATTGATTAAGAATTCTTTATAACATTCCTATTCTCAACAGGCTGAAAATTTGTAAAGAATGTACATAAGAGAATTCATTTTCAATGGCATCGAATTTCAATCCTGGCCACCATAGCGTAGCCTCACATTATAAAATTATTTGCCACATTCCCAATTAATCGCTTACTTACTTACTTACTTACTCATTTAAGTGGCGCTACAGTCCGGAATGAACCTGGGCCTCAACCAACATGCCTCTCCAAGTAGACTGGACCTTAGCTAACTGCTTCCAGTTGCGCACTCCAAGTTGGTTTAGGTCGGTTTGTACTTGTGCCCGCCGCTTAAGGCGAGATCTTCCTCTACTGCGCCCGACGTCTGGTTAAGAATCGAAGACTCTGCGAGCAGAAGTATTGGTGCCCATTCGATCTACATGTCCTAGCCATGTTAAACGTCCAATGCGGATTGTTTTGACCAGTGGCATGTCTCTATACAGCTCGTTCTTTACTACTGAATTCCCTTCTTAGTCCAAAGAAACAGCGTTCGGCAAGAGTATTTTTTTGTTAAGTTTCTGACGAGATGTTGTTGTCAGTGTCAATAGCAGAGCCGAGTCAGACGTAGTCCCGTACTACCTCAAAGTTATATCTGTCAATGGTAACGTTCTGCCAAATTCGTCGATGTTGTATGTCCTTTCATATTGACAGCATATACTAAGTTTTAACCTAATTTACTGCTAAACCTATTTTGCCGCTTCCTTCTCTATACTAGCAAACGTGGCTATGATATTCCGTTGAGTCCTACCAATGATGTCATTATCGTCGGCGTATGCTAGTAGTTGCACCGATTTTTGGAAAATTTTGCCTCTGGTGTTGGCTCGTGAGTTTTGAAAAATCCTCTTAAGAATCAAATTGAAGAAGTCACATGGTAGCGCCTCGATTTGCCTGAATATTTTTTTTTGGTGTTGAATGTGTCGGTCAGGTCTTTTCCGACCCTGATGAAGCAGTGAGAATTCTCCATCGTCATCCTACTGATCAGGTTGTTGGTAAGCGGTTTTAGGCGCTCACATATTGCGGCCGATAAGATATTGTACTCGGTGTTGAGGAGACTTATGCCTTTGTAGTTGGCGCAGTTCAGAGGGTATCCTTTTTTGTGGATCTGGCAAACGATGCTGAGGTTCCATTCTTCAGGCATAGTTTCATCCGACCAGATTTGGCTTATGAGTTGGTGGATGTTACTTACCAAGTCATCTCCGATAGATTTATAAAGCTCAGCGGGAAGGCCGTCATCTCCGGTAGCCTTGTTAATCTTGACCTTTTCTTAGGTCAGGTGGTTGGCGGTTTTCGCCGTCGTTTACAAAATTGAATGTTTCGTTCTGCCTGACAGCGGAATATTCGTCGTCATCGCCGATTAACTGTCTGCAGAAGTGGTTCTCCTGTATCCTCAACATATATATATGTATATATATATATATACGCCAATTTCAAAAACCTTGTTCGTCCGTTGGCATCCAGTTGTAATCTGACAGACGGGTGGATAATACTGCAAGACACTTTCAGACTTCTCCATAATTATTTTGCTAGATTTTATTGATATTTCGATTTCTCTTCTATTTTATGAAAGCAGCACTTACCCTGGAAATACTGGAAATAAGCCCAAGAAGTCCAAATCATTACCCACCACCTATTCATCGATTTGAAAGCCTCATACGACAGCATTTGTAAAACCAAACTATACAGAGCCATGTCTAGTTTTGGTATTCCGTCTAAACTCGTCCGTTTGTGTAGGATGACGTTAGGGAATTCTCGCTGCTCTGTTAGGGTCGGCAAACGATCTCACTGACGCATTCGATACCAAAAAACGATTTTAATTTGATTCTTGGGAGGATTGTGTAAAACTCCAGAGCAAACACCAGAGGTACAACTAATAGCATATGTCGACGATCTTGACATTATTGGTAGACTAGCAAAGAGAAGGAAGCGGCAAAAATGGATTAAGTAGTAAATAAGGGCAAGGCTAAGTATATCTATACGAATTGGATGGAACGTTACCATTGACAGAGAAAACCTTGAGGCAGTACGGGGCTTTATCTACCTCGGCTCCGCTTTTGGCTCTGACAACGTCTCGTCAAAAATTAAACGAAGAATTACTCTTGCCAACGGCTGTTTCTTCGGGCTTAAAAGGTTATTCAGTTGTAAAGCCGTCATAAAGCCGTCATTTAGTCATCATGGATATCCTATATAAGCCCCTAATCATCCCAGTCCTGCTCTACGGCGCTTAAGCATGGACCGTATCAAAACTTGGTAAAGAAATCCTTGGTCAATTTGATTGGAAAATTCTTCAAAAATGCCCACATGCCCCTAGTCACAAAACTCCGCATTGTACTAGGTGGGCCAAAAGAGAACACCCTTTTGGAAGATGCTGTTATTTTTGAAAATGGCCGACAATGTTAAATCTGTTTTGACATTTGTGATGTAGACTAGTGAACTAGCCATGGAGCGATACACTCTCCAAGAACTCGGAATAATCGTGTCAATTATTTTGCGTAAAAATTCGTCTGTAGTGTTGGCGCATAGCGAATTCCGTCGCCGATTCCCCCGGCCGTCCAACACCAACTGCGCAAACACTGCGATGTTTGGCCAAAAACCTTGAAGAGTATAGGACCTGGGGTACCGAAAATTCACGAATAATGCAATAGGAGCCATTACACCAGCTCAAAGTTACTGCATGGTGCGCTGTTCACGCTGGAGGATTCATCGGGCCATTTTTTCGAGAACGCCGCTGGTCAAACGACAACAGTGGACGGTGCACGCTATAGGCTCGATATTGGACCTTTCCAGTCTTTTTTTTGTTTTTTTTTTGAAGTCACGTGTTTACGTGAACAAGCCCGATACCCTAGAAGGCCTCAAGGACAACATTCGACACGAGTGCGAGAATCTGTCGCCCGAAGTTCTCGCCGAAGTGATAGAAATGTCATAAAACGAGTCCGTATGGCAATCAATTGTGACAGCGCCCATTTGGCCGTTATGACCATATAAAATCCTAAAGGTTCAAATAAACATAATCAAAAAAAAAGAATCGAAGTTTATCATTTAGAAAAAAAGGGGCCAAACAACATCGGATGACTTCTTTTGGGCCACCTTGTACATTGAATCCGGCTCGCGGAGTCTTTAATACCCAGCCAGACGTCCGTCGCGTCAGAAGCAGTAAAGGTAGAACTCGTCTGTGATCGACATCAAACAACTTGATGTGCGTTGCAGTTATCCATTAACCGTTCTAATTGGAGAGGCATTAAGGCTTAGGCCTTAGGAATTTAGCTACTCAGTCTTTCTGACAGGACAATGCTTCTCAAGTTTAATAAAAGAAATTCAGGAATTCAAAACCCCGAAAATCCAATGTCCCGAAAACCCAAAATCCCGAAAATCTAAAATCCTGAAAACCCAGAATCCTGAAAATCGAAAATGTTTATAGACTTGGCCAGAATGTTAGATGTTGGAAGTGTTGTTTGACACCTATCTTGGGAAGGCCAACCTTTGAAATGGGCAATGGTGTATATTATAATGTAAGGTATTTAAGGTTAGATTAGTGTAGACTATTTTTTATCTAAGGTTAATAATTCTTGAATCACAATCGATTCATGCCTTTCTTATTGCAAAAATTGGTGCCCGATTTTTTGATTTTCTTCTATGTTTTGTCTGGCCAAAATTAGAGTAATTTTGCTTCCTTAACTTTTCCTTTGATAAACAAATACTTCACGAGATATATGTTTGTAGAGCAAGATGGGGAGTGACTCTGAAATATTAACACCCCGTCTGACGAGCTTAGTCGCGTAACCGCGAGCTACATCAAAGATATCTACGTATCCAAACACGACTACAAAGCACAAAAATTCTCTGAAGGTAAATGGAACTCGCTTAATATTGTTATGTTGATTTCCTCCGAAAAAAATGTTGAGCCACGCTGACTTTTTTTAAATGTTCATTGAGGAATTTTTAATATCAAAACTTATAGTTTTTTTTGTTTTAAAGCAAATCAAACAAATTTGTTATTGATTTTGTTATTGATCACAGCTCCTACTCGGCATCGATCTGTGACCATATTCAGCCAGAAATATTGTGAATAATGCCTGCGGATAGTTTCTCTTTAATAAACACAGCCATCCAATCAATCATTTATTCAAATAAGCCAATCGATGTCAACACCGCCTCTTTTTTATGAGCAAGAGAAGAAACCAACATCTATCAATCACTCTAAATCATGAAACATATTAATTTCTCTCTCATCAACTCATTACCTCATTACCGGTACCTACCTACAAAATATATTTAATCGAAAGTGTACTCCTTTCAAAATAGATAGAAATTCGCCCACATTTATCAATTTATTCACTAACATGGTCCAGAAAGGATGAACAACAACTACAACAACTACAACAAAGAAATGGAAATAAATCTCCAAATTAATCTCTCAACATCGACATGATCACTAGGCATTACTTAATTTCCGATAATCGACTTGCTCACGATTTTCCCCTCCAGACCACGATGTTGCACTATAGCCGCGTTGCGTGCAACACCGAACGGAACCACAGTAGTTCGGCATCAATTAGATGCTGCTAGCTACGCGATGCAACACGGTGAACACAGACGAGAGGGAACTATTGCTGGCAACACCGCGACTTGAATACCTAAAAATGAATAAATTTTGTCACTCTTTCCTCTATAGGTTTATGGGGGACTAGTGAGTTCATATTCAGATGCATACTGCTGATGCCCCAAACTGATGGCTTATCTCGCGTATGCAACATTTTTCGGTTGTATGGATACCCCGCCGATGCGATGCCACAAGTCATTGGCATGAACTTTGATTGAAGATCTTTTGATCTATTCTGCTTATGGGGACACCAACGTTTTTTTTTTTTTGGCTAGACGATGTCATACTTTGGGTAGTTGTGCAATCCAAAGTTATAGCGTAGCATCTGTAGCCATGATCTGGTTCAACTGATGAATATTCACATTAAATATAGTTTGCAGGAATTCCCTCACTTATGAATTTAGATTTGAGTACTGATTAAGATAAGAGGACCACTTGTCGAGAAGATTAAGGGCGTCCAACAGTCATAACTAGTTATATGTATAACTGCAGAGGATTTCAAACTGCGTGGGGTTTTCGTATTTATTTTCGGTCAATATTGCTTTGGTTCAACGTGGGTCTCTTCTCTGGCTGCCCTAAGCTAGATTTGTATAAGGGTGAAAAGAGTATCCAGTTTTTTTTTAGCTACCCTAAGCTCTTAAATTAGGTTATGTTTCGTTTCGGAACCAATTAATTGACTGTTCTTGACTCCGAAACTATTATTTATTTTTTTTTATTATTATTTTATTATTCTTTCTTTATTCTTTCTTTAAAACGTTATAATAATTCATTTACCCGCGAAGCTTATTGCTTATCTGCAGGTGGTTGCATATTCTATATTGATAATATTTTACAGTTTATCGGTTGTGGAAATTTGAAAGAGTAGGTATTTATAATTAATTTACAATTTTCAATAAATTTAGTCATTCACAAATGTTTATATGGAGTTAATATACATGATGTATGTTTAAAAGATACTTTTTTACATTTTTTTTGCATTTTTTAAAGTTTAAAATGTTTTTTAAGTTTGCTGGTAGTACATTCATTCTTGCTGGTAGGGCGTAACTTGGATGTCTTCTCCCATAGATGTTATAGGTTTCATGTGTTTCCAGCAATCCCTGAGCTCTTCTTCTTGTATTGAGATTATGGCGTATATTTTGTTGGTATCGTTGATCGTCATAGTATTATAATAAAGCTGTCATCTTATATATGCCGTTAACATCTAATACCTTTAAATTAAAATGGTTAGTACTGACCATTTTAAATAATCGATGCTGAATATTTAGTATCTTATCTAGGTGGGTTTTCGATGCATTTCCCCAAGCTAATATTCCGTATCTTAAGCGAGATTCAGCGAGAGAAAGGTATACTTGTTTTTGGACATCAACACTAGTATATCTTTTCAGATACACCATCGCAAAAACAGCACTTTTTAATTGCATCCGTTTTTTATTTATGTGTTCATGCCGCAAGAAGTGATCATCAATTATGATTCCTAGATATTTTATTGATTTCACTACTTCAATAGCATCACTTTTGCTTGTGGTTGGACAGTCTTCGTTTTGGTGATATATACGTATAGACGCTTCAGGTTGACGTGGCATGCGTATATGCATCATCTTGGTTTTAACAGCATTGATAACCAGCCCTTGATCATGGCACCATCTTGAGACATTATTAAATTCGTCTTGCATTATTCCTATAGCAGTATCCAGGCACTTGTGCTTGACAACAATTGCAATGTCATCTGCATATGCAAAAGCTGTACTTCGTTTAAATACACGAAGTAGCTCATTTGTGAACAAGATAAAAAGTATCGGTCCAAGTTTTGAACCTTGTGGTACACCATACAAGCATTGTTTTTCTTGGCTAACAGCGTTTCCAACTTTTACGCGTATGGTTCTTCCTGATAGGTAGCTTTCTATCCACTTCGCTAAGGTCCCTCTTATACCAATTTTATTAAGACTTTCTATTGTCTTCTCATGGCTCAATGTGTCGAAGGCCTTGGTAAAGTCTAGAAACATTACTAGTACATGGTGGTTTTTGTTAAGACTTGCGTTCACCACACTCGAAAGTTCTCCCAATAGTAATCCAGTGCTTTTATTTTTTTGGAAACCATATTGATTTGGTTGTAGGACTCTATGCTTTACTATGAATTTCGTTATTCTTCCTACTATTATTTCTTCTAAACATTTGTCTATAACAGAAAGAATTGCGATCGGCCTATAATTTTCCATTTGGCTTTTCACTCCTCCTTTGTATACTGGTCGGATTATTGATGTCTTAAGTAACCTAGGAACACAGCATTGGCTTATGCTTCAGTTTATAATTGTTTTGATTATAGGAGTTAGGTATAAAGCGTTAGGTTTCAAATCAATCGGTCTAATGCTATCTGGTCCTGCTCCCTTATCGGATTTTAACTTCTGCTTCGCTAGCTTCCTCTAAATAGATTGATGGTGTGATATGTATATTTCGATGGTTAGATGATTTCTGACTACACTTGTGTACTATTTTAGACACTTGGTTTGAAAATTGTTCCACAAATTTGTTTACGGTGTTCGTTATACTGTCGGAAAAATTGTCAATAATGACTTTATCAATCGATCTTTTATTTCGTCCCAGAAGTTCATTTAAAACATTCCATGTTTTTCTTGGGTCGTTTTTGGCATTTAAAAAACTTTGTTTGTAGAAGTTTGCCTTCATAGTTAAAATATGTTTACTTACTTCGTTTCGAAAGTGTTCGTAAATATATTCGTAGCTTTGGTTAAGTGGATTATTTTTCCATTGCCTGTACAATTCGTCTCTTCTTTTGCACATTCTTACTACTTCAGCAGTTATCCATGCTTTGTGTTTTCGTTTTTTTGAGTTTTGCGTTACCTTTGTCGATCGTGTATATACATCCATCATTTTGTTTACAAAATTATTATATAGACCTTCAACGTCATGCTCTTCACATAGGCTTTCCCAGTTAGTTTGCTCAATTAACTGATTAACTTCCTGCTGGCATTTCTTCTATTATTTGACGTTCTGGGTAGTTTCTTGTAGCATACATTGCGGCGTAGTGATCAGATATGTCGGTTTCAATAACAGCCGACACTATATCTTGTTGTGTAATGCTAACAAAAATATGGTCAATTATTGTAGAAGTATTTGCAGCTATATTTACACGTGTTGGTTGATTACATTGGTTAGGCCTTTGATGCCATTATTTCTAAATACTTATTGACATGGGGATCATTTGACTTGTTTAAGTTTATGTTCGTATCACCCATAACAATCAATTCTCTCTCATTATGGACGTGATTGTCCAATTCTTCTATAAACTCCGCGACACTTAATTTTGGTGGTCTATATATCGCGTGAATAAATATTTTTCTATGATTGTCATCTATTTCTATTTGGATATTTTCATAGAATACACTATAGTTCCAGAGCAAACACTGCGACACCATTCAGATGGAAAGACTCTTTATCCAATTAGCTTGAGTCCATTCTTCTTTTTTGGTTGACTAAAAGTAAATGACGAAGTGGCTTCCAATTTTTGTTCTTTTAACTGTTCTCGGCTACTAGCACTCCAAATTACGAAAGTCTCTACAAAATTTCGACATCCTTCAGATATATTCAATATATTATGATGACCAAGGGTTCAGTTTTCGTCATAATCTGCTTATAGCTTTCGTGTTTCATCACACGTGGTTAGTGACTTTCGACTGGAACTAGGTTACACTCTTATACTGCAATTTGTACTATTGCCTCTCGGCTTATATTTATACCCTATCCCATAGGGGTAAATTAGTTTTGATACATATTTTGTAACACAGAGAAATAATTGAGCTAGGTATACCTCAAAGTATATGGATCGACTCAGAATCGATAGCTGAGTCGATTAAGCCATGGCTGTCTGTCCGTCCGTCCGTCCGTTCGCACTTCACCAGTTTTTGGGCCTTAAATTTTGAGCTAGAATGATGAAATTTGGTACACGTGCTGGTTGCTGCTCACAGCAGAACAAGTTTAAACATTTTTGAAATACGCCCACTGCCACGCCCCCTTTTTGTTTTAGGCCAAACCGTTACAGATAATGAAAAAGTGTCTGAACAACCTATTTAGACAATCATAATGTCTATATTTTGTTAGTACACAGTTTTTTGCCATGCCTAAATTTTTGGGCCGTTTTTATTAAACAACGATTTTCGGAAAAATTTTAAACATTTCGAAAAAAATGGTTCTGTTAATATAAACATTTCTTCCATATATAATTTTAAGCAACGCGCACTTTTTGGAGGCGTTTTCATACAAAAACCATTTGTATACCCTACGGCCCTACGTCATACCATATGCAGGAGGAAAACGTTGTTTTTGGTCGAACCATACAAGTTTCTGATAAATTGTCTGAACAATTTGTTGATACAATTTCAATTTTAATATTACTTTGCCATACAACCCGGATTTTTAGTGATATTAATTTAAAGGGTGGGATGGCATAGGGTATAAAACGATCCACACAGTGGATTGTAGCCTTCTCATATGTTTTTTTTATGGTTTTATATAAAAAAAAATGCAATCCAGATTAAAACTAAAACTAAAAACGTGGACCAAAAGTCCACGAAGTCCTAAGGAAGTGTAGAAACACTTTCCTCATATAGCCACAAAAATTCTGTGCACTGTTTTTCAGCATCCGTTCAATCGCTATCTGATATCGGCGTGCTAAAGCGAAGGACCTCCGGAGCATTGTCGACGTAACGGTCGTGGATACGTCGCTTGTTTCGTGCGTCACGGTGGCTGTAGTATATTACCGAGATGCCATGTCTTTCTCGAACTAACCCTAACGAATCGATGTAAACGAATGGCTCTGCACATATGCGTGCTCTCCATGTATATGTCATTGTTCGCTAGCCATCGTCCTTAACGTGCTTTCGAATTCATCTGAGCTAATATTTTATGTACTCGTAGTCTGGCGTTCGTTGCAATCGTAAGCAGGAGCCCTCGCCAGACAAGCATCTTCAGTTTTATTAAAATACAGAAACTTGTCAGGCCGGATGCGAAGGCATTTAACTTTACTTCTCACCCCAATGACTGTCCATGCTGCCCAATGACACACATTTTTTTTCTAGTAACGCTCGAAGCTCTAAGCAGAACTGTTTTGGTTTTTTTAATTGTTCTTTAATTTCCAATCATCGCAATATCCCTTAATGTGTTCGATGTCATGTTTCAAAAGTATGTCGATGACCTCGATTTTCAGACCTGATATGTGTGCCACTGGATTATTTGCGTACGCTGTAGGGTATCTAAGAGTACCTACAAGATAACTTTTATAAATGTTAAAAAATATCGGGGTGTTCAACGTCCCTTGTTGTAAACCGTCTTTAATTTCAAAGGCTTTACTCGAAATTACGTTGCCGCATTTCATAAATCGTGTATAGCTTGGGTTTCCGCATGCCCCTTCAACCATACGGTGACGAAGGACTTGTCAAGTTCAAACAGACCCCTTTGCATTGTTTTTTTTGGATTTATTTTTATTTCATTGAGTGTCTGCCACTAGTTTCGATGCGGCATGAATGGTGTCATGCCTTGCTGGAAAACCAAACTCATTTCCGGAATGATTTTGTTTTCCTCGACCCACTTAAACAGCGCTCTATTGACGCCTTTTGGAATAACTTACTTACATTCGGCAGGAGGCTTTTTTGCAGAAGATTTGCAGGGTTTGTTTTACCCTGGCCCTCTTTAGGGATAGGATGTACTACCGCCGTTTTCCAGTGCAACGGATATGGTACATCATTCACTGCATTCTTAAACATGGCTACAGAAGCTACGCTATAGCTTTGGATTGCACAACTACCCAAGTATGACAACGATTAGCCAAAAAAGGTGAAGTCCCGATAACCAGAATAGATAAGAAGATCTTCAATCAAAGCTCATGCCGTAGAAAAACTGAAAAAATATTGCATACGCGATATAAGCCATCAGAGTATGCATCTGAATATGAACTTCGTACAGAGCGCCTACCAAATTTACCTTCTCCTGAGAATCTTCGATCGTGAACAAATCGTCATGCAACACTTTCCGTGCCAATACCAACAGCCGGGAGTGTCTGTCTGTTCTCTGTCGTTTGGGAAATACTGACACAATAGAATGTCGTTATGATCCTTTCGCCTGAATATTTTATTCATTTGCAGGTAAATATTCGGGCTACTGGTTTTTATATCCTAATTTCCCTGCCCAAGTAAAAACTAACAGATTTTCTGTGATTCTTCGAGATTATCTGTTTGAGGTTTTTGATCAGTGACTTCAATGTCCGAATCTTCGGGTCTTGTCTCTAAGTAGACTCTTTGTGCAGCCGTTTAAGCCTCGAGAGCAGTTTGCGCTTGTGTCTGTGGAGTGCATCGATAGCTGCCGTTCGATGTTTCTCCGTCTGGTCGTCGGAACTACCGTACGGGTAGTTCGATACATTGACCTTGTGAAGACCTCGTTCATTTGGTGTAGATGTCGGTCAATTTCATCGTTTGTTAAGTTTCTGTTTGTCGGTGGCCCAAACATTTAAGATCTTTGCAATAACGTTATGATTAGATGGTAACAAAAAACATTTTTTGTTACCATATATAGATTGCAAATCATATCTAACACACGAAAGGTGGTGATAAAGTACTGGAAGCTAAAAAAAAGCCGATGGCCTCAGTCGCCAGTGCTGTTACGTGTCTGTAGTTCGTTACATTCATGTGCGAACTACTGTGATGTCAATGTCAATGTAAATTTTTTTTAAATTTTTTGGACAGTACAAACTCATTTTTTAGGAGTAGACGTAGAGTAGTAGGTTGGTTTATGGTTAGTAAGATTTTGACTCCCTCAAACAATAATATATCGACTGCGTATTTAAACTCCTTTTTTTTAATTAACAACAAGAACCCAAAGTAAAAATGAAATTACTTCTTCTGAAGTGTGCCTTTTGAGGCAGTTCATCATAGTTAAATGTGGTCCAGCTTGTACTTATTAAGCTTTTAAATTGAAAGACCTGGAATCACCTTATTCTGTGATTGGTCAATGTTATCAAGTTCTTAGTTGAATCTTCGTCTCCATAGCCCGTCAACGCAAACGGGACCGACGATTTTTCGAAGCATTTTCCTCTCGAATTGACCGAGGATTCCTTTATCCGATTTTGATACGGTCCATGCTTCAGCGCCGTAGAGCAGGACTGCGATGATCAGACTCTTATAAATGATCTCCTTAGTAGTTCGAGTGAAGGCTTTACTACTGAATTTCCTTCTTAGACCGATGAAACAGCGGTTGGCAAAAGTAATTTTTCGTTTATTTTCTGCCGAGATGTTGTTGTCAGAGTTAACAGCGGAGCCGAGGCAGACAAAGTCCCGTACTAACTCAAAGTTACATCTGTCAATGGCGACGTTCTGTCCAAGTCGTCGATGTTGTGTGTCTTTTCTTGTTGACAGCATATACTTCGTCTTTCCCTCATTTACTGCTATACCCATTTTTGCTGCTTTCTTTACTATACCAGTAAACGTGGCTATAACTGTGGCTATATGAGGTTCAGAAAACGGATAAGATCTTGTATCCCCTTACCCCAGATGTCACTAAGGTTATCGAAGAATGGTTGGTCTAACGCACGCAATCTGGCTTTTGCTTTTGCCGGATATTTGTAGAAGAAATGGAAGATGGCTTCTCTCTTATTAGTATTTCCGTATATTGGGGCTTGTATTCGATCCATATTTTGGCGCATGTTCTCCAATTGGCCAGTGTCCCGTGACTATCGCCGTGTGTCTTGCGATGTCTGGCGGGTTCTATTCAGCAGATCGTTTGTTCTGTTCTTGTCGTAGGCAGGCCATAGCTTCTTTGATATGACGCAATTTGTTAACCTCCTCCATTTGTAGTCGGCCTTCTTCAGGAAGTTGGTGTGGATTTGTCACTTAACCGCACCTAGCGGGATATGGACCTTTGCCGCAAGTGTTCCGTGTAGAGGTTAGCCTTGCCTGACTAGCTTGTCTACACGCTAGTTTCCTTCAATGCCACTGTGCCCTGGAACCCACTGACCTTGAAGCGTTATCCCAGGTGGTCAATTTCTAGCTTGGAGGATATGGTACCCGAGTTTATAGCCTTAATGACTTCGTGACAATCTATGAGGTAGAAATATTTTCCTTTTCATAGTCTTACGCCCCAGTAGCATACAAGCCTTTCGGATGGCCAGTAGTTCCGAATGGAAAACGCTGGCAAAATCCAGTAAGCGGTTTAATAGTGATATTTTCAGTGATTCCGAGTAGACTCCTGGGCCTAAAGTTCAGTTCAGCTTATATCCGTCGGTGTAGACGACCGTGTCAAAATCTTTTACCACATCGTTTCTCATCCACTGAGCTCTGGTGGAAACCGTACGTGGAAGCCTTTCTTGAAAGTTAGTATGGGTGTGATATTGTCTATTGGAAACATGATCGTCCAGGATATTACTGTGGCCAAACGGCCTTGCAGTCCAGCATCCTGAATCCTTGAGTCTTGTTGAGCTACATAAACCGCTTTTATGTGTAGATCGAGATGAAAGAGATACAATAGCACAGTATAGGCATCTATTGGCGCCGACCTCAGTCCGCCCGTGGTGCATATACTGGATGTTATTTGCAGACTTATTAGTTTTGTGAGGTTGTAGCCTTTACTCAATGCGGGCTCTCATACTAGTGAGAGTTGGACATACCACTGCTGTGTAAATCCATAAGGTCACCTTTAGTTGAAGTCCCCACTTCATTTCAAAGGTTTTGCTAAAGAGTGGCGCTTCTCTATATCTTCGATCGCTCGCTTTTGTTTTTTTCTGTTTTCTGTTTGAAAAGCCAGTGTTCATCCCTTCTATATTACTTGCAAATCCCAAATCATATGTATGATTCTTACTAGCTTACTACCACGATTGTAAAAAAAATATGACACAACTAAAGAATGCTTTTACAAGCAACCCTACAAAATGTTTGGGTGACTCTATTACAAAGGTATGATAAGATGCCTGAAGTTCGGCTCTTATTAATAATGGGTGTGAGAAACTAAGCAAACTATTTGCGGTATTAAGGTCACCCAGGTTGATTTTAGCATCGCACTTCTGCAGTCGCTCATATATTTTATCGGATAGCTCCTAAAAGCATTCTTTTAAGGTGTCATATCTACTTTCATCGTGCACATGAGCTCATCAAAAGCTTGTGATTGCGAATTTGACAGTGATACAGATTCTCAAAATTGTTTGCTAATGTCTTTTAAGTGTAAGAATTCTCGCCAAAGTCTTTAGGCTGCAGCTAGTTGTTAAGCTACATGTGTAAAGTATTCATAAGTTTAGCAAGTCAAATTTGATTGGATTAGACCAGTAACCTTTGGTTACCACCTTAAAACTAAAATAATCACAATTATGCCTTGTCAAAGTAATAGTAAGTTAAAATATATAATTTACGATCACATAAATATAAACCATGTATGCTTGCTTGCAGGACGATTCCCGTTCAGAAGCGTAATGCATTCGAGAAACTCAAAAACTAAAAAGAGATATTTAGATTTTTTACTTTATTGAAGAGAAAAATAAAATTTCAGACAAAATAAATATTGATAAATGTTTCAAATCCTGAATTTGTGAAGTTATTCAAGCAGTACAACCTATATCAAGTCAACTACCAATACATTTCTCAACACCGACAAATTATGACTTCGGGTGAACCTTATACCAACCATATCTATAAATCTTCTTGTTTTGCGGCAAATCCACACGAATCCAAATGTTTCGTTAGAAATCGAAAATTATTTGTATTTTGCTTATTGTACGTATTCTCACAGTCTCGCACCATATTTATGACACCATGCCAACGATTTATCTTCTCACTCGCAAAATGAAAAACAAAATCCCATAGACAATAACTCAAAGGATATATGTATTGTATGCCAAATTCAGTGTCACTTAATATGCACTATGAGTTGATTTCCTCATTTCATGTTTTCTAATCGGCCATAATATCGTTGAATAGTACGGCAAGTGTATATACCGTGTAAGGTGAACAAATACAAACACTATTACATACACTACAAGAAATGAAAGAAAATAAAAAAAACAAACAATTTCAATTCTAAACAATAATTTACATTACAAACCACATAAGCAATAAAAAATAATTTAATTTCATAAATAACGCGGACGTGCACAGCGCGCTTGAGGAGCGCATTCTCTGTTCAGCGCGTCTCGCTATCCAGTGACGATGACGACCACGTCGTGGACGTGACCTGGTTACACATGAAAAGAACAAAACACAACTACATCACCATCACCACGAATTCTCCACATCAACGAAAAGCTAAAATGATAAATCGGTATTTGGCGCGAATGACCAGAAGACTGGCCTGACAGTGGCTGAGACTTTAAGGGTATAGGCAACTTTTAGTAATGTGCTCTTCTTCCAAGTGGTATACTGACTGCCTGACTGCTATGCACGCAGTCAGTCAGTCAGTAGAGTCAGTTGGCGATTATTTTGATAACGCATTTCGCAATATGCGGACAAGTGTAGAATAATATGTGTGTTAGGCTGCGAGAGAGTGGAAAAAATGCACTGACAATAGAACAAGGAAGAACCGTCGAGGTATTTGAAACCTTTTTTTTTCGCTTGCCTTTGCTTGGCTATATGCAGGATGGCATGTTAAGTCGTTGACGTGATTTTATTTTATTGCTGTGCAGGAAGTACTTTGTGATAGGGTGCATGTTGAAGTTTACCTGCTCCAAGATAATATCAGCACATTTGATGCTATTTTGAAAAACTCAAAATGGAGTTCGTAGCACAACTCTTTTATTCGAAAAGGCGGTCTTTTCAAAGACGTTTGTTGCAGGAACTAGAATAAACATCAAAATGACCCACAAGAATAATAGTTTAAATAAGCGATGAGGTTCATTTAAGTCCATATACTAGTGGATTTGCAATTCTAATATCAAACACTTCCTTAGATGGCGGTTCAAAAGTCGCCGAATTATATAACATAACCAGAGGGCACTGGAAGAGTTCCCAAGGTGGAGCCAACGGTGTTGTCTCCAGCCTCACTTAGGCTAAGGGACCTGAAACACCTAAGACAAAGGAGAAGCTAAACTGAAATCGTTAAAATGGAGAACACACATAATGCAATTGATGAATTACTTGTTAACGGCGATTGTAGAAATTAAAAATAATAGCCCCTGTTGA
This sequence comes from Rhingia rostrata, assembly GCA_949824845.1. Taxonomy (NCBI): domain Eukaryota; kingdom Metazoa; phylum Arthropoda; class Insecta; order Diptera; family Syrphidae; genus Rhingia; species Rhingia rostrata. The sequence goes on from OX463757.1 coordinate 63,658,389, forward strand.
AACAAATACCGAAGATGAAGAAAAGAATTTGTGTAACGTAGAAGGTTTTGAAACAGAATTTTCAATTCGAAATTAACGTAGAGATCGTGGAGTTTTAATGTTTATTCGGAAAGAATCAGACCATACGCCACTGGCGTTAAAGACAATTTCGTCCGAAAGCTTTATAATCCGTAAGGAGGGAGATAAAATGATTACGTACTTGGAATTAACAGACCAAAAAAATGGATAGATAAAAAAAACTTTTATTACTGAAGTGGAAGCCAACATAGGAGACATATGGAAAAACAAAGAAATTATTGTGATGGGTGATATGAACATCAATACTCGTGATGTGCAATCTAATTACACAAAATATATTTGGAGATGTAAGCATTATTAGTTCTCATTAATACAAGGTAGGCCAAAAGAAGTCATCCGATGTTGTTTGGCCTTCAGAATTTCGGTTGTGGCTTCCGCAGAGTAGGCTGTTGCTCAGTCCTGTTGGAAACACATATCCTCCAGTCCTAATTCGTCCAATTGCGGCAAAAAACTTGGTTAACATGGCCCTATAGCGCGTACCGTCCACTGTTGTCCTTTGACCAGCAGCATTCTCATTAAAAAAAAATGGCCCGATGACACCTCCAGCCTGAACAACGCACCATGCAGTAACTTTGAGCATGTGTAATGGCTGCTCGTGCATTACTCGTGGATTTTCGGTGCCCCAGAAGCGATAGTATTTCTTGTTCACGTACCCGTTGAGATGGAAATAAGCCTCATCGATCATTATGATTTTTCCACTTCGTCCACTTCGATTATTTCGCATTCTTGGGGAGTGCATAGCTCTATGGCCTATTCACTTGTAGTCTACATCTGTTAAGTCCACAAATTTTAAAACAGATTTGACATTTGCGGCCATTTGCAAAAAAAAAGAACATATTCCAATAGGGCGATATCTTTTGGCCCACCTTGCACTATCACCGAACATACACGAATTGATGCAGAAAATGGGGCTAAAGCTACGATTGATCATATTTTATTCAACAGAGCAGATGACCAAGCAAGTTCTGCTGTAATAGAAAGAAGAATAACTGATAACTAACCCTATTTATCAACGCCGACAATGTAAAGTACACATGCTACGCAGAAGTCAACCAATTCATCAGTGAAAAAACTTGTGAGAAAGTTCTGATTGAAGATGATGCAGAAAACTTTTACCACACACTAACTACTAAGTTGCAACATATTTTTAAGATGACAACTCTCACGAAAAAAATGGAATAAAACCTAATACCTGGATGACCCTTAGTTTGATTGTGAATTGCAAGCGAAGGGAAAGCAAAAGTTATCAGTCTGAATACAAATGTTTTAAAAACAAAATAAATAAAGAAATTACAAGACAGAAATTCAACTTTTTCAAAAATCAATTCAATGAAGTCAAAGTTGGTCCTCGCAAGACATGGGGACTAATAAATGAACTTTTATGAATGAAAAAGTTATATATCGACGAAACTATGACAGCAAATTTGTCAGCGGATATGCTTATACTGACTAATGAATGTACGACAAATCGACAGAACACATTTCAGTAAAAGAAATTACAGAGAGCAACATAACTTCCTCAAAGTATTTTGATAAAACTGAAATTACCTCCTCTATTTTTTTTTTTTTTTTTTTTTTATAATTTACACGTACTCAAGGGGTTATGAATACCCTTTTATATGTTACCATAGTACGAGCGTTAGAGAAGGGGAAGAAAGAAAAGATAGGAAAGATTTTGGATGTAGTGGAGACTTAAACTCCATGGGTGGTGTCCGAACTAGCTTCGGGGAGTCACTTTTTCTTGTGTTCGTTAAATTTGAAGAAATTCAAGATGGTGTGCATACTTTTAGGTATTACACCGACCTTTTTATTTCTTTTAAATAAAAGTGAAATGGATTTTGGTTGGGATTGAACGCGCAACCTTCCACTCAACAGACGAACACATTACCACTACACCGCGGCCACCCCTATAAATAATTCAAAAACAGATAAATGCACTGGTAACGACGGCATAGATGCAGAGATGATAACATACGGACGAAAAGCCCCTACACCAATTCTGACAAAGTTATTCAACTTCATTATTTCAAAACAGAGAATACCATCACAGTGGAAGCAATATGTACAATCATACTAATCCACAAAAAATGAAAAAAGGACGATGTAAACAACTACAGACCTATAAGCATAATATCGACTTTATATAAACACTTCTCGGTGACAATATATATGAAAATGAAATACACATTAAATGATAAACAACCAAGGGAGCAAGCTGGTTTTCGAGAAGGATATTCGACTACTGACCATTTACAGTCTATCAACCAATTGGTCGAAAAATTCAACAAATACAAGAAACCTCTCTATTTACTATTTATTGACTTCAGTAAGGCTGTTGACATGGTAGAACACAAAAGTATTTGGACCGCGTTGGAGAACCAGGATAATGACCTTATCTTCATAACAACAATTAAAAATATTTATTCCAACAATACAGCATGAATTAAAACTGACAAAGCGGGACGAGAATTCAAAATCAATAAAGGAGTAAGACAAGGAGATCCAATATCGCCTCCACTATTTGCAGCTGTATTAGAAGACATATTTATGCAAACGAATTGAACCAATAAGTATGGAGTAGAACTACATGGACAACGCTTAAACAATTTAAGATTCGCTGACGATATCGTTCTCATATGAAATAAATCTGACGATATCCAGACAATGCTTACACAACTTTCAGTAACATGTAAAATGCATGGATTCAGTATAAATATGACAAAAACTAAAGCTATGACAAATCATATAAAATATCTCATAGTACTATCTGACTGTACCATTGAATATGTTGAAGACTACTTATATCTTTGACAAATTAAATCTTTTTCAAATCAAGAGGAAAAATAGGTCAACAGACGGATCACGAATAACTGGAAACAATAGTGGAGTATTAAACAAATACTGGAATGCGGTATAAGAACGAGAAGACATGTATTTGACTCGACGATCCTACCTGTTATGACATATGGACTACAAACATTAGCAATGACAGCAGATATAACCGAGAAGATACGAATTTGCCAGACGAAAATTGAAAGACACATACTTAATATTAGAAAAATATAACGAGTAAGAAATTATGAAATGGAGACCCACAAATATAACAGACGTAATCAAAAAGATAAAACAATTAAAATGGAGCTGGGCAGGACACATATCACGAATACAGGACCAAAGATGGACGAAAATAACAACAAAGTGGATACCGGATGATAAAATGCCAGTAAGACGACCGAAGAAAAGATGGAATGATGACCTGCTTAAATTCAATCGCAACTGGTACAACGATGCAAAAAATATGAATCTTTGGACAACAATGGGAGAGGCTTATGCCAACTTAAACAATGACTAGCAAAATATTAAATATAAAACACAATTATTAACGGAACAGGATAGAGAAAAAAAAAACAACAATAATAATTGTAAATCATTTTTGAAATACCTAACTAATTTATGTATGTGAACACAAGATTGTAAATTTTAATTAAATTTTAATTTTTAACTTTTATTATAATGTAGAATTATTATATTAGGCTATAATAAAAGCATCTAATAATAATAATAATAATAATAATGAATGTACGAACGCTGTTTCTAAACAGGCTGTCGAAGAAGAAAGGCGACAGAAAAGTCAGTCTTACACAAATTGGGTTGAGCCCAACGTGTCCTTTGCCCAAATAGCAGCTGGATCGGGTAAGCCCCAGACATTAAACATGCCAAAGGTTGCTGAAAAAGCACCTGAAGCTGATACGGATCTGAAGATGTTCATGCTACAGTTGAGTAGCAAGATCGATCAGTTCCAGAAACAACTGAACGAGCAAGCAGCCCGAATAGATTATATCTATTCGATGTTTGCCAAGTCTAGTGCGCCATGAATATGATGGGTACGTTCGACGAGGTAAACTTTAAGATCCTAGCTTTGAATGTTAATTCGCTAGTCAGGGTCGAGAGAAGTAACGTCCTTTCCAATCTGTTGAAAAACCAACTCCCGGATGTACTTTTGGTCAGCGAAACTAAGCTAAGCCAGAGACACAAATTGGGATACAGCAACTACCATGTAGTAAGAAGAGATCGACCCCACTCCTCCCAAGGGGGTGGGGTCGCTGTCTTATTACGCAAAGGCTTACGCCATAAAATCATATATATCGGGGAAGTAAGTAGGTTCCAGGTGCTGGAAGCATGCATCGTTTGCATTCCTCTCCATAGTGGGAGGAGAATGTATGTGGTGTCGCTTTATGCACCTGAAGCAACTCAACAAACTCAATTTATAGCAGAACTCGAGACACTTTTTCGTTGCCTACAGCTTCAATCGGCTGAAAATTATTACTTTTTGGCCGGAGATCTTAACTCTAAGCATGCGGCTTGGGGAAATACAATCGCGAACACTATAGGTCGACTGCTTCAGAATTGGCGGGAGCAAAATATGATTGAGTACAAACTTAGTTTGTACGCGACGGATATCCCATCTTTCCCGAGAGGAAACTCTTTTCTGGACTTAGCGATTATGGACAATAGACTAGAACTGACAAATAACGAACACGCGCGGAACTGTGTAAGAGCATTCGATTACGATAGTGACCACCTCGGACTCGAGGCCGTATTCAGGTTCCCAAACGAGCAAACTCAACTGGAGGAGTTCGACCAAGTCCGCTCTTTCGACTACCGAAGGACGAACTGGCCGCGCTTCGCCAGAGTTGTAAATCGAGAATTACGTTTGAGCGAAATCAACCCACCGACAAACAGAAACCTTACAAACGATGAAATTGACCAAAATTTACTAAAAATGAATGAGGTCATCACAAGGTCAATGGAACGAGCTATCCCTAAGGCAACTAGTTCTGACGACCAGACGGAGAAGTATCGAACGCCAACAATCGATGCACTCCACAAACACAAAAGCATACTGGTCTCCAGGCTTAAACGGCTGCGTAGACAATTTACTGACAGACAAGACCCGGAGATTCGGACATTGAAGTCGTTGATCAAAAACCTTAAACAGTTAATCTCGGAAAATTACAAAAAATCTGTCAGTTTGTACTGGGGCAATAAAATTCAGGCTATAAAAACCAGTAGCCCGAATATGTTCCCGCAAATAAATAAAATATTCAGGCGAAAGGATCATAACGACATTCCATGTGTACGGATTTCCCAAACGACAGAGAACAGACAGACACTCACGGCTATTGGTATAAGTCCGGAAAGTGTTGACTCTAACGACGGTTTTTTCAAATTCGAAGATCCTCAGGAGAAGGCGAATACGATAGGAGCTGTCTTCGAAACCGTGTATACGGTGAACAATCCTGCAAATCGCAAATCCTATCCCCAAAAAGGACAAGGACAGAACAAACCCTGCAAATCTTCGGTCAATAAGCCTTCTGCCGAATGTAAGCAAGGTATTTGAGAAAATAGTCAATAGAGCTCTGCTTAAGTGGGTCGAGGAAAATAAAATTATTCCGAAAAATCAGTTTGGTTTTCGAGCGAGGCATGACACTATGCATGCCGCGTCGAAACTAGTCTCCGACATCCAATTTAATAAATCCAAAGGACAATGCACAGGGGCCTGTCTGGTTGACTTTGAGAAGGCCTTCGACACCGTATGGTTAGAGGGGCTTTTCTACAAGCTGACCAGACTGGGCATGCGTAAACCCATGCTATATATGATTTATGAAATGCTTATGGGAAAGAAGTTCGTTGTCAAATGTGGCAACGTAACTTCGAGTAAAGTCTTTGAAATTAAAAACGGTTTACAACAGGGGGCGGTGAACTCCCCGATATTGTTTAACATTTATACAAGTGATCTTGTAGGTTCCCTCAGTCACGCTTTAGCGTACGCAGATGATCTGGTGGCGTACAGATCTGGTCCGAAAATCGGAGTCATCAACATACTTTTGCAGAGTGACTTCGATCACATTAAGGGATATTGCGAGGATTGGAAATTGAGGATCAATTTCCAAAAAACCGAAACAATTCTGTTCAGGACCCCAGTGCAGAGGGCTTCTAACGATACCAGAAAAAACTGGAAAAAATTGTGTATCATTGGACAGCATGGTCGGCCGTTGGCGGTGAGAAGTGAAGTCAAATACCTTGGCATCTGGCTTGATAAGTTTCTGTATATTAATAAAAATGTGGATGCTTGTCTGGCCAGGGCTAGGGGGCGTATGCTCTGACAAGAAGATTGTTTCATAGCAGTCAACTTGATTCAAGGGTGAAAGTCATTTGCTACATGGCCCTCATAAGGCCGATCATCGCTTACGGTTGTCCTGTGTGGTTCAATGTATCACCATCCTACATGGAAAGGATACGGCTGTTTGAGAGGCGTTGTCTCCGATCCTGCTTAGGATTGTACCGAACGCCGGACTCCGAGTACATAAAATATTATCGCAACGAGGTTCTATACAATGGGGCTCAATTGAATAGAATTGATAATTTCCTAATTATGGTGACTCGAAGGCACGCTTCAAGGGCGATGAGTAGCGACAACAGCCTGATATTCGGGGCTTATTACCCCAATGAAATGTACATGGAGAGTGCGCTCATGTCTGGCTTTATTCCACCAGAGGAACACAGCCTTGAGTTACACCAGCACTAATTAAATTTACTTCGGACGCGCTACTATTGACATACACTTTAAAACAACGATTTGACAAAAAACTTTGAACAATTTTACAAAGAATTGGTGGAAAATTAAAATTCAACATTTTATATGTAAGACCAGTGTGCCAAACGGAGTCAAATGCTTTTTCGATATCAAGCAATATCATACCTGTTGAATTTCCTATTTCTCGATTTCTTTTGATACTATTCGATATTCTAAGTACCTGATGAGAAGTACTATGATTCCGCCTAAAACCAAATTGTTCGTCTGGGTAAATTTTTCATTCATCGATAATTTTGAATATTTTTTCTTTTAGTACTTTTTCATAAATCTTACTAAGAACACTTTATAAACTTATTGGCCGATAATTGTCAGGTCTATCAAGAGGCTTACCAGCTTTTAGTATTTGTACTACTTTTGCTTCTTTCCACCCATTAGGAAAATATTGCATTTTTAAACACGCATTTATAATGAATGTTAGAAATTTGACTCCAACTTTGGGCATTTTTTTAAATAAAAATTTTTTTATTTGGTCTAGTCCCCCTGCTTTTTTAATCTGCAAATTGTTTAAGAAAAAATGAGTATCTATTTCTGGAACAAATTCATTTATCGGAGTTCCAAGGACTACTGCTTTAAAATTCCGTAAAGCATTTTCAACTAATGCGTTTGTATTCGCTTCTCCTAAATTCTGAGATATGAGAGATTTTTGACTTTGTTGGCAAATTTTAGCAAAATTAATTAATTAATAAGAAAAGTTGGTCGTTTTTACGGGACAGCCATTCTCCACCATAGTTTTAAATTTTTGACTTTGTTGGGAAATTTCAGCGAATTTACATTCATGGCCTTTGCACCGTCTGTAAACCCATGGAATACCATTGACAATAAAGAAATTGTCTATTAACTAAAAATTTCAGCACCAGTTGTTGCAGTTTCCAACGGCTTGCAGAAAAGCAGATCTCCTTGAAATGACTGTTGGTATTGGTAGCGCACAAATACTATTAAAATCGCCAACCCTGCAACATCTGTTGATGCATCCATTTGCAGCGAAAATTTTGTGACTTTTATTCGCGAAAGTAAAGTAGTTTTGACATTCTCTGCTAAGTCTCCGATTCTTCGTGATATTGTGTAATTTGACAAAGGTACGGTGTCAACTAATTTTTTGGCCTTTTCACCCAACATACACTCAACAATGTCCTTAACGCATGGCTTGATTAAGTTTTCAGCGATTGCATGGGCTTCGCCAGTTTGCGCAACTCGGAAACTCACTAAGTAGGACGCCATCAACGCATTTTCGTTCACTATCTTTGAGTGGTTAGTAGGTAATAATTGTTTGAGATTTTGTAAGTTCACCATACTTCCATTTAAAAAAATCAGTCGGTTTGCTTTTGCAATCTGGATGAATCCCCTCAAAATGACGTTTCATTTTTGCTGGAAACATCGCACTATTCGGCAACACTTTTCCGCAAATTACGCATCGGGGTTTGTTGTCACTTGTCTCAGCAAATCCAAGATTTAAATATGAATTGTGGTACTTCCTTTTTACTGTTTTTTATTCTGCAGTACTGATCACCATAGAACTAGTACTAGCCACATTGTCTGCCTCAAATTCTTCAGAAAGTTCTGACGCCGCTGTCTCTATTGCGTCATTTTCCATGGCTCCAGAATAGAACAATAAATGGAAAACGAACAAATTCACAAATCTGAATTGAGGATAACAACAGAAAAAAAATATTATAAATCCAACAAAACGCATCTAATACAAATGCGGTTCTAGCGATAGGAAACTTCCCATTATTAAATAAACCTAATGGTTTTGTATTATGTACCTTCCAGTTGCTGACTCTTTAGTAACTTCTTGGGGTGCTGTTAAGGAGCTTTCAGCGGTTATTTCTAACGACCCAGTCTTTAGCCAGCGATCCATAGTACCTATTATTTTTGATCTCTCACGACCTTTTGATCTTTTCACGTCGATAGATCCACAGAGTCACATCAATGTCCAAAAAATCATATAAAAAGTAAAATTCACGCACTAAAAGCAAAATATAGATTAAATACACCGCACTACGATTTGCTTCAACCTGTATAAATAGATACCGACCCAACAAAAACTGTCTATTGGGCGCGATTAAAACCAGAGAAACGTCGTCCCAGTACAAATTTCAGTTAGCGTCTTTTTTTTTATTTTGCCGCGGAGCACACTTTGGGAAACACTGCCCTATCACATCCCATCCTTAAAATTAACGTCCCCAAAAATTAGGCGTGACTTATAAATGAATGGGAATGAAATAAAGAAAATCACATTGTCAATACATCATATGCGCTTTTTTTGCTCATTTTTCTTCTTTCTGAAAAGCCGGTGTTCTTCCCTTCTTCTCTGCCTCAACAGCAGCTCTCGTCTTCACCGGCAGCTTAACCTTGTAGGCCTCGTTCTTGGCTAGGAGCATCGGTCGGCATTCCTCGTCAACCCAGGGGTTTCTTGCTGGTGGGCGCGAGAAACCTACCACATCAGTTGCGGCTGATCTAATGGCTTGTTAGCATCGTTGCCATTGTTCTTCGACATTCGATGCTGGTGGTATGGTGTTAATCGAAAGGATTAGGGATACGCGTTGCGCGAAGGTCTTGGCGGTCTCTTGCGATTGCAGTCTTTCGACATTAAATTTTTTCACAGTATTTCTGGATTGTTGTGACGTGGCGGACATCCAAAATACTGGATGCGTTCCTCTTGTCTATAGCAATGTGATCAATTTGGTAGACCGTTCGTTGATCTGGAGACCGCATTGTCTCCTTATGGATATCGAGGTGGGGAAACCGTGGCTATAGCGGCATTTCGTTCCGTAGCGAAGTCAATTAGACTTAGTCCGTTACCAGACATGTTGTCTTGTAGGCTATGTTTTCCGACAATACTGCTAAAGATGTCCTCTCCTCCTACTTTTGCGTTAAAATCTCCCAGCACGATCCTAACATCGTACTTCGGTAGTCGCTCAAAGGTTTTGTCAAGGAGCTTATAGAAGCAGTCCTTAGCTTTATCATCTTTTTCCTACGTCGGGGCGTGAGCGCATATAATGTTTATGTTGGCGAATTTAGCCTTGATGCGGATTGTTAGAATGCGTTCGCTAATGTCTTGGATATGTAAGACTTTTTGCCTAAGTCGGGAACTTATAATAAATCCGCATCCGAAAAGTCGCTGTTTCTGCTCACTATAACACGGTCCGTTGTAGATGTCACAGTTTTTCATCCTCTTTTTGCCCGGCCCATCCCATCGTATATCCTGGATTGGAGTAATGTCTGCTTTTTAGCAGTTTAGGGCCTCCGCTAGTTGTTCGCTTGCACCTCTCTTGTTTGATATTCTCACATTTCAGGTGCAGATACGAACGTCGTTATCCTTTTTTCATTTAGCCGGTCGTCAACAATAAAAATCAGTCCTTTCCGAGGCATTTGGTTGCTTCGTAACATCATTTTTTTCCCTAACCTTTAGGACCAGTTCTAATTTATTAGATACCCTTAGGGCACGGGGCCATCAGTATCCACTACGGGATTGAGCGCTGCCGTTGGCCTTTCGGTTCATCCGCCACCAGCTCTGTTCAAGGGGCCTGACTAACCCTTGAAATTCCTAGACAACCTGTTGTCCGAATATGTCGAAGCAGCTTGTCTATGTTCGCCTATGACAGCAGGCCGGGTATTCATTCCGTGCCATTCTGACTTGACTGTTTATAGTGCTGCTGTTTTTCGTCGTGTTATCAAAACTCGCGCTTATAGTTTAGTAAGTCAAATCCGGTTGGACGAGACCAGTACCCGATGGTTACCACTTGGGGGTAAAAAATAAGCACTTGATGTATATTCAGAGTTACAACCACTGGGCATTGCTAAGTTAAAGCCAATCAGAGTCTATACCCGTTCTACAACACCCAACCATCCTTCCAACTCCATTCCTAAGAACGAATGTTTCGTTCTACAAAAGACAACTGTGGACGTACGACCTGACAGTACGTGACTGTGAAACAAACCAAGCATATTGCTATATGTGGGACTAATCCATTGCAAAACGCGGAGGTAATGAGATATATTCATGCGTTTTCCAACACCTTAATACAATCCCAAACATCATTAAACACCTGATCTTCTATAGCAGATTGATGTGCGGGTCAAACAAAAATAGATACGTAGCTACAATGTTCGGATTTTTCAGTACGAACTCAAGCACTGATGTAATTTACCACAAATTTGTTGTTGTTTGGACAGTGAAAATCCACCATCCAAGGGATTGGTATCAATTAGTTAGATCAATTGAAAAAAAAAAAATTCATTGTCAAGGGAAAAGTTAATTTAGTGCAAAATATCCGAAGGCAAGAAAAAATTCTTTGGCAAGACGTTAAATTGCTGCACTTTACCAAGGAATCATGAATTATATAATGCAAAACAAGTTTTGATGAAAACGAAGAATTCCACAATCTTAACATAAAAAAGCGAGTAAGCAATGCCGTAGGGGTTGATGAAATTCCAATTTGTTACTCAGGGCCTGATATCATCAGCAAGGAAAAGAAACAAGACTTGTAAGAACTACTGTCTCTTTTGAAAAATCATACCCCTTGAATAAATTTCTTTTGTAACGGGTGTTATTATAGAGGTTGGTTTTTGGAATATAGATAAAACTGAAATTTTGTGGTAAAATCGGGCAACTCTAATGTCATTTATGTTCAGTTTGGTTTGCCATTTTATTATAAATAAGTTGACAAATGAAAAACGCACGCAAATCGTGCAAATTTAGTTCGAAAATAATGGTTCAGTTCGCGAAGTTTTCCGCAAGCTCCGTCCATTTTATGGTCGACATAATCTTAAATCAGAGCAATTATTTCGGTTAACCATAGATCATTTTCGCACTACGTTTACTTTATGGGAGATAATACGCATCCGCAGAGACGTCGAACAGTTCGCACCGAATTAAAAATTGCAGCTGTAGAGCAGAGTGTTGAAGAGGACCCGAATGAATCGATTCTCCACCGTGCACAGCAATTATAGTTTTGTCCATCAACTTTATGGATGATTTGCGCAAAGAACTTGGCTTACAACCTTACAAGATCCAGCTTGTGCAAGAATTAAAGCCGCGAGACCATGCAATCCGTCGTGATTTTGGTGTATGGGCCCAAAATGAGATTGTTCTCGATGCTGATTTTCATCGCAAAATTTTGTTCAGTCATGAGGCTCATTTTTGGCTGAATGGCTACGTTAACAAGCAAAATTTCCGCATTTGGAATGAAGAGAATCCACATGAGACCCTTGAGACGCCATTACATCCACAAAAACTGACTGTTTGGTGTGCTCTATGGGCTGGTGGAGTTATTGGACCATTGGATGGCATGAATGTGAATGAGCGCACGTCACAATCGATTTATTGAAGGAAACATTCGAAGATCGCATAATTTCGAGGAATGGACCTGTCAATTGGCCACCAAGATCGTGTGATTTGACACCATTGGATTATTTTCTTTGGGTATATGTTTAAACTAATAAGCACAGTCTTCATTCTTGCTTGATTCATATCTCGTAGTTCTTGGTACCCTTTTTGAGCAAACGATTTCAGCCTAACCTGATTGTCGCTTCATTTTCTCAAATATTTTCAGCTACGGCTAGTTCTCTAAGCTCTTTAGCTCTGTCGTCCTGCAGTTGCTTATAGAGTTCTTTCATAGTTTCGATTTGTGAATGCTTTGTCGCTTAATAGCTTTTGTCATATCAATCAACAGCTTGATTTTTATTTTTATTTTTATAAATGCGATTATTAAGGCGTTTTGTCAGCCTTTTCTTAACTAGTCAATGTTATGCTGGAATATTTGATATTGTGTTTCAACTGTTTCGATACTCAATTATTACCAATTCCATCCATAAATCAGATCAACAATCTAACACCTCTCAATCAATCATCTTGAGCGTTAGTGTTACCCACCATATCATTCCATACGATTTATGATCAGGAAACGTTAATTTGCCACAAGAACCACAATACCTCTGGCTGCACTCATTTGCGTCTAAATCCAGTAGCTACGATACTGATTGCATAAAGCCTAAAGCCGCTCAAATAAAAAAAAAGTTGTACCTCCTGTCTATAGGTGGTTGGTATACTCAAGCGCGTGTACCTGCTGTTGCCTCCTGTAGGACTGTTCACACATGCAACCGAACCAGATCGAAGGAGGACAACATATCTTGATAAAATCAAACATCAATCATCTGGTGCACAACCAAATTGCCGAGGATGTACAAGTAGATATATACGAGTTGGTTGGTGGTGTTCGTTTGTATACCACGTATCTGTAGTGCTGCTCTGAGTGGCAACGAAAGTGAAAACTCAAGTCTGAATGAACTGATTCACTTCGGTTATATGGTAGATCGGGTAAGCCAACAGTAGTAAAGACGCAAAGCTGCTGCCTGGCCACATATCTAGCTCACACACAGCTCCTCATACGAAATGTATTGTAAATCCTCATCAGCACCGCTCGTGATATCTAATCTGTAACTGACGATGATTAATTGATCCACAGGATGACAATTTCCATTTCCATTGTCTGTTGATGTCGCATTAAGAACGAGCTGTGCGCAGTTGCAACAACAGACAGTTGAGTGACCAGACTCGATGGTTGAATTCGAAAAAAGATTTTGATATCGTTCTGATGGTGGGTAGACTAAGTGCCCGCAGAGAATTAACTGTGCCTCTTCATCCAACTTTGATTGATTTCAACGATTTATGTTGTGTATGAGTGTGCGCAGGTTCCCAAATCGACGTGGTGGAGACGGATTCCAATTAAACGATGGCTTGTTATCCCAGAGGATGCGGCTGACGTGAGAATGAGTTTTTGTGCAATTTTGATTTTATTTCTGAGAAGTGTGCTGGCTATTCATGTCTCTATTCTCTATTGTTGTGGTTTATGATATGACAATAGGGAATCAAGATGGCTTACCATTACCACACACGCTTTATGGAGAATCGTAGAGGAGGCTTGTACTTCTCTTTGAGAAACATTGATTTTTGTCATTTGTTACAAGCGGTTGGATATTGTGATGATGAATTCATTTTCATCGATTGGGGACTTCAAGCGAAAGTGAATTTGTCAAGAAAAGTGATTCATTAAATATTATATTTCGAGTTAAGTTATTTATGTGTAAAGGTAAAAGAGTAGGTATCCCACCTAGGAAAAGTTGAACTATTAATGGCTTAAAAAGTAAAGTGGATATGTAGAAAAATTTTGTTTTGGAGTCGTAAGCCCAGTTAATTCAGTTTTATGGAACAAATACGGAAAGATGTATGATTTTGATGAATTGGACATTGGACATCACAGTACTTCGCATATGAATGCAACGAACTACAGACACGTAACAGCACTGGCGACTGAGGCCATCGGCTGGGACAGATCAAGACATTAATAAAACAGAGAGAGACAGATAGATACATAGAAGGAAAGACATATAACATACACCTACGTGGCACAGAGGAGGAGACATAGATTTATATTGTCTCGTATTATCGCACAGGTGGCCTCAGATAAGCTGGCAATTTTCGTAGAAAACAAATGCTGCCGAAGCTGGTGCTTGAACCCGCAGCGTTTGGCTTAGCAGTCAACTACGCATTCCTCTGAGCCATGGCCACCTGCTGATTTTGATGATTTTGGTCTGTTCAGGTTAAAAAAATTACCCGTTTTTCTCACTGTATACAGTCTAAGTGTAAAAATTTATTTTTTACGTTAACTAGAACTGTTCAGCTTTTTAATAATTCAGCTTTTTAATCTGTTGAGGCATTAGCTGGGAATTCGATTCGCAAGTCACGCTAGACGTCCGAACCAACTTAAAAAATTCCAAAATTTAACCCGAAAACATTTTTTTTAGAAACGCTTATATCAACATAGTTTTGGATGCAATAGTATTTGGTGTGAAGCGGATATGTAGAAAAATTTCGTTTTATAGTTGTAAGCCCAGTTAAGTCAGTCTTATGGAACAAATACGGAAAGATGTATGATTTTGATGATTTTGGTCTGTTCAGTTTAAAAAAATTACCCGTTTTTCTCACTGTATACAGTCTAAGTGTAAAAATGTATTTTTTACGTTAACTAGAACTGTTCAGCTTTTTAATAATTCAGCTTTTTAATCTGTTGAGGCATTAGCTGGGAATTCGATTCGCAAGTCACGCTAGACGTCCGAACCAACTTAAAAAATTCAAAAATTTTACCCGAAAAACATTTTTTTTAGAAACGCTTATATCAACATAGTTTTGGATGCAATATTATTTAGTGTGAAACGGATATGTAGAAAAATTTCGTTTTATAGTTGTAAGCCCAGTTAAGTCAGTCTTATGGAACAAATACGGAAAGATGTATGATTTTGATGATTTTGGTCTTTTCAGATTAACAAAATGACCCATATTTGTCATTGTATATAGTTTAAGTGTAAAAATGTATTTTTTGCGTTAACTAGAACTGTTCAGCTTTTTAATAATTCAGCTTTTTAATCTGTTGAGGCATTAGCTGGGAATTCGATTCGCAAGTCACGCTAGACGTCCGAACCAACTTAAAAAATTCCAAAATTTAACCCGAAAACATTTTTTTTAGAAACGCTTATATCAACATAGTTTTGGATGCAATAGTATTTGGTGTGAAGCGGATATGTAGAAAAATTTCGTTTTATAGTTGTAAGCCCAGTTAAGTCAGTCTTATGGAACAAATACGGAAAGATGTATGATTTTGATGATTTTGGTCTGTTCAGGTTAACAAAAATTACCCGTTTTTCTCACTGTATACAGTCTAAGTGTAAAAATGTATTTTTTTACGTTAACTAGAACTGTTCAGCTTTTTAATAATTCAGCTTTTTAATCTGTTGAGGCATTAGCTGGGAATTCGATTCGCAAGTCACGCTAGACGTCCGAACCAACTTAAAAAATTCCAAAATTTAACCCGAAAAACATTTTTTTTAGAAACGCTTATATCAACATAGTTTTGGATGCAATATTATTTGGTGTGAAGCGGATATGTAGAAAAATTTTGTTTTATAGTTGTAAACCCAGTTAAGTCAGTTTTATGGAACACATACGGAAAGATGTATGATTTTGATGATTTTGGTCTGTTCAGATTAACAAAATGACCCATATTTGTCATTGTATATAGTTTAAGTGTAAAAATGTATTTTTTGCGTTAACAAGTACTGTTCAGCTACCGATTGTAAATATGACCATTTAAAATTATCATGTATAATTTTAGCTGAAAAGAAGTTATGCAAAACTGCAATTATGTTATTTACTAATTTCATTTTTAATTTATAATTTATTATTCCTAACCTAGTATATTTGATTTTGCAGGGTGTCCGCGGTGTCCGCCGGGAAGGTATATATTTTTTGTTTATAATTTTTTGATTAAATGAAAGAGAATGGGGTTATATTGATAAATGTTTTATTTAATGTCATCAATTATGTATGAAATATAATATCAGGTAAATGTCCGCCTCTGTCAGTCTCACAAATGCGAGTCCTTTTAAGCACATTTTTCATTCTTACACATTTAACGTGGTATTTCATTAATATCTTCACGAATATTTAGTTTGAGTTGCTCAAGCGTTTTTGGTTTGTTTGCATAAACCTTGCTTTTCAGACATCTCCACAAAAAAAGTCCGGAGCAGTCAAATCAGGCGACCGTGGAGGCCAATCAATAGCACCATTTCTTGAAATAACTTGTTGTGGAAAGAGGTCTCGCAGTAATTCCATTGTAATTCTGGTTAAATGCGATGTGGCACTGTCTTGTTGATACCACATGTTAATCAAGGCCAAGGCATGCAGTTGTGGCTCCAAATTGCTCCCCATTCACAGTTACCGCTACGCCGTTTTCATTTTCAAAGAATTAAGGTCCAATGATTCCTCCTGACCTAATTGCACACCAGACTGTAACTTTTGATGGATGCAAAGGTGACTGATGAATAATTTGAGGGTTTTCCCTTGTCCAGAACCGACTTCCTTAAGCAGCAGTAATGTTTCAAGCCGATCTTGCAGTACGTTGTGGTCCATGCTTGGGCCTATCACCTACTGGCCCTCTTTCTTCGAAATCATTCTCTATACACGATAAATAGTGCGTTTTGTTGGCACGTTGTTTCTCCCAAAAATTGCACGTTACTTTCTCATCGTCACAGTAATCGATGATTTATATTGGTAAAATATTTAAACGATTAAAACACGTTGGTTTATCGAATATTTTTTCATAATAAATTCGCCACGTGGAAGGATAGATTGTCGCATATCATATATTTGGAACATCTATACGCATAGATGTTACCCCACATAACAGCATGCATGCTTCTTTACGGAAGATGAAAAATTCATCGAATCATGGAATGTTATTTTGATTTTAAAAATATTTTTGTATTTCAGTTCGAATATTTAAAAATAAAATAAGGTTGACTTTCGATGATGAACAATATTCGACTGTCAGGTAGAACGAACCTTACAATATTGGCAACGATTAATATGCCGCACAATATGCCCTAAAAATGAAAACACAAACTCTTACAAAAATCGTATATAAGGGAATCCCAAAAAAGTGAAAGTGGCTTTAATATTTTTAAAATATGTAGATATTGTTTGAAATTCATGTTTAGTAACATTTCCATAATTATTAAACCAAAAAACACGTTGACCATTTTAAAATTTTGTACACTATTTCTGTTGGGAGCAAGAAACCCTTGGTCTGATTAGGAATGCCGACAAATGATCGCAGCCAAGAACGGGTCCTACAAGACTAAGTAGACATTAAGCTCTATAGGCAGAGAAGAAGGAAAGAACACCGGCTTTTCACAAAAAAGAAACGAGAGCAAGTAAACCGTGCGATCAAGGTGCCACTGCAGGAACTATGTTCGCAAAATTTACCAAAGTATTAAACGTCAAAGCCAAGGATACAAGGCTCGAACAGAATCCTGTCAAGATGAACAAGGAGCTATCGTAGTTGAGACACAGTCGATGCTGAGGATATGGAAGAATCACTTCTGCTGGCTGTTAACGAACAACATTCTGCTGTCATACAGAACGAAACTTTCAATATTGGTAACGACAGCGAAAACGGCTAAGCATCTGACCTGAGTGAACTGAGGATAGCAACATCTAAACTCAAGCTTAGTAAAGTTGCCGGAAGGGACGGCAATCCCGCTAAGCTTTACAAAGCCGACGAAGATGACATCCACCAAGTCATTAGCCAAATCTGGTCGGAAGAAAGCACGCCTGAAGAATGGAACCTTAGCATCGCCTGCCCGATCCACTAAAGAGGAGACCCTCTGAGCTGCGCCAACTTAAGAGGCATAAGTCTATTTAACATCGCCTGCAAGATCCTATCTCCCGTAATACGTGAACGCCTGAAACCGTTTACCAACAACCTGATCGGCCTTTATCAGTGTGGTCTTAGGTCAGGAAAGTCCACGACCGATCAAAGTTTCACACTTCGGCAGATCCTGGAAAAAACCCAAGAAGTTGGAATCGATACCCACCACCTATTCATCGATTTCAAAGCCGCATACAACAGCATTTATAGAGACGAACTATACAAAGTCATGTATAGTTTTGGTATACCGCCCAAACTCGTCCGTTAGTTGGGGTTGACGGTGGAGAATTCTGGCTGCTCCATCAGGGTCGGAAACGACCTAACCGACATATTCGATACCAAAAAAGAGGATTTACACAAGGCGATGCGTTTTCATGTTACTTCTTTAGTTTGATTCTTGAGAGGATAGTGCAAAACTCCCAAGCCAGCACCAGAGACACAATTTTCCAAAAATCGGTGCAGCTACTAGCATACGCCGACGATATCGACATCATTGGTAGGACCCAATGTGATGTTATAGCCATGTTTGCTAGCAGTAAAAGAGGGCAAGACGAAATATGTGCTGTCTGCATGAAAGGATACACAACATCGAGGAATTGGATAGAACGTCACGATTGACAGTTATAACTTTGAGGTAGTACAGGACTTTGTCTATCTCGGCTGCGCTGTCGACTCTGACAACAACATCTCATCAGAAACTAAATTACTCTTGCTAATCGCTGTTTTTTTGGGCTAAAAAGTCAATTTTTTAGTTAAGCCCTCACTCTAAATACTAGGAGGATCCTATATAGGTCCCTGATCATCCCAATTCTGCTCTATGTCGCTGAAGCAGGTACCGTATCAAAAGCGGATGAAGAAATCCTTGGTCGATTCGAGAAGAAAATTCTTTGAAAAATCTTTAGTCCGGTTTGCATTGACGGGCTATGGAGACGAAGATTCAACCAAGAACTATACAATCTGTACAGCGACATGCCCCTGGTAAAAAAACTCCCAATTCGACATTTAAGATGGCTAGGACATGTAAAACGAATAGACACCAATACTCCGGCTCGCAAGGTCTTCGATTACCAGACAGTCATCAGACGCGGTTGAGGAAGACCTCGCCTTAAGTGGCGCGCACAAGTAGCAACCAACCTCAACCATCTTGGTGTGCGCAACTGGAGGCAGTTATCTAAGAACCAGATTAATTGGAGGTTGGTTGAGTCCCAGGTTCATTCAGGACTGTAGCACTACTTAAGTTAGATTAGCTAGTCAATGACTAACATAACTGTTGCTACCTTATAAGAAACAATCCCGTTAATGTCAAAAGTTAGTCACTGCTTAGCTAATCAACACACGTGCTAAGTACACACGCACCCTTGAATGGCCGATGATTGCCTATGGGTGCCCGGTGTGGTTCAAAGTTGCCCCATCTCAAATGGAAAAGATACGGGTGTTTGAGAGGCAGCGTCTGAGGAGCTGCCTTGGACTTCACAGAATACCAGTATCTGACTACACAAAATACTATTCCAACCAGGTATTATACAACGGGGCCAACATAAGCAAATTAGACAATTTTCTGGTGAAACTCATTCGGTTTCACGCTGCAAGAGCTATGGCTTCGAACCATAGTCTCATCTTTGGGGCCTCCTATTCCAATGATGAATATTTTGAGAGTGCGCGTTTAAGCGGCTTTATTCCGCCCGAAGCTTTTCTATATTTGAATAGTCGAGGGCTGATCCAGGATAGATCGGCGGTTCCTTTAATCTACCACGTCTTCCGACGAACTGTGGATAGGCGACCGAGACGTCGTCGCTGAGGGCGTAGGAGAGCGCCTGCAGTTCAGCAGGATAGTGTCCGATTGGGACCGTGCGCCGGGGTGGATTACAACAGGAGAACCTGTTGTGGTTGTTAAATTATTTAAAGATAGTTGACTTAAAATTGTAATTTTATGGCCGACTTAGATAGTTTTTAGTCTTAAGGCCTAGGTGTATAACAGTCATGGTGGCACATAAAAAAAAAACGCTTCCTGTGGCTGTTCTAGTTTTTAAGTTATATTTAGGTAGTTTTAATTAATTTTAAGTAGTTTTAATTAGCATGTAAATTTAAATAAAATAAAAAAAGACAAGGAACCAAGTTTTTCAAAGTTTTCTTGGTAAAAATTGTGTTATTTTTATATTTATATATTAGATAATAGGCCGATAGGCATTAGAATTAAGTTATCGTGTAATTTAGGGCGCCCGCATAGGGCAAGTAAGTTAGTTAAGTAGTTGATAAGTAGGCTTGTTTTTCATGAATTTTTGTCTAGCATGTAAGTTATTTTTAAGAAAAATAAAATAAAAATGAATTAAAAAAAAAACACGGTTATGAGAAAGCTCGGTACTGGGTACTAACGAACCTGTTGCGCAAACAATTTGTATTTTTGTTGCCGCATCTCAGCATCAGAGGTTCTTGACTATTGGTTATCATTTCAAATTTGCGTTTCTGTTGTTACAACTTAAAAAAACAGTGAATTACATATTTACATTTATCAACATCTTCTCTAAAATGCACAAGTTTCATGCTATATGCATCCGATCAAATTTTTATAATTAGTTGGTATATTCTCTCGCTTTACTTTGACTACAAGTACGTAGTCATTTTTGACACCCTAGTTAAGATCTGTCTAAATACCGATACCCTAATTTAATTTCGTATGTAGATGATATTTTTTTGCTTTTGTCACTAATATTAAATAGTTAGTCATGCTTGCCCGCGTATAATAACGCTCACCATCACCTGCCGTTTAAGGACTGCACCGACTATGCTGGATTCTGTTAATGCCTAATACCCTGGCTTCAACGTTTTAGGTTCTGCTTAAACTTCACAACGTCATTCTGGGAGCTTATCTTATTTTCTGGTAGCTCATTTAGCAGCTCTTGCCTTCGACAGAAACTTTGCCTCGGTTTCTTGATACTGGGAGGAACTAACCCAAACTCCTTATTAATCGGCATCTGAATAACAGGTAATTTTTCTGCCAGTAATACAGGAAGTAGCACATTTTCCTTCGCTAGTCTCACCTGATCAAATTATATCCAGGAAGGCAAGTATTTTCTTTTAAGGGTTACAACATGGTTACTATGGGTGGATACAAAAAAAAAATAATTCAGAGTAACAATCTCCTATTTTTCAAAAACCAAAATTGCCGTAACCAATGAGAAAAATCAATTAATATTCTCCTTAATTTGACAACAGCAAAAGGAACAAAGTTCTCAGATCTCGTCGTTGTATGGTAATTTTCGAGACTCATGCCAAGCTAGCCGTCGTATAGTTACCCAAAACCAGTTGACTTGCTGCGAAGGTTAAACCATTTAAGTTTTTTTTTATTCGTGTATGTGTGCAAAAACTCAACAGTCAGGCTAATCTGCAGCGGATCGTAACAACAACACGAGGTATTCATTTTTGTTGCTTTCTTAGATTTTTATTTTGTATCTGAATATGTTCTTTTCTATGGCACACGACAAGTCCAGTTGTAAAAAAAAAAGATCTTGTTCAACATACCAACCAATGTAGCACACAGATAGTGACACATACGGTGACGGCTAGCGACGAGCTAAGCTCAGTAGGTGACTCATTGAAATGATTGTTTGGTCACATTCCAGCGCTTCAATAAAAATCCCATTTCAAGTCCAAATAATTTTTTTACTTCACGTCATTTAGAATTGTGGTCGATTTTTTTTATTTGAATCTTTTTTAGGCTTAACGAATGCACAGCATCTGATTGAAGAGATATGTACCGAATAGTTAGGATACAGTTAATGGTTTTTAAAGCACTCGCAGTTGAATGCAACTAAAGATATATTTCGATAAAACACACATTGATTGATGGTTCTTTGACTGCGTCAGAAGATTGTATTTTGTTTATCTGAACCAACTAGGATTCCAAAAACATGCACGATTTATTGCCTTTTTTATTCAATTAGATTTGAGAAACTTTTGGCTTTCAATTTCATGCAAAGGCAGTGTTCTGCGTTTTCATCGAGTTAAATTGAAAAATAATTCTGATCCTTTAAAACTGAAACTGTCGTTGTAAATATCACTAAAAAATTATTAGTGTGAACTAGAATTATACTATACAAGATAACATGGTCTTGAGGCATTGCAGTGTTTATATTAATTTACCACAAGGATCGCCATAGCTACTTTAGAAATCTACCCCTACCAAAACTTTCCATTCGCAAAGAATTTAGGGCAGTCTGTGTGCTGTTAATTTGCTTAATGCTCTGTTTCACTATGTTTCTAATGTTTTTCTATCGCAGGTACCAACAAATGATTAAATAGCTTTGAAATTCTTCAGTTGAGCATGGATTTCAAACTGATGATCGCTTTTAATTCAATCCTTTCTAAGTTAACAACAGTCTTAAGGTGGCATATTGATCGCTATCAGATCGTATTGCGCCATGTCGAAATTTCGTTTTAACGATACGTCATTTAAGCCTCCAGTTAGCACAGTGACATACCCTAGATTGAATGAGAACACCTTTCCAAAGGCGCTCTGTTAGCAGATGAGAGCACCTCTTCCTTTTCCAGGAGAGAAATGGATGATGGTCTCAACGATGGCGTCTACAGTCCCAGTTAGGATGGATAAAATGAACAAGTCAAAGCGCTTCAAGTTGAAGCTATTAAGACTTACTGAAGATTGATCATAGACGAAATTTTTGCAATACTGTAAATCCTGTTAAAGGGTGAAGAATTCCAAGTCGATCTAATAATCTCTTCATCGATTTTAAGGCCTTGTTAAATAGAAATAGCAGTAGCTAGACAGCCCATATTTAACGGAATAAGAGATTCCATCATAAGGGACAAGTGATGCAATGTTCAGTCCGGAATCAGCTGATCTGTTATTTCTCCAACATGCACTGTCTGGATTCCGATAAGGATATGGTGTGCGATGTCATTTCCTCAATAATGTGCTGGGACTATCTGGTCCGGTGCGAAGGACAGGTGTAAATAAAGAAGACATCTTTAAACAAATCTGACCAGTGATAAACAGTCGATATCAACATTATTTGTTGCCCTCATCGTGCCGTCGTGGAATCATTTGCGACAAAGGATAAGCATTCCAAACCCTTCGGGGTTGTAGTTAACGGTGACAATATTTTCTCATCAAAAAAATTGTTGTCAACATACACTCTTCAATAAAATGACACTATTTATACACTTTGAGGTAGGTATGTATTTCATCTATCAAAAGTCAACCTCAACCCCGCGAATACCTTAGTGGATATAGGAATCAGATTGACTCCTGATCAGAGATGCTGCTTTGGTTTGGCGAAACAAATGTGATCAGAAATCCTAAGCTTTAAAGTCCAAGTTCTTGTTCTACCGTACCCTAATTGTAAACAAATACAAATGTTTGGTGCAACAGTAGCGTTCGTAACCAGGGTTTAAATTTCTTACAACAATTCACGCCTGCATGTTTACTTCTTGCACGATGACGGGACCTCCTGTTTTTGCCGACTCTGAACTGGTAAGTTGAGAAAAGCTTTTCTTGACAATTGATACTACTCGAAAATTTGTCAGATCATCACGAGAGGATCATTTAGGTGTTGCTACGGCTGGTAATCGAACTCAGACCTTCTGCATGGTAGTTCATCGTGCCACTGAGCCACTGAGCCACTGGACTCTAATTCTATGTGTTATTAAATGTTAATGTTCTACCTGGTATAAAAATGTTCCTATCAAAAGCCCTACAGACGATGAAGGCGAATAGGTGCGAGACGTGTAAAAACTAACTAAATGTCGTGTAAGTTGGCTCGGCAACAATATATTTTCGATTTCCAACCTTCAATTGAGAAACAACACGAATTGCGGACCCCAAGGATAATGACTTCAGCTGTTCAATGATGATTATCGAGTAAACCAATTCGGCTCAATATTGATACAGACTTGCCGGTTGATCATCATTTTTAAAAGATAAAAAAATGTCAAGCAAAATTCAATCTTCCTCGATTAATCTTGTTCATAAGTCCACACCATGTTTTTTGTTAAGGCTGGCTCTCGGTACCCACCTGCTCCACAACTTGTGTCAATTTACTAGTCCAGCTAACTGCAACCTCGAATGCTTCATATGTACAAGGTGGCGCAAAAGTAATCCTCCTGCTATAGCCGAAGATGTCATGGAAGCGCCTTCGACATCGACCAGACGACGTGCCACGCAAATGGGTATCAGTCGACGGTTTTGGTACAAGATTTGAAGATCAATGGAAGTACAAAGTCCAGACGGTGCATCAGCTGTTAGCTGCTGACCGCCAATCGCGTCTAACATACGCTCAAGCCATCCTTAATCACCACCAAGAGGAAGATGATTTTTCATCAAAAATAATCATGAGTGATGAGGCCCATTTCCATCTTAGCGGGTACGTAAATAAGCAAAATTTACGCTTCTGGGCCACTGAAAATCCGCGTGTAACCCACGAAGAGCCATTACACCCGCTCAAAGTCACTGTATGGTGTGCTGTTTTCGCTGGAGGAGTCATCGGACCTTTTTTCTTCGAAGACGTCGCGGGCCAAACGGTTACTGTGAATGGTGAGCGCTACAGAGCAATGATCAACGAGTTCTTTTTGCCTCAACTTGATGAATTGGGATTGGAAAACATGTGGTTCCAACAGGACGGTGCGACGGAACACACTGCACGTGCCACAACCGATATGCTGAAGGATGCATTTCCCGGGCGCCTAATCTCCCGTTTTGTTGATTTGCACTGGCCAGCAAGATCGCCTGATTTGACCGCTCCAGACTTCTTTTTGTGGGGCTTTTTGAAGTCGCGGGTTTATGTCAACAAGCCCCAGACCCTTGCAGCTCTTAATGACAATATCCGTCAAGAATGTGAGGATCTATCGCCGGAAGTTTTGGCCAAAGTGATGGCAACTGTCATAAAAAAGGCTCAAATGACAATCAACTGTGGCGGCGGCCATTCACATGACATCATATTCTCGACTTAATGTTAAAAAAATTAAAAGACCAAATAAAAATAATCCACAAGAAGAATCAAAGTTTTTCTTTTTTTTTTAAATTACAGCCAAAAAACATCGGAAGGTTATTTTTGCGCCACCTTGTACTGTCGATAGTTTTAAATTACAAAATTGTAATCCACTTTATGCAAATCAAGCTCATCTAAAATTATGAAATTTATTTATTAATTCGTTAGAAAAAAAAAGATTTTAGAAAGATATTTACCATTCGATTAATAAAATGTGAACAATCTAATGCTTTTTTTTTATTATTGGTACCGCATTGTATTTTGCAAACATCATCACGTCAAAACTTTTGATCTAATTAGTAACAATAAATAATTTCAAATTGTTGTCCATTCATAATCATTGGCTTTGTTCGATGTTTTATTTACTTTTTATATTCCATAAAATTGTATCCAAATACATTTACTGTTAATATTAGACATTAATTTCACCTCGCACAGAATAGTTTCATAGCAAATATTCAGATTATTATCTCAAAAGATAAAACCTACAAACCCACTGGGGAATATAACACCACACCACCTAACTTTATTGGGTATCACTGTCAGTCCTTGACATGACAGGCTGTACAAAACTAGTAAGGAAATTCAACGATTCGTTACGTGTAATTGCCCAATCGACTCCATTTCTGTTCATGACTTTCCAACCCATTTACCACGACCGTGCCCCTTCACCCTGATATTCACATGCATACCCGAACCAATAGCAAAAATTTCGAAATTCGCAACAGGCCATGGGCTTTGGTATCTTTCAACTTCAATCATCCTAATATGCTCAAAACTGCAGAAAAAAACATCTATTCTCCCTCATTGCGTAGGTGTCAACGAATTCCGCTCTGCGACAATCGTGAAATGTCGCGCGAATTTGCTGAAACCGAAACTATGATTCCGCAAGCAACCAGTGTACCGTGAAAATTCGCACTCACTATGCGATCGCAGATTGCATTGTTGTCGCCGCAGAACTTTACACAGTACACCACCACTGCGAATCGATTATTGAATCAGAAAAAGGAATGTATCTGCTGCGAGTCCAAAGAGATACATCAAAACATTAAAACTACTTAAACGGTATTTAAATTTAGTCGGTCGTGAGAAGACGCGGGCGACATACCGCAGTACACCGTGGTGAATTGTATTTTAGTCCAAAATTAATGCAGTATGCACTTCCACTAGGCTAAATTGTTGTGTTGCTCCTGGTGGGCAATTCATCGTCGAAATACTTCCCCAATTCCTTATAACATTTGGCGAGAGAACAACCCCACCGCCAGGGGCTAGATACACGCAAAAGTGAAGGCATATTCAAAATATTATTCACGAAATGTGTTCAAGTCCGCAAGCGCGCACCGCAAAGTTCATTTTTGCTAGGTTGACCTCCTGTGTCGCGCCATCTGGGTGACAGTTGTGCACACGCTGGAGCTGTGGTTGAACCACAAAGAGGCTGGGAAAGACGGTGGTATTCTCTGGCGCAGGCGCACACTCTACCATTTCCATTTTTGGCGGGAATTATATTTCAAATTTTTCCAACTCTTATTGACTTTTGCACCTGATGCAATGAAATAAATCATTTGCTCAATAAATATCGAACAAGTGGAAGGCGGTGCGGTAGTGGGAGGGACTATATTTGAATGGTATAATGCATAACTGAACACTATATGGTGGTGCACATTCGATTGAGGACTTTCGATTTCGTTTTCGCGGATGGTAATTGGAAGTTGAAAGGTGATATTGACTGTGTTAGCTTGGATCTGGTGATGTAATTTGATATGACTGTGCTAAGGGGAACCAAAGTATCTGTCCGGAGAATGAAGACAGTCCCTCAATGATTAGCGCGCTTACCTCTATTATAATAGTACTATATGGGAATATTAGCTTCTATTTTACAATACCTATTGCCATTTTTGGCTGTATGTTATACTATCGCATTTCAGTTCGTGTTACCTATTGAATTTGGACTCACGACGTTAATCAGGCATAGGCAGCTGCGTGAAATATGCACCGGGGCGATGGTCAGCCTGCTTCCGTCCTGCTTATAACCACTCACCTACATATATGAATAAAGTATGTGTTACAGGTGTGGTGACTCTATTGCGCTTGGATTGGAGAAAAAGCAGCTACTTATTATTTTCGGTCTTTCATATACGTACGCTCAATACTATGCCGAATGTTTTGGTCTGTTATCTATTCGAAGACCATTTTACTGGAACATTGTATCTGAAAACTGTCACTATAGTATTCAAAGTGTTTTGGTTTATCGAACTTGCACTTTTATCTCCATTCGATCACTTCGCACACAAGCTCGAAGGTATCTAATATCTGATCTCCTTTTTGTTAGGAATTCGGCGATTTATTATCGGGCAATTCAGATTAGTGTCAGTTACAACTATTTTGACGGGTTTCGAGCCAACACAACAGATTAATACTTATGAGTGTTTCGATAATTATAAGCATTTTGATAAATTTGCTTACCACTTGTAGGCTTTTTATAAAATTCTTAATTATGTTCCTTAATTTATTTATTTTTTCCTTCGAAGGTAAAACTTACGGAATTGTTTCCATGCACGATTTGATTTTACCTCCTGGGTCGGTATTTTGTAGTGTTACCTTTGATGTCTAGAAAACCAACTGAAATTATTTTCACTGCAGTTGCAAAGTCTTTAAATTGGAAGCCCATTTTTAATAACGAAAATTATTAGTTGACTGATTTTAATTTATTGTCTAGGCCAAACGTTTCATCAGCAAACTCATTTGCATATATTAAGCTTTTGGTAAGGAACTTTGGATAGAATGCTCGAAACCAACGGAATCCTTTAATGGAAAGGAATGTACAGCTAAAAATGACCTTTTTACTTTACTAGCAAAGATAGGATCAATAAACGATTGCAATTCCGACAGTAAGGATATGGACTGCCCCAATAACACCTACGATTTTCGCAGATTTGAACAAAACCTTAAACCAAAAGCTTAAGTATAACAAGGAGAATATATATGACAGTCTTTCAGCCTAGCTTTTCAAAAAATTTGGGATTACAGTCCATACAACAAATCGTTTCCATAATGTATCGGGACGATTGTATGCCAAAGGAGTTGACATTGACATTGACATTACAGTAATTCGCACATGAATGCATCGAACTACAGACACGTAACAGCACTGGCGACTGAGGCCATCGGCTGGGACAGATCAAGACATTAATACAACAGAGAGAGACAGATAGATACATAGAAGGAAATACATATAACATACACCTACGTGGCACAGAGGAGGAGACATAGATTAATATCGTCTCATATTATCGCACAGGTGGCCTCAGATAAGCTGGCAATTTTCGTAGAAAACAAATCAGTAGCTAAGGAAAACAATTTAAAAAAAATGTTTAAATATTTTATTTTTTATAATATCAACATGTGTATGCTCCGTTAGATGCTCCCTAACAAATTGTTATCGACTACTCACCAGGACTGTCATATATCCATCACACAAAAAATAGCACCTAGATTAACTTGACCTGGAGTTCTTCTTAGTTCATATACGATACCACACTTTATATTGTTCAGACAAATATTCCTCCCAGTCCTAAAAATGAGTCAAGTCCCTATTCGATCGCTTACCAACATATTTGGAATGGAACCAACTTTTCAAACATACTGTAAAGCAAAGTCGCTTTGCTATATACCATAACGAGAGGAAAAGTGATTTCCAATCTAGCATCGCCCAATTCGATATGACATAGCAAAAGTATGTCTAAGCTCGGAACCATTCCGCCGCATCTCTCTCTTTCTCGCACCGACAGGGATTCTCTCGTGCAATTCAAAACACACCAGGCAAACGAACTAGCAAACCGTCAATACAACAACTACCATCTCTGTATCGCGTTCCGTGTTGTTTTGAAGAAAATATCGAAGTCGTGACCAATTTGGTTTATTTACACGGATTAAACATGGATCTCGGTTCCCCGGGACTTGTGCGAGTGCAGAATGTCGGTATTTAGTATGCTGGCATTTTTATGAACGTCGTCGTCGTTGTTGATATCGGCGACCAACAGAGACTCCTCTAGCCAAGGCCCCCTCACTCAATAATGTAGATATGAGCGTGGAGATTATCCACTGAAATTGAGTGGATGCTAAGACTCGGACCACCCCCACCAACCTCCACCATCATCACCACCTTGTCGAGGGGCAATACCTGCAGCACCCACAGATCACAGATGGAGATGCAAAAGGACAATGTGTCGGTCTACTATACTTGCGTGTATTAATGGATCGTTGTTGTGTGGAAATGATTTAGGAATCACAAGCACACATGTAATTCAAAGATAGCAGATAACCGGGATGCATTTATCAGATTCAGGTTCGGGGATTTGCTAAAATCCAATACGCCACTGTCGGAAGGGGGAAGCTTGCAGATATGTACACACTAAAGCAAGCGGGAGGCGATTTAAAAATGCGGCAAGATGTGTTGCTGGGGAGACCTCTGTAGAAATTAAGCATCGGATCGGGGGCTTAACGATTTTATTACGGTACATGTGGTAGCAGGCTGGAGCACCAATTAAGTTGGCCAATTGAGTGAGATATGAATCGTTGAGATACGATTCTGTTTTTTTTGTCTGCTAGGTTTTCAGGTCGAATTACGAATTACACAACGGTAAAGGATTGCTATTGCACTCGATGTTGCTCTCTCGTGAAGATAAACGAATTTCGGTGTTGGAATCAAATTTCTGATTTACGATTGCAGGGAATTTTTTTTAATTTTTAGCTGCTGCTGCCGTTTGCTGAACTGATGAAAGCAGACACTACAAGAGAGTTATGGGCTACTGTGCAGTTCTTGAAGCAAGGAAGATACATGGTTTCAGATCAAACCAGATGTGAGTTGCGTTTCAAAATTTGGTTTTTTGTTTACTTTATTTGAGAGCAAATTAATTATTGTTGAGATGGTCTGCTGTGTTAATTTTTAATATAGGCGACAACAACTACTACTACCTACCCGACCTTAAGGAAATGTAGATTGCGAAATATAAATATACGCTTAGCAATAAGATCGGAAATGAGGATCTTTCTGCTGAGCTATATGAAGCCGTCCGTTATGATTAGATAAGTAGCATACATTAGCAACATTTGGGAGAATCAAAGTATAACTGAAGAATGAAAACTCAGCATCGTTTCCCTAATCTACGAAAAAAGGGGAACCTCTAATCGGCGCCATATACGGTTAAGTTAGGTTTGAGTGGCTGCCAGCGAGTTCGCCAGTATACTAAGACCATTTTTTATCTATTGTAATACCATGTGGATATTTTCCATTCTCCTGGAGACATGTGAGAAAACCATTCCAAGCTTTTAATAAAACGCAGGACACTTTTCACTTCCGTTTTTGTGAAATCGCTGAGATTTTGAAGTATTAAACTCCAAGATGGAGCTGCCTTTTTTTGATAAGTCGGGCATTTACAGCTCCTACAGAAGTTGTTGAAGTGGTGGCCTAGCATTTTTGCGTACCTGCCTTTTAAACAGTGTCCAGGATGACACGTATTATAGTGGCGGCAATGTATGTTCTATAGAGCCACATCAGTCCCTCGGAACTTAAGTCCAGCTTTTACCCAATTTGTTTGGTGATTTGACACGTAGCGCCAAGACTCCACCTGAAATTTAATTTGCCATTAGGATGTTGCGCTACTAAGTACAGGGTATCTGCCGGGAAGGTATACTACATTGTTTTGCCGCCATTTTGGTAAACATTAGTCTTGACAGTTCATATTTGGAAGTCGTCAAGTAGACACGTGGCAAGTTTATTATGGAAAAATATTCGATAAACCAAAGTGTTTTAGTTGTTAAAACATTTTATCAAAATCAATCATCGATTACTGTGACGATGAGAAAGTTACATAAAATGTTTGGGATAAACAACATGCCAACAAAACGCACTATTTATCGTGTGATTTCGAAGAAAGAGGGTCCCTAGGTGATAGGCCCAATAATGGGCCACAACGTACTGCAAGATCGACTGAAAACATTACTGCTGCTCAAGGAAGTCTGTTCTGGGCAAGAGAAAACGCTCAAATTATTCATCAGTCACCTTTGCGTCCATCAAAAGTTACAGTCTGGTGTGCAATTAGGTCAGGAGGAATCATTGGACCTTAATTCTTTGAAAATGAAAACGGCGTAGCGGTAACTGTGAATGGGGAGCAATTTGGAGCCACAACTGCATGCGTTAGGCTTGATTAACATGTGGTAAGCAAGACGGTGCCACATCGCATACAGCCAGGATAACAATGTATTTACTGCGAGACCTCTTTCCACAACAAGTTATTTCAAGAAATGGCGATGTTGATTGGCCTCCATGGTCGCCTGATTTGACTGCTCCGACTTGACTTCACAAGCATAAATCTTGATCAGTGAAAAATCGGAAAATTTATAAGTTTTCTTTTGACACCAACTCACCAATGGTTGAATTTATAAATAAGCCGCAAGAAGTGAAAGAAAATGTCTTATGAGGGTTTTGAATGATAGCTATAACTGGGACCTTATAAAGTTAAATGGCGCGCTCATAAAGCAAGGTTTCTATGAGAATGCGCCACTTTAGCACTAGCTGATGTACCCTTTATAAGACATTCATCAATCTTTGAATAGTTTCTTCTTCATATATAATCTATATAACTTATAAATGTGGCTACTTAAGTCTGTTTAATGATGTTAATTCCGTTCTTACCTGATTCTGTTTAGTAGAACTGATATTGGTTATCGACTGTATTTACTTTTATTTGAATCATACTCATAGAGTTCTAAATCTATAAGAAATTATCACTTATTCAGTATAAAGCATCCACACAGTTTAACAAAATAACCTATTTCTAGAATTAGAATTCAGATTTAACCAAAACAACTTATAAAACCCACTGACAAAAAAAATCATTTTCCTTGTAATAAAATTAATACATTCGCCTCATTCGCTCATCACTAAACTTATATTGCGTGACCTTTGTCCATTTAGTTTGCACGTAAAATTATATGTATCCTTCTTCGATATATCTACTAAATGAGCATATATACATTATAGAGACTCATCTATCCAAACCCCATGACTGGCCGAAAGGTTTCCAGTTTATTTATTATTCCGCGGTTCTTTTAACGACACCATCGACAATGATCCAAATCGCAACTCAGTGTGAAAAGCATTTCTCATGCGGAGCGGATCCAACTCCTTCAGCCCCTCGTTTCATTGTGTTCCATTGTATTCCATTTTTAGTTCGTCCTTTTTTTGCGACTTCGACTTCATGTCCTTAAATGTTACATGTAGCTACTACGAACTCAATTAGCTAATGAAATTTTCCAATTTGACCCTCATCGGTATTGGGCTGTTGAACTGCGAGCGCTACCGATATGAATCCTTGAGAGTGTGCTTCAATCTGCTGTCGGGGAACACAGCGAATTAGTGCGGGCGAGGGTGCTGACTTGGCATGGTACGCTAGCTGTAACGTAATTAGTACTAATTTCCATTTAGCAGTTGACTCGACTACACGTGTGGGTTGTGTGGTAAGTTCCAATTTAATGGACATCATTGGAAGAATTTATAGCCGCGCATTGAATGGTAGCTGAGTACGAGTTTCTTGGTCGTGTTGACCTGGATAGCATGGCCCGAAAGGACGAGCAAATAGTGACAAAAGTTAAATTATATCAGAGGTCGTAAAAAGAAAATTAATTGACTTTACGGATTACAGTTCATTAAAATTGTGGAGGGATATAAACAAAAAGTGAATATTAACAGTGCCATAACCCTATTTTAGAGGAGGATTTAAATGGGGATTCTCCACTTGGTTGGCAATAAATCCAAATCAAATAGTTAATGATTTTATGAAATGATAAATATTTTGTAAACACAATGATGTTGGGTAATATTATAAACTTACATTGAATTCTTATATTTGGCTAACAAAACAAAATCTAAGTCCGGATATCCAAATCCAGCCTAAATATATAAATTCCGAAATTTTATTTGTTATAACGGGTGATTTTTTAAGAGGTTTAGAACTTTTTAAAAAAAAAAAACACAAAAAATTCGAAAAAATGAATGAAATATTTATTTGAATCGATAGTTTGAACCTTGCAATTTAATGTTTAAAGATAATTTCATGCAAATGTTGACCGCGGCTGCGTCTCAGGTAGCCCATCCGCTGAGTCCAATTTTGGCATACTCTTTCACACATATCGGGCGGTATCTCACGAATGAATGCATGGATGTTGGCTTCCAGTGCGTCAATCGAAGCGGGACGCCCTATAGACATTAGCCTTGACATACCCCCACAAAAAATAATCTAATGTTGTCAAATCGCACGATCTAGGCGGCCAATTGACCGGCCCGAAACGTGAAATTAACTGTTCACCAAACTCGCCTCGCAATTGCGCCATTGTTTCGCGTGCTGTGTGGCATGTGGCACCGTCTTGTTGAAATCACATATCATGCAAGTCAAGAACTTCCATGTCGGGCAAAAAAAAGTTTGTTATCATCGCTCGGTAGCGTTCACCATTGACAGTAACGCTGCGATTCGCATCATCTTTGAAGAAATATGGCCCAATAATGCCGCCGGCCCATAAACCGCACCAAACAGTGGCTTTTTCGGGATGCATTGGTAGCTGTTGCAATGCTTCTGGCTGACCTTCACTCCAAATGCGGCAATTTTGCTTATTTACGTACCCATTCAACCAAAAATGAGCCTCATCGCTGAACACAATTTTTCGATAAAAAAGCGGATCCTCGGCCAGCTTTCCAAGAGCCCATTCACCAAAAATTCGGCGTTGTGGTAGGTCGGCTGGCTTTAGTTCTTGCACCAGCTGTATCTTAAAAGGCTTTACGCCCAAATCCTTCCGCAAAATTTTTCACGTAGTGCTGTAACAAAGGCCTAACTGCTGGGAACGGCGTCGAATCGACATTTCGCGGTCTTCTGTCACACTAGCTGATACGGCCGCAATATTTTCTTGACTACGCACAGTACGTAAACGTGTTGGTGGTTTAATGTCCAACAAAGTAAATTTGGTGCGAAATTTGGTCACAATCTTCCGAATAGACTGCTCAGAAGGTCGAGAATGGCGATCATAAAAAGGAAGCAGCGCGCGATGAACATTTCGTACCGAGCACGAATTTTGATAGTAAAATTCAATAATTTGCAAGCGTTGTTCATTTGTAAGACGATCCATGGTTAAATTGCAAACCAAACTGAAGCTGTTTGACAGTGACACGTCAGATGTCAAAATAAGTGTTGCCAAAACCAAACCAGCTAAAAAATCACCCGTTAGTAGTTACGCTTCCAAATTTCGTAGTGATATGGCCATATGGTAATTGGCCATACAATTTTCATGAAGGTTATTGCGTTGAAAAACTTATCAAACAAATAGTCAAATTATATTTTCGAACTCAAATGATTTTCCAATGTATAACTTAAATTAGGTACGATAGCTAGTACATCGCATAATAATACCTGATTTTATGAGAGTTTTCAGCAACCCTTTCGCAATTTCGCGCTGAGGGGGCAATTTTCATGGTAGAGTGGAAAAAAGTCCATAACAACCAAACCACTTTTGGAAAGGAAAGTGCCATAATTAATTTTTACCCACTACTGCCACGCCCGCTAAAAAAAATCATCAAAATTGATAAAAATCCAAGTAAAGGTTAAAGATTGTGTTTTTTTAAGGGATTTAGACATTCAAATTTGACACACCCGAATTTTGGGCGTTTTTTTTTCCTTTTTAACTTTCTCTTATAAAGAGAAAGATGTTGTTTTCGTGAAAATTTTAGACCTCGAGATTTTGATTGATTCTAACATTACGATGAAAGTGGAACTCAAAAAAGTCGTTTTTGGCATTCCGTCCGTCGGTTCGTCGGTCCGTCTCTCCAGCCTAAACGACTTGACCGATTTTCTTCAAACTTCGTATCCAGCGTTAGTTTGGTCGTAATTCTGGACAATTTTTTTTTGCCTTTAGCCATGTTATTACCGGTACCTGCCGTATAAAAATTATACATAACCTCAATTTTCTCAAAAACGGCTCCAACGATTTTGATTGAACTTCTTATATGCTATTAACATATTAGTTACAACAAAACTGCATACCCACTTTTTTCGAGAAAATCCATATAACGCATTTTTGCATATATAGGCCAAATTAAGAAAATTGTCAATTTCTCGCAAACTATTTGGTCAAATTGAATGAAATTTAATTTGTATGCTTCTATTACTGTTTTCATGAGTTCCACATAATTGGTTTTTGGCCAAATTATTATTAAACGGAATTTTCAGTTTTGGCAAATAACGGAAAACCCTTATTATTCACATGGACACCGATTACTTTCGATGACGGAATAAACGTTCGTATAATCTCATTTCGTCATTATTTATAGGGTTTTTAGCATCATTAATCAAAATAATTATTGTGTATTATGGCAAAATTGTTAAGAACGTCAAATTAAGTCGCTGTGAAAGAGATGAAAGAGATGCGTACGACCCAGTCGTGCACCCACCACTCGTTTCTTTTAGTGCGTTGCAATCGGAACAAATCAACTGATTTAAATAGGATGAAGGATAGTTTAATAAATGAAAACAAAATACTTACACCCACTTACACACCAACACAAATGTTTATCTAAATTCCAACGTTGTTAAATAAAATTTTTAGTAATTAGAAAAATATATTTTCGCGAAAAAAACTAATAAAATGCTTGATGCATGGAATCATTAGGTATTTAATTAGGTATTTATCGGTTCACACGTTCAGTGTTTTTATGAGATAGATAATGATGTCATTGTTGTATTTTGTTTTAGTTACAATTATGTAAATGTAAAAAGTGTATTGTGTGCTCTTTCACTCTTTGCCTCTGAGCCTCCATATGAGGTATTTATATGAAAAGCTAGTTCAAAATGAAAAAACAATTATATGATTCAAAGCTGACAAGTGTAAATAACCAGAAACATTTTGTATGTTAAGTGCTCACTACTGAAACTTGCATTAAATTATATACAAACTTCATACACAGCAAAACCAAAAAAACAACGCACAAAATGTGAATTCTTAGCATTGTTCTTGAGTATTGTTTAAATGTAGACTGTAACATATCTACATTGGGGTAATATACAAGGTGGCGCAAAAATAACCTTCCGATGTTTTTTTTTTTTTTAAATAAATAGTCACCAATATTCCGCGTTCTGGAGCAGTGTAGCATAACATTGTTAATTAACGTGTATTTCGCATGTGTTTACTACACAAATGTCAAAACAGAACTGACATTAGGGGCCAATCGCAAAATTTATAGCATTTTCTGATAGGAGGATTACTTTTGCGCCACCATGTAACGGGTGATCCAAGTAGAGATACTTTTTTCAATAGCCTTTTTTGACAGATCACGTGTGAGTCGTGTCATGCTGTTATGTTATTTTTGTTTAGAATTGGTTGGCATTTCATAATGGAAAGACTTACGCGTGAACAACGTTTACAAATTATCCAACTTTATTATGAAAATTCACGTTCTGTGAGGAATGTGTTTCGTGCACTTCGCTCAACTTATGGTCAACATAATCGGCCTACTGAGCGTACTATTCGCAACACCATCACCCATTTTGAGATCCAGCATTCATTATTGGATAATATTCGACCGAATAGACCACGTCCAGCACGCTGTGAAGAAAATATAGCGGCCGTAGCTGAGAGTGTACACGAAGACCGTAGAGAGTCGATTCGGCGCCGTTCGCAGCAACTCGGACTGACGTATGGAACGACTTGGCGCATTTTACGTCAAGATCTTAAATTGAAAGCGTACAAAATACAGCTTGTGCAACAACTGAATCCGCTCTACCTTCCCAAGCGACATCGCTTGGCTCTATGGGCTCTTGAATAGTTCCAAGAAGATCCGACGTTTTCGAGGCAAATTTTGTTTAGCGATGAGGCCCATTTCTGGCTCAATGGGTATGTAAACAAACAAAATTGCCGCATTTGGGACGAAGAGCAACCTGAAGAGATTGAAGAACTGCCACTTCAACCAGAAAAAACAACGGTTTGGTGCGGTTTGTGGGCCGGTGGAATCATCGGTCCTTATTTCTTTAAAAATTATGCCGGTGCGAACGTAACCGTCAATGGCGACCGTTATCGTGCCATGATAACCGACTATTTGATGCCTGAAATTGAAGCTCGTGATCTCGGCGACATTTGGTTTCAGCAAGACGGCGCCACTTCCCACACATCGCATCAATCAATGGACTTATTGAGAGAACATTTCGGTGAGCACATAATTTCACGTTTTGGGCCGGTTGATTGGCCACCAAGATCGTGTGATATCACACCGTTAGACTTTTTCCTGTGGGGATATGTAAAGTCAAAAGCTTATGCCGACAAACCCGCTTCGATTCAGGCCTTGGAGGAAAACATCACGCGTGTCATTCGCCAGTTACCAGTCGAAATGCTCGAACGAGTGATCGAAAATTGGACTCAACGGATGGACCATCTGCGACGTAGCAACGGCCAACATTTGATAGACATAATCTTCAAAAAATAAATGCCAAAGAATGTTCTTTCAAATGATAATAAACATTCTCCATTAAATTTGAATTTTCTGTGTTTTTTTTTTTAAAATGTAGGGAACCTCGAAATGGATCACCCTTTATATCTGAGAAGGTAGCAAAGTGGAGCTTTTTTTAAATGACTACAACTTTCGATTACTGAAGACTTAGTTTTATATTGTGCTACCAGAATTCACAAAATTTTTTTTTTTGCTAAGTTTGACCCCTGTACTGTATTTTTAAGCATCTTAAAGAAAACATAAACCAATCGCATTCTAATTATTCTCAGAATTGACTTAACACTGGAATGAAAGTTAAATTCCCAAATAATTCTAAACATTTTGAATTTATGTGCTAAGAGTTAAATTTTGGCCCGAATCCATAGTGTACGCTTATTCTCTGGCTAATTCACTGTCAAAAAGACGAATTAGCTAAACTTATCGGAATCAGCACTTTCGGAAAAGCGAGTTTTTTCCGCCTTGGCCCCA
Organism: Rhingia rostrata; assembly: GCA_949824845.1. Lineage (NCBI taxonomy): Eukaryota > Metazoa > Arthropoda > Insecta > Diptera > Syrphidae > Rhingia > Rhingia rostrata. Next base: position 63,696,405 of record OX463757.1, read on the forward strand.
CTGTGCGTCGTTTTCTTTGTTCAGTTAAACATGAATAAGTGCAATGAATACTTCAAACTAATTGAGTACTAAAATTCACAAAAATTCTTTGTAGACCGTATTATAACGATCTATAAACCATATGTTTTATAAAATTACTTATACTATACGAAGTTGCTTCTTTCACGCACGACTTTCATTTGTGATTATCTGAACTTTTAAGGTTTTCCAAATTTTGCCAAAAATTAAATGAAATTCGTTAATTCTAACAAACAAAATAAAATTCATTAATTCTTACCAAAATCGTTATGTGGACTGTCCCATTACCATGGGCTATTAATAAAGAACTCCACCTTGAAGTAAATCCGTCAAGCCGCTGAGCCTACATCTAAGTGCAGAAAACTACAGACCGACAGACGGATAGAATAGTCAGACCCACTTTTTCGGATATCTCTTCTTTCCTGAAGATAAAACAATCGAAATAACAGCTGCGGAATATTCGGCCTGACGTTTAAGGTATAATCATGGGCCTGACACTACAGGTTTTGGTTTTACTTTATGTTAACAACTTAACACGTGATCAAACCTCAAAACCATAGCTGCAAAGCTGACAGTATTTATACGGCCAAACTGTATGATGTGAAGTTTTGCTGAATATTGAGAATACTGGATTCTCATCTGATACATGTGAGTTCTCATTGTCCTATATGTTCGTCGATTTTGGTCTTCAAATGATTGTAAAAAACTCCCGAGCTTACACTGAGCTCATTTACTTACGTTTTACTAACCCATTTGGCTTGTCTGCCTGAGACAAATCCCCTCAATTATTCTCTTCAATGTGCACTTTAACTGTAGTCGTTCAATCCAAGCATCATGGCATTTACGATTGCTTGATCCCTAAACCGGAGGTTCAGTTTTCCGATGTCGTTGTGTTCTTACCTTTTGTACCAGAACAATATCATGGTCTTGCACTCGTAGTTGTATCTCGTATACAAAAAGTATTTCCAATATATTTACAGCACTAAATGCTATTATCGGGTTTTTCAACAGGGACGCTACGAAAGTTGAGCGACAGGGACAGCAAACGACGCCATATTTCTTGCCGCTCTTTTGGCATTTCTCTTCAGTAAGGTTTGCCATTTCATGATGGGAAAATATACGATCCAACAACGAGTCGAAATTATTAAAACTGACAACCGAAATTCGGAGTCAGTGGCCTCAACGTTAAGAGCGCTACGTCCAATTAATGGTCGTCATAATTGTCCTAACAGATCAACAATTGAGCGTCTAGTGGAACAATTTGAATCCACAGGCACACAGTACAAAATGTTCCCGTGCCAGTGAGACAAAGAAGTGCCCGTAGTGTCGAGAATATTGCTGCCGCTGAGGCTTTAATTGAAGAAAGCCCAAAATGTGTCTCTCACACGTCGTTCTCAAGTGTTGGGCATCTCTGTGACTTCGTTGATCTTGTCCTACATCCTTACAAGATGTAGGCCAAGATAACCGAATATTTTTGGCCCAATTGGATGATATGGACTTGGAGGTCATGTGGTTCCAACAGGACGGCGCCACAAGCCACACAGCGAATGCCATAATTAATTTATTGGAAACCAAGTTTGGAGAACGTGTTATCTAACGAAATAGTCCAGTCGCTTGGCCGCCTCGGTCGTGCGATTTGACGCCGGTAGACTGTTTCCTGTGGGGCTACGTCAAATATATGGTCTATGCCAACAAGCCAGCGACGATTGATGAGCTTCGTACGAATATCGAACGTGAAATTTCAGCAGTATCGGCCGATTTATGCTTGGAAACCGTTGAAAATTGGATTCAGGGTCTGGACTTCTGCAAGCGTGCCCGTGGTGCCCATGCGAAAGAAATCGAGATCCATACATAATGTCATCGAACGTACTTTCACAGGAATAAAGAATTTTATTGATATCCAAAACCGTTTTTGTTTTATTAAAAAAAAACTTTTGTAGCGCTCTTATTGAAAAACCTTTATTTATCCATCTGCCTTTTTTAAGGTTTGCTGCATTCCCACAAAGGCACAATCTAGTCAACCAACCTTAGAAACCCATTTAGTAATACAGCTAATTCTCGAACTCTGGGCTGATTAAAAACTTCGAAAGACTAAAACACGAAACGAAAGACAAAACTTCGAATACACTGGCCCGAAGAGCATTTTACTTTTAGCCAGATAGTCTGTAAGAACATTAGTCATAGCTGCTAATTGCAGACATATACTAAGCTTACTTATCCTTTCTTATCTTAGAAAATCGGATTTGATTATCAGTTGCCGACTTACTTGTATATCTATATAAATCTAGGGCTCAACCAACATGGCTTACCAATTAGCTCAGTCCTTAGCTTACTGCCTTCAGTTGCGCACTTCAAGAAGGTTGATGTCCGCTTCTTTTTGTGCGCGCCACATAATGCAAGCCGTATAATTCGCTTTTCATATCCCATCCATTTGTTCGCCATTGTACTTTGACAGCTTAGATGTTGGTGGTCGCGGTTAACACTAGATAGGTTAAGGGATACGTGTTCTGCAAAGGACTTATAGGTCTTTCGATAATCAATTTTTGCACAGTACTTCGCAATTGTTGCAACGTGGTAGATATTTGCATTCTTATTAGGTGGTCCAATTCGATGATAGCCCATTGGAATGTTCGGACATCCAAAATATTTGGTAATTACCTATTGTTTATCGCAATGACTTCAGCAATTTGATTGACCGTTCGTTGATCTGGGCACCCCCATGTCAAAAATATAGACTTTTACCGCAACAGGATCGTAAGTTCCTAGCCTAGCCTTTTTCACAACCATTCATGTTGCGAGAGTAAATCATGCATGAAAGTGGAACCTCCTTTTTTATACCGAATCCGAACGGTAAAGTTGAGATAGGCTTTTCATGACAATTGATACTACTCGGAGGTTTAGTCAGATCATCACGAGTGATATATCATTTAGATGTTGCTACGCATGGGAATTGAACGCGCGGCAATTCATCGCTCTAACCATCGCGCTACTGAGCCCTTCAAATTATGTACCCTGAAACCGCTATGTACCCTGAGGTGGGCAAATCGTGTGCTTGCTATACTGTCATTTCATTACACATCGAAGTCAATTAGGCTTATTCCGTTGCCAGTTGAGATGTCCTCTCTTCATGCATTTACGGTTAAATCTCCCAGGATGTAATGGCATTATAAGATCTGTCAAGGAGCTGGTAGAAGGTTTTCGCAATGTCATCTATTTCTTTCGTCGGGGCGTAAGTGCATATAATGCTTATGTTGTCGAATTTAACCTTGTTGTGTGTTGTTAGAATGAATTCGCTGATCTCATCAAAGCTTATGACTTCTTACCTAAGTCTGGAACTTATAATTATTAATCCGCATCCAAATAGTTGTTATTTCAGTTCACTATAACAGTAGTGGATACCAACTATTCGTCTTTCTTATGCCTGCACATCTCGTCGTATTTCCTGGATGGCAATAATGTCGCTTTGTAGTAGCTTTGGCTTCCACCATTTCTTTGGCTGCAGCTTTTTTATTTAATGTTAGAACAATTCCGTTGCAGACAATTTATTATTAAGTGATAAACGTTGCAATAATTATTACCTGCGAAACTAAGTGCTTATCTTCAGGTGATTGCACTTAAATTTAATTATTTTCATTGAACGTTAGCTTTTGTTTTAGTTTAATTCAGTTAAAAGATGCCATTCGGTAAAACATTTAACAAATGTTTTAATTTGTTTAGTTAATACAATTAGTAGTTAAGAAATTGTTTTGTTGATATTTTTTACGTTTGATCCCCTATCCCATACGGGTATATTAGTTTTGATACATAGTTTGTAACATAGTGAAATAATTTAGCTACGTATAACTCAAAGTTATACGGATCGACTCAGAATCGCTAGCTGTGTAGATTAAGCCATGTCTGTCTGTCCGTCCGCCCGTCCGTCCATCTGTAGGTAAACGGTTATTGGGTCATAAATATTGAGCTAGGATAATGAAATTTTTTAACATGTGATCCTTGTACGTGCTGTTCGAACAAGTGTAAACATTTTTGAAATCCGTTCACTGCCACGCATCCTTTTTAGTAAAACCTAATTTTAGGCCAAACCGTTCAATTTTTTGAAAATGTGTCTGAACAAGATATCTAGACAATACTAATGTATTTCATCTTTACAAAGATTTTTGCCACGCACACTTTATGGGGGCGTTTTTAGTAAAAAAATATTTTTCGGAAAAAAGTTTGATGCAAAATAATTGGTTTTGGTACTGTAAACATTTCTTTCATATATCATTTTGACGACGCCCACTTTTTGGGGACGTTTTCATACAAAAATCATTTGTATACCCTACGCCATACCATATGGAGGAGAAAAACGTTGTTTTTGGTCGAACCATACAAGTTTTTGATAATTTGTCTGAACAATTTGTTGCTACAATTTCAATTTTAATATTTCTTTGCTATAAAACCCAGATTTTGAGTGATTTTAACTTAAAGGATGGGATTTAAAACAATCCACACAGTGGAATGTAGCCTTCTCATATGTTTTTTTTTAAATTTATATCATTTTTTAAATTAGCTGGTAAAGAGTTGATGATTGTCGGTATGGCGTATGTGAGTTGTCTTCTGCCGTACTTGTTGTTAGTTTCTGGAATATCTACAAACCCATGTGCCCTTCTTCTGGAATTCCGATTGAGAAGTATTTTTTGCTAGAAACGTAAGTCGTCGTAATATTGGATAACATCCGTCATTCGTCTAGGACTCTGAAAATAATATTATTAGTATCTACTACATTTACCAGTTGACGTAGAAGTTTCTTCAGCTTATCAAGGTGCGTTTTGGATGCATTTCCCCATGCCAGTATCCCAAATCAGATTCGACAAGTGCATAATAGACTTGCTTTTGAACTTCTTTGGATGCGTATCGCTTGAGGTATACCATAGCAAATATGACGCTTTTTTATATTTGAACTATAAGTTTGTTTACGTGATTTGGCCATAAGAAATGTTTGTTTTTTATTAACTCTACATATTCAATTGATTCTGAGACTTCGATGGAATCGTTTTGCGTTGTTGTAGAACAAGCATCATTGCGGAAGCACACTTTGATCACCGTTTTTGGTTTTGATGGAGTGCGAATGTGCATCATTTTTGTCTTGGCGATGTTAACAGCCATTCTGTTGTTTGGCACCAAGTCGTAAGGTTGCCAAATTCTTGATGTATTGCGTCCGTTGCGATTGAAAGGCATCTATGTCTGAGGACTTGTTTGGCACCAAGTCGTAAGGTTGCCAAATTCTTGATGCATTGCGTCCGTTACGATTGAAAGGCATCTAGGTCTGAGGACTATGGCCATGCCATTCGCGTATGCAAAAATTGTATTTTATTCGAAGATACGTAGAAGCTTATTCGTAAATCGGTTGAAGAGCAGTTTTGAGCCTTGTGGATCCCCGTAGATGCAGCTATCTTCTTCGTTTATTGTGTATTTTAACTCGTGTTTTTTTTTCAAAAACGTTATATTCCAGTTATTTTCCATGAGTTCCTCTTAAACCAATTTTTTATAATGCTTGAAGTAGTTTTTGGTGACTTATTGTGTCGAAAGCCTTACTAAAGTCAATGAACATTAAAAGCACGTGATGGTTTTTGTTGAGACTCATTGTCACCACGTACGATAGTTCTTTCATTAATTTGCCCGTACTTTTGCCTTTTTGAAATTCATTTTGGTGAGTATGCAGTATTTTATGCTCTCCAATAAAACAGTTTAACCGACTTGCAAAATAGCAAGTGGCCGGTATTTTTTGCATCAGTTTTTATCGCCACCTTTATAAACTAGACGTAGGATATGTAGATGTTTTTAAAAGACTTGGGATACGATGCTGTTTGAGGCTGTGGTTGATAATTTCCCGAATGATTGGCGCCAGCGATGTTGCATTTAGCTTCAGGTCGATAGCTCTCACACATTATCAGCTCCTGGGCTTTTGCACGCGTTTAGTTTAATCAGCATGTTTCGAACTTCTATTTCACTTGCTTCTTCTACTTAGATGTAGATATTGTGCAACATGCGTGTTTTGGTGAAAAATTGTTTTTATTTTGTCACAGATATGCACGATTTTGGTAGCTTGACAGGCAAACTGTTTACCGAATTAAACCTGGAGGGTAGGAGTGTTCCCCTGGAAAACCACCCAACCCTTTTTTCGTCTTGTTATCAAACTTCGCACTATTGAGTCAAATCCGATTGGATTTATCTTAAGGTGACAACTTGTAGTCAAAGTTGAAGCGACTGGGCGTTGCCAAGTTAACACCGATCATCCAACCATTGAAAAGTGATTTCTGTTATTAAAAAATAATACAAAATGGCGCTAAGTATGCTTGTATTTATTTATTCATAAATATTCTCCAGCGACATACGATCAAAATCAGACAATTAAACCTTTAGTGGAGTGGAGTGAGCATTGTCGGTTCAAGATTTATGTGATTTTTTGATATAGAAATTCTAGTGAATTATATGCTGATTATAGCACCCCTTTTAAGATATTTTATGTACCTAATAAATATGAGAACACAAAAGAAAATATTAACCAGTCAAAACTTTACGATTATTCCCAAAAAGCCTACACAAATCTGATTATGTTTACCAACCTCCTCAAAATGTTCATGTGCATTTCATTGGAAATTTATTTTGAAAATTTTTGTGATCGTGAGAATTTTTTTTTAACTTTAGTCATCGTCAGATAAAGCAGTACAGATTCGTTATCAGTGTTTACTTACACGTCGCACTTTGTAAAAAGCACACTTGATATTTACACACTTTTGAGAGCGAAATATAATTTAAGATAGATGACTGTTCTCAATATTCACTCAACTGTGTTAAATTTTATGTTTTTTTTAAATAAATATTTAACTTGCATTGTGATTTATTTCATTCAATGCTTAGGTGATGAAAGAGGCGTGTTTATAACCAATTGTGAGTCATGGATCAACATTACAAATTTCCCAAATTCAATTTCATTTAAGTGATTTCACAAAGCCAGCATTTTCTTTTGAGAACTTGTGCAATATTTATGGGTGTGAAACGATTTTGAGTAAGGCTTACATCATTTATTATACAGGCTAAATGCGCAATCTCCATGGTTTCAAGAGAAAAAAAACTCTGAAGTATGTATGAGGATACCGTTTTTAAGTGGATAGTTCATTAGCATTTTCAAGAATTTTTAGGGATTACAAAAACATGTTCGCGCTCGGCTTTTTCTAATTAGCTTATGGTCTGGTTTGTTCACTGTCTTGTATAACTTTAACGAATAGTAATTCCAGCGGACAACCAACGAATGATTTTTTCACAAAACAATTTTACTGTGGAGAATTCACTGTCTGTATCCTACCGATTTTGGTGGGCTAGCTCCATTTAACAATTGTTTTTCTGAAATTACGTTTGTTCATTATTGGTTTTGAGACTGGTGATATTAATACATTATTAGTGTGCTACTAATAGTTAAATCAAATTATTTATATATTTGGCCCGTCCTACTCTCCTGACTATATTGTCAGTTCTTAATAGCTGTGATATTTCTAAATTAAAATGTCTGGGAAGCCTATCTCTGTGTCTAAGAGTTACTTTTTAGCTTCATCATCAACCATTTCAATATATGGACCTGTTTTTAGATTTCATTCGTATGTACCATGACGTCTTAACTTTACTCAAAGTTGTAAAGTACGGAACTATATTTGTACTACAGTACCAGTATCATGTTTTTGTTCTTGTACTGAAAAAATAGAAAAATGTACCTGATACTTGAAAATCACAAAGTACAAGTACATTTTCAAGTACTTTCAAGTACAGGGTTTTTAAATAGGAGCGCTACATTTTTTTAAACAAAACAAAAAGAGTTTTTGATATCAATGAAATTCTTTATTCTTGTGAAAGTACGTTCGATGCCATGATGTTTGGAACTCGATTTCTTTTGCATGGGCACCACGGGCACGCTTGCAGAAGTCCAGACGCTGAATCCAATTTTCCACGGTTTTCAAGCATAAATCGGCCGATACTGCTACAATTTCAAGTTAGATATTCGTACGAAGTTCATCAATCGTCGCTGGCTTGTTGGCATAGACCATAGATTTGACGTAGCCCCACAGGAAACAGTCTAACGGCGTCAAATCGCACTACCGAGGCGGCCAAGCGACTACACCATTTCGTGAGATAACACGTTCTCGAAAATTGGTTTCCAATAAATTCATTTTGGCATTCGCTGTGTGGCTTGTGGCGCCGTCCTGTTGGAACCACATGTCCTCCAAGTCCATATCATCCAATTGGGGCCAAAAATAATTGGTTATCATTGAACGGTAGCGATTCCTATTCACAGTAACGTTCCGGTCTTGATCATCACGGAAGAAGTACGGCTCAATGACCGTATTTTTTTCGGGATGCAATGATGACTCATGGAGTACATGTGGATTGCTGCCTGACCAATACCGCATGTTTTGTTTATTGACGAAGCCATTCAGCCAGAAATGAGCCTTGTTCGATGAAAATCCGAATAATTTTCCAGTTGTTGCTCAGCCCAATTCACGAACATACCACGCTTCTGGTGGTCAAGCGGCTTCAACTCTTGCGCCTCGTTGTTGGATCGTATATCTTTCCATCATGAAATGGCAAACCTTACTGTAGAGAAATTTCAAAAGAGCGGCAAGAAATATGGCGTCGTTTTCTGTCCCTTTTTTTTTATAATTTGCGCGCACTCAAGGGGTTATGAATACCCTTTATATGTTTTAGCACAGTGCGGGCGTTAAGGAAATTAGGGATAAGAAGAAAGGAGATACCGATGCACATTGGTTTTCAATGTCTGTAAGTTATAATGGAAAGGAAAAACAGAGTTTGGTAGAGCATTCCACATTCGTGTTGTTCGGTTTATGTACGAATCTCTATATTTCAGCGTTAGTCCGAAGATAGGCTTGAGGGTAAACTGATTTGCATTCATTGCGTAACGAGTATTGCGGCTGAATTGTTGAATGGGAGGAATGCAGCTGGCTATTTCATTTGAACATTGGTTGTTAAAATAGCGATAAAACGAGGTAAGGTAGGAGATGTTTCGACGGTGTTCGAGCGAAACTAAGGAGTTCGCTATTCTTATGTCTCCTATAAGTTTTTTCGCACGTGTTTGAATCCTGTCTAGTAGGTGCAATGTTGATTTTGGTGCACCTGACCAGACGTGGGCGTTGAAATCAAGTTTTGGGCGTATAAACGCTTTATATATTGTGGCCTGATCAGAGGGGGTGAAATATTTCTTACATCGATTTAGGAAACCTAGACATTTCGCTGCGTTTTTAGCGACTTCGAATATATGGTCGTTCCAACGTAAGTCGTTACTAACACACATACCTAGCATGGAAAGCTTTTCGGTTTCTTCGACGTAAGTGCCATTCATGGATAATGGCTCTAGATTTTGGTTTCGCTTTAATGACAGAAGACAGCATTATGTTCTGGAAGCATTGAATTCCACTCTATTAGAAATTCAATGAGCTTAACATATTTTGGCGTTTAGAGTCCACGTTCGAAGGTGAGGGACGAGGACCTGTAAACGAATATGAGAAGCTGAGGGTACTGTCATCAGCGAAGGAATGAATTGGATTAGAAGTTGCAGACAGGAGATCATTTATAAAAATGAGAAAGAGAGTCGGAGACAAAACTGAGCCTTGAGGGACACCAGCATTTATTTGGTGAGTTACAGACTTGAAACCATCCAAAACAACTTGAATTGAACGTTTCGAAAGATAATGTCTAATCCATAGAAGAAGTTTTTCGTGGATTCCAAATGCACGCATTTTCGGCAGAAGGGCTTGATGCCAAACCCTGTCAAATGCCTTTGAAATATCAAGCGCAACAATCTTGCTTTCGCCACCATGGTGGATTGATTGGTTCCACTTTTCGGTGAGATATGTCATCAAATCACCAGTAGACCTGTTGCTGCGAAAACCATACTGCCGGTCATTGAGAAGTTTTCGTGTTTCGAGATATTTCATAAGCTGACGATTTATCAGCGTTTCCATGACCTTGGAAAGAAGGGACGTAAGTGCAATTGGACGGTAGTTGGAGAGAGAAGAAGATTCGCCTTTTTTTGGGACAGGCTGGACAAATGTTGTTTTCCATCTACTCGGAAAGAGTCCTGATGAGTAGGATAGATAGAAAAGCTTACGCAGTGGTTTTGCTAGCGTAGAAGAACACCTCTTCAGAATGATGGAGGATATACCATCTGGACCAGCGGCTTTATGTATGTCAAGATCAAATAAAACTCTTGCAACTGTACGAGTACGAAAGTGAATTTGTCCCATAGAATGATCTACATTCTCAAGTACAGGAGGAGACTGAACACAATCTGGCAATGTAGAATTGGCTGCGAAATGCGCAGCAAGCAGATTGGCTTTGTCTAAAGAGCTGACAGCTGGAATGTCATTGTGAATGAGCGTCGGAATTGATGTTGATGCCGAATTTTTTATGTTTTTAACAAATGACCAAATGTTTTTACTACCTCTGGGACATTGTAGAATTTTTTGCCTCAACGTTCGGTCATAGAGGAATTTGACACGCTTTAAATGGGCATTACAGTCATTTCTGGCTTGTTTGAACTTTGCTCGGTTTTCCTCTGTTGGGTTGGTCTTGTACAACCGAAAGTTTGTCTCTCTCAACCTGATAGCTTCTTTGCAGCTCAAGTCATACCACCCTTTTGCCTTTGGTCTGATACTTTTAATTCTGTTGGGAATAAAAGATCTCATACCAAAGAGAATGATATTTGATATCATATCAGCAGCAGCATCCACGTCACTATCGAGGAAACATAGTGACCAGTTAAAATTCCTAAAAAAACTGTTTAATGCTTCCCAATTGGCTTTCTCGTATTGCCATACGGTTTTTTTTGGGAATTTGCTCTTTAACTGTGTGGTTGGAGTACGAGAAATTTGTTGATATGATACAGTGGTCTGACGAACCTAGAGGCGATAATACATTGATGATGTATTTATCAGGGTGAGAGGTAAGAAACAAGTCCAGGGTGTTGGCGGCTTGACTGGTATGCGTGTCGGCTCATTTACAAGCTGGGTTAGGTTGTTTACCTCAGCAAAAATCTCAACATACCTTCCTTCGGGTGTTGTCTGTCCAGAATGTTGAAGCCACGTAGAATTGTGTACATTGAAATCGCCCGCAATGACGATTTCAGTGTGAGGATGCAGGGATACAATTCTAGAGATGGAGTCCGACAGTGCATCAAACTCGTTAAGGGTTGAATTACTGTCAAGGTTTGGGCTTCTATAAATGAAACAGTAGTGGATTAAATGCCTACGGACATGGAATTTCAGCCATATAAAATTAAATTCCGGATTGGAACATTGGCCGTATTGATGTTGAATTTGGTAGGCTACGTCACTACGTATATATATGGCGAGACCGCGGTGAGAAAAGAATAAAGGCACTAAATTATATCCAGGTAGGGTTAATTCTGATTAGTCAGTATTCACCCCCACCTGTGTTTCACTTAGTGACAAAACAGCTGGTTTGTATTTACAAATGTGGGCGTATGCAGAAAAAAGATTCGACTTTAAACCACGAACATTGCAAACGTCCACTCTAAATTTCCTTTCCATTATAACACATACATTAAAAAACACAATACCGACGACAGACTAAGCTTTTGTAGCGTCCCTGTTGAAAAACCCGATATATTTACTGGGTACGGTAATACTGTCGGTACATTTTTAAGTACTTTTCAATTGCAAGTCCGTTTTAAGTGTTTGCGTAGCGATTATTAATTTGTTAATGAATTTTATATTTTATATTTAAATACCACCAATACCAAAATTTAAATGGTTGTTTTTTATTTGCTTTTACTTTATTTGTTAAGGCCTTTAATAAAATTAGTTGCTCGAAAAGTTGGTCCTAAAGAGCGCCACGACTTGGGGTGTTTACGAGACCTGCTTAATTTGATCCGTAACGAAATTGCCACTTGCCACCAATTACTGCTGCTGCAGATAATGACGACAGTTGACAATTGCAAAGCTGATATTAACATACGTATAGCATTACAAAATGGCATGGTTCTTGGTGTTAAGAAGCTGTACTTACACAATTACTTAGTTAAACAATCATAAGTTATTTAGGCGGTGTGGTGTTGTGATATCACATCATAGACAAACGAAGGAATTGTACTTGAAAAGTACTTGAAAATGTACTGACCAGTATTACAGTACCCAGTAAATATACTAAGAAGAAAGTACTTGAGAATGTACTTGTACTTTGTGATTTTCAAGTATCAAGTACATTGTACTTTTCTTCAAGTACAATTACAAGTATCCAGTACCCAGTAATGTACATACTGGGTACGGGGTACTTGACGCTTCTAACCATTTTGAGTAAACTTCGTATATGTATACTATAAGCATATTAGTTCCAACGAAATTGCATAACCAGTTTTTTTCGACCAAATCAATATAACGGATTGTTGCATATGGGCCCTATGAAGTAAATCGTCAATTTCTTGCGTACTATTTGGCCAAATTGAATATTTAATTTGTATGCTACTATTACTGTTTTCGTGAGTTCCACATAATTGGTTTTGGTCCAATTATTCCAAAACGGAACTTTCAGTTTTGGCTAATAACTGAAAATCATTATTGCTCACATGGACACCGATTACTTTCAATTACGGAATAAACGTTCGTTTAATCACATTTCGATATTATTCATATCATTTTTAGCATCATTAATTAAAATAAATATTATTGTAAATTAATAAAAACGTCAAATTAACTTGCTGTGAAAGAGAAAGTTGCGTACGACCCTGTCGTGCACCCACCACTCGTTTTTAGATGTTTTCATTGTTAGGTCCCACTAGTAGCGGAGAAAATCGGTACACCTACACACATATCCGCGCTATGTAGCCAATGCAGTTTAATCCGGAGGTTGCCTGGTATCCGGATACTCCTTTAGCGGCTGAGCATTTGTTATTGCCCTCAGCCTGGTCGATTATCGGATCCGGTCGTATGACAACTTAATCCATTAATCCAGTCCTTAAGTTGTTTTGGGTCCACGAGTAAAAAAATAAATAAATTTATGGCTCAATAGACTCGTTAGTACCAAGGTCCTAGCTCTTTTTCGCACAACCATTCATGTGTGCGTGTGTACTTCTTAGCACAATGGCGGGACCTCCTATTTTATGCCGAATCCGAACGGCTAAGTTGAGATATGCTTTTCATTACAATTGATACTAATCGGATGATTTGTCAGATCATCACGAGAGGAGGGCCAGTGAAAATTCAAAATCATTTAGGTGTTGCTACGGCTGGGAACCGAACCCAGACCTTCTGCACGGCCTTCATCGCACTAACCATCGCGCCACTGAGCCCGTCACGAGTGGTATTGAATATTTCCACCGGCCATAAAGACTTAAGCAAACGAAAGGAGAACAACTAAACTCCCACGGGTTTGTAGTTATTTAGTTTTTTCTTTTGTCAGAAAGTGCCGAATTTTTAAGACTTGATGATCGATTTGACTAATAGAAGCCATTAGGTTGTTTATGGATTCAGGACTCAATATACGATATATATTTAGTAAGCGATGTTGAGGGGACTCGCGCTTCCTTATTTAGAGGGTCACCTTCCTTGTAAACAGAACAAAAGAGGCTAACATTCCGTTCACTAGACGTACTTTTATCCAGTTTGCGCTTACCTACTCACAGCTGACAGGACGCTATACATGTCCTAGCCATATTAAAAGTCATATTTGAAGCTGTTTGCCTGCCTATGTCTGTGTCGATATTTGTGGTTAAATCAACACAAATAAAACCGATGATTTTGGATTTTTTCTCGTTTTTTTTTAAACAATCCATGCTTCACTAAAATATAAAAAATACATTTTTTGGCACAACAGGCTCGTTAGTAACCAGGGCCGAGCTTTTCCACAACCATTCATGTGTGTATGTGTATTTCTATCACGACGGCAGGACCTCCTGTTTTGTGACGACTCCGAACTTATCTTGACAATTGATTCTACTTGGATGATTTGTCATGTTGTCACGAGTGGGGGTGCCATTATAAAATCATTGAGGTGTTGCTAAGGTTGGGGATCGAACCCAGACCTTATGCGCGGCACTTCATCGCAAAAACCATGGCGCCACTAAGTTCGTCACTGCTGTGCTGTAGAGAAATATTGCGACGACATGGAATCTCCTAAGAAATACGAGTAAGTACGAGTAACAATTTCGTTTCTATTTCAAAGACGCAAAGGTTGGAAAAAGCACTTCTTTGTTTTTTTCCTGGCATATTATTCTCATCATCGCACAACGCACCTTTATATTTCAAAATGTTAGATGTGATGATCTACACAATTTCAAGATATTATATGTGCCTTCTTGTTATTAAGCTAAGATCCTAAATCTTATCTTTCCACCTGGGATTCGAGAAAATGGTATCAAAAGAGAAATAGAGGGCTTTCAGCAAGGTCATTAAGTAAATATGTTTCTCATTGCTTTTAATTGTTCTTATACGGCAAGTATTTTTGATGGTTGGGTGTGGTAGAACGAGGGTAGACTCTGATTGGCTTTAACTTGGCAATGCCCAGTGTTGTAACTCTGACTACACATCAAGTGCTTCTTTTTTACCTCCAAGTGGTAACCATCGGGTACTGGTCTTATCCAAAAAGATGTGACTTGCTAAACGATAAGCGCGAGTGTTAATAACACGACGAAAAACAGCAACTCTATAAACAGCCAGGTCAGAATGGCACGGAATGAATGCCTGGCCTGCTGTCCCAGGCGAACTTAGACAAGCTGCTTCGACATATTCGGACAACAGGTTGTCTAGGAATTTCAAGGGTTAGTCAGGCCCCTTGAACAGAGCTGGTGGCGGATGAACCGAAAGGCCAACGGCAGCGCTCAATCCCGTTGTGGATACTGATGGCCCCGTGTCCTAGAGGGATATAATAAATTGGAACTGGCCCTCCAAATTGGAGGTTGTGCTTTGGGTTAACAACCCAACTATGGAAAAATCTAACGATTACGAAGCAACCAATAGCTTCGGAAAGGACTAATTTTATTGTTGACGACACGGCTAAACGAAAAATAGGAAAACGACGTTCGTATCTGCACCTGGAATGTGAGAACATTAATCAGGAGAGGTGCAGGCGCACAACTAGCGAAAGCCCTAAACTGCTACAAAGCAGACATTACTGCCATCCAGGAAATACGATGGGATGGGCCGGGAAAAAAGAGGATGAAAAACTGTGACACCTACTACGGACCGTGTTATAGTGAGCATTTACAGCGACTATTCGGATGCGGATTTGTTATAAGAGCCAGACTTAGGCATGAAGTTTTATGTTTCCAAGACATTAGCGAACGTATTGTACCGATCCACATCAATGCCAAATTTTCAAACATTAGCCTAAAATGCGATCACGCCCCAATAGGGGAAAAAAATGATACAGCTAAGGACTGTTTCTATGAGCTGCTTGACAAAACATATGAGCGACTACCGAAGTACGATGTTTAAATCGTGCTGGGAGATTTTAACGCAAAGGTAGGAAGGGAAGACATCTTAAGCAGTATTGTCGGAAAACATAGCCTGGTAACGGACTAAGGCTAATTGACTTCGCTACGGAACGAAATGATACTATAGAAAGCACACGGTTTCCTCACCCCGATAAGGGGACCTGACGGTCTCCAGATCAACGAACGGTCAATCTAATTGATTATAGCGATAGACAAGAGGCACGCATCCAATGTTTTGGATGTCCGAACATTCCGAGGAGCTATCATCGACTCGGACTACTACGTTGTTGCAGCCAAGGTTAGAATGCGGATATCCACCACGCCACAACAATCCAGAAATACTGTAAAAAATGTAATGTTGAAAGACTGCAATCGTAAGAGACCGCCAAAACCTTCGCGCAACGCGTATCCCTAAAACTCTCGAATAACACCATACCACCAGCATCGAATGTCGAAGAACTATGGCAACAATGCCAACAAGCCATTAGATCAGCCGCAACTGATGTGCTAGGTTTCTCGCGCCCACCAGTAAGAAACCCCTGGTTTGATGAGGAATGCAGACACATGCTCGCAGCCAAGAATGAGGCCTACAAGGCTAAGCTGCAGGTGAAGACGAGAGCTTCCATTGAGCTCAAAAGGCAGAGAAGAAGGGAAGAACACGGGCTTTTTAGAAAGAAGAAAAAATAGCAAGAAAAGCGCGCGATTGAGGATATAGAGAGGTGCAACTCCAGGAAAGATGTTTGCAAGTTTTACCAAAGTGTAAAACGTCAAAGCTAAATATACAAGGCTCAAACAGAATCCGGTCGAGATCAACAAGGAAATATCGTACTTGAGACACAGTCGATGCTGACGATATGGAAGAACCACTTCTGCAGACTGTTAAACGGCGACGACGAACAACATTTCGCTGTCAGGCAGAACGAACCATTCAATATTGGCAAGGACAGCGAAAGCTGCCAACCACCCGACCTGAGTGAAGTGAGGATAGCAATATCTAAACTGAAGCTTAATAAGGCTGCCGGAAATGACGGCCTTCCCGCCGGGCTTTATAAAGCCGGCGGAGATGACTTGGTAAGTAGCATCCACCAACTCATAAGCCGAATCTGGTCGGAAGAAAGTATGCATGAAGAATAGAACCTCAGCATCGTTTGCCCGATCCACAAAAAAGGAAACCCTCTAAACTGCGCCAATTACAGAGGCATAAGTCTCCTCAACATCGCCTACGAAATTCTATCTGCCGTAATATGTGAACGCGTGAAACCGTTTACCAACAACCTGATCGGCCCTTATCTCTTCGGCAGATCCTGGAAAAAATCCAAGAAGTCCAAATCGATACCCACCACCTATTCATCGATTTCAAAGCCGCATACGACAGCATTTATAGAGACGAAATATACGGAGCCATGTCTTGTTTTGGTATAACGCCCAAACTCGTCCGTTTGTGTAGGATGACGATGGAGAATTCTCGCTGCTCCATTAGGGTCGAAAACGACCTCACTGACACATTCAATACCAAAAAAGGATTTAGGGAAGGCGATGCGCTGTCATGTGACTTATTCAATCTGATTCTTGAGAGGATTGTGCAGCAGTAAATGAGGGCACGACGAAGCATATGCTGTCAACACGAAAGGACACACAACATCGACGAATTGGACAGAACGTCACCATTGACACATATAACTTTGAGGTAGTACGGGAATTTATCTATCTCGGCTCCGCTATTAACTCCGTCAGAAATTAAACGAAGAATTACTCTTGCCAACCGCTGTTTCTTCGGGCTAAGAAGGCAATTCAGTAGTAAAGCCCTCACTCGAACTATTAAGGAGATCTTAAGACCCTGATCATCCCAGTCCTGCTCTACGGCGCTGAAGCATGGACCGTCGCAAAAATGGACGAAGAAATCCTTGGTCGATTTGAGAGGAAAATTCTTCGAAAAATCTTCGGTCCCGTTTGCGTTGACGGGCTATAGAGACGAAGATTCAACCAAGAACTATACGAGCTGTACAGCGACATGCCCCTGGTCAAAAAACTCCGCATTGGACGTTTAAGATGGCTAGGACATGTAGAACGAATGGACACCAGTACTCCGAATCGCAGAGTCTTCGATTCCCAGCCAGACGTCGGATGCAGTAGAGGAAGACCTCGCCTTAAGTGGCGCGCACAAGTAGAAACCGACCTGAACCAACTTGGTGTGCGCAACTCGAGACAGTTAGCTAAGGACCGGGCTAATTGGAGAGGCATGTTGGTTGAGGCCCAGGCTCATTCCGGACTGTAGCCCCACTTAAATAAGTAAGTAAGTAGGGCAAGTATTTTTAATAGATAATTTTTAAGGTGTAGCGAAGCAAAAATTTGTTCCAAAGTTAAGCATTGCAATCCACACCTGTCTCCATTTTAATGAGATATATGATACATGGTCAATAAAAAAACATGAACTCATTATTTGAATTAAAACTTTGAATAATGTTTTCCTTTACTTACACTTTAAACTTAATTATATCAGTTACGTGTATCTTCATTCTCATCTCAGACTCTAGAATGCCACACAAGCAACGATTTTCGCCTTCTCCATAACTGATAAGCTTTTTACTGACATTACAAAATCTAACTTTCGATAGCTCTAAATGCCATTCCAATACCTTTATTCATATGAATATGCTGAATACTATTGTTAACAAAAATAAAACAAAAAAATAGCTTAACCGTGTGAAGCGATATATCTTCCTTTCATTTTCAAAATACCGCGCACGGATGTCACATACTAATTTACTACCCAATCAGCCATTGAAGACCTTCTTGTTAGCGCGCCAGATAGGTTAAGAGTGAATTAATCCCAGCAAAACGACTGACGTGACACTAAGACGAATCGACGCTGCGCAACGCGAAGAAGCAGCACAAGGTTCACGCGATAACAATTCAAACCGAACTATTGGCAATAAATGAACTCGACTCCCCAAATTGGCAATCGTATTAGGCCACTGGCAACTACAATCAGAACTACATTTACTACCGTGGCTGCTACACTCGCTGATGTAGATACCACCATCAAAGTTTTTCAAAAAAAAAAGAAAAGATTCACCGACCGCCGCGACGACATGGACTCGAGTTCTAACCTATCCAACATAACCTCATGAGTGGCTCCTTGAAACACAGATGATGTGCCATTAATTCTAATCGGTCCAATTAAAACAAAATGCACGACCGTAATTTAGCGATTTTTCTAATTCTAGCGATGGTTGTTGCTGTTTTGTAGTTTTACTTTTAGTTTTTTTTTTAGTTTGAATTAACAGAAATAGGTAAGAGGCCACTGGAAATTAAAATGCCTGCATGATGTGGAAGTACCCCAAGACATGTATGTATGTTCATTGGGAGTTTCGGTAGACCACTTGAAAACAACGATTCTTGTTGGCTGGCAAAATGGTTTGGTTGTGGTGTATTGGACGTTTTGAATAAGCCAGTGTCTGGCTCGAGAATTCTCAAATTTTCATCACAAACCAAACGACCTTGGGAAATTTCGTGATGTACGAAATTCAGCTACAACTAGTCCGTGCAGTGGAAAACTCTCAACACTCAAGCATTCAACAATTGGCTGGAAAGAAATATAATTTAAATTTCCACATCGTTCGTTAGATACAAAGTTACTAACGAGGGGAAGACAAAGGTTCGATGTCGGTGGCACGGTGCAAAATAATGCCGAAGGGTGACTTAGGTCAACGATGTGAAGTGAGAAGCGAATTTGTGTCACAGTATAGCAATGAATCACTGAGCTTTACCATGAAATGTTCGCTACGGCTGTCGGTTGGTTGGTAAGACCCTGAAGAATAGTGAAGTTTATCATTCCGCATTTCTGGTGGGAAAGCTGTAATTATCCTCCAAACAATCATCTAATTTTGTTTGATTTTGAGACGCGACTAACACTAACGTTTTTAGATGGGGGATTGCTGTAATTATGTGTACCTATAATTTGGTTGTCGTTTTTCCTGACCCTTGGGGAGTTTCCACTGATCTGAAATCACCTTAGTTTTTTATCAAGTTTGATAAGACAGACTTTTTTTGTGACGAAGGTGAAAATCTCTAAAGACCATATGATAGTATTCGATTACCATAGTGTGTCCTTATAAATCTGCGTTATATAGACAGGTACCTAACTTTGATACCACAACTCGTTGGCCTAGTGACACAAAAACGTACCAATATTTGATATTTCTCAATTTTTTGTGATTTTTTTATTTTTATGATTTTTATTAATACTTTTGTAAAGTGCTAACTATTCTACAGTTCTACTTCACATAGAGGTACAATTTTTGTCACAATATGGAAATTCTATATTTTAAGTAAGGTGGCATACCCAGCCAAAAATCGTAAGAAATTTAGTTTCGTTCTAGTTGTTTTCTTTTCGATAGAAATACGCATAAGGGATCCTGCTAGTAAATGGCAGTTGTTTTTAATTACATCCAGATCGGTTCCTTATAGTCCTTGCACCAAGTATATCTCGTCGTAAATTTGAGAGTAGATGTGTTGCAATGATTATGAATTGGAAAATAATTTTTGAGAGCGAAATTTCTTATTTCAAGGGTGGGTATACCTAAATCTCTGTGGATATCGTCAATTTTAATATACCTCAGTGCATTTACAATTGTTCTTAGTAATTTTTATTGAAAATCTTGAAGGATAATGTTGCTGATTTTTGTACTCTAAAATTTTATACGATATATAAATACATAATTCAGAGTTTTCTTATATACCTTTTTTTATACTTTTGCCTGAATTTGTTTTTATACATAAATACGTCGCATCATTCGCATATGTAATGTTTACAGAGGCCGATAAATATATATAATTTTTGGATAAGAAAAGTTAACATGTGCAGTTTTTTTCTCTTTCCATCGTATATTTTTTAAAGGTAAAGGACGCGCTCAGTGGCGCGATGAACTGTCGCGCAGAAGGACTGGGTTCGATTCCCAGCCGTAGAAAAACCAAATGATTTTTCAATGGCCCTCCTCTCGTGATGATCTGACAAATCGTCCGAGTAGCATCAATTGTCATGAAAAGCTTATCTAAACTTAGCCGTTCGGATTCGGCATAAGACAGGAGGTCCCGCCATAGTGCAAAGAAGTACACACGCACCCATGAATGGTTGTGAGAAAAAAGCTAGACCCTGGGTACTAACGAGCCTGTTAAGTATAAATTTATTTTTATTTTCTTAAATTACTTAAAAAATTTGAATGGTATTTTAAATGAATCAAAATCACTAGAAAAAAAATCATAATAATGCTTAACATGTACGGCAAAATACTCTTATCCGCCAATTTTCTCGAAAACGGCTGTACAAATTTTGATTTAACTAAATGTATAGATACTATGGATAAAGTAGATCCAACACTACTGCAAAACGCATATAACTCATATATCATAGAAAATTCATATAACATATTTTTTTATTTTTAGTCTATATAAGGGAAATTGTCGATATCCCGAAAACCAATTGGTCAAATCGCTAGATATGTTATATTTATGTATCTATGTTACAATTATGTTTCCAAGGCATTAGCGAACGCGTTGTTGCAATCCGCATCAAGGCCAAATTCGCCCAGCCTTGTATGCGTTCATACCCCAACGGAGGAAAAAGATGACATATCTAAGGACTGCTTCTATGAGCTCCTTGACAGAGCCTATGAGCGACCACCGAAGTACGATGTTAAAATCGTGTTGGGGGATTTAAACGCAAAGGATGGAAGAGAAGACATCTTTAGCAGTATTGTCGCAAAAAATAGCCTACATAGCTACGCGTCGATAAGCACCTCTCGATAAAAAACCATACAACCAGCATCGAATGCCCAACAACAATGGCAACGATGTAAACAAGCCATTTGATCAGCCGCAACTGACGTGCTAGGTTTCTAGCGCCCACCAACAAGAAACCGCTGGTTTGATGAGGAATACCGACAGATGCTCACAGCTAAGAACGAGGCCTACAAGGCTAAGATGCAGGTGAAGACGAGAGCTGTCGTTGAGCTCTTCAGAAAGAAGAAAAGAGAGCAAGAAAAGCGCGCAAACGATGCCACTCCAGGAACGATGTTCGCAAGTCTCACCAAAGTGTAGAAGATCAAAGCCAAGGATACAAGGCTCGAACAGAATCCTGTCGAGATGAAGAAGGAAATATCGTAGTTGAGACACTGCCCATTACCATTCAGTACCATTCAATATTAGCATCAAGAGCTTAAACTTGCAACCACCCGACCTGAGTGAAGTGAGGATAGCAATACCTAAACTCAAGCTTAATAAGGCTGCCGGAGACGACGGCCTTCGCGCCGAGCTTTATAAAGCCGGTGGAGATGACTTGGTAAGTAGCATCCACCAACTATGATTTTGGGGTAGTACGGGACTTTATCTATCTGGGCTCCGCTATTAGTTCTGACAACAACATCTCGTCAGAAATCTAACGAAGAATTAATCTTGCCAACCGCTCTTTCTTCGGGCTAAGAAGGCAATTCAGTAGTAAAGCCCTCACTCGAACTACTAAGGAGATGCTATATAAGACCCTGATCATCCCAGTTCTGCTCTACGGAGCATGGACCGTCTCAAAAGCGGATGAAGAAATCGTTGGTCGATTTGAGAGGAAAATTATTCGAAAAATCTTCGGTCCCGTTTGCGTTGACGGGCTATAGAGGCGAAGATTCAACCAAGAACTATACGAGCTGTACAGCTCCTGGTCAAAAAAAACTCCGCATTGGACGTTTCAGATGTCTAGGACATGTAGAACGAGTCAATACTACGACTCGCAGAGTCTTCGATTCCCAGCCAGACGTTGATTGCAGTAGAGGACGACCACCCATCATAAGTGGCGCGCACAAGTAGAAACCGACGTCGATCAACTTGCAGTGCGCATATGGAGGCAGTTAGCTAAGGACCGGGCTAATTGGAGAGGCATGTTGGTTGAGGCACAGGTTCATTCCGGACTGTAGCGCCACTTAAGTAAGTAAGTAAGTATGTTAAAATTAAACAAATCCACACAACAAGTTTTGCCCCAACTAGTTCCTAACAGTTTTTCAGTTTTGGGTTAGTAACGAAAACTTATTGGAATTCACATGGACAATTATTGGTGCTTATTTCTTAATAAAAATAAAAACGAATTATTACAAGAAAATTGCTTACCAAATGCAAGTAAACTTTAGAAAGTTTATTTAAAAAAAAATGACGTTAAAATTTGTGGAATACAATCTAAACATATTGCAAACACATTTGTGCCTTAGTGTGCTTAGTTCAAGCACCATCCATGAGGAGAGATTTGCCAAAGCATATCATATGCATATCAGACTCATCATTTAGTCCTTTTGTTAGTGGGACATAACAGAACATAGAATTTACTAAAAAAGCTGTAATCAATGAAATTGTATTTAAGATTTATTTATTTATAACAGGTGCTTTTAAATAGATATAGAACTTTGGCAACACTGTTTTAACAGGCGGCCATTTTGTTAGCTGTCAAGTAATTTATTTTTAGTTTAGTTTTTCATTTTAACATAAATTAACTGACGTCTGAACAACGGTTGCCAATTGTGCAAGTTTATGTTAAAAAACATGGTTATGTTCAAATACGTATCACACACTATCTTCATTTTACTGTCAACATAATCGTCCATCAGAGCAATTAATTTAGTTAAGTATGACACGTTTTCGCACCATGTTTACTCTAAATGATAATACGCATCCACAGAAAAGTCGCGGTCGTACGGACATCATTGTTGCTGCGTAGCGTAGAGGAATACCCGAATCAGTCTATCCGCCATCTTGCACATGAATTGGATGTGTCCATCCACTTTATGGTAGATTTTGCGAAAGATCTTGGTTTGCGTGCTTACCAAATTCAACTCGTGCAAGATTTGAAGTCACAGGATCACCTAGCACGGAGTGTAGATTCGTTGAATAGGCCTAAAACAAGGTTGCCGTTGATTCCAATTTTCATAAGCGAATTTTGTTTAGCGATGAAGCTCACTATTGGTTGAATAGATATGTCAATGAACAAAATTTCCGTATTTGGAGTGATGATAAACCTCAGGTTGAGACACCGTTACATCCACAAAACTGACTGGTTGGTGTGGTTTATGGGTTGGTGGCTTAATTGGTCCGTTCTCTTTTAAAACGATGCTGACCAGAACTTTACAGTCAATGGTGACTATAGAGCCATGATTGCTGACTTTTTCGTTCATCAATGATGTGCAGGAGCTTTGGTTTCAACAAGACGGAGCAACATGTCACACAGCTCGAGCCAAAATTGATTTGCTGAAGGAAACGTTCGGTGAGCGCATAATTTCGCGTTTTGGTCCTGTGAATTGGCCTCAAACATCGTGCGATTTAAAGCGCCGCTTGAATATTTTCTGTGGGGATATATAAAGAAGGTAGTCTACGCCGATAAGCCCGAAATGATTGACCACTTGGAGGTTGATATTCGCCTCTTTATTGGCGATACTCAAATGTTGCAAAAAGTCATAGAAAATTGGACCTCCAGCTTAAACTACGTCCGAGCCAGCAGTGGCGGTCATATGCCAAAATCATATTTAAATTATAATGCCAGAAGATTATCTTTCGAATTAAGTAAATTTCATCTCAATTAAAAAAAAATCATCATTGTTTTATTCCATTTCAAAGTTCGATACCTCTACAAAAGCCACCATTAACAAGCAATACAATTTTGCAAAGGTATATATGTTGAGCTTACGTTATTCACACAAATGCACAGAGTACTCCTTAATCTACTCTTGCTAATGTTTAGTTAAAATGCATCGTTACTATATCCTTTCCCATTAGTTTTGATGAATAGTTTGTAACAGAGAAAAATAATTGGGGTAGATATACCATAAGGTATATGGATCGACTCAGAATCGATTTAGCCATGTCTGTCTGTTCGTCGGTCTGTCTTTTCGCCACCTAGTTTTTGGCCCTAAAGTGTTTAGTTAGGATAATGAACTTTGGCAGATAAAATCCTTGTCGGTGCCTAAAAAACAAGTGTACAAAATTTTATAATCCTTTATAATCCACTCACAGTCACGCCCACTTTTTAGAAAAGCCTTGTTTCTGGCCAAACGTGTCTGAAAAAACATGTTTAGGCAATTCAAATATTTTTATTCCATCCATACAAAGTTAGTTTTCACGACCACTTTTGGGGCCGTTTTTAAGTTAAATTGGTGAATAATGCTGATGGCCCAGAGTCTTAGTGGTATCAAATAAATTGAAACTGGCACGATGGTTTCCTCACCTCGATATCCATAAGGACATGATGGTCTCCAGATCAACGAACGGTAAACCAAATTGATAACAATGCGATTGACAAATGGATTGCGTCAAGTATTTTCCAGAAATACTGTTGAAAAATTTATGTCAAAAAACAGCAATCGCATGAGAAAGTTAAGACCTTCGCGCAACGCGTACCGCGACCACTTTTGGGGCCGTTTTTAAGTTAAATTGGTGAATAAACGGAGTAGTCCTCCCGCAGACCCTTACTAATTGGTTCAAAAATTAAGCTTGGCAATACAAATATTTTATATTCCTGATGGTTTTGTTTTCTTGGCATATAGCTCCTTTACACGTTCTGATGCTAAATCTGTATTTTATTCATCACATCTTATTCTGACAAAATGTAATCAGACCAATTGCCAATGCCATCAGCTGTGACAATGTTGACATTTTACTAACTCTACCCGATAGCGCGCGGCACATAGCTTTAGCTTGAATGAGAAATGAGTCCACTTGGAGTTGCGATCATGCGCAGCATAATAATTTATTGCGCTGACTACATGCATCAACTGTTAGCTATCAAAGTGAACTAATTACCCTATAAATGCTGCCACCGTATATATTGCGACATGCAATTTCCTTTTCATCGCCTCCCCCCCGATTCGACTGTGGATCTCAGTTTGCATTCACCTGTCCACAACACTGTGTCCCGACTGTTATCAGTGATATTGTGGTGCCACAGCTTCTGCACACCGCTATACCGTGCGGCGACTGCGTAGCGTGATTTGGTACTCTCCTTGCCACTGCCATGGGCTCTAGGGGTGATTAACTTGTGCAGCATTTTTGCTACGGCATACTCCGATGCCAATGTGTCCAGCTCGGCCATTGGGGGCTGTCAATGGGGAGAAGTAGTTGTTCTGCGTTAAGCACTTGACTTTGGCCAAGATAAGAGCTAACACACATACAAAACGGCTACATGTACTCGTGCACTGTACAGCGTGCCACAGAGAGTGCGCCAACAGACAGTGGCACAGTGAAGGAACAGTAGTTGATATCTTTGTCCGGAATTTATGTGCCTTTGGAGAATTTTAAATGAAATTCCATGGACTTGGTAATTTACAGCGTTGACCATGAGACGAGAAGTAGCTTTTGACTAAATAGTTTAGCTAAAATGCTTTATCAAGGAATTTGATCAGGTGGACCTTTTAAATTGCTTTGGTAAAGTGTTTTGGTTGTGTAGTGAGCCAGATGTGATAGTTAAGCTGTTGGAAAGTGACATAAAACCGAAAGTCAATTGGAATTGGAAAATATTGTAAAACGTCGTGAATTTCTACTCACAGAATCCCTAGAATAAAGCATAAATCGCTTAATATAACCCATTGGGGACAAAATTCCCAGGACACATGGTCAGTATCTTCCCACTTTCCTATCTATTTAAAGACTCGACAAATAATTACGAAGAGTTAAGCAGTTTGTGAGATCAATTTTTTTTTCTTTAGCAGCTGACATTCACCTTTGAATGTTTTGATGAATAGATACTTTCAAGAATACCGGTGATCTTCTATCCAATCAATACGCAGATTTGCAGGGACATTGTCTGCAGGTTTTTCAGGGTGTATATTCTGTATATTCTATTCGCATACGAAACCAAACATTTGGCTAACTAGTTCTCGTTGTGAATTAATTTGTTGAGGGTTATTTTATCGAATTTAGGCTCGATGTGGATTACTACAATGCGCTCAATAATCCTTTTCAAAGTATAAGACTTTTTACTAGGGTTGTGGCTGATTGGCCTTAACTTGACAATGCCCACTGGATGTAACTCTGACTATACATCAAGTGTTTATTTTTATACTCCAAATGGTGACTTGCCAAACGATAAGAGCGAGTGTTGATAGCAAGACGAAAACCATCAACTCTATAAACAGCCCGGTGAGAATGGCACGGAATGCATACCCGGCGTGCTGTCCCAGGCGAACCTACACAAGCTGCTCGACATATGCGTACAACAGGTTGTCTATTAATTTCAAGGGTAGGTCAGGCCCCTTGAACCGAATTGGTGGCGGATGCACCGAAAAGCCAACGGCAGCGCTCAATTCCGTAGTGGATGCTGATGGCCCAGAGTCTTAGTGGTATCAAATAAATTGAAACTGGCACGATGGTTTCCTCACCTCGATATCCATAAGGACATGATGGTCTCCAGATCAACGAACGGTAAACCAAATTGATAACAATGCGATTGACAAATGGATTGCGTCAAGTATTTTCCAGAAATACTGTTGAAAAATTGATGTCAAAAAACAGCAATCGCATGAGAAAGTTAAGACCTTCGCGCAACGCGTATCCCTTAACCTCTCGATCAACATCATACCACCAGCATCGAATGTCGAAGAACAATGGCAACGATGCGAAAAAGCCATTAGCCGCAACTGATGTTCTAGGTATCACGCGCCCACCAGTAAGAAACCCCTGGTTTGATGAGCAATGCCGACAGATGCTCGCAGCCAAGAACGAAGCCTACAAGGCTAAGCTGCAGGTGAAGACGAGAGCTGCCGTTAAGCTCTATAGGCAGAGAAGAAGGGAAGAAACCCGGGTTTTCATGAAGAAGAAAAAAGAGTAAGAAATGCGCGTTCTCGAGGGTATAGAGAGGTGCCACTCCAGGAACGATGTCAAAGCTAGGGATACAATGCTCGAACAGAATCCTGTCGAGTTGAAACAGGCAATATCGTAGTTGAGACACTGTCCATTACCATTCAGTACCATTCAATATTAGCGTCAAGAGCTGAAACCGTCAACCGCGCGACCTATGTGAAGTGAGGATAGCAATATCTAAACTGAAGCTTAATAAGGCTGCCGGAAATGACGGCCTTCCTGATGAGCTTTATAAAGCCTTTGGAGATGACTTGGTTAGAAACATCCACCAACTCATAAGCCAAAAATCTGGTCGGAAGATAGTATGCCTAAAGAATGTAACCTCAGCATCGTTCGAACGATCGACAAAAAAGGAGACCCTCTGAACTGCGCTACAAAGGCATACGTCTCCTCAATGTCACCCACAAGATCCTATCTGCCTAATATGTGAACACCTGAAACAGTTTACCAACAACTATAGCCTATACCAGAGGCCCAATTTTCCAATAAAAACCCACCTCAACCACCTTGGAGTGCGCAACTGGAGCAGTTAGCTTAGAACGGGGCTAATCGGTGAGGCATGTTGGTTGAGGCCCAGGTTCATTCTAGACTGTAGTGCCACTTGTGTAAGTTAGTATCATTATACGGCGTAGTTCAAGAAAAGGTTATATGCCGAATTTGATTATCCTTGTTAAAGATATTCAATCATGTGTCTAACAGATGGACAAGTGGTTCAACTTATAATTTGTAAGCAACAATATCTATTTATTCGTTATTTTATAGTATTGAGCTCTCTTTTATTTGAAGTATATTCGGAAAAATATAAATCACAACAAAAACAAAATAAATCATCAACTGAAATTAATTAAAGATTTCATCAGATTACCCTGAAATAATAAAAAACAAAAAACAATTCCAATCACGAGCCTATTAATCATACTCAAATAAAAATATGTATTTGCTCTTAGTGGTAATCAATGACCCAAGCAGTGAATATAGTTTGAGAGCACTCTGTCCGCATAGATACACCACCGAATGACATCGAATTTTGATTTATCGACACTTTATTGGAGTCGCCTTCTCACAGATCTCCTATACTCTCAACATTGTACCTCACGGTTAGAAATGAGAACAAAGATCGGTTATAATATTCTGATCCGACAAAGGGTTTTCAGTCTACACACACAAACACTCTCACCGTGTATGCTACACAAAATGAGTTTTTAAATTGCTGTAGCGCCAAAAGTCACGCGGCAGTCGAAAAGGAGATCCCAAATGCCAGAACGCCATCAAGATTCGTTTCGTCATTTTGATTGACGACTTCGATCGACTGCTGATGGCATCGTTGTCTTTGCGGCTTTGACGTTTCTGACGACGACGATGACGGTAATTTTCGCAAAGACGATAATAATACTCGTACAATAGATACACCAAGAGGGCATAAGCATATAGGCTTTGAAATTGGAATTATAAATAAGTGTATACCCTTGAATCGTAATGGCGGATTATCCATAGCATGGAGGCAATCAATTTTCAGAATTTTATGGGTCACATTGTGCGTCGGAATTCCTCAGCAGCTCAGCCGTGAGATAACGCGTGGGTTTAGTTTACAAACAAAAATTGATGGAAATTTATTGTAATCCTCTCGGCATTAGTTAATTGAGAATGAGGAGGTTCTTCACAGATTTGTCCATAGGTACAGGATGGACGATTCACAATAGAAAACAAAAAAACTTAAGTAGCTTGATTCAAATGGGTGCCTAATTGCTTACCCTCTGTTAGTCTGTACCTTGGATTTAGAGGACCAAGTTATATTTTGTGTGAATAAACAATAGGGAGCAAGATACATTTTTCACATTGATAACATAGATACGGCTTTGGAACAAAATAGAATTAAAAATATTGAAAAATTAAGTTTGTAATAAGCTATCACTTGTTATCATAAGTTGGCAGCGCAGGTTTATTGTTATTACGGTTGCTCGGTTATTACATCAAAAAAATGCACTAGGCCGAATTATAACAAAATATTGACGAATATTTAACTATACCTGTATATACAAAAATTGAGCCTTCAAATGTTTGTCGCCGCTTTAACGAATTTACCGATTTTACCCAAATTTTCACACATGTTTATATATGGTTTTTGTGAAGTTCGCAAGGTATTTTGAGAACGTGTCTGAGCAAGATATTTAGACATTCTGAATATCTATATTTCGTCAATTTTTGAGGGTGTTTTTCGTTAAAAAAAAAAACTGTTATCGGTACGAAAAACACTCAGTTAAATTAAAAAATTAAATTGTAATCGAATTTTCATCGATAAAAAATATTTCTCTTGAGTCATGTCAACTTTTTTCGTTATAGAAGAACAGCGTTCAACACACAATCCAAGTTTTTGTAGCTACTGGTGCTATTGAATTTTGCCGATATTGTTGTAAAAAGTGAAAGTGAGTGTTCATTTTCTTAAAAAAAATCGTGTCGATTACATTAAATTAGATCGGTAAACATTTGCTGCATCGTCGTTAAAAAATTATCGATTGCTTTTCTAAATATTTAAACTAATCGCTAGATGAAATTGAACGACTCGACGATGCATTAAATGAAAGTCAGACATAGATACTTCTTTTAAACTAACTTACAATAACAATGAGAACGACATAGGCCCTTCGCACACTGCCACGCCCACTTAAAAAAAGAACTTTGTTTTTGGTCAAGCCTTAGCCAAAAAGTGTTAATACATTCTGAATATATATATTTCGTCCACACAAAGTTTTTCAAGATGATTTTCGTTGAAATCTGTATTTTGATAATAATACTATGAACATTTTGTCTACAGATCATTTTAACCTAAGCCCGTTTTTTGGGGGCATTTTCCTAAAAAAAATAATAAGATAGATTCTTAAAAAATATAAAAATTCTGTCGATTAAATCGAATTATTTTTTAATCGATTTTATGAACGGTCTGTTGAAAATTATAAAAATTCTGTGGATAAAATCGATTTATTTTTAATCGATTTTATGAACGGTCTTAAATAATTTAAAAATTTCGTCCATAAAATCAAATAATTTTTTAGTTTATATTTTGTTTCTTGAAAATTTGAAAATTATGTTGATAAAATCGAATTATTTTGTCCATGAAATCGAATAATATAATCGATTTTATGAACTGTCGCATTTATCTCTTAAATATTTTAAACATTTTTTCGATAAATTCGAATTATTTTTTAATCGATTCAATGGACGATCGAATATATCTCTTTAAAATTTTAAAATTAAGTCGATAAAATCAAATTATTTTTCAATCGGTTTTATTGAAATCGGCCTATTGAAATTTATAAAAACTCTGTCGATAAAATCGATTTATTTTTTAATCGATTGTATTATCGGTTGAATTTTAAAATTGTGTCGATAAAAATGAATTATTTTTAAGCGATTCTAAGAACGGGGTTTTATAATTAAAAATATTCTGTTGATAAAATCGAATTATTTAATATTATAAAAAGTTTATCGATCGGATCAAATTCTTTTTAATCAAATTTACGAACGGTATCAGTTTTCTCTTGAAAATTTTAGAAGTTCTGTGGACAAAATCGAATTATTTTTTAACCGATCTAATCAACGGTATCTTGAAAATTACAAAAATTCTGTCGATAAAACAAGTTTTTTTAATCTGCCCACTGACTCGCCAAAAATTTAAAAAAAAATAGTTTTGGTCCAAACCGTATGGAATTTTGAAACAGTGTCTGAACAACATATTAAGACAATCAAAATATCTATATTTCGTCTTCAAAAATTTGTCTGCCACGCCCACTTTTTGAGGTCGGTTTCGTTTAAAAAATATTTTTGTTCCCTACCCCATAAGTAAAACGTTGTTTTTTGTCAAATCATAAAAAGATTTTGATAAACCCTCTAGGCAATATCTGAGCAAGTGAGGACCATCTTTTTAAAGATTATAGCTACCCCACTTTTTGGGTAGATATGTTTAATTTTAGGATGATTTGGATATGGTATTCAACGATTTAAACAGTGGTTTGCAGTCTTCTCATACAAACATTTAAATGTCGAAACAACGTTTACCGGGTCATTAAATCTAATTGATTTAATTGATATTAAATCTAAAGCTATGGGGCTTGATGAAATACATCCATTATTCATTAAGATAAAATTACCACATCTACTCTCAATACTCAGCCATATATTTAATACAATTATATTGACTAGTTTCTTTCCTCTAGCTTGGAAGTTGGCAAAAGTAATCCCCGTATTAAAAAAAAAACTGCAAACCGTTTATTAAAAGCAGAGTTTAGACCTATTTCGATCCTCCCACTTTTATCTACTTTAAGTACTGGAAAAACATTCGCACAAGCAAATATCGGACTTTCTTACACATAATAAGCTTCTGAGTACCCATCAGTCTGGCTTATGGGAAAAGCACAGTTGTGTTTCTGCGATTCTGAAGGTAACTGATTTCCTTCGGTGCTCTATGGATCAGGATTTAGTTTGGGCTTTTAGATTTTTCGAAAGCATTTGATACTATAAATCACAAGATTCTTATTAGCAAAATGAGAAGTTTTCGGTATTCCATTTCCTCTACCCAATTAATGTTTTCCTATCTCAGTGGTAGAAACCAAGCAGTCTACGTAGGAACAAATGAATCTCGTTTTGTTGAGCTAACATCTGGCGTACCTCAAGGATCAATTCTTGGACCATTACTATTTAGTATGTTCATAAATGATCTCAGAAATTTGATCAAGAACTCTTCCATGCACATGTATGCCGATGATGTTTAAATCTATTTGAGCTTTGAACTGGGAATGATCGAAGACGGTGCCCATAAACTAAATTGCGACCTGCAGAATATTATGCAATGGACCGACGTAATCAACCTACATATTAATGCGAAAAAATTGGAGTGCTTAGTCATTTATAAACACGAACTTGATTTAAGCTATTTTCCGACAGTGAAAAGTGTTAGATTATACTAATTCATCTAAAAACTTAGGTATTTGGTCCAACAATACGCGTAGGTAAAATATATCGCTGCCTACGTAATCTATCAATGTCTAAAAATGTTACACCCCTAGAAATTAGGCTAAGATTTTCCAAATCA
Source organism: Rhingia rostrata (assembly GCA_949824845.1). Lineage (NCBI taxonomy): Eukaryota > Metazoa > Arthropoda > Insecta > Diptera > Syrphidae > Rhingia > Rhingia rostrata. The sequence goes on from OX463757.1 coordinate 63,728,891, forward strand.
CTCTAATGCCGATCTTAACCTATGGGTGCGAAATTTTCTGTTGCCATAGTGCTATTATCAAACAAAATCTTACGGTAGCCTGTAACAACGTAATCCCCTCTGTATATAAAAAAAATTAATGGCGCAACAGGCTCGTTAGTACCCAGGGCCTAGCATTTTTCTCACAACCATTCATGTGTGCGTGTGTACTTCTTAGCACGATGGCGGGACCTCCTGTTTTATGCCGAATCCGAACGGCTAAGTTGAGATAAGCTTTTCATGACAATTGATACTACTCGGACGATTTGTCAGATCATCACGAGAGGAGGGCCAGTGAAAAATCATTTGGGTGTTGCTACGGCTGGGAACCGAACCGAGACCTTCTGTGTGGCAGTTCATCGCACTAACCATCGCGCCACTGAGCCCTCTGTATATAACCTCAGACAATTTGACCATGTGTCAAGCTACGCTAAAAATATGTTTGGTTGTAACTTATACAATTATTTTAAATTTCGGGAATTAAAAACATTAAACAATATATTCATCAGTAAAGAACCTTCGTATTTGTATGAAAAAATAGCTTTTGCTACGCGTTCCATGGCATTAATTCAGCCTAGATTCACATGCTCCAACTTTGAACGACAATTTATTGTTTCTGTTATCAGAAAGTGGAATTCTTTACCAACAGAAATCAAGAGACTTTGCGGCACCAAACATTTTTATAGGGTTTTATTTAGGCATTTGGTTGAAACATCCTAAATGTGAATAGTATTGTAAAATAATTTTTTGTTTGTTAAGTATGAATGTCGAAAAATTGTATAATTATTAAAATGTTTGCTTTTTTATCCGTTTTTGGTTCCATTGTACCTCGACATCACAATTTCTATTGCTTAGTTTTTTTTTTTTTTTAATGTATAAATGTAAGTTTTGCTTATAACCCGGGGTCTCCACGAGCAATATTTCATAGCACGCAATGTGTCATTCTATGAAAATTGCTTGTGGAGACCTCAAATAGTATTCTATGAAAATTTTCTTGCTATGTATAATGTATTGCTCACTCAATTGCTTTCTATGGATAGTATGCTATGGGCTGTCATTTCTGCTTGAGGTTGTAAGATTGTTTGAGATATTAAGCAATGGAAATGCCCACCCTACATTTCATAGCATTCTATCGTTATTTCTTTCTATGAAAAGTGACAGATAGTAAGCTATCAAATATTGCTCGTGGAGACGCGGGGTGACAGATAGTAAGCTATCAAATATTGCTCGTGGAGACGCGGTGTAAAGGCTGTAAGTCTATTTTTAAAGATATTTTTAAATAAATAAGAATAAATAAACAAATATTCTGATAACTCATATTCATTAACTTTTTATGTAATTGGTATTTACTTTGTGCAACCTAATAAAGGCTGCAGACGCCACCGTTGCTAGGATCCAGACTAAAAAATCTACATCTCTCTACATATGACTAGTTTGGATTTTCTTGATGATACCTTTATCTGGCTGGATACCTGTTCTTTAATGAGCTGATGAGAAATGTTGCTCACATGGGAGTGCTTTTAAGTTTTGCTCCCGGCCATATAGCATCTCGGTAATTATTTCAATAGAAAAAAACGCCATCAATTTCTGCAATTAATCTCACAAGCCTAGTTCGTAGTTAAGCTTCCCAACCACAATAAACTCAAATTCAAATCAAAACTGAGTGGGTAGTTGCAACACCTTTGACCTTTTTTCACAAATGTCTAGCTTGTCTCGCTAGCCGCTTACCCCCCATACAAGTTGGCCATTCATTCTGCCAACCTTCTACGCTCAAAAGTCAAAACTATTAGCAGACTTATTAGTGTTCTTGTCGCCGCAGTGTCATGTTGGTCGCGCCACGCGATGCGTAGGCAGCAGCAGTCAGCCAAAGCGACTGACACGGTGGGTCCACAATAAGGACCAGGCAACCAGTACAGCGGCCTCTGTATGCTATTGAGAAACAAAAAACATTTATTTTCCCAAATCGATGTAATGTTGCGCCAATACGCCCTCTGCTGTCCGACGAGCAGTCACCGTGCCTTTTTAAATCAAAGCCCAATAGACAGAAAAAATAATCTCGTTGGTGGAAAACGACAAAACTAATGACTCACAAGTGCTGGGATTTCCTCCAGCGGTAGCTGAAACGATGAAGACACATTTGACTTGGTTGGCCTATGGAGTGCATCGTAAAGTTGTGCATGTGCATTTCAAAGCCCATCAAGCGCCCGGCATGGTGGCGGAGGAATCGCGCTGTGTAGGCTGCTTTCTATTCGAGACTAATGCGAATCTCCAACTATACGAGTGCGCTGAAACATTTTCAAGAGATTTTTTTGCAGTGCTCTTTGGTCGTGCCTTATCAAGCGCGTAATTGCTATTATACGATGCACTAGCAGCACTAAGTTCTTCAAGAGAATCGGGAGAAAGAGAATCCGGCTTTTAATTATTCATGCCTATGTATTGTACGGTATAGAGCGCGTGTCTTTGCATCCGAACATTTCCAAGGCAATAAAATACGCAAGAGTGCGAAAAGTTATACCGATCTTCATGGAAAATTTGTTTACCCATAAAGAGGTGATAAATGAGTCGTTAAATAGTAGTTCCAGGAATGTACGACACCACACAGTTGAACCAACGAAAGTGCGAGAGCTTCGGTGTGGTGGTTCTGCGCCTCAAACAGCGGTTACTTTTTGACTGTGGGAACATCGATATCTTGAAACTTTCCTTTAGTTATGCTGCATTGCGAATTGCATTGGAAATGTGTCAGTAGGGATGTGTTAATTTCAGAGTGCAGATTTTATGTTACTAAATGAAGAAAAATGTAAAATGGAATAAAATTGTGTTCTAAAATCTTATAATAAAAGGTTGCAAAAGTTTTAAAAATGTAATTTTGTAATGGAATTTATTTAGATTTGAGGTCCTACCCATTCGGAAGAGCTTGTTATTTTCAGACTTATGGCCTACTTACCTTCTTAAGTCTGGGGTTAACAGCAGCCTCAACTAACATGCCAATATGCCTCTCCAATTAAATGGTTCTAGTTAACTGCCTCCAGCTGCGAACATTATGTTTGTTGATGTCGGTTTCTACAGGCGAGGAATTCCTTTACTGAGACGATCAGATCAGACGACTGGCTGGAAATCTAAGACTCTGCTTTCCGGAGTATTGGTGTCTATCGCTCTAGGTCCCATATTACCTCACAGTTGCTGCAGCATTCTATTCTATTAAATCAACAAACTTTCACACTTCACTTCGATTAGCTACTTCTTTATTCACGAATACATAGTTTTCTTACGCATATAATATTATTTGCACCTCCATGAGACCTACTATGTTAGAATACTTATTTGAATTCGCTAAAGTTCTCTGAGTTATCTTACTTATTTTAAGAAAGAAAAATCATTTCTAAATCAAACAATATGTCAAAGCAATCAACGATAATATTAAAATAACTGTGTATTTCAAGATTCGTGACTAGCAATGAAGTCGTTGAATTTACGGCCTTCCAAGGATGTCAATGGAAGGCCACTTCATTTTGTTAATTAGATCCACTTGCTTGCACTGTCCATCCACTAACTTTCTTAAGATGGACTATGTTTCGGTTTCAAAATTTTTGATTAACACATCTGCACCTGTTCATTCCTAAACATCGTGTGTATCTTCATTAGTGTTTGTATCTAATTTACTTTATTTTCAGAATCTTTTATCACCTTAAATTTGGCAATGCCCAATGGATGCAATAATGGATTACACATCAAATTTAGTTATTTTTACTTGCAAGTGGTAACCATCGGGTACTAGCCTCATCCAACCGGATGTGACTTACTAAACGATAAGTGCTAGCATAAAAAACAAGACGAAAAACCGCAACACTATAAACATAGCCTGGTCAGACTGACACAGAATACCCGAACTGCTGTCCAGGGCGAACATAGATGAGCTGCTTCGGACAACAGGTTATCTAGGAATTTCAAGGGTAAGTCGAGCCTTATATTCGCCCACGACTCAACGGAAGATTGCTTCTACGAGATCCTTGACAAAACCTATGAGCCACTACCAAAGTAGGATGTTAAAATCGTGCTGGGAGGTTTTAACGCAAAGGTAGTAAAAGAAGACATCATTATAAGTATTGTCGGGAAATATGCTTGAAGGATGGAAATCAGCATTGTCTATCCAACCAAAAACAAAGGCGACCTTCTGAGCTGCACCAACAAGAGAGGAAAAAGTATCTTCAACATCGCCTACAAGATTCTATCTTCGTTATATATCGGCCCTTATTAGTGAGGTATAGTCCATTAAAGTCCACAACCGATCAAATTTTCACACTTCGGCAGATCCTGGAAAAAAAACCAAGAAGTCCAAATCCTACACCCATTCATCGATTTCAAAGCCGCATATGACAGCAATTTTAAAGATACAGAGCCATATCTAGTTGTTGTTTACCGCACAAACTCGTCCGTCTGTATAGGATGACGATGGAGAATTCGCGTTGCCCCATCAGGGTCGGAAACGACCCGACACATTCGATACCAAAATAGGATTAAGGCAAGCGATGAACATTCATGTGACTTCTTTAATCTGTGTCTTGTGAGGATTGTGCAAAACTCCCGAGTGAACAACAGAGGCACAATTTTTAAAAAATCGGTGCAACAACTAGAATTCGCCGACGATATTGACATCATTGGTCGGACTTAATGTGATGGCATAGCCACGTTTGCTAGTATATAGAAGGAAGCGGCAAAAATGCGTTTAGCAGGCTAAGTATATGCAGTCAATAGCACGATCGGCTCAGCTGCTAGTAATAAAGCCCTCACTTGAACTACTAAAAAGATCCTCTGATCATTCTGATCATGCTCTACGGCGTGGACGTTTTAAAAGCAGATAAAAAAATCCTTGGTCGATTCGAGACGAAAATTCTTCGAAAAATTTTCCGTCCCTTTTGCGTTGATGGACAATGGAGCCAAAGATTCAACCAAGAACTATACGAGCTGTATACTCCGGCCCGCAGAGTCTTTTATTCCCAGCCAGACTTCGGACGCAGTTGAGGAAGACCACGCCTTAATTGGCGCGCACAAGTAAAAACTGGAGGCAGTTAGCTAAGGACCAGGCCAATTGGAGAGGCATGTTGCTTAGGGCCCAGGTTCATTCCGGACTGTAGCGCCACTTAATTAAGTATATAAGTATTTAAGTATTTGTGACTACCATCAAAGTCGTTAAATTTATGGCCTTTCAAGGATGACCCATTAGCCATTTAATTTGTGAATTATATCCACTTGTTTGCACTGTCCATTCACCATTAACTTTTTTAAGATGTTCTATATTTCACTTTGTTATTACTTCGGTTTCACTTTGATCAACACATCTGCACCTCTTCGTTCCAGAACATCATGTGTATCTTTATTGAAGTTTGTACCTAATTTATTTTATTTTCGCAGTTTTTTTACTATGACTTATCGTTACTGGCCAAATCGTTGTGAGCAGCATGTCTTGTCTCACACGCATACAGTTTTCCCTCTTATTTTTCTAATAAGTCCATATCTCTTGTTCTCCCATATAGATCTTAGTCATACCTGATTAGGGAAGGAGTTTTATCGTTAAGTAGTCCTCCGTAGGAAGCAGGAGCTTTTCCAGTATAGTAGAGTATAATGACACATTAGTCATCCTGCAAGTCATCTTTCCAGTTAGTGTTGATTGCGTTGCTTATTTTGATTTGTTTGAGTATATACCGGTTTTGTCATTCAACTTCCCCATTTTGTTGCACCCTATATGTAACTTTGCATTATAAGATTTACAAAATTGTTTGAACTCAGCACTAATAAATTGTTTTCCATTGTCTGCAGTAATTATATGAAGAAATCCCAATCTGGGGAAAATTCTTTTAAAAGCATTGATTACTGACTTTTGTGTTATATTTTTCGTAACGACTTTAATAACCTACTATGGCAAACATTTATTCACTTGGAAGCTGTCCTATCAAATCTATAGCTACATCTATCCATGAAGGCGTTGGGATTAGTCGGCGTTTTATTGGTTGTGGAGGCATTGGATTTGATACTAAAAGACAACTTTTGCAATTTTTTTACAAAATTTTCGGGTTTCTCGTCAATTTTCGGCCACCACACTTTCTCCTTCATGAGGAAATTTAATCACACTTTTTCGAAATCTGTCACTTGCTATCTGTCAATGATTTTTTTTTATTATTAAAGAGTGAAATTTAAAACAAAAATGTCGGGTTCCAACGACCCTTATGGCAACGAGGAACAAAAGCAGCAGATAATAGCAAATGTTAACATGATATTTTTTTCTTATTTAAGACCAGTTCACTTGCCAAAAAATGACGGGCTCAGTGGCGCGATGGTTAGTGCAATGAACTGCCGTGCAGAAGGTCTGGGTTCGATTCCCTGCCGTAGCAACAACTAAATGATTTTTCACTGGCCCTCCTCTCGTGATGATCTGACAAATCATCCGAGTAGTATCAATTGTCAAGAAAAGCTTATCTCGAACTCGCCGTTCGGAGTCGGCATAAAACAGGAGGTCCCACCATCATGCAAGAAGTACACACGCACACATGAATGGTTGGGAGAAAGCTCGGCCCTGGGTACTAACGAGCCTGTTGCGCCAAAAATTTGTATTTTTTTTCACTTGCCAAAATGCCAGAAAATGGTTAAAATGCTTGCAATAGAATCTCAAAACTCAATCGTTGAACTGTTGTCTCTCCTCTCGCATTTTTCAATCTAGTAGCCATATGCACACCACTTGCTGAATATGCTCTTCCTGGTCGAAGTTTTGAGAATTATTTGTAACACAAAGACGTGATAATGGATCAGAAATATTTGACTTGCAAGATTTATAAAAAAAACATTATATCGACACGATTGCTATCGAAGTACCCAACTTTCTATTCAAGCACATGGCATAGATTTCGGACTGCAAATGTTTTCTAGTAGTTTATGGTCAGTTAATAGTTCAAATGATTCCCCATACAAATATGTTTGGAAATGTTCTACACCTCACACCATCCGTAGGGGGTGTGCACCTAGGTCTGCTATAAATAAGTTTATAAGACGTTGCTTATAAGACCCAAAAAACATTCTAGATCATCAATCGTTTTAGGTGGTCGATTGCTTCTAATGATTCCAAGACATCTAGTGGCATATCTGACCCATATACCGAAAATGGATTATTTATTTGATTCCGAAATCAAATAGATTGACTTTTCATATCCCATCTTGTTTCTTCCAAAATTATAATCTATTTGCTTCCAGAATCGATAATAAGTGGTACCTCGATGTGTATTATCTTGAACTTGATTTGATCTTCTCATGATTTTGCATGCAGAATACATACTCCTCATCGTGTGCTTGAGCAGATTGAATTCTTTTTTGGTCATTACTTTCAGTTGCATTTCATTTTAATTTTGTTCTGCAATCGGATTCAAAATATTCTGATGAACCGCAATTTCGGTAATTTTAATTATTTGCGGGACAGTTTAAATCACGTCCCGAATTTGCTTTAGAACCACATCGGAAACTTTCGAAAATTTTTTCCTTGGACTTCACTTAAATTTTATTTACCACAATTGCACTCTATTCCGACTTCTTTCAAAAATGTTCCATTGGAAATTTTACTATTTCTAAAGAATTTGCCAAAAAAATTACATCAGTTAAGATTTTTGAATTATCCATCTCTAATATTCATCGACTTTAATGCCGCAACGACAGCATTTATAGAGACGATCTATACAGAGCCATGGGTGGCCTTGGTATACCGCTCAACTCGTCCGTTTGTGTAGTATGACGATGGAGAATTCTCGCTGCTCCATTAGGGTCGAAAACCACTTCACCGACACATTCGACACATTAGGCAAGGCGATGCGCTATCAAGTGACTTCTTTAATTAGATTCTTGAGAGGATTGTGCAAAACTTTCAACCCAATACCAGAGGCACAGCTTTCCAAAAATCGATACAACTTCTAGCATACGCCGACGATATTGACATCATTGGTAGGACTCAACGTGATGTCATAGCCAAGGATAGAGAAGGAGTCGGCGAAAATGAGCTTAGCAGTAAATGAGGGTAAGACTAAGTATATGCCAGATATAAATTCGAGGTAGTACGACACTTGACTTTGTCTACCTCGGACTTGACTTTGTCTTAATGCAATTCACTCAAACTACTTAGGAAATCCTATATAAGGCCCTGACTGTATCAAAAATGGAGAACTATACAAGCTGTACAGCGATATGCCCCTGGTCAAAAAAAAAAACCGCATTGGACGTTCAAATGGCTAGCAAATGTAGAACGAATGAACACCAATACTCCGACTCGCAGAGTCTCCGATTCCTAGCAAGACGTAGGACGTAGAAGATGAAGACCTCGCATAAAATGACACGCACCGGTAGACCTCAACCAATTTGGAGTGTTGGAGATTTTTTGTTTCCTAATTTTGTTTGCTTTCCTGTTGCTGTGCTATGATTGTACTAATAGGCGTGTCATTTGTGTTAGTCGCTATTAGAGTACTCTTACAGACGTTCTATCTTAAGAAACGCAATCCAAGACTGCTTGAAAAGACATTTCCTTAAGAACGTTTTGCTTCCAACCGCACAGTGTTTGAAGAAGTCAATGCTCTTAATACTAGCAAAGCCCTGGGCCAAACTCGATCTCGAAAACTATTGAAATATCCAGATCTAGATTTTCCATTGCAGATGTCAATAGATGGGTTACATAATTTCAAATTAATCATTTCAGGAGGAACCAAAATTGCCTTATTAATCCGCTAATTGCCGGTTATTAATCCATTACTTTAGAGGATAGCAACAAGCAATGGGTCTTTAGTTTTTAGGCACACATATTCCTCCTTTTTGGGTACCTATCGAACAAAAATCCACCCAGCGATGTAGTTAACCTAAAAAGGCTAGATTGACTCCACTTTCAGTTCTGAACCATTCCACATTCGTGTTGTTCGGTTTATGTACGAGTCTCCATATTTCAGCGTACGTCCGAAGATAGGCTTGAGGGTAAACTGATTTGCATTCATTGCGTAACGAGTATTGCGGCTGAATTGTTGAATGGGAGGAATGCAGCTGGCTATTTCATTTGAACATTAGTTGTTAAAATAGCGATAAAACAAGGTAAGGCAGGAGATGTTTCGACGGTGTTCGAGAGAAACTGAGGAGTTCGCTATTCTTATGTCTCCTATAAGTTTTTTCGCACGTGTTTGAATCCTATCTAGTAGGTGCAATGTTGATTTTGGTGCACCTGACCAGACGTGGGCGTTGAAATCAAGTTTTGGGCGTATAAACGCTTTATATATTGTGGCCTGATCAGAGGAGGTGAAATACTTCTTACATCGATTTAGGAAACCTAGACATTTCGCTGCGTTTTTAGCGACTTCGAATATGTGGTCGTTCCAACGTAAGTCGTTACTAACACACATACCTAGCATGGAAAGCTTTTCGGTTTCTTCGACGTAAGTACCATTCATGGATAATGGCTCTAGATTTTGGTTTCGCTTTAATGACAGAAGACAGCATTGTGTTTTGGAAGCATTGAATTCCACTCTATTAGATTTACCCCATTTGATAATGCTGTCAAGGTCGGAATTCAATGAGCTTAACATATTTTGGCGTTTAGAGTCCACGTTCGAAGGTGAGGGACGAGGACCTGTAAACGAATATGAGAAGCTGAGGGTACTGTCATCAGCGAAGGAATGAATTGGATTAGAAGTTGCAGACAGGAGATCATTTATAAAAATGAGAAAGAGAGTCGGAGACAAAACTGAGCCTTGAGGGACACCAGCATTTATTTGGTGAGTTACAGACTTGAAACCATCCAAAACAACTTGAATTGAACGTTTCGAAATATAATGTCTAATCCATAGAAGAAGTTTTTCGTCGATTCCAAATGCACGCATTTTCGACAAAAGGACTTGATGCCAAACCCTGTCAAATGCCTTTGAAATATCAAGCGCAACAATCTTGGTTTCGCCACCATGGTGGATTGATTGGTTCCACTTTTCGGTGAGATATGTCATAAAATCACCAGTAGACCTGTTGCTGCGAAAACCATACTGCCGGTCATTGAGAAGTTTTCGTGTTTCGAGATATTTCATAAGCTGACGATTTATCAGCGTTTCCATGGCCTTGGAAAGAAGGGACGTAAGTGCAATTGGTCGGTAGTTGGAGAGAGAAGAAGATTCTCCTTTTTTTGGTACAGGCTGGACAAATGCTGTTTTCCATCTACTCGGAAAGAGTCCTGAAGGTAGGATAGATAGAAAAGCTTACGCAGTGCTTTTGCTAGCGTAGAAGAATACCTCTTCAGAATGGAGGGGGATATACCATCTGGACCAGCGGATTTATGTATGTCAAGATCAAATAAAACTCTTGCAACTGTACGAGTACGAAAGTGAATTTGTCCCATAGAATGATCTACATTCTCAAGTACAGGAGGAGACTGAACACAATCTGGCAATGTAGAATTGGCTGCGAAATGCGCAGCAAGCAGATTGGCTTTGTCTAAAGAGCTGACAGCTGGAATGTCATTGTGAATGAGCGTCGGAATTGATGCTGATGCCGAATTTTTTATATTTTTAACAAATGACCAAAAGTTTTTACTACCTTGGGATATTGTAGAATTGTTTGCCTCAACGTTTTGATAGGAAAAAATTAATACAACAGTAATCGCAAAAAAAATTAATAAACAAATATTTGAATAATAAAATCGTTATATTTGCTATTAAAACTTAGAATCTGGAGGGATAAATATGATTACTTTGTTTACAATTGATTTTATTTATACTTTATTATTTAAATTTCCGGTTATCATAAAATTTTAAATAGTAAAAAATTAATAAAATCAAGTAAATTTTTAAAGAAAAACCCACGAAACGTCAATCGTAAAAGGGATTGCTAGTTTACAAATCGTTTTACATATCTCAAGCAACACCTTTGTGGTGATTCCAAGCTACAGCTAATAAGCTTATTCCTAATTTATTGCGCTATAAATGCTTTTAGTGTAATATTACTCTTATATACTGCGCTGGGAACCTACGAGTTTATGTCAAATAAATTTTGTTAACCTCTTTCTGAAAACAAAAGAATGCTTGATTAGCAATAGAATTTCGACAAACAAATGTTTAATTTCACCATCCATCTGCATACATAAATTACTCTTCCATATTGTGTTTGAATAGGTATAAAAACAAACTATTGAAATTCAGTTGAGAGTTAAGTATATTCCAAAAATCAACTCTAACTATTAATAAACAAAATTTCATTCAGTCAAATACCTAATTTTAGTACTGCCATTGACCACCTTGAAGAATACCCACAGCAGTCCATTGAATAATATGACAGTATCACTCAGTGAGTGACCAACTATTTGCCTTATTTATGCCCAAATTAGTTCCATTAATAGAGCATCAAGCAGCCATTCAACTCCGGGTATCCGTCTATCTAAGTCATGATGCTATGAGCACGCCAGCTGATGAAACACACTGCTCCGGAAACAGTCTCATGCCGAGTGAGTGTATAGTACCAAAGCAATCACAGTTGGATATGTATGATTTGTATGGTTTATCGAGGTTCTCTCTTAACAAACCGAAAGCCCACGTTTCCCCAAATATGGATGCCGTCGATAAATCTACTGTTGATTGATACCAATTAGATACTTTGTTATATCCACGTTGATGTAGATTGGTGGTGGTCTATTGTTGTGGCACACTCTCAAGTTTTTTTATATCGATTTTTTTTTAAAAATTGGTTTAATTGATTTTAGGCCAGGGCAGCCCAGCAAGGTACAAAACGATGGAGAGTATCGCTTCCAAATCTGTCCAATCATCTTACATGGAATTTCCATTCAAGAAAAGTTGGCCGCACTTGGAGCGATTTACTTGAGCATATTCTTCTGCAAGAGTATTTCTTTTTTTTTTGTTGTTGGTTGGTATCTTGGACAGATTAGATGGGTACACTCTACTCTACAGCACTCGTCGTTAAGCCTCCTCGGCAAGAGTGGGCTCCACAAATGTTCCCCCGGTTTGTTTTGATTAGGATTTTCAATTGCACTTGAGTTCTGTTCCATATTGTTGAAGTTACTTTGGTACTACACATATACATATACGAACATCTGCATGATGGATAAATCATCATCATTCTCATCTCAACAAAGAGGAAGATACCCCAGCGATTGTCAGGAATATTGTTTTGATTACTCGACATCATCGTTCTGTAGGTGTTGATTTAATAAACATTTTCTGATGAATTGTTAGATTGTTGGCTTATACGCTGATGTACACTTAATTTTGTTTTTAATTCAGTTTTGTAGGGTTTCCTCATTAGAAGGGGCGTCCAGCTGTTAATCGATTTATGATCGTGTGTGCCCAATCGCAGGGGATATTTGATATTCGACGGGCCTGAGCACTTCCTACGCGTAGTGGCTTTGTTCTTGTAAATTAATTACATATTCCAAAAAAATCTGGCAAAAATATCTTTGCGGTCTTGGTAACTGAAATTAATTTATAATGTTGTAGGCAAAAAATTATTAATTGAATTTTTGTACTCTGACAGGTACATACATGTGAATTTTCATTGGATGTAATAATGGGGCAAACATTTGATTAATCATGGGCATTGGGGAACATCATCAAGTCATCAAATGCCCACGCGACCAATAATTAATAGAGTTTTATTGATTAGCTGTTTTATTATTATTTTTGTAAATGCCCATTGAAATATTTAGGAAATTGTGTTTTGGAAAGTCGTATGGAATGATGAATGGGTGGATATATTATGTTTGGCACACTTAATATTGTGAGCGCACGTGTCTATGTTTTCGCAAAGCAACTTTATTATCCATTTGATTTGAACAAATTAATGAATATACATACTATTTTGTGCTAGCTGGTATCGGTGCTTTTCTACAGATCAACTATCAGAACGTTATCAACTAAGCGAATTACACAAATGAATCTTCTTCGAGGTCTTCCCTTACTCCGTCTGACATCTGGTTGTGAATCGAAGACTGCGAGCCGGAGCATTGGTGTTAATTTGCTCTACATGTCTCTGCCAGCACGAGCAAGTTTTGCCCAGGGATATGACGCTTTACAGCTCGTTCAGCTCATTGTTGAGCATTCGTCTCCACAGCCCGACCGAAGATTTCTCGAATAATTTTTTTTTCAAAACGACCAAGAATTTCTTTATCCGCTTTTGATACGGTACCTCTTCAGCGTTAAGGATCTCCTAAGTACCTAGGTCAAGTGAGGGCTTTACTATTAAAATGATTTATAAGCCTGAAGAAACAGCGGTTGGCAAGAGTTATTCTTCGTTTTATTTCTGTTGTTGTTATGTCTGCCATTAGCGACATTTTGTTTAGCTCTTCGATATTGTGGGTCCCTTCTTGTTTAACGAATATAACAGGTCTTCCGTTGTATTGCTGCTAAACTGACTTTAACCGCTTCGTACTCTTTACTCTCAAACTTCTTGAACTCAACCCGAATTATTTTTTTGGTGAACTGTTTTAAGCAAATGCATGTTACGTCATACAAGATCTTGTAGGCAATGTTGAAGAGACTTAGTTTAGACTAGTTCGGAGAGTCCCCTTCGATTAGACATAGTTATCCCGCAGTCTTGCTTTCCAGGAAGGTCTTCATTTCCAGTGGCCTTATTAATCTTATTTTTGGATATATCTACACTCACTTTTTGTATGGTTGGATGATTGTTTTCTCTGTCGTCGCTAATATTGATTTTTTTTCCATGGCAGCTGGTGATTTATTACCGTTTAATATTCTTGAGAAGAACAGGGTGCGTTTTATGTTCCATGTTGATGTTTTTTTAAATAACCTATTAATTGAACTTCAACTTGGTGAATTTTGCGGCGTGTTTTGACATTCGCGTGAAATCCAACTGACCGATTGGGCTCTGGAGCAGTTAGAAGTTAATCGGTGCATAACTAACTCATGTGAACTTGCTCCTTGCGTGATCTGCTCATAGTCTATAGCTACCATGGCAGACAAACAGACGTACAGAATTGCCTGACCCGATTTTTGGGCTTCTCCATCATCGTAGTGTTAGGTTTGATTTAAATCTTAAGTTCGATTTTTTCACGAAACTAATACATGCAAGTAAAAATTAACATTAGAGACGTGGCCACGCTTTGGACACTAGCATAAAAAAACATCCTGAAAATTTCAATATTGGTGCGGGTTTTTGACTTGCCAAATTGTCGGTACTAAATAAAACTGAAACAACCGTCAACTGTGTGCACTTAAGGTCGGTGATAACAAACTTCTTTAGCCCTAACTGAATTTGATGAATATCTTTGTTTACAACTGGACAGCCTACTTGCCATACAGCACATGCCAAGACGGGCATTCTCCACGAGCAATTTAGGAAATATTACACAAGGGGATAATATGCGAATAAATTCCAAACTTGCAATACGTTTTACTTAAACTGTAAACAATGTTATATTCCTAAAATATTAAATGTTTACGTGTATTTTAATTTAATGGATACTAATAAATTAAAATTATTTTTAATTAATTGTGATAAAAAAATTATATATATAAATAGTAAGTTAGTTTAAGATTTATTAACCCTTTCATGCCCGAATTATTTTGCGTGGACCTAAAAATTTGTTTGCTTCATAAAGCCTCTCATAGAGGCCTAAGGAATCACTCGTGTGAATTTCAAGGACCTGCGTATCCTGGTTTGTCCGTTATAAAATGTTGCCTATCAGCAACAGTGGTCAATCTTGGTACCTAAATGACGCCGTACTTTTAAATGAAAATCGATTGAGTTTTCTTTTAGTTTTTTATGAAATTTATTTAAATGTTTATGGAAATAAAGTTTAACTCTAGGTTTTGAATGAAAATACCTACATATGAAGAATTACAAAACCTTTTTTTTCAGTTTTTACATAAAATTGAAAGTTACAAAGAATTTTTTTCTTTGAAATTATGTATGAAAACTTACAAAGCAGTTTTTTGCAGATTGGAGCACAAGTATATATTATATTTCGATCACTTTGATCTTGGAAAGCCAGTCTTACGTAATCTGCATCTGCCTTTAGAGTCCCATTGAATCCAGTGTCCTGTTTGGTCATATCTCGATGATTTTGTTGGGTCCATATATGATTTTTTGAGGATGATGACGAGCACTCAGACGGTGCTGGTGATGAATCACTTTGAGGCGATAAGGTCGAAGGCGATAGCGTTGACGTCAATGGCATGGAATATATTGTTAGTGGACTTTGAGGTAGTACAAGTGAGGTCGGACGACCTCTCTTACGTGGACCTACTGTTTGTGCCGCTTTAGAGGCTCCAAGCAACTCATTAGCTATGTGCAGTTGAAAATTCAAAAGCGTCATGTGCTTTGCTGATGGGTTTTCAAGTCGTTAATCTCTGCTATACAAAAGCCAGCCATTTACTACTGCCATATATGCACCAGTTCACTATGCGCATGTACCGCACTTTTTAGAACGATGATTAATTTTGTACAGCTCCAACAACATATCACTCAAATCAACACCGCCCATATGCTTACTGTAGCATTCTACAATAGCGGGACGAGGAATAGTGACGCACTTCTTTTCCTTTCGACACCATCGATTGCATTGTGTTACTGGATTGACATCAACATAGTTTGAAATCAGCTGAACGCTTTTATCGGTAAGCAGTTAAATTATACGCTACTTCATACTTGACATCATATGTTCCACGACCCTTCTTAGCCAGCTCCTTTTCATGGCTCAAATCACATTTTCCCAAACGATTGTTGCGAATGGTGCCTACTGCCAAAATACCTTTTTCGTTGAGAACATTCAGTAGGAAGTAAACCAGTTATCATAGAACAATTTGAAATTCTGATTTTCAGGAAGATTTGCAGACAAATGTAGCACAATATCTGAGGAAATTCCTAGTCCAAACGACTGGCACGTACCCTCTCCAATATAGAGCGTGAAATCGTAGATGAGCCCTGACTCTCCAGCTCTTGAAAACATTTTGAAGCCCCACTTGTGAGATTTGTTAGGAAGGTATTGTTCTGCGCTGTCACGACCTAAAAATATGAGGAAACATTTACAAGTTATATCACACCTCATTTATTTTTTTTTTGTTTAACAAAACACTAACATTTGTAAGATATCATTTGCTCGTCAATATTCTGGTATACCTCTCGTTCTAACAAGGGACGTATTTTGTGCAACTTATCGAAATTTGTATCTCCTTTTTGGGTTGGTTGGCATTGTTGTTTATGTGAAAGAACTTTTTCAGATTTCAGATTAAATCGCACCCGCTTCAAAGACTCTGTTATTGGATTAAGTCGTAAATTTTTGGCCCAGGCCATACGCATTTGAGGTATTTTTATAACTACAAGATAAAGAAGTACTCCAATGAATCGCCGAATTTCATAAGCCTCACATTTTAGTTCATCACCGCTGGTCTGTAACTGTATTAGTTTCGTCGCAATTTTTTTTAATTATTTCATCATCAAAAAAAAAGAGAAATAGTCTATTGGTTGCTGGACTTTGTCTCCGTTGATCTTGCTTTTCCAAGTAACGTCTCTCATATCTAACTTAGTATTTCTCCATCTAAGCGCTGACAAGTTTGTTTTTTTTTTTCGAAAACATCCCGAACTTTCGCTGAGCTCTTAGCCATAGCTTTGTCAGCATCGTCTTCTTCCACAATTCGCTCAAGTAAATCCACTTCAGCAACGTCTTCTTCCACAATTTGCTCAAGTAAATCCACCTCTATTTCATCCTCTCTTCCAGTGAGGATTTGAATACCATTTTCGAGAAAACTTTCCAGATCTTCGTCCTGCTCATCTTCATCTTCAAATTCATCATCGTCGGTATCATTCCAATCAAATGCGATGATTTTTTGTATTTCCAGCGCGGTCAACCCTTTTGAACGAATGCCTAATACATGAAAACATTTTTTTGAATAAGGTTCATTATTGACCACTATTGCCTATAGGCAACAATGTTTTTAAAAAATTCCTGAGCGTAAACAAAAAATATTTTTTTTACAAAAAACACTTTAGTCTCATTACCTTACCTATTACTTAGTGTTTTGCAATTTTTTTTATAAATATTTGCAGTTTTTTTGATTTTTTTTTTCAATTTTAAATTCACACTTCACAAGAGCGATTTTACACACGTCCGACCACAACAAAAAAAAGGTTACGAATGATCAAACAAAGAAAATGACATGGAAGTATTTAGATACGCGTGTTGGTATCATTCAATTCGACATTAATAATTTTGCGAAAAATGTATATCTTTATATGGCCTAAATGCACAAATCTATTAAACGGATTTGGTAAAAAAAAATGAGTATGCTTTGTTGGAACTAATATGCTTCTAGCGTATATAAAGATTAATCCAAATTTTTGGAGCCGTTTCGAAAATTGATGTTATGTATAATTTTTATATGTCAGGTACTCACCTTATCCTTCATCCTTAAAATTAATATCCCCAAAATGTGAGCCTTATGCCAAGGAAATATTGAAATTGACCTTGTCGCAACATAGCTGTTATCCAGACAGTTTATTAATTTTTTTATGATTCGACAGAAACCAAAGTATTTCTCCTGCTAATGGATTTTTTGTAAGATAACGCCTCCAAAACATTGGCGTGGATTAAAATGATAAGTGAATGAAATGTTTATACTATCACAAGCAATGATTTTGCATCCAAATATTTATTTCGAATATCTTAAAATTTTACCAAAAAAACATTTTTTACTAAGAACGCTTCCAAAAAGTGATCATTCCAAAAGAAGTTGTAAAGACGAAATATGGAAACTAAAATTGCCTAAATATTTCGTTGAGACACTTTATCAAAATTTCTTACGGTTTGACCAAAAATATGTTTTTATAAAAAAGGTCGTCGCAGTGGTCGATTTCAAAAATGTTTACACTCATTCTGTAGAGGGAGACAGGGATCTAATATATAAAAATTCTATATCCTAGGTCGAAATATAAGGCGCATGGACGGACAGATAGACATAGTTTTATCGACTATCGCAGATATATATCAGATCCATAGAGCTACTTTGAGGCATATATCTAGCTAAAATATTTCTCTATTTTACAAACTATTTATCAAAACGAATATACCTCTATGGAATGGGGTATAATTAATGACAATAAGACTGAATATAATAAGAAACCGGTCCAGAGGTAACGCCCTCTCCCAGTATTGAAGAAGTTGAGACACCCATACAAAACTGAAGAGCAACAAGGCCGGTTCAGCAGAGCTCTTCAAATATGCGGATGTTGCTATAAAAGCGTGTATGCACCAAACCGTAAGCAATGTATGTAAGGAAAGGACCATGCCTGATGACTGAAATATCTGATCCATATGTTTCACTGCAAAAAGGCATTCCCAAATCTTTCACCAACTACCGTGATCCTATCCAACGAAAATATCTAACGTAAGATCTTATCCAATGAATTATGTAACTGGTTAAGCCTTACTGCAACACATTTATCGACACGTACCATTGTGGCTTTCAGCTCGCCAGATTGACCAAAAAAAAAACAAATTTTTTACAAAAAGCTAATTCTTGAAAAGACCAACGAATTTTAAGTCTTCAATGCCGTGTATGCTAGAATTTAGGGCTTTTAAAAGCGATTATGGAACAGATAATATGAAAGCCAATATCTTCATCGAATCCGTCCAGCTGCTGAGGTAAATAGACGATATCGACATCATTGGTAGAAACGTGACAAAATCAAGTTGTATATGCTATTATATATATATATTTATAGTATATAGTACAGTCGATGCACATCCATGGAAAAAACGTCACTGTTGATAGCAACAATATTGAAGTAGTTTAAGAGTTCAGCCACCTTGGAGTCGCCATCAATCCTGTTGGAGCAGAACATGTTGTTATATATTTTTTTAAGCCTGGAGCCTCTCTATATACCTTTTTTTTAATTAAGTATATATTTATTTAAACCTATTTATAGAATTTTTGTACAACCACCGCTTTAGATATCCATGTTCGCAAACATTTTAATTCGATCTCGTAATTAGCAACCAGGAATTAGAGATTCCAGGTTGATAGTAAAAAATGAGATCGTAGAATGCTGCGAGGTTATACTCCTTTATTAAAAGAACAAAATAAACTAAACCTCACACGTGAGGAATTACAAATGTTGCATATTTCGTAGAAGGTGTTGTAGGCATTCCTGATATCGGGTTTTTCAACAGGGACGCTACAAAAGGGAGAGCAAACGACGCCATATTTCTTGCCGCTCTTTTGACATTTCTCTTCAGTAAGGATTGCCATTTCATGATGGAAAGACAAACGATCCAACGACGAGTCGAAATTATTAAAATTTACAACCGAAATTCGGAGTCAGTGGCCTCAACGTTAAGAGCGCTACGTCCAATTTGTGGTCGTCATAATCGTCCTAGCAGCTCAATAATTGAGCGTTTAGTAGAAAAATATTTGAATTCACAGGCACAGTACAAAATGTTCCCGTGCCAGTGAGACAAAGAAGTGCCCGTAGTGTCGAGAATATTGCTGCCGCTGAGGCTTCAGTTGAAGAAAGCCCAAATGTGTCTCTCAGACGTCGTTCTCAAGCGTTGAGCATCTCTGTGACGTCGTTGTGGCGAATTTTGCGAAAAGATCTTGGCCTACATCCTTACAAGATTAAATGGACGCAAGAACTGAAGCCGCTTGACAACCAGAAGCGTCGTATGTTCGTGAATTGGGCTGAGCAACAACTTGAAAATGCTTCGGATTTTCATCGAAAAATCATCTTCAGCGATGAGGCTCATTTCTGGCTGAATGGCTTCGTCAATAAACAAAATAATTATGCGGTATTGGTCAGGCAGCAATCCGCACGTACTCCATGAGTCATCATTGCATCTCAAAAAAATTACGGTTTGGTGTGGTTTATCGGCCGGCGGCGTCATTGGGCCGTACTTCTTCCGTGATGATCAAGACCGGCACGTTACTGTGACTAGGAATTGCTACCGTTCAATGATAAGCGAATTTTTTTTTGGCCCAACAGGGCGGCGCCACAAGCCACACAGTGAATGCCAAAATCAATTTATTGGAAACCAAGTTTGGAGAACGTGTTATCTCACGAAATGGTCCAGTCGTTTGGCCGCCTCGGTCGTGCGATTTGACGCCGTTAGACTATTTCATGTGGGCTTACGTCAAGTCTATGGTCTATGCCAACAAGCCAGCGACGATTGATGAACTTCGTACGAATATGGAACGTGAAATTGCAGCAGTATCGGCCGATTTATGCTTGAAAACTGTCGAAAATTGGGTTCAGCGTCTGGACTTCTGCAAGCGTGCCCGTGGTGGCCATGCAAAAGAAATCGAATTGCATACCTAATGCCATCGAACGTACTTTCACAGGAATAAAGAATTTCATTGATATCTAAAACCCTTTTTGTTTTTTTAAAAAAAACTTTTGTAGCGCTCTAATTGGAAAACCCTTTGTATTCAGTCAGTTACAAGACTCTGTTGGATAATTTACAAATTTGTTGGCATCGCAAACTGAATCAACCGCTTTGTATGATTCCAATTCGCTTGGCAACGACTGTACAAATTCAAGTTCATTGAATCATTTCTGAGTTTTATTTAATGTATCGTCGCGTCGTTCAACTTTTATTCTGCAATTTTGTCTCAATATTTAGAAAAAACAATCGATAATATTTGAACGACGATTTTTTGTTTAGAAAATGAACACTCAGTTTAATTTTCCACAACAAAGAAGTTATAGCTACTGGTGCAAAGTTGAATTGCACCAGTAGCAACAAGAACTTGATTTGTGGGTTGAACGCTGTTCTTTATAGCGAAGAAAATTATAAGAATCAAGAATATTTTCATCTATTAAAATTTGAATGAATTTTGTTTTTGTTATGTCATTTTAAAACTTTGTGTTGAGGATATATAGATTTTGCTTATACCTAAATATCTTGCTCAGACACTTTTTCAAAATGTCTTACGGTTTAACCAAAAATAACGTTTTCTGCAAAATGGGTGTGGCAGAGGGTGGATTTTGGAAAAGTAGAGCCTTTGTCCTTCTCGTTGTTTTTTCTGAATAGTTTAAAAGAAAAACCAAGTAAATTGGATGAAATTTTCCTAATTTAAACGTATACGCACAGAATTTTGCTTTTTGAAATACACAAACTTCACAAAAACCATATATATACCAATATAGAAGATGTGTCAATATTTGGTTCAAATCGGTAAATGCGTTAAGGCGTGAATCGGCGACAAACGAACGCCTTTTTAAGGCTGAATTTGTTTATAAAGAGTGTTTTTTTTTAGAGGTTAATTTTTCGAATAGAGATAAAACGGAATTTTTGTAGTCAAATCTCAACTCAAATGTCATTTATTTTAAATTTGGTTTGCCATTTCATCATAAACAGGTGGACAAATAAACAACGCTTGCAAATTGTGCAAATTTATTTCGAAATTAATGGTTCAGTTTGCGAAGTTTACCCCAAGCTCCTTCCATTTTATGGTCGACATAATCGCCCATCAGAGCAATTAATTCGGTTAGCCATGGATTGTTTTCGCAATACGTTTACTCGATGTAATAATACGCATCCGCAGAGACTTCGATCAGTGCGCACCGAAGAAACAATGGCCGCTGTAGCGCAAAGTGTTGAAGAGGACCCAAATGAATCGATTCGCCACCGTGCACCTCCGTTGGAGCTTTGTCCATTAACTTTATGGAAGATTTTGAGCAAAGATCTTGGCTTACGACCTTACAAGATCCAGTGCAAGAATTAAAGCCGCGAGACCATGCAATGCGTCGTGATTTTGGTGTATGGGCCGAAAATGAGACTGATCTCGATGCTGATCGATTTTTGTTGAGTGATGAGGCTCATTTTTGGTTGGATGGCTACGTCAACAAGCAAAATTGCCGCAATGGGAGTGAAGTTAATCCACATGGGAAACTTGAGACGCTATTATATCCACAAAAACTGACTGTTTGGTGTGCTCGATGGGATGGTGGAGTCATTGGGCAATATTTCTACCGAAATGATGCTGGAGAGTCAGTTACCATTTATGAAGACCAGTATGAAGCCATGATAACCGAATATTTTGTTCCCGAATTGGATGGCATGAATTTGGATGAGATGTGGTTCCAACAAGATGGCGCTACATGCTACACAGCGCACGTCGCAATCGATTTATTGAAGGGAACATTCAATGAGCGCATAATTTCGCGGAATGGGCCTGTCAATTGGCCACCAAGGTCATGTGATTTGACACCATCGGATTATTTTCTTTTGGGATATGTCAATTCGCTCGTCTACGCTTACAAACCAGAAACGTAAGAGGATTTGGAGGCCAACATTCGTGGCGTTATTGCCGACATACGGCGCCAAATGCTCGAAAGAGTGGTTCAAAATTTGATCCTATACTTGGCTTTATTTGAACCAGCAGCGGCGGCCTAATTCCCGAAATCATATTAAAGCGAAATTGGACATTTAAACAATTTTTTGTGTTATTTCGATTCGGAGAAATGTTTTGTTTGGCTTTTTAGTTTATAGACAAACACAAACTTATTCATTACAATTCCCTGCTTGACCGGGCATCCATTAAATAGCATCTAACATAACGTTTATTGACATACTAGCTAACCGGGCATACCTTGTCTTGTCTTCGACTGAATAATGCAGCACCCGAGCAACTTTTTGATGTTATATTCGTACAAAATTCCTTAAATTTCTGTCATCATTTGAAAAATTGACTCAACATTTTTTATTTCAAATAATTTAAATGTATATCCTAATCCTTCTTAGC
This sequence comes from Rhingia rostrata, assembly GCA_949824845.1. Classification (NCBI taxonomy): domain Eukaryota; kingdom Metazoa; phylum Arthropoda; class Insecta; order Diptera; family Syrphidae; genus Rhingia; species Rhingia rostrata. The sequence continues at coordinate 63,751,669 of OX463757.1, forward strand.
AGTTGTCCTTAACAATCAGCAACGGTTATGAACAAATCAACCGAAATTTAATAATTTACCACCTTCCCATATTTAATGCATTTCATTCAATAATTTATATTTTTCGAATAATAATATAGAAAAAGTAGTCATGATAGTATAACTCAATCCATATGATAAACGAATTGTTGTGGTTTGAAATATTATTGATGACCAAATTTAATTGTGCCACCTATTATGACCGGATCGAACCATTCAATGACCGAATGTTGTGACATCCATAAAATCGCCCTTTTAGATGAACACTGCCCCAATCGACTGCAAAAGAAAACTCTTGAAAAATCTCATAAATACATTACGCACCTAGACACCTCGAATTTCGACATTTACCCAAACCAAGGCAATACAAAACAACCGAAAACATAACTTTCATCTTCGACTCATAATTCTGACACTGAACGATAAATAATCGCATCATTTAAAACTCAAGAACAAAACTAGAAAAAGTGCTGAATGACAACAATGTCACGCACACACTTGCAGGATTCGAAAACAAACATAAAGTATGTGGTTTAAGGCAGATTATACCCACCATCGGATGTTATGAGATGCAGTTCAAATAACATCAAGAATTATGTCTGCTCCTTTTTTGTGTGCAAGTTGTTGGTGGACTGTGTACAGGTGGATGACGATGGTAATGCTGATGTCCAGCAATCGGACCACGACCGGCTATGAAGTAATCGGGTGAGAAGGAGAGTGGAATTTACGACCCAAAACATCTCAAAGCAATAAATAAAACATACAAATGGGACACTGCCGGGCAATGTCAGTAGGTAATGGGTACCACGGGAGATGATTGTTACTGGACTGTATCACTGTGGATGGGGTATTGTGAGATGTGTGCTGCTCAAGAGAACTGTGCGACGAGAGTGTGTCGTCCTAAAGGAGATTCCTTTGAAATTGTTGTTGTATAGTGCTGATGCTGGGGGTACCCACACCGTAGTAAACTACTTGAATTGAGAATTTAAATCGATTTCATGTGGTGGTGGTTATTCCGTTCTTTGTTCAGACCATCCATTCATGGCGGAGATGAATGGACAACGACTGGGTGGGAATAGTGGATATGTTTGGAACTTGGTAGCCATCGTGGAGACTTTGTTGAAATTTAAAATGTGATTTTGTTATTTTTATTGTGAGTGTACATATAGTGGAGATGGTTGGGTGTTGTAGAACGAGGGCAGAGACTCTGATTGGCTTTAACTTGGCAATGCCCAATGGTTGTATCTCTGAATTCACATCAAATGTGCTTATTTTTCTCTCCAAGTGGTAACCATCGGCTACTGGTCTCACCCAACCAGATTTGACTTGCTAAAGGATAAGTTCGTGTATTGATAACAAGATGAGAAACAGCAACACTATACACAGCCAGGTCAGAATGGCACGGAATGAATACCCGGCCTGCCGTCCCAGGCAAACCTTGAAATTCCTAGACGACCTGTTGTTCGAATATGTCGAAGCAGCTCGTCTAGGAATTTCAAGGGTAAGTCAGGAAAGAACAGAGATAGTGATACGCCGAAAGGCCTGACGGCCCTGGAACTGGCCCCACAGTTTGGTTGTTTTGCTTTGGGTTAATTATCGACCCATGAAAAAAACCATTGTTACGATGCAATCAATAACCTCAGAAAGGACGGATTTTATTGTTGACGACCCTGCTAAACGAAAAAAGGGCAACGACGTTCGTATCTGCATCTCAAATTTGAGGACATTAAACAGGAGAGATGCAAGCGAACAATTAGCGGAAGCCCTAAGCTGCTACAAAACATTACTGCCATCCAGGAAATACGATGGGGCAAAAAGAGGATGCAAAACTGTGACATCTACTACGGACCGTAGTATTTGTTATAAGTGCCAGACTTAAGCAAGAAATCTTATGTTTCTAAGTCATTGTAACAATACGCATCAAAACTACCAACCCTCCGACCATAGTGAAGTAAAGATTGCAATATCTGAACTCAAACTTAATAAGGCTGCCGGAAATGACAGCCTTCCCGGTGAGCTTTACAAAGTATGCGGAGATGACTTGATAAGTAACATCCACCAACTCGTAAGCCCAATCTGGTCGGAAGAAAGTATGCCTGAAGAATGAAACATCAGCATAGCTTGACCGATCCACAAAAAAGGATACCCTCTAAGCTGCGCCAACTACAGAGTCATAAGTCTCCTCAATATCGCCCACAAGATCCTAGTTGCCGTAATATGTGAACGCCTGAAAACGTTTACCAACAACCTGATCGGCCTTATCAGTGTGGTTTTAGGCCAGAAAAGCCGAAAACTGATCAATTTCCACACTACGGCAGATTCTGGAAAAACCCCAAGAAATCCAAATCGATACCCACCACCTTTTCATCGAATTCAAAGCCGCATACGACAGCATTTATAGAGACGAACTATACAGAGACATGTCTTGTTTTGATATACCGCTTCTCCGTTGGTGTAGAATGACGATGGAGAATTCTCGCTGCTCCTTCAGGGTCGGAAACGACCTCACCGTCATATTCGATATAAAAAAGGATTTAGGCAAGGCGATGAGCTGTCATGTGACTTCTTCGATTTGATTCTTGGGACGATTGTGCAAAACTCCCGAGCCAATACCGGAGGCACAACTTTCGTTTGCGTTGGCGGGCCATGTAGATGAAGATTCAACCAATACGAGCTGTACAGCAACCGTGGTCAAAAAAAACTCCGTATTGGACGTTTAAGATGACTAGGACATGTAGAACGAATGGACACCAATACTCTGGCTTGCATAGACTTCGATTCGCAACCTGTCGTCGGACGCAGTAGAGGAAGACCTCGCCTTAATTGGAGCGCACAAATAGAAACCGACCTCAACCAACTTGGAGTGCGCAACTATAGTCAGTAAGCCAATTACTGCGCTAGTTGGTGAGGCATGTTGGTTGAGGCCCAGGTTCATTCCGGAGCCACTTAAGAAAATGAGTATGCATATCCTAGATTGAAGAGACTCGAAGTATCGGAAGTGCTTTATATAATAAAGTATGTTAGCTAAGTAATAAAAAACTTTTAACATTTTTTCCCATTATATATTTGTTGTAACACGATGAAAATATTTATGCCGTTGGGTAAATAAACCAAAGTTGTTCTTTAGTATTTTATTTTAATTTTATTTAAAACTAAAACTGCCAGCGAAGCTTTCCTTACGCTAAGCTCTGAATTCCAACAGTGAAGATAATATGCAAATATATATTTCAGGCACTTTATCGAAGTTGGTATGGCTGAAAACATTCTATACAGCAAGGGTTGGAAAAAAATGCAAAATAGTTTATCATGAAAGTGATCCTGTAAAATTAATCGAGTTTGAAAATGTACGAACGGATATTTTCTTTCCTATTCCGATAAACTCAAAACATGTCTATCACGATGATAGACATGTACTGAGTTTGTATGTTCTTACAAACAACTAAACAAATAACCTCGACAGGCTAATGCCAAGCCAACAAATAACTCACTGATATTAACCAACAAACTTTGAGTGCGAAAGCAGTTAGTAAAGGACCCGGGTAACATGACAGGCATGTTGATTGAGGCTCAGTTTCACCCCGAACTTTAATGGCATTAATATCGCCGCTGATTACTCCCCAATCCACCATCGTATCGCTCTCGTAGTGTTCAATATTTGCGCACCCAATTGCACGCATTTGGCACACGTAGCTCAATGCCCAAGTGTCACTGTCATTTCTTACGCAACCACACATAGTCTTGCAGGCTCCCGACAAATTAATCGAATTTGTTTGCAATAAAATGGGACAACGGTCGTTTAAAATATAGCAGGCACCAGTGCCACAATAGCCGCCAACTCGCGCATACATGTATAAAACATACGATTGTTGTTTCACTTACTAATCAGCTAAATGGACAGCATGAACATTAAAAATATAGCAAAACAACGCAGAACTGTAACAACAATAAGAAAAATGTGTCAGCAAATACAAAAGAGTTGAGTTACGAACTTGGGGCATTTGCAGCCCGACTCGTTGTGGCAGAAAATGCGTACGAATTGCATTGTTACTCGTTATCGAATATATAGATGCTTGGAAGTATAGATATATTATTTGCACTTTAATTACTCGCAAATGGAATACGTTTTTCATTGTCATTTGGATGGTGTCATACGAATCGATAGACATAAGTGCATGCAATCTGCCAGATTAGGTGACAAAATTGTATCGAAATGGTGTTAAGTAATTTACCATGTTAGTGGAGAAGAAAAATGCGCTTTGACATGTTTCAAGTCTACAAGTCGCATTTAAGTGAGTGCTTTGGATGCCTTTCTTTTCTGAGTAATGGACAAGTATGTTTGGTATAGTGCTGAACGCGTTTGAGTGCATACGCATTTATTAAAACGCTTGTGTATTCGCTCCTTTTGCGCTTATAATTGAAACAAATAAATAAATAAAATAAATTTTGTATGCAACGGATTGACTGAATTTTTTTAAAGTTTCACGTAGGTACTATTTATTAAATCATGGAGTAGAACATTTATAAAAAAAGAGGATATAAGATTTCACCACCGCACAGTGAGTAACCGCCCTTACAAAGTCAAAAATATAATGCTTGTTTTTTTTAATGAAACGCTGACATTATCATTTAAGTTTGTTTATTCTAACAAAAATAAACAAAAGCAAAAATAAACAAATTGCGACTTTCTCCATCAATTTGCATGAATCAGATACAAGCTAAAAGAAAGGCATTTTATTTTTTGCTGTTGCTCCGCATAAGTATCATTTTAAAGAAGATGTTCTGTCGTTCAGAGAGTAACAAGCTTGACTGTCAATCGAAGTAAAATTTATGTTGTTGTTAGCTCCAAGGCATTTATGTTTTCAGTAAAGTACTGTTCTTCATAAACAGATACAGACGTGTTTTTTTAAACTGAAACCTAGTTGGACGAGAGTAATGTGTTGAGGCGGGTGGAGGATTTTTCCAAACAATAATAACTTAATTTTTATATTTTTGACTGAATCATAAAAGCTTTACTTGTACTCGCTTAGTCAGTATTCCCATCAAATACCCATTTGACTTCTATCTATAGGCTTTTAGATGAGTTTTTCAATCTAGAAAGTTTTTCTGTAAGAGTTCCTGTCACCGTTTGGTTAAGCAAGACCTTTAATTCTAAATCGGCCCTTTTTTCAGTGTCTGTATCTTTTCGGCTTCTGAATAACAGTTTTCTTTTTCCTTCTTAACAATGCTTCAAGGCTATCTGGGCAGTACATATTTATATTTTGGAGTTGACTGTTTTTTTTGTTAACGACAATACTTCACTAGAAGTTACACCTATAGCTAGAAAGTTCTTCTTTCGAATCCGAATTGCATGACGTTGTACGCAAGGCTGTGGCAATTGATTTATTGAATCTGGATATTTTTGCCAAACGTCTACGATTAGCTTGCGCAGAACATTCTTGAATGATTTTGCTTCAGTCTCAGCTATATCAAGCCAAGTGTAATGATTTTTCATAGTTACATTTTTTCTTACTTTAATTTTTTTTCGAAATTGCGTCAACTTTCTGCAATCGGAATGAATTTCTTATAAAGGTGAACGAATTCGACATTCTCTACTCTTTGGTTAGGTCAACTGTTCCTGATGTCCTCCAGGATTTGATGAAATTACGTTGTTCATGTTGAACTATTTTCTCGACTTTCAAGCCATATACTAAATAAAAAACAATAAAACCATACAGGAAATTAGTTTATTTAATTTTTTTATTAAAACCGAAAATGTGAACAGTTTTTTAACATAAGTTATCACTACCAGAAGTTCACGAGTAAATAGCTGCACCGGAAAGGGAACTGAAAGAAAATGTACCATCCAACTTTTTTTTGGTTTTGGTTTGACGGGAGTTTGTAGAACGTTATAAATAAATTGAATTCTGAATAAGTGACATTTAATTTTTTTTTAATCTTGACCTACGGCGGTACCCACAGTGCACCGACAAGGCAAGAAGTCTTAAGATTTGACTGCATTGTCGAATACATTGTGATAATGCGAATCTGGAAAAAACCCTTAAAGACAAAAAATCGATTCATAGATTTTTCGGACAAACCATTTACCTGTTTTTCTAAATACGGCTCTAGTCCCGTTTGCAAATTACGAAAAATATCTCGGAATGGCACTTGATGCAAAATTAAAATGGAAGTCTCGTGTCAAAAATAATGCCAAGAAATCAAAAAAAAAATATAGAGAACTATACTGGTTGATTGGAAAATATTCACAGCTTAACCTTGATAACAAGCTGCGCATTGACGTTTCATTCGTCAATGCGCTGTAGTGCGAAGATATACTTAGGGATCTGGGTATTCCCGCGGTTAAAGATGAAACGAAATACTCGTGATAAAAATGCTGTTTAAAAAAAGTCGCATACTAGGTAGGTAGGTAGAAGTGGTGGTTCGGCATGTGTGCTTGTGTGCACTTATGTGCCTTTTTGTTACCACGACTTGTTGTGGATGTGATACAGGCGGTCTCTAGATCCAGCCTGTGAAGTTTAGGAAACTGATAAGATTGTGTACCCTTTTACCCGATATGTCGCTAATGTTGACGAAGAATGGTTGGTCTAACGCATGCAGTCTGGCTCATGGTAGTGCCGGACATTTGCAAATGAAATGGGAAAGGGTTTCTCTCTCATTTATGTTCCCGCAACTGCGGCATTGAGGGTTCTATGGGATCCCCAGTTTGGCAGCATGGTCTCCAATTGGCTAGTGCCTTGTGATTATCGCCGTAGCTCTTGCGATATCTGGTCGGGTTCTGTTTGGTAGATTCTTTGTTCTGTCTTTGTCGTTTGAGGGCCATATAGTCCTCGATATGACATAATTTGTTAACCTTCTCCACTTGGAGTCGGCCTTTTCATTAAGTATGAGTGTGTTTGTCCCTTAATCTCCTATCGGGATACGGACCCTTGAAGCAAGTGAACCGTTAAGAGTTGAGCCTTGCCTGGACTGCTCGTCTGCATGCTCATTTCCTTTAATGGGAGTCCTGGAACCTAGAGATGTGTGACCCCGAAGCGTTCGATAATGTGGGCAAGTTCGTTCCGGCATTCCTGTATCCTGTTACATATGGTAACCGAGTTTATGGCCTTTATGGCCGCTTGACTATCTAGGAGAATAGCAATATTTTGATTTTCGGTAGTGTCACGCCCCAGTACCGTACAAAACTCTCAGATAGCCACTAGTACCGCCTGGAATACGCTGGCAAAATCCGTTAGGCGATATGAAATTGATATTTTCGTCGATTCCGAGTAGACTCTGGACAGCACACCACAATTTATCTTAGATCCGTCGGTGTGGACGACCATGTCAAAATCTCATACGACTTCGTTTCTCTTCCACCGAGCTCTGGTAGAAAATCCTACGTGGAAGCCTCCCTTGAAGCTTAGTATAGGTGTTGTTTAGTCTGTTAGAATCGTGACCATGCCGTTTAGTAACGAGTCCATACGGCCTTGCATTCCAGAATCCTTACATCTTGAGTCTTACTGATCTGCATACACCGGTATCTTTATGTGTATGTGGTCTGGATGTCTACATCGCGCTGCAGGGTTTTCAGTACAAAGGAGGTTAGACTTATTGGTGACCTTCTCAGAAAAGAAGGGTTGGAGTGTTCTTAGACAGAATTTAGCTTAACCTAGAGAGTATTTGAAGATTTTAATGGAATGGCAATAATGCCTCCTTTTGGATGTTTTTATGGCTTTCTTATACACACTTAAACAGCCCGTATAACAATAAACATCTGTCTGGGAGTGATATTCATACTACCACAAGGGAAGTGTTTTTTTGCTTCGCTCAACAGTGGAAGAGACTTTCATCGCGTTCTCAAAAATCTGCACTTTTGCCTTCAGTCCTTCGATAACAAAGGCGTTCGTTTCCTTTATGGTTTTGAGTTTTGTCCGAAGGACTTGGCCAAACTTGTTTCAATCAACTCCCTTGGGATTTCTAAATGGTTTACTGGTCTCAATCTTGAGACACAGGTCATAGAGGATACATCTGTGGTCTGAAAGTGACTCCAGATTGGAAACTCTCCAATTATCAATCATAAAGCTATCGTTATTTGCTTTTAATGTAATGTCCAATATTTTTGTCCACCCTCTGTGTTTTTTCGTGCTCGGAAGGGCGAATGTTGGGGTCGTGCCCTTGATGCAGATCGATAGATTGGTAGTCAAAATCAAAAAGTGACTCTCATCTTTTATTCTTTGCTGAGCTTCCCCATACCGTATGCCTTATGTACGAGTCTCTCACCCATGGCTCCTGGATAATACCGATGTCCAAGTATTTCTCCCCTAGGAAAACCATCAGATTATAGGAGCCACACCTTGTGCCTCACGTTAATCTGAATTACTTTCAGCGTTTCCCTTTGATAGGGTTTTTTCCCCGATAATGAGGTCCTCCAACAGCTTGTCGGTGGCGGAATGCGGGGTGGGGAAAAGAGGGAAATATCTTTATCTTCGCATGCCTTTACGAAACCTACGTTTGAAATCTGCCTTCTCGAGGCTGTGAGCACGAGCTCATAGTGCCTAGGAAATGACTGTTAAGGAAAATTCATAATTCCGGAATAAGATTAACCAGAAACTCCTCATCATTTTTTTTTACTTTCAGCGTTTCCCTTTGAAAGGGTTTTTTCCCCGATAATGAGGTCCTCCAACAGCTTGTCGGTGGCGGAATGCGGGGTGGGGGAATGAGGAAATATCTTTATCTTCGCATGCCTTTACCAAACCTACGTTTGCAATCTGCCTTCTCGAGGCTGTGAGCACGAGCTCATAGTGCCTAGGAAATGACTGTTAAGGAAAATTCATAATTCCGGAATAAGATTAACCAGAAACTCCTCAGCATAACCTGATCATAAATTTTGTTGGTCAGTATGCGGCAATATGGTTCCATAGATGGGGCAACAAACCATATTGCTAGAGCAATATCAAAAAATATTCTTAGAAAATGTTTTCAGAATATGATTATTTCCATGAGACGATTTGAGTTGGAAACCAAGGCTAGCTGATTTGACTCTTTCTTATCATGAAAATTATCAGTGTTGAATATTACCCAACAGATATATAGATTGCTTATGAAGGATTATCCACATAAACTATCAAGGTGGAATAGACTAAAAAGTTCAAACCGCAAACTGCTTTGTATGCGCTGCCAATGGTTGGCGCATGGCGCATTAAACTTCAAAATGCAGATTCGATAACTTATAAGTGCAATTAGAAGCGCAATAAAAATGAAGTTGTTATAGATAGGCGTATATTAGTTAATATGAATAAGCCCACGTGTGTCTTTGTGAGAATACAAATATTGACTTTCGTAAGGAAAGAAAAGAGTATGCTAGCTCGTAAACAAGCTGCCAACTATCGGACGACAAACTCTCTGTACTTCGTCAGATTTGTAAAGGGGCAGTTACTCACTTTCTTTTCCTAATCAGCTTATGTAGTCGAAATTTTGTTAGCTTTTTTTTCTTAAAACCACATCTTCTCTATTATTCACCTTCCTGGCATATAGGTCCAAACATTTAACCAAAAATGTTTAATTTGATTTATGCTACACTTTTCTACTTTCCTCGATGAATTAAATTGGATTAGTATGGTAAGCATCCGGTAGAGCCCACATTTCGATATTTGTGCTAAGAGTTTTGTTCCCAATTGTTTAGCTAAACCGAAGATGTCGTCGATCCCCTAATTATAGTCTTCTTCGTGCGATAGATGTTTGACTAAGGTAGATGAACTCCTGGGATACAGCAACTACCATGTAGTAAGAAGAGACCGACCCCACTCCTCCCAAGGCGGTGGGGTCGCTGTCTTATTACGCAAAGGCTTACGCCATAACATCATATAAAGCATATAAAGCATCCAGGTGCTGGAAGCATGCATCGTATGCATTCCTCTCCATAGTCGGAGGAGAATGTATGTGGTGTTGCTTTATGCACCTGAAGCAACTCAACAAACTCAATTTATAGCAGAGTCGACTACTTCAAAATTGGCGGGAGCAAAATATGATTGAGTACAAACTTAGTTTGTACGCGACGGATATCCCATCTTTCCCGAGAGGAAACTCTTTTCTGGACTTAGCGCTTATGGACAATAGACTAGAACTGACAAATAACGAACACGCGCGGAACTGTGTACGAGCATTCGATTACGATAGTGACCACCTCGGACTCGAGGCCGTATTCAGGATCCCAAACGAGCAAACTCAACTGGAGGAGTTCGACCAAGTCCGCTCTTTCGACTACAGAAGGACGAACTGGCCGCGCTTCGCCAGAGTTGTAAATCGAGAATTACGTTTGAGCGAAATCAACCCACCGCTAACAGAAACCTTACAAACGATGAAATTGACCAAAATTTAGTAAAAATGAATGAGGTCATCACAAGGTCAATGGAACGAGCTATCCCTAAGGCAACTAGTTCTGACTACCAGACGGAGAAGTATCGAACGCCAACAATCGATGCACTCCACAAACACAAAAGCATACTGGTCTCGAGGCTTAAACGGCTGCGTAGACAATTTACTGACAGACAAGACCCGGAGATTCGGACGTTAAAGTCATTGATCAAAAACCTTAAACAGTTAATCTCGGAAAATTACAAAAAATCTGTAAGTTTGTACTGGGGCAAGAAAATTCAGGCTATAAAAGCCAGTAGCCCGAATATGTTCCCGCAAATAAATAAAATATTCAGGCCAAAGGATAATAACGACATTCCAACGACACTCACGGCTGTTGGTATAAGTCCGGAAAGTGTTGTCTCTAACGACGGTTTTTTCACGATAGAAGATCCTCTAGAGAAGGCGAATTCGATAGGCGCTATCTTCGAGACCGTGTATACGGTGAACAGTCCTGTTCGCCCAAATCGCGATATTGAGGAGAGAGCCTTTCTGAATCACTTTTATCTACGTACCGAACTCCAAGCTTGGCGATCTGAGAATAACGGTTTTACCGTATTCAATGACGAAAACCCTTCAAATGGCATAGTCGCCAATAGCATGATGCTGTTCGTTCAAAAAGATGAACTCCTGGACATCTTCGTAACACTGAAAAATAAAAAGTCGGCGGGAGAGGACGGTGTCCCAAACGTCGTATTGAGACACCTGCCAGTGGAAGCAGTAGATATTTTCACCACGCTGTTTAACAATGCACTGAATAATGCACATTATCCGGTGCACTGGAAAACGGCGGTGGTACATCCTATCCCCAAAAAGGGCAAGGACAAAACAAACCCGGCTAATCTTCGGTCAATAAGCCTTCTGCCGAATGTAAGCAAGGTATTTGAGAAAATAGTCAATAGGGCTCTGCTTAAGTGGGTCGAGGAAAACAAAATTATTCCGGAAAATCAGTTTGGTTTTCGAGCGAGGCATGACACCATTCATGCCGCATCGAAACTAGTGTCCGACATTCAATGGAATAAGTCCAAAAAACAGTGCACAGGGGCCTGTCTGGTTGACTTTGAGAAGGTCTTCGACACCGTATGGTTAGAGGGGCTTTTCTACAAGCTGACCAGACTGGGCATGCGTAAACCCATGCTATATATGATTTATGAAATGCTTATGGGAAAGAAGTTCGTTGTCAAATGTGGCAACGTAAGTTCGAGTAAAGTCTTTGAAATTAAAAACGGTTTACAACTGGGGGCGGTGAACTCTCTGATATCTTGTAGGTTCTCTCAGTCATGTTATAGCGTACGCAGATGATCTAGTGGCGTACAGATCAGGTCCGAAAATCGAGGTCATCAACACACTTTTGCATAGCAGTCAACTTGATTCAAGGTTGAAAGTCATTTGCTACATGGCCCTCATAAGGCCGATCATCGCTTACGGTTGTCCCGTGTGGTTCAATGTATCACCATCCTACATGGAAAGGATACGGCTGTTTGAGAGGCGTTGTCTCCGATCCTGCTTAGGATTGTACCGAACGCCGGACTCCGAGTACATAAAATATTATCGCAACGAGGTTCTATACAATGGGGCTCAGTTGAATAGAATTGACAATTTCCTAATTAAGGTGACTCGAAGGCACGCTTCAAGGGCGATGAGTAGCGACAACAGCCCGATATTCAGGGCTTATTACCCCAATGAAATGTACATGGAGAGTGCGCTCATGTCCGGCTTTATTCACCACAGGCATACATTTATATCGATTCGTTAGGGTTAATACAAGACAGGAACGGTATCCCGGTTTTATACCATCGCTACCGTGACGCGCGTGACAAGCGGCTAGTCCGCGATGGGTACGTCGACAATGCTCCGGAGCTCCTCCGCTTTAGCACGGCGGTATCGGATCGCGATAGGACCGACGCTGAAAAGCAGCGCACCGAGTTTTGGTGGCTAAACGAGGAAAGTATTTCTGCAGTTCCTCAGGTCTTTGCGGACTTTTAGTCCACTCCTTAGTACTTAAGTAAATTAAATTTAGGTACAATGTCTGGGGCTGGGCTTATGCACCATATTTTATTTAATATGGTTGCATAAATGCTTGCTGGACCCAATGACGCAATCGGAATGGCAAACCCTCGGGGCATATGCAACGAGTGCTTGCCACCCCGGTTATAATTAAGTAAGGTTTAAGTAGTTAAGTAGTCGTAAGTAGTGTTAGTTAGGTTTAACTAGTCTTAAGTAGTTTAAGTTAATTTAAGTCTAGATTAAGTTTTTATATAAAACAAAAAAATTGTTACTGTTTAAAGTTTTAATTTTTTCTTTGAAAAATCAATTAAATGTCTTAATATTAATAATAAGAAACAAATGACAAATTTAAGCTGAAAAGCAAAAGAAAAATGTTAGTTATAAGCTTACAGCGCCCGCTATGGGCCGATAAGTTAGATTAAGTAGATATGTCATTGATAAGTTAGATTTAAGCATTTTTGTCTAGTATTAAGTTAATATTTTAAGTAAATAAAAAATGAATTAAAAAGTAAAAATAAAGGTAGATGAACTCCTTAACTAGCTCAAAGTTATTGCTAACAAGAGTTAAAGACCCGCGCGTTTCACCTGTTCTTCGTGCTGGCAATGTATATTGCCTTGACTGGTAATTAAACCAATTTCTTATAATAGTAATACAAACTATTGTTCAAAATTCGGATTGGCTAAATTATCTTAGTTTCTACTTAACATCTGTATACTTGATAGCAACCTACATCCTAACATATGGTATATCATCGTAAAGATAATAATACTAGGCTTTATCTGCCTTATTACTTGTGATGACCTGAATTTGAAGGATAACATTGTTTATGCTATTAATATGATAAGTGTTGACTAACTACTGTTCAGTGGTATATTCTCTATCCAGTACCACATCCAAATTTGTTTAATTTTTGCTTTGAAGACCTTGAGAATTAATCAACAGCCATAAGCATAAAAACACATCCATATTTTTTTTCTACTTAATCTCTTCTTTTAGTGTTCTGTGTCTATCTGCACATCTGGTTGATTAGTTAAGAGTGTATATTTAATCTACTTCCACATTGTGAGCCATCATGCAAACTCTAACAATCTACGAATCTGCGCCCACTCGAAGCTCTTGTCGCCTTGTATTTCATTTAACTGACACTCACTAGATACAAATTGGTGCGGTGCTCTATTCGCAGCTCACTGCCAAGCAGACAATCAAAACACCCACTGCTACCAGACTGTATTTCTTTGGACATTTGTTCACTCCTCAAGGAGCAAATATTCACTCCAATTGCGACTGAAACATGTCACCTATCCTTGGACATTGCCATCAATTAGCCTGTCGTCTGTATAGACAACAACTGCCGACCCCGGCAAAAGTTGTTGGCCTCCAAAAAAAAAAGAAACTAAAAACAAGCTCGGTGACAATCGACGGTGCGCATGCTTTCTGTCACCGTTGATGGAGGAGCGAAACTCATGAAACTGATGTAATGAAGATTGATCGATGGGGGTAGATGAATCCTAGAATTTAATTTCTAAGAATCTCTCTCTGGCGAAGAATCCTTGGCATTTTTATTGCGAATTGAGACGGAAATAGATTGATAGATTGGTGGCCATTGTGTCTGTCGAGATGAATTAGGCCTCCAAGCGGGTTTGATGTTAAAAAATGCGCGCGATACCAATTCTGACAACAACGCTGGTATAATCTAGCACATGTCCCACAAGAAGACTCATCTAATTAATGCATGGCACACAGATATGACAGAAAAACACCAAACATCACAATATGTATTCACGGGCCCATAAAATATGCAAAGCAAAGACCCCCAACAGCCACTGTCGTTTAATGTAGAAGCACGCTTGTGGACAATCGTCAGACAACGGTGCAGCGGCGTCCAACTCTTCCTGACCACCCGATGTATATACTTCCCATTCGCAGTGCAGTAGCAGAACCGCGAGTACGCAAGAAGCTTCCTCCTTGGGTGATGCGATTTTAATTTCATAATTCAAGACCGTGTTAATATGTAGCTGCCCTGGGCCTGTCATGGTAGTCGTGGTGGTGTGTTGGCGCTCTATATTCAAAGCACGTCCCCTGGGCCGTAATTAATAATCGTTTGGAGGAAATTTGCAAAGTTGTACTGGTGGTGGAGATTTGCATAAATCATCGCTTGGATGCACTCTTCGCTTGTTATCCGGTCAAAGAATAAGTGATCCAGTTTTTGGTGCTCGTAATACAGAGGATACGGTCGCTTTGCCCGTGGTGATGATATGTTAAAGCCAACAGCCTCGTTGCCTAAGAGATTGAGTAATCAGGAATCGATTGATGGGCTAAGTGATGTACTAAGTGGTGGGCAGTTCGCGCTAACAGGTATTTTGCGCTACTGGGAAACTTGTTTATATTGGCGTTGAAATGTTAAATGGCTAAAAGTGGTATGCATATGTTGACTCTGTAGAATTTTTCTTAGGGTTAACAAAGCATTTCGAGGATTTTTGATACAGCTTTATTCTTCCAGCAACTTAAGCTTGTAAATATTAAATTTGTAAGCATTTGTTGTCAGTGGACGTTTTGCCTCAATAGGAATTTCAGTTTTGACATGGACTCTTTTGTTTTTACATTTTTGTGTTATCTTTGCAAAGTTAGTAAAACATAGTTTTTTTTTAAATTAATTTTTTATTGACTTAAAATACTAACCTAAAGCTAGACAAAAATGATTAAATCTAACTTATAAATAACATGTTTTCTTAAAATAACTTATCGGCCCTTAGCGGGCGCTCTAAGCTTATATCTTAACTGTGCCTTTAGGCTTAAATTTGTCATTTTTTATTTTATTATGTAGTAGATATTTTATTTTATTTTTAAAAGAAAAATTCAAAAAACTTTGAGAAGTATCATTTTGTTTTTATATAAAAATCTTACTCTAGATTAAAACTAACTTAAGACTACTTAAAACTACTTAATACTACTTAAGACTACTTAACTACTTAACTACTTACACCTAACTTAATTATAATCGGGGTGGCGAGCACTCGTTGCATATGCCCCGAGTGGTCGCCATCCTGATCGAGTCCTTCGGTCACCAGGCAGCATGCAATCAGCTATATTGTACGCCAATAAGGTGTACCCCCCAGCCCCAGACCTTTTTCCTAACTTTAATTTTCTTAAAAATGAAGGAGTGGACTAAAAGTCCGCAAAGCCTGACGAAGTGCAGAATCACCCTCCTCATGTAGCCACCAAAATTCCGTTCGCTGCTTTTCAGCATCGGTCCTATCGCTATCCGATACCGAAGAAGTGCTGAAGCGGAGGAGCTCCGGAGCATTGCCGACATACCCGTCGCGGATTAGCCGCTTGTCACGCGCGTCACGGTAGCGGTGCTACAAAACAGGGATACCGTTCCTGTCCTATACCAACCATAACGAATCGATATAAATAAATGCCTCTGGTGGAATAAAGCCAGACACAAGTGTACTCTCCATGTATGTTTCATTAGGGTAATAAGCCCCGAAGATCAGGTTGTTGTCGCTAGCCATCGCCCTTGCAGCGTGCCTTCGATTCACCTTAATAAGGAAATTGTCGATTCTGTTCAGCTGGGCCCCATTGTAAAGGACCTCGTTGCGATAATATTTTATGTACTCGGAGTCCGGCGTTCGGTACAATCCTAAGCAGGATCGTAGACAACGCCCTTCAAACAGCCGTATCCTTTCCATGTAGGCAGGTGAAACATTGAACCACACAGGACAACCGTAGGCGATGATCGGCCTTATGAGGGCCATGTAGCAAATGACTTTCTCCAGACAAGCATCCACATTTTTATTAAAATACAGAAACTTGTCAAGCCAGATGCCAAGGTATTTGACTTCACTTCTCACCGCCAACCGCCGTCCATGCTGTCCAATGATACACAATTTTTTCCAGTTTTTTTCTGGTATCGTAAAAATCAAGTCCTCAATTTCCAATCCTCGAAATATCCCTTAATGTAATCGAAGTCACGCTCCAAAAGTATGTTGATGACTCCGATTTTCGGACCTGATCTGTACGCCACCAGATCATCTGCGTACGCTATAAGCATTTCATAAATCATATATAGCAAGGGTTTACGCATGCCCAGTCTGGTCAGCATGTAGAAAAGCCCCTCTAACCATACGGTGTCGAAGGCCTTCTCAAAGTCAACCAGACAGGCCCCTGTGCATTGTCCTTTGGATTTATTAAATTGGATGTCGGAGACTAGTTTCGACGCGGCATGCATAGTGTCATGCCTCGCTCGAAAACCAAACTGATTTTCCGGAATAATTTTATTTTCCTCGACCCACTTAAGCAGAGCTCTATTGACTATTTTCTCAAATACCTTGCTTACATTCGGCAGAAGGCTTATTAACCGAAGATTTGCAGGGTTTGTTCTGTCCTTGTCTTTTTTGGGGATAGGATGTAACACCGCCGTTTTCCAGTGCACCGGATAATGTGCATTATTCAGTGCATTGTTAAACAGGGTGGTGAAAATATCGACCGCTTCCATCGGAAGGTGCCTCCATACGACGTTTGGGACACCGTCCTCTCCCGCCGACTTTTTATTTTTCAGTGATACGAAGATGTCCAGGAGTTCATCTTTTTGCACGAACAGCATCAGGCTATTGGCGACTATGCCATTTGAAGGATTTTCGTCATTGAATACGGTAAAACCGTGATTCTCAGATCGCCAAGCTTGAAGTTCGGTACCTAGATAAAAGTGATTTAGAAAGGATCTCTCCTCAATATCGCGATTTGGGCGAACAGGATTGTTCACCGTATAAAAGGTCTCGAAGACAGCGCCTATCGTATTCGCCTTCTCTTGAGGATCTTCTATCGTGAAAAAACCGTCGTTAGAGACAACACTTTCCGGACTTATACCAACAGCCGTGAGTGTCGTTGGAATGTCGTTATTATCCTTTCGCCTGAATATTTTATTTATTTGCGGGAACATATTCGGGCTACTGATTTTTATTGCCTGAATTTTCTTGCCCCAGTACAAATTTACAGATTGTCTGTAATTCTCCGATATTAACTGTTTAAGGTTTTTGATCAACGACTTCAATTTCCGAACCTCCGGGTCTTGTCTGTCAGTAAATTGTCTACGCAGCCGTTTAAGCCTGGAGACCAGTATGCTTTTGTGTTTGTGGAGTGCATCAATTGTTGGCGTTCGATACTTCTCCGTCTGATCGTCAGAACAAGCTACCTTACGGATAGCTCGATCCATTGACCTTGTGATGACCTCATTCATTTTTAATAAATTTTGGTCGATTTCGTCGTTAGTAAGGTTTCGGTTTGTCGGGTTCGGGTTGATTTCGCTCAAACGTAATTCTCGCTTTACAACTCTGGCGAAGCGCGGCCAGTTCGTCCTTCGATAGTCGAAAGAAAGTACTTGGTCGAACTCCTCCAGTTGAGTTTGCTCGTTTGGGATCCTGAATACGGCATCGAGTCCGAGGTGGTCACTGTCGTAATGGAATGCTCGTACACAGTTCCGCGCGTGTTCGTTGTTTGTCAGTTCTAATCTATTGTCCATAAGTTAGTAAAACATAGTATTATTTTTCAAATCCTTCAGAACAACGTTAACATTTTAATCCAACTTTCTTACCCATGCCATGTAGAGATAAATACGCAACATAACTCCGATAAGCCCGATCCATAGCAGAGTCCCTCCATTTGCGAATTCAAATATGGATTAGTGCGGTTTCTACATTAGGGCAACAATCTATCTTCAACGAACAATACCAAGTATTTTGTCCAGGTCTATGTCATTATATGGTTCACTTTTTTTAACTTGAATGAGTATGAAACTCCATCTCCATAGCAGGATACTTTCCATTGAAAGATTCTGCGTATTACGCAATTTAGGCGCGGTTAATACGAACTAAAACAAAATTTCATGTCCGATTTCCATTTCAACTTTGCGTCGAGCATCACTCTTAGGCATTCGCCTTCGTTTGCAAAAGGTATTCGGACCAATTTTAGGAAAATCGACAAATCTATAGCTTTCTTGTAGGTGAAATTCACGTGAACAAATTTAGTTTCGTTTTTGGCGATCAGCGCGCCGGTGTTCATTCATTCATTAGTGCGTTAGCAGTTTTGCAGTCGTTTTGCAGGATAGCGGTGTCATCGGTAAACATAGCATGATTTGTGTCATCTTCTTTCGGAATATAACGAGTATAGATCAGGTTGAGAGGCGATCCAATAACACTTCCTTGCGGTATGCCGGCTGAGATTTCCTTAAGCTCCGAGTTTTCGTTTACATATATAACACGAAAAAATCTTTTGTCGAGATATGTTTCTAGGATATCATATAATCATATAGGGCTCCTGGAAGAACTTGTCGTAATTTGCATTTTATGCTATATGAGCTTGCGAGATGTACGTGAATTCGTTTGAGCACATCATTTTTTTTAATGATTTCTGGATTACGTCAGTAAGGTTCCAGTTATAGCTACCATTAAACAACTTGATTGGAACAAAACACATGATGGAATTTTAACCCCATTTTAACTGCCTCCAGTTGCGCACTCCAAGTTGGTTGAGGTTGATTTCTACTTGCGCGCCACTTAAGGCGAAGTATTCCTCTACTGCGTCCGACGTCTGTCTGGGAATCGAAGACTCTGCGAGCCGGAGTATTGGTGTCCATTCGTTCTAGCCATCTTTAATGTCCAATGCAGAGTTTTTTGACCAGGGTCATGGCGCTGTATAGCTCGCATAGTTCTTGGTTCAACCTCCGTCTCCATAGCCCGTCAACGCAAACGGGACCGAAGATTTTTCGAAGGATTTTCCTCTCACCATGGATTTCTTCTTTCGCTTTTGAGACGGTTCATGCTTCAGCGCCGTAGAGCCCGGAATGATCAGGGTCTTAGATATGATCCCCTTATTAGTTCGAGTGAAGGCTTTACAAAGTCCTGTACTACATCAAAGTTGTATCTGTCAATGGTGATGTTCTGTCCTATTCGATGTTGTGTGTTCTTTCGTGTTGACAGCATATATTTCGTTTTGCCCTCATTTACTGCTAAACCCATTTTTGACGCTTCCTTCTCTATACTAGCAAACGTGGCTATGACATCACGTTGAATCCTACCAAAGATGTCAATATCGTCGGCGTATGATAGCAGTTGTACCGATTTTTGGAAAATTGTGCCTCTGGTGTTGGCTTGTGAGTTTTGCACAAACCCCTCAAGAATCACATAACAGCGCATATTGCCTAAATCGTTTTTGGTATCGAACGTGTCGGTGAGGTTGTTTCCGACCCTGATGGAGCAGCGAGAATTCTATATCGTCATCCTACATAAACGGACGATTTTGGGCGGTATACCAAAACTAGACATGACTCTGTATAGTTCGTCTCTATAAATGCATGAATAGGTGGTGTGCATTGATTTGGACTTCTTGGGTTTTTTTTCCAGGATCTGCAAATTTGATCGTCTTCGGACTTTCCTGGCCTTAAAATACACGGATAAGGGCCGATCAGGTTGTTGGTAAACGTTTTCAGGCGTTCACATGTTACGGTAGAAAGGATCTTGTAGGCGATGTGGAGGAGACTTATGCCTCTGTAGTTGGCGCAGTTTAGAGGATCTCCTTCTTAGTCTTTCAGGCAAACTCTGCTGAGGTTCCATTCTTCAGGCATACTTTCTTCCGACCAGATTTGGCTTATGAGCTGTTTGATGTTACTTACCAAATCATCTTCACCGGCTTTATAAAGCTTAGCAGTTGGCAGTTTTCGCTGTCGTTGCCAATATTGAATGATTCAATATTTTCAGCAGAATATTTTTCGTCATCGCCGTTTAACAGTCTGTTGAAGTGGTTCTTCCATATCCTCAGCATCGACTGTATCTCAACTACGATATTTCCTTGTTCATCTCGACAGGATTTTGTTCGAGCCTTGTATCCTTGGCTTTGACGTTTTACACTTTGGTAAAACTTGTGAACATCGTTCCGGGAGTGGCACCTCTCTATATCCTATATCGCGCGCTTTTCTTGCTCTTTTTTCTTCTTTCTAAAAAGCCGGTGTTCTTCCCTTCTTCTCTGCCTATAGAGCTCAATGGCAGCTTTCGTCTTCACCTATAGCTTAGCCTTGTAGGCCTCGTTCTTGGCTGCTAGCATCTGTCAGCATTCCTCATCAAACCAGGGGTTTATTGGTGGTGAGCGCGAGTAACCTAGCACATCAGTTGCGGCTGATCTAATGGCTTGTTGGCATCGTTGCCATAGTTCTTCGACATTCGATGTTGGTGGTATGGTGTTAATCGAGAGATTTAGTGATACGCATTGCGCGAAGGACATGGCGGTCTCTTGGGATTGCAGTCTTTCGACATTAAATTTTTTTTACAGTATTTCTGGATTGTTGTGGCGTAGTGGATATTCGCATTCTAACCTTGGCTGCAACATGGTCGTGGTCCGAGTCGATGTTAGTTCCTCGGAATGTTCGGACATCCAAAATACTGGATGCGTGGCGCTTGTCTATCGCTATGCGATCAATTTGATTGACCGTTCGCTGATCTGGAGACCGCCATGTCCCCTTATGGATATCGAGGTGAGGAAACCGTGTGCTGACTATAGTGGCATTTCGTTCCGTAGCGAAGTCAATTAGCCTAAGTCCGTTACCAGACATCTTGTCGTGTAGGCTATGGTTTCCGACAATACTGCTAAAGATGTCTCCTCTTACTACCTTTGCGTTAAAATCTCCTAGCTCGATTTTAACATCGTACTTCGGTAGTTAGCAGTTAGCTAAATCATCTTTTTCCTCCGTTGGGGCGTGAGCGCATATAAGGCTAATGTTGGCGAATTTAACCTTGATGCGGATCGTTACAATGCGTTCGCTAATGTCTTGGAAACATAAGACTTCTTGCCTAAGTCTGGCACTTATAACAAATCCGCATCCAAATAGTCGCTGTTTCTGCTCACTATAACACGGTCCATGGTAGATGTCACAGTTTTTCATCCTCTTTTTGCCCGGCCCATCCCATCGTATTTCCTGGATGGCAGTAACGTCTGCTTTGTAGCAATTTAGGGCTTCCGCTAGTTGTTCGTTTGCAGCTCTCCTGTTTAATGTTCTCACATTCCAGGTGCAGATACGAATGTCGTTGTCCTTTTTTCGTTTAGCCGTGTCGTCAACAATAAAATCAGTCCTTTCCGAGGCTGTTGGTTGCTTCGTAACCGTTAGATTTTTCCATGATTGGGTAGTTAACTCAGAGCTGGGGGTTTTGCTGGGGGACAAGTTCCAATTTATTACGGATACTAACGGGGCCATCAGTTTCCACTACGTGATTGACGTTGCAGTTGGCCTTTCGGATCATCCGCCACCATCTCTGTTCAAGGGGTCTGAATAACCCTTGAAATTCCTAGACAACCTGTTGTCCGAATATGTCGAAGCAGCTTGTCTAGGGTCGCCTGGGACAGCAGGCGGGGTATTCATTCCGTGCCATTCTGACCTGGCTGTTTATGGTGTTGCTGTTCTTCGTTGTGCTATCAATACTCGCGCTTATAATTTAGCAAGTCAAATCCGGTTGGATGAGACCAGCACCCGATGGTTACCACTTGGATATTAAAAATAAACACTTAATGTGTAGTGAGAGTTACAACCATTGGGCATTGCCAAGTTAAAGCCAATCAAAGTCTACCCTCGTTCTACAACACCCAACCGTCAAACATTACTTTCCAAAAAAAAAACTTGATATTGAAAAAAAAAGGAATTTTCTGCGAAAACGTTTGCCATTGATTGAACTTATATAAGAGCCACAAGAAGAAAATTGTTATATGAGGGTTTTCTATTGTAGCTATAACTGCTATTGGTAAATCGTCGAATACTTGCTGGTGGTCAGGAATCGCACGATTCCTACATTTTTTAATAGAAATCTTAAATAATTTTGCAACATAAATATGCTTTATGTTGCGGTTCATGACTATTTTGCAATTTTTTACGCACTTTTTTTTTTGTCAATTTTTTTTATTTCCGGAGGATATTTATCCAGCACTTTCCTTTGCTTGGGCTTTGATTCCAGGAGGCGAGCTGTATGATCTTGACGGAGCGGTCAACTTCAGCCTCAAGTTTATAGGGTGTCGTTAGTAGAACACCCAGTTCATTTTTTTTTTAATTTTAAAGCCTCTGTCTATAAGGTTGTTAATTTCTTCTTCTGACTTTCTGACTTAATTTCGAAAGGATACCACTGGACTTTATCGGTGTTTAGCTTTTGCAGCACTGCTCGGTAGTCTTCGTTGTCATCGACATTGAATTTTCACAAGTTATACCTTAAATTGGTAAATGTCGATGGTATTGTTTCTTTGAGGAAGCTATGCAACTTACTAAATCCGTTATACCGGCTAAGTTCATTGGAGGTGAGCGAAAATGCGCTCGAGGTCGAGATTGTCTTTCTTGTCTTTCTTGTGGTTCTTTTTGGTTTTCTTTGTTCAGATACTCGACTTCGAGCTCTTCGTTTCTTGCTTGGTCTTTTCTTAGGGACCCGGTATGTTTGGCGTGAAAGGTGTTCTTCTTCGGTGTGGTGTTCCTGGCTAAGCGTGTTGTTGTACATTATTTTTGCAATTGTGTATTTCTCAGAAAATTTATTTATTTTCTTAGCAGATCTATCTCTTTTTTCAGATATCGATCGAGAAGATAAACTGAACAGCGGCCAAACATCACAGCAGCAGATTTACATTCGAACTTATTTCCCATCTTTTCTAAGGATTTAAAAAAGTAATATACGGGATGTAGGCTTACGCATTTATGCCCTCTTCAAAGTCGAAGAGGCACTCGTGTATTATTTTTTTTGTCGATTTATTTTGTTTTATTTATTTTATACGATGGTTACTTCTGTGACTGGAGGTAACCATAGCTGATGTGTAGCCAGAGTTATAGAACTGAACTGTTAGTTAGTTATTGCCCAGACTTAGTGGATATGTAGTCTTCTAAACGGTCATTTGTATATATAATTTTTAATACAGCGTTGCAATTCATTCTGGGCTATTTTATATCCATTTAAATTCGTTTCGAGGAGAGTCTGAAAAGGTTAAGGTATGTCTCACATAAATAAGCCTCTTAACAATTGTTTGGCGTATGCCACAGGCTATTTAAACATTTTTTTTTTTTGCCTGATCGCACCAATCAAAGCATAAATGAACACACAAATTGTGAACTACTCCGGTATGCCTTTAAGTTTTATCCTGTCAATCAAATAACAACATCAAACCAGTTAGTATTTTGTAAACGGAGGCGCAGAACATTATATATACTATCTCGTTGCCATCCGTAAGGCAAATCTGATTTTGCAAGCTTTCTTATATCAACCTACACAAATGTGGTGCTTCTAAGCAGTAACGATTATGATCAGTAATCGCCATTAAATAAATCTTGAAGTTTTTTTTTTTAATTTGAATGTCATAATGCTTACAAGTCTGTTTTGGACCATTACATTGGAACAGTGCAACACTGTTGCCTGCACAAACGAACAACAATTTTACGTTCCCTTAACAATTTCATCAAATCGCCTGTATCTTCTTGCAGTGCTATTTGGAAAACTTTTTGGAAAATAAGACTTTTACGACATTGCTGTATTTTATACCTCACCATAAAAAACACACACTCACAAGGATCAACTATCTTTGAGAAAAACATTTGCTGTGGGTCTTTCTTTAATCTTACATTGAGCGACATTTGATCTCACAGGCGAGATAAGACATTTAAGCCGCAGAACCCTTAGATACTACCACATTTTAGTGCACTCGTAATGAGTGAGTGTTGCAAGTAAAAGACTGAAAAAGCTTCTTAATGGGAGCCTCTCATCCGAAACTAGCCTCCAACTTTTTATCAGGTCAATGAATTCTGAAATCGATTTTTTTTTTGTCGTGTATCTTTCAAACCCATCAACCGAAAATTCCAAGGGACATAGGCCGATTAGTACCGCAAGTGCAAGGTGAAAAGATAAAATAAAGTAATTTATTTTAGCGCCTATACTGGTCAGACAATAAAACCAACACCAAACCGTAATAAAAACGCAAATAGATGCTCTGGCAGGCATAAAACACGTTGTAACCTATACCGTTGAAAAGAGCACCACTAGCTCCGCCTTCACAACTCGTAGTGAGGGTGGACGATGGGACTGAAACGATGAAATACCTTTGTAGTAGTTCATGCTCAAGGCCTACTTATAGCGTCCGCTATTAAATGAGTTTAACGATTATCGCGAAGAGCTCAGGATCCCACAACTACGCATGTCATGCAAATGTAGTATACCAAACGACGACCTAAGGGAATCGGTGTAGTAAAATCCCAATTGCTTGAACCGGAATATGTGTGTAAGTGGAATTTAAAGCCGGTTGACTGTAATCCAATTTTAATTGTCAAATAAACACATTTAAGGAGTCCTAATGGCACGCAGACGCGCTGCGGTAGGTGAGCACTCTTTGTTGTTGGGTAGATAATGGATTTATAGACCTGTGATTGGAAGGAATATTAGCATCTAAGATATCTTTGCCAGACATATGCAGAGAAGGGATATTTATACGTTAACTATTTAGTTTATAACGGGTTATGGAAATTCAAGCTCAAATGCACACAGGTCCTAGCGAGGGAAGAATCAAAAAGAAAGTTATGATCAGTCTACAGTCTCTGTGGCCTAAGGACACTAAGTGGTTTACGAACGATGCCAGAAGAAGCTACTTTCGTCGTAGAATGAGCACCACTACCAACCTAAGAGATGAGGATCAACATAAGAAGAAACTCTTGGCAATCGACCCAATAGAAATCAAGGGGTAAATGACCGAGCAAAATAAGGGCGAATTAGAAAACTTGGCTTAATTTCACTTTTGTGATGAGAAATAATTGAAATTGAAATAATAAATTTTGAAATTTGGTTTGATATCGCTTTCAAATGAGAAATTAAGACAAGTCCCCCTCAGTGCCCTTCGAACTATTCATACAACTACATTGATACAGAAAACTGTTAAAATAGGATCAGCCAGAAGACAGTTCATACGCCTAGCGGATCAACGAAGTTGAGTGATCAGAACTGACTATAAAGATGGAGTTTAAATCATTTTAACCCATAAAGCGGGCCATCTAGGTAAGTTTGACCCAAAAAATCTGAGGGAAGTATATACAGGTGGGCCATATAATTTTTTATTAAGAAAAATGTTTTCTGCATTTCGCAGTAAGTTCTGTCGCTTATAACAAATCCGTGACTGAATAGTGAATGATAACATGGACCGTTTAAATGTAAAACTGCTATATTTACGACGGTCCATGTTGTTCTGCGAGGTTTCCGTCGGAGAGGAAAATTCTCCGATTTTGTACGATTCGGAGGATTTTTGCTTCAAGGTATTCTTCCGAAAAGCCGTTCAGAATATTTCTCCGACATTTTGTAACGCATCCAGGCGAATTGCGTTGAAAACGCGTTCATATGCATTTTTTGGTGCAATTTTTGACAGCTACGTGCAATTGTTGTCCCGATTTTGTCCGACACAAATTATTCGCGGAATTCGTTTACGAAGTCAAGTTTAGTGATAAAAAAATGTTTGTAATTAAATAAAACTATTTATTTAAGTAACTTTCCTACTCATCGTTTGAATCTGTGTTTCCAGGGCGAGCTCAAAAGAAAAAAACACCCCTCAACAGTACGAGCTTCTGGTCAGCATGATGCAGGAAAAACCCGACATTGCACAAAATTCCACAAAAAGATCAGCAGAAGATGTTGCTGAATTTCGGGAGGATGCAATGGAACAACTAAACCTACTAGGTCCACGACAAAGAGATGTTGGTGGTTGGAAAAAAGGTATCTACATATTCAATTAATGCAAAAAGTCTGTTCCATCCTATCTAGTGTTTTTTTTATAACACTTGAAAAGGTCATTTGGGCAATAGTAGACTGGTAATCTCTTCCTACCCCATGCTGATAATTTCCCTCAGCGAAGAGCCTAAAACACGCTGCTAGTTTATGCTGCGGTGTAACGGCATCGGAGCGATGTACGTTCTTGAATTTTCCTTTTATTTGTTGAAGGACCTATTCAAATGCCGGTCTATTGAGACGAAAGTTCTTTTAAAATCTGTAAAATAAGTTGTTCAATAAGATATTTAAAATTTAATTTAAATAACTTACGCTGCGTCATTCAATTTGTACAATTCGCTTACGTTTCTTAAAAAAAATTTTTTTCTTTGTTTCGTGTTCTTATTTCTCTGGACTCAGCCTCCAAAAACAAGGCAACGCTATCCGGCTTAAAATCTTGTGCTTGTATCTTGTGTATAAATACAATTAAATTAATTCAAAACTTGTATTCTTGTATTGATTATTTTTTATATTTTGACAACTCGGTAATGTCAGTTTGAATAGTTATAGAGATGTGGTTTTCGAAAATATATTGATATTTAGCGACTCGATAAATTTTGAAAAAGAACATTGTTATGTCTAATTTTTTTCTAGTAAACGCTAGCGTGCAATCTATTTACACATTAGCATTCTGCCTTTTTAGAAACTGTTTACTTTGTGAAGGGGATCGCACCAGCGACCGTTTAATATCCACATAGCAATGCATCCATTCGTGCTGGCCATACTCTTTCGGCGAGCTGTGCCTTAAAATCAGTAGCGTGCTGCGCTTTAAACAGCTTAGGGAGGGCTGAATAGGTATTAATCTGGTAGACATTTACAACTTTACACTTCACCAATCCATATCGATATAATATAATGATTTAGAGATCCTTTTGTGTTTTTATATATAAAATATCGGAAGTCATATTGACCTATCGATAAATTGATATATTTTGCACATCTCTATTAAAATCCTAAATTTGTCGCATGTCAAAATATAGCGCTGCTGTGCGTTGTCACATTTGTAAAGTATTTTCTTCCGATGGCACATACAAAAAAAATACAAATTTTTGGCGCAACAGGCTCGTTAGTACCCAGGGCCGAGCTTTCTCACAGTCAATCATGTGTGCGTGTGTACTTCTTGCACGATGGTGGGTCCTCCTGTTTTATGCCGACTCCGAACGGCGAATTTGAGATAAGCTTTTCGTGACAATTGATACTACTCGGATGATTTGTCAGATCATCACGAGAGGAGGGCCAGTAAAAAAATAATTTAGGTGTTGCTACGTCTGGGAATCGCACCCAGACCTTCTGCGCGGTCTGAAACATTTGTCAGTCAAACTATAAAAATTAGAAAAAACGTTTGGTGCAAAATTATTGGTAATATTTACATGAATATTTCGTAAACAGATCATTTTACCCCACGCCCACTTTTTAGGGGGGTTTTGATAAACACATTTGCATTTGATAAACATATTTTGCAAAGCATATGCAGGAGAAAAGAGTTGTTTTTTGTCGAACCACTCACGATTTTGATAAATTGTGTGAGCAATTCATTTTGACAATGCCACGCCCACTTTTTGTGAATTTTTAATTTAAGGATCATTGAGGATAGGATATTCAACGATAAGCACAGCGGATTGCAGCCTTCTTACAAGTTTTTTTTTTCGTTTTCAATCAACATTTGCCCTTATAAGTTTAGCAAGCTAAATCCGGTCTTATCAAACCACTATTTAATGATTACCAAACAGCTTTGTATCTGAACCATTCATGTATACGTGTGTACCATCGATACTACTCGAATGAGTTTTTGAAATTATTGCGAATCGAAAGGTAGTAAGCTTATTCACTTAAACTGATAAATTTACACATTTCGTAGTTTTGTAAATTTACGAGGTGCCTGGGTTGCCAAAACAGGACGTTTGGGACATAGATTTTGTCTTATCAAACAGTTCTTTGTCATTTGCCCTTCTGCATGATTTCTCAGTCCCAAACAAATAAAGTGGGAAAAAAATAAATTGGAGTGTTATGTGAAAGCACTCAATTGTCTTTTAGCGAACGCACCCATGAAACTACTAGCTACATAAGTTCCGTTATGTACACATATCATTCTTGGCGCAAAATGTGACGATGAGAAAGTTACGTGAATTTTTTGGGAAAAAGAATGTGCCAACAAAACGCATTATTTATCGTGTAGTGAATAATTTCGAGGAAAGAGGGTCCGTAGATGATAGGCCCAAGCATGGACCACAACGTACCGCAAGATCGGCTGAAAACATTACTGCTGCTCAAGGAAGTGTTCAAAACAATCCATCAATCTCAATTCGACGCCGTGCTCAGGAGCTTGGTCTTCAATAACAGCTTTGACCACAATTTCGCATAAGGATTTGCATTTGTTTCCATTTAAGATTCAGTTGACATAAGAGCTTCTTCCACAAGACCATTAACGCCGCCGTACATATACCAATAGGATGTTATGTTTTTCATCAAACTCTCGAGCTGTCTAGTTTTTCTGTTCACCGGTATGAATTTCGAAAGTATAATTTCCAGAAATTGTATTGGCGTTTCGCCTGTGAAGCTCGCTATATTATGTAGCGCTAAGTCATTAAAATTCCTTATTTCAGGAGTGATTAAGGGTGTTGCAAAGCTGAGAAAAAGGATCGTCAAAGTATTTATTCAATTCAAATCTGGACTGGGGTCAGCGTATCAAAACTATAGTTTTGATACCTCGACAAAAACACAAAAAATGTGGGAGAAAAGGCTTCGTTTCGAATTGAAGTGTTTGTTAAATATCTGAAATAACAAGCTTAAGGTTTCGCATTAAATTGGAAGCATTTGGTAGTTAATTGAGCTTTACTTAAATCTTTGTTGAAACAACAAAACAGTATTAACTCTAAATTCTAACTTTTCATTTTTTCAAAGTTAAGTAACTAAAAATAATACAAAGGGTTTATAATTAGGTAGCTTAATCAACTTAAACTTCAAAACCCAAAATGGAAAAAATATTATTGCAGAAAAAATACAGCAAAATGTTTTAAGTCAAAATACAAGACATTTTTTTTTTGCAAATTTAACCACTAAAACGACACAATTCAAATTAAAATACTTTTGATATTTTTCGCACAACTGTTTGCAACAAGAATCACAGTCACAACTAAAATGTTTGCCAAAGCACCTCTTATTTTAACTTAACATCTTGAACGAAATTTTACGTTTTGGAAAAAAAAACGTTTTAACTTAAATCAATGGCAACTAGATAGAAAGGTTCCGGAAAATTGGAAATATTTGTTTGCGTTTAAAACTCAAAAAATTGTTTTTTTGGTTTGTGAGCCTGACACTTTTGTACTATATGTGCGAAAAGAAAACAATACGGCTGGTAAATGCATACTTTGTGCGAAGGTGTTTGCGATTAATTATTCAGGAATAAGATCATTGGCAAAATAAGAGTGTGCGCAAGCCAGCAGCAACACTCAGATCTTTTCGATAAAAAAATAAAACGCACACCTAAATGTTTTAGCTGTAAAGCCATATCTTTGTCCCGAAGGTAGGTTCGTCTTTTTTTTATTTTGTGTTTGTTTCAACCCCTTCTTCATGTTGGCAACCGTGCGAGGTGCTTGAAATTAACATCCCTCGGGAACCAGTTGCAGAATTGAATCGGGTGTTCTGTATTGCAACTGTCATCAAACCGTCGCCAAACATGTCAAAACATATCATATTAGCCTTTATAAAGTGTTTGTACCCTATCCCATATGGGTACATTAGTTTTGATACACAGTTTGTAACATAGAGAAATAATTTAGCTAGATATACTTCAAAGTATATGGATCGACTGAGAATCGCTAGCTGAGTCGATTGAGTACGTGTGATCCTTGTGCGTTCGTACACTGTTCGATTAAGTGTAAAAAATTTAAAAATCTGACTACTTTTTGGGAAAACCTTATTTTTGGCCAAACGGTATAGAATTTTGAAAAAGTGACTGAACAACATATTCAGCCCAAGAGAGGTATATCGGAGTGGGGAATTCTCCGATTTTGTACGATTCGGAGGAGTTTAGCCTCGAAGCTTTCGAACAGCTGTTCGGAATATTTTTTCAATATTTTGCATCGCATAAGTGCAATTCTTTTTCCGATTTCCTCCGACACAGATTCTTCGCGGAATGACACATACCTCGAACGGAATTTAAGCCTCCGACGAAGTATGCGTTGCGGAAAATTATGCGCTCCGACGGATACCTCGGTAGGGCGGATTATGTAGTCAATCCAATATCTATACATATTTTGCTCACATAAGGTTTTGAGGGCGTTTCAGTAGAAAAACGTTTTTCTGTAAAAATTTTATATATTCGAAAAAACTTTAGATGCAAAATTATTGGGTTTGACAAAACCCGTCCGTACATTTTTTTAACCCACGCCCACAATATCCTACGCCATACCATAAGCAGGAGAAAAACGTTTTTTCGTCGAGCCATTAAAGATTTTGAACAATATGTTGTGACATTGTAAATTTTATTATTTCTTTGCCATGGCATATGGTATCAAACGCTCCGCATAGCGGATTGTAGCGTTCTCATATGTTTTTCATTTGGATTCCTACCTCTACCACACTTTCAATCAAAGCAGCACAATGTGAGTAATTTTTCGAGGGTGATTTCCGAGCCAAAATCGTC
This sequence comes from Rhingia rostrata, assembly GCA_949824845.1. Classification (NCBI taxonomy): domain Eukaryota; kingdom Metazoa; phylum Arthropoda; class Insecta; order Diptera; family Syrphidae; genus Rhingia; species Rhingia rostrata. Next base: position 63,782,540 of record OX463757.1, read on the forward strand.
GTAAAGATTTAGTTGTCTTGCGTTAATAATTGTTTATATAAATTTTGACAGGCCATTTACGGGCTGGTAAATTTATAAGGCTTACTAGGCTCACGAGGGTTTTACGCTTTTAATACTATTAGTGTTTTCATGGTTAATTTCACCACATATATACAATGCGCTACATAATATACTACAACACATCAAGTTGGGATTCTTAGGGCCCAGTTATAGCTATAATTGAGAACCCTCATTGGAAATTTTCTTTTACATCTTGCGTTTTTTATGTAAATGCAATCATTGGCGAGCTGGTGACAAAACAAAGCTTACGAATTTTATAACATGATTATCCAAAAATATTTGAACGTTGAATTATAGTCTTCGCAGAAAACCACTTTTTTCAATGATCAACATTTATTTCTATGAAGTAATGTTACCATTCCACCCAACTGAAACGGCATATTGAAAAAATTGTTATCAGATTCTATATAGGTAAAATTCCAATTCCATCATGTTTTGTATTCCAATGAAGTCGTTCAATGATAGCTATAACTGGGTCCTTAATGCTGTCATAAATAAGTGATCAACTTCGATATATTGACATTAGAATAGTTTTCCAAATAAAACACGTTCGGCAATCAAAAGTAAAATCCACATACTTTATTTTTCACAAGAGTATTTTTATTTTATTTTCTTTATAATCATCAACCCAGGTAGTAACTGTAAGAATTATAGTGTTTAATATTTGTCACGGATATTTTTAATTTTACACAATTGATTGGAAATGAATGTATGTTCCGAAAAAATGTTCAGAACAACAGCAGCAGCTCGCCTTAAATAGTGCAATAATCCCCACGTCGAACATGCTAAAACTGCCAGAATTAACACCTCATTGGAATTTATCGCCATCCGAAATCAACATTCCAAGGTCAGCGCTATTAAGTATCAAAAATGTCGGTCTGTCATAAAAATTTCATAAAATCCCGTAGTTACCCAAAATAAAAAAAAACATGTATATTATGTACCTATATACATGTTTTTTATACATACATATATAAATATATCTCACCTCCCAAATTCCATGCCGCAAACGTTTCCAACTAATTCGTGTTAAATTAATATCCCGGCACTCAGTTGGAATTCTGCTAACAGCATTAAGAACCCACCAGCGCCATTTACTGGTCTCGTTTATTCTCACTCTCCAGGTCTGTGGTTGCTGTTGCTCCATCCTTGGGCTGGAAATGATAATCTCCAATCGGGCTCTTATCGCCGTAATTAATAACCGCATAGCCCCAATAAAGAGGAATTTAAGATGTCGATGCCGATTTTTATTTTGTTTCCGTTGTCCCTTGTCCGCTTGACCATTTGTCCATTTATTGTTGGCATTGCTCGGTGACAGAGAACGATTAATCCCCCGCACTCACTCTCGCATGGTCTCCCTCTATCGGTCGACGGGGGTGACTCTATATGTCTGTCCTTTGACTGCACTTGTGATGTCTTGAGCTTTACACGTGAGGATTTTGTCCGAACAACAACATCGCACTCAGCGCGCAAAGTGTGAAGACGCAGACTTCTTAACTTCTTTATGTCGTCAATTTGAGAATAAATTAGGCACACACAGGACTTGAGAGGGGCATGTGTCGGGTTTATTTTGATGACTTATGGACGACACCTAATGGGTGACTTGTCTTCTTTTCGAATTTTTGGAGCTGTTTTGCATGCAAGTACATAAACATGTTTATCCGTCCCAGTGAATTATGCGACATTCAGGTTTGAGTAACAAGGCAGGACGATGGCGGCGGCGCGCGGTACTCGAACAATAGAAAATCAGATTTTAGTCGCCTTACACGGGCATAAATATCACTTCGGAATCGGACAGATACGAGTGTTCAAGGTAGATGGAAGATGACTTTGGCTTGCGTTCGAAGCGTGTTTGTGACTGAGGTTTGTGTGCCTGGTGTCAGTAAATTAACGATCAAGATCTCAGAAGGAGGGCGGAATGCCGATTAAATGATTAATAAATTATGCGATAAATGACAATTCTCGGCTTTGGATACTGTGCTGTTCGAGTTGACATAGGTATGACTTTGACGGGTGATCTTTTGGTATTTCGGATGTTCAGTATAATGGTCAGTAATATGGATAACAAATTTTCCAAAGGTATTATTGATTCTAAAAAAAATATGAAGGGATTGTAAAAATTAATTGTTGCAATAATTTTTGGCAGAGATCAATTTTATTAGAAATATCTTACGTACCACAAAATATGGAAAATTTAAACGTTCTATAGAAGTTGCATATATATAACATGTTATATATGTTATTCATCCAATTATTTATATTGCGGTTGTATTCGGCGTTTGGCTTCAACTTCGGTTTTGATTTTATTTTCCAGATTTGGAATGAAGTCAGCTTTTACATCTGGAACACGGGGAAATCTGAAACAAACCCTTAGGGACCAGTTATAGCTATCATTGAACGACTTCATTGGAACACAGAACATGATGGAATTGGAATTTTGCCTATATAAGATTCTTATAAGAATTATTTTAAAATTTCAGTTCGGTGGAATGGCAACATTACTTCATAGAAATAAATGTTGATCATCGAAAAAAGAGTGATTTTCTGCGAAGACTATAATTCAACGTTAAAATATTTTTGGATAATCATGTTGTAAAATTCATAAGCTTTGTTTTGCCACCAACTCGCCAATGATTGTATTTATATAAAAAAAAAGCAAGAAGTAAAAGAAAAGAAACCAATGAGGGTTCTCAATTATAGCTATAACTGGGCCCTTAATGTTGAGTCTCTTCCTGTCCCGCTGGAGACGGCTTTCATTCCAATGAACGTGGGACAGGCACTAAATTACAACACCAACGCCCATTCGAAATCTAAACATAATTAACAATGTTAATTAAAAATCGATAAGGGAAGTGTATTCTATAAACGAAATAGAGATGTGCAAAGGGTGTCAGCAACAAATATTCGTTTTCAAATTGTAATCAAATAGTTTTTAGCATTATGGATAATAACTTTTGTTCTTTGCAAATCTAGCATTTTAAAAATGTAGGTAATCCAGTCCTTGGCAAAAAAAACCTCCAAAAGAAGCCATACAAAGATGCGCAATCATAGAACTAATCGATCTTATATACTCTTAAAATAGCTATATAGTCAAGCGACATTTAAAACAGATGGTTCACATTGTTAAATGGATGAGATCATGGTGGGAAAATTCAGAAGACGAGAGCTGTTGGTAGCAAAGAGTTTTATTTATATGACTCGCAATAAATACATTAAGGAACGTGCTGTCATTCTTTGCATAGTCTTTACAAATGAAGAGTCTTCAATTATATTGATACTGAAATCCCTATCTAGAATAACAAGAGGTGGTTCAAATGACAAGTCACCAATCAATGTATGCAAGGAGTGGGGTAAGGAATACAGTTGTCCTTGCATTTAATTTTCTAAAAATGTACTCAATTTCACTATTTGATGTAAGTCGTCCCAAGTTTCATCCGCCAGAATATTCGCCAAGCCCGTATTCTATCTACAGCTCCTATATCAACAATACTACTAACAAGAAACAACAAGGACATAAAACTAAATATAAAATATAAAATAACTGCAAAAAGTAAGAGAGCTGCTCTTGGGCTGTACAAGAAAAAGTGATTAACTTTGGATTGTCAAGAATAAGAAATCAAAGCGCTGATATTGAGAACCTATAACCAAGAGATAATATCATTGAATTTTATTTAAGGGTTAGAACAACTTATCAAGCCACAAAGGTCAGCGATGGAAACTATATTGTGAAGACTACACAGCAAAGAACAACGACCAAAAGGAGGATCAGGCAGCATTACAAAAATGGAAACCTAACTATCACTCTTGATCTGCAGGAATATCCCAAATGTTCAGAGCACCGGATGATTGATTATTTTCTGAGATTTCAGATCAGTCAATGCCCAATGAAAACAACTTAAGCATTAATTTTCTCGGCAGGCCCTTAACATTAAGGCAGAGAAAACTTACGGTTTATCGCTTTCGGGTTTGGATTTAAGAAAATTATCATGCGAATCTATCAACTCCATACATTTACAAATTGTGCGAAATGCATTGAAAATACAATCCTTCAAAAGACTTTGGTTTTTTGCTATACAAATAATCCCATCGATACGACTTCAGCAGAAATGAAACAAAACTCCTGTCGTAGAGTCGCCAACGATCACTAAAATGACCTTATAGAAAAGTGTAATAGATTTTACAAATGAAATTGAATATCAAATTGGTTTCGACATTTGTGAAGCAAACAGAATAAGAAACATATGAGTAGTCTACAATCCGCTGTCCGAATCGTTTAATATCCTATCCCATTCCAGCTTTAAAATTAATATTCCCAAAATGTGGTCTTATTTAGGATGAAATATAGACATTTTCGAAGCTTAACCTTGATCACAAGCTGCTATTATATAAGCAAATGATAAAACCGGTTCGTATATATGGTATTCAACAATGGGTTGGTACCAGTAAACAGAATCTAAGCATTCGACAAAATTTTGAAAATAAAATGTTAAGATCATTCTTCAATACGCCGTGGTACATAAGAAAAGAAGATCTACGCAGAAATCTGGGTTTTCCCGCGGTTAAAGATGAAACGAAAAATTTTGCACGAAAATATAAAAAAAAGTTTATTAGGACACGTTAACACAATGGTCCTCCAAATTCTTGGCGAAACATATTTATTGCGGCATCTTCAAGGAACTAAAACCTTGGATTTAACCCGATAATCACAATCCGCTCTATAAATTGCGGGTAGGGCAGGAGCTCTCAAAGTAAAGTTACCCGCCAAACATTTATACATACTCGTAAAAAAAAAATTGCTAGATAAGTCGCATACTTAGTTGCAAAACAAATACAAAAAGGGTGGTGGTTTTACGAAGTAAAAATCTCACACTACTTTGGGCACATGCTCATTATGCCTATGAAGATTTCCACCCGCCCACGGAAAAAAAAAGAATTATTTGCATGGACATATTTTACCAAAGTCTTTCATATTTTAGCAAATTAATTTATAAATAACCCCAAAAAGTGGGCGTGGGAACAAACTTTGCATGGATAAATTTTACCAAAGTCTTTCAAATTTTAGGAAATTAATTTATAAAAGACCCCAAAAAGTGGGCGTGGGAACAAACTTTGTATGGACGGAACATAGATATTCGGATTGTCTAAATATGCTTTTCAAACACTTTTGCAAAATTTCTTCACGTTTGGCCAAAAACAACGATTTGCTAAAACGTGTGCGTTACACTTTTTTTGTATACACGGACAAGGATCATATTCACCAAATTTCATTATTCTAACTTTAAATTTAAGGCCAAAAAATCGTGGACGAACGGACAGACCAACAAACGGACGGACAGACAGACAGGCAGACATGGCTTATTTGACTTAGCTAGCGATTCTGAGTCGATCAATATACTTTGAGGTATATCTAGCTAAATTATTCCTATATGTTACAAACTATGTATCAAAACTAATTTATCTCTATGGGATAGAGTATGAGGCCACATACAAAATCTTGGAAAGGAATGAAAAAATGTCAAGGTTAAACTTATTTTCATCCGAAAAGACGGTGCAGTGAAATAACCCCCACGTAAATAAGCCCCATGGGTGTATTCGAAGTTTGAATGTAAGGGGGGGGGGGGCATGCTGCCCATCTGCAACCCCCTGCTTGGGTTTATTGTTGGATTTGGGATATGTACGAGTTTGAAATAAATCCAACATATAACGGGCATGCTGCGCCCCTGCAACCCCCTGTATGGGATGTATGCTAGTTTGGATGCATGAAAGGAAATAAACCCCACAAGCGAAAGGCATTAATACCCGCCGGACTTACAGAGAAAAAAGAAATAAGTCCCTCAGGGGATATTCGGAATTATTTATTTCCCTGTGGTTATTTCACTGCGCCGAAAAGACAACGCGTTCGCATACACTGATCCAAGCGACATGTCCCCCAACAAAATTCATTCGATGCTCCTTGTTATTTGCTTGTAAAAACGTTTCTTTTTAAATGTTGTTCTCTGTATAGGGCCACTTTTTCTGATTATCCTTTGGACCTTTGCTATGCTGGTTGATACACCGCCGTTGGCCTTTGTTTTAGTTGCTAGTAGAATTGAATTTGATGCAAGCTGTAGATAAACCGCTTTTCTCGCAATGTTGTTGCTTCTGACGTGATTCTCCTTTGATTTCCTTATAGTGTTTTGGATCCATAAGATAACTGTTTACAACAGTAACTCCTTCAAAGCATATATTTTTCCTCTTTCTGTCGCTGTCAAAGTCTTTCCGAATTCCATTTTTTTTTAAACTAAATAAAAGCAGTTTTTTCAAAGCTTTTTAAATGTTCTTAGTAATACTTTTAAAAAATGCTGATGTTAACTCCTGCAACGAAATATTCGCAGTTAAATTATTATGTTTTTACGCTTTTCAGGTGGTTCATTGTTTGATCACAGGAAATTCCAACGATCGTTTCTTGTTTTCCACTTAAGTAAGGAAGTAAAAGCTTCCTGTTACAAAATGTCCAACAGGTATAAAATGAAAGTCGATTGCAAAACGTATGGCATCATCCTTGTGATCGCGATTGTTTGTCCTGCAGCTGCGTGTCTTCTTCTCTATCACCGATCGCTTATTAATCCATTACTCTATTTCTTGAAAACCTCATGATAAGTATAAGTATAAGAAGTATTCCTTCAGATCTAGTGACATTTCAACTGTTCAAATTGATCAGTATGCGTTACATTGAAAGAGGTTGAACATTCAGCCATCCATGGGCGTACATGCATTATTATTATCGGTATTATCGGTGGCACGGTCAATTCATGTTTAGAGTTTTCTGAATTTTCAGAAACATGGCACTAAAAAAATCAGAAACCGATCGTTCCTGATGAGGGAAATGATGAGTGTTTGAAATGTTTACTAACTATCTTTGTCATTGATCAAATGGTTAATGACAAGTAATCTTTCTCATCAGCGCCAGCGGCTTGTATACCAGCTTTTATTTGCCCAGCTGTTTTTCATTTGAATAATTATTATTGGAACCTGTTTTTTTTCCAAGCTAGAAAACTGAAATGGAGGGTCTTAGCTTGAATCCAGTCTAATTAAAGAAATATCTTAATTGATGCCTAAGTTCATCCCGGACTATTGATCCTACATATGTTCATGTTAGCATATAAGTTCACCGCATTACTTTTATGAATGAAAGCAAGTATTTCTTGCAACAGATCCGGTCTAAGAACCTCGTTTCTAAATTTTTACAGACATTCATTGTAAAATATTACTTTTATTCTTTATTTCCTGGTTATTGTCCATATATCCTTAATTAACTAAAACTAATATACCGCATCGATGTCATTAGCTTAAAGACCCAATAATTCCGCTTTCTATATGCCTAAACATCCTGCCATTCATTTTCTGGCTGACGAAGATTCTATCTAGTGTTTCTTAAAGGATTAAAACCAAATCTAGCATTTGGGATAAGATTTCAAATGTAATAACCATGGCCAACAACAGATTAGTCCACCTAATCCCCTATAACTCTATAAGCAAAGTGATTTTCCCGTCGCTTTGCTCTGAAGCAATATCGTTCCCGCGAACACATTGCATCTGTATGCTGACTAATTGAATCTTACACAATATTGATTAATGGTTCTGAGCTCACTGCGGATATGCTTCTCGCCTCCAACTTTAACTCTCCGGCTTTTAACAAATAACGATTTTTTTTGTACACTTAGACGTGTATAAACCTATGAAGGTATGAAAAATATTAAAAGCAATTGCAGACATTAAGCATCAGTTAAGTGATTTCTTGCTGTGATTCTGTTCTGGTGGGCGGCATAAAGTCACAATTGCAACCCACGAAGACCACTCTCGGTGTGTGTCTTCCGATATTTATATGCGAATTAATATTCGAATTAAATGCGCTATGTAGCACATTAATTACACCGCAAACAGCTGTGCGTTGCTGTTTAGACTGCCACCGTGTGCTTCCCAAGCGCGCGTATAATTCCCGCGACTTGGTGCACCGATCAATGCTGTCTCGGTATGGCCGATGGACGACGGACGACCCCGCGGAATGAGTTTGACAAATCTGCGAATTAATTGCAAGACGCTGAGCGGTGAGGCACACATTTAGACGTGCACTTACTCGTAATCCATTCCGTGGGATGGCGTATTACAGCACACAGAGTGTTAAATCATAAATCGGTTTCAGCAGAGTATCTATATCTGTGCATAGGCAAATGTTAAGTATTCAATTGTTCTGGTGTCTTTTTTGTGGGAATTTTACCACTGAAGGACCTTCAGTGAGTGGAGTAGAAGGTGAATATGCTTTCTTAGGAAAAATGTTTATAGACACATAAAACGCATTCTAATGTCTTTTTCACACGAAGGTGTAAATCACTTGTGCCAAGGATGAGGCTTTAGCGTAGGTGTGTCCGAAGACTTACTAAACGGATAAGTAATAAAGAATAAAATGTTAATTAATTTGACTTAACAATATGGCTTTACGCAGTGATATAATTTTTTTTAATATGTCAGAGTAATGGCTGTTGGAATGGTAGCAGAAATAAAGGGCATACAAACCCATAAATTGTTTTTCTTATTCAATGCGATTTATTTGCGTTACATTCCACGAGTAGTACAAAATTATAATATCGGGTTTTTCAACAGGAACGCTACAAAAGTTGAGCGACAGGGACAGCAAACGACGCCATATTTCTTGCCGCTCTTTTGGCATTTCTCTTCAGTAAGGTTTGCCATTTCATGATGGAAAGATATACGATCCAACAACGAGTCGAAATTATGCAAATTTACAACCGAAATTAGGAGTCAGTGGCCTAAACGTTAAGAGCGCTACGTCCAATTTATGGTCGTCATAATCGTCCTAGCAGATCAACAATTGAGCGTCAAGTGGAAAAATTTGAATCCACAGGCACAGAATCCGTGCCAGTGAGACAAAGAAGTGCCCGTAGTGTCGAGAATATTGCTGCCGCTGAGGCTTCAGTTGAAGAAAGCCCAAATCTGTCTCTCACACGTCGTTCTCAAGCGTTGGGCATCTCTGTGACGTCGTTGTGGCGAATTTTGCGAATAGTAGATCTTGGCCTACATCCTTACAAGATTAAATTGACGCAAGAACTAAAGCCGCTTGACCACCAGAAGCGTCGTATGTTCGTGAATTGGGCTGAGCAACAACTTGGAAATGATTCGGATTTTCATCCAAAAATCATCTTCAGCGATGAGGCTCATTTCTGGCTGAATGGCTTCGTCAGTAAAAAAAAATATGCGGTATTGGTCAGGCAGCAATCCAAACGTACTCCATAAGTCATCATTGCATCCCGAAAAAATACGTTTTGGTGTGGTTTATGTTGAGGCGGCATCATTGGGCCTTGGGCCGTACTTCTTCCGTGATGATCAAGACCGGCACGTTACTGTGAATGGGAATCGCTACCGTTCAATGATAACCGAATATTTTTAGCCCCAATTGGATGATATGGACTTGGAGGACATGTGGTTAAAACAGGACGGCGCCACAAGCCACACAGTGAATTCCACAATCAATTTATTTGAAACCAAGTTTGGAGAACATGTTATCTCACGAAATGGTCCAGTCGCTTGGCCGCTTCGGTCGTGTGATTTGAAGCCGTTAGACTATTTCCTGTGGGGCTACGTCAAGTCTATGATCTATGCCAACAAGCCAGCGACGATTTATGAACTTCGTACAAATATCGAACGTGAAATTGCAGCAGTATCGGCCGATTTAGGCTTGAAAACCGTCGAAAATTGGGTTCAGCGTCTGGACAATGCAAAAGAAATCGAGTTCCATACATAATGGCATCAAACGTTCTTTCACAGGAATAAAGAATTTCATTGATGTCCAAAACCGTTTTTGTTTTATTTAAAAATGCGCTCTTTGTAGTGCTCTTATTGAAGAACCCTTTATAATGAAAGTAATCTATTTGTGGATTTTTGTTATAAGTAACAGAGTCGTGAATATAAAGTAGAAGTGCGTTTTAAAAACATTTCCGCTTAATTATAAGCACGAGAGGTCCTCTCAATTAAAAAAAAATCTTATGTGTCTATTCTTCATTTTATTGATGGGAAACTTAATTTTGTTTTTTTTTTTTTTTTTTTTTTTCATATTTTGGAAGATCATGTTTTGGATTGGTGTGCTACTTCTTCTTCTTCTTCTTCTGACATTGACTGTGCAATGTGGAAATTTGTTATTTAACTTATAAATAGAAAGAATTGAATGAGCTTTCCATGGAATTGTAAATCTAAATCTAATCTAAATCTAAATCGCGTTAGAAGTTTAGTTAGTGACCGAAAAGAGAAATCGATTTTCCGACGATGCAACCAATTCTCCCATGACGAAAAAATAAGGTCTGCGAAGGTTAAATGGGCAACGAAACAATTAGATCCCTTTGATAGAAATAATTTCAATTTCATAGAAGTAACACAACTACGGAGTTTATTAAAAAAAACCCTTGAATCACCAGGTTATTAACTTTTTGAAATCATTATAAAACAAACCAAGTTTTAAGCTTTGACAATGTAAACAAACCTGTCAAGACAATTTACATACAAAAATGTCAACATAAGTAAACCCGATTTGTAGCAATTTATCAGTATTGTGATTTTCATGTCTATTATAAAATTTCCTGCAGCGTGGCACTAATGGAATTTAAAAGCATAACAATATAATATACTTCACGACACTTCATCTATTGCACTGGTGTGCTTATTTGATTTGATTCCCTGGACCTGATAAGCTCCAACTTTTCTAAGTTGAGATTAGACCGTAACAAATTAGTCCAACTAATGTTCAACAGGACCTGAATTAATACAATCCTACAAAATTTCAAAAGTGTGTCTACAAAATCAAGTCGAGAGTTTCGTTTAAGGATTCAGTTGTTAAGTATTTTATATATTCGCTTTTGACCAAATTAACACTCTTTCTGAACGTGCTCCCGACTTAAGTGTTAATGGAAATTTTGTAACGCATCTTAACTAAATTGTATCTTCAAATTTTAATCATAAAATCACCTTTGATAATTGTTTCAAAAGTCTCTAAGTACATCTTACAAATATTGGGATTTTGCCATTAAAAACTGTGCTTCTGAAATGTAGGAATGCCTTCAAAAATGAAATAAAAAATATATGAAAACTTTTTTTTACTGAATAGTGAAATTATTTGAAATTATTGAAATTATTTAAACATGTGTTGAAGCTTTTAAACCAAATTTTACTGTCCTATTTCAAATTTTTAGGACGGACTTACCCTTCCACCTATTGGAACGGTATGCAAATAGATTCATTTAGAAAAACAACCCCGAAATGGGGGTTGGTTTAAAATGTTCTATGGACGAATGTATGATATTTAAATTATTAATTTGTAGTATGGTAGATTGACCCTTCGAAAGATGTTTTTAAATCTCTGTACTAATGCTATAACATTGTTTCCAAATTGTACCTAAATACATTTTTAAATAATAACAAAATATATAGCATAATATTTTGTTCTTTTCTCTTCAATTTAATAATTGAATGTGTATAGGTATTTATAAAGGGTGGTTACATTTTAAGGGCCGATGTTGATTTTAATTAAAATACAATTTTTCTGTCATTTCTTTTTATTATGATAATATTTTAATGGTTCTATTATGTATGGAATTAAATATCGGCCAAATGGGCGCCTCGACCTCGGCTGCACACCTCCATTTCGATGACGATGAAGCATAATTTAGGTTCTATGCCGTTAATGTGCCGAATTATCTCATCCTTTAGCTCTTGAATTGTTGCTGGCCTAACGACGTACACCTTTTCTTTCAAATAACACTAAAAAAGAAGTCCAACGGTGTCAAATCACATGATCTTGGCATCGTCTCCACGTTCCTTATCATCTCACGATAGCGAACACCATTCAAAGTAACTGCCTGACCGACCTCATATTAGAAAAAATACGGCCTGACGATACCGCCAGCCCATAAACCGCAACCAAACAGTCATTCTTTGTGGGTGCATTGATTTTTCGACAATCACTCTTGGATTATAATTCGAGGTGAAAATGTGCCTCATCACTGAACATAATTTTCTTCGAAAATTGATTATCCACTGTTGCCATTTCTTCCCACCGTTCTGACCATTGACGACACTTGAAATGGTCAAGAGGCTTTAGTTCTTGAGTCAATTGTAAGCATGTGCAAGTCTTTATACATAATGTTCATCGACGACGAGTTGAGGTAAACGGCTCTTCAGCCCCACTATCGCGAACAGCAGCAATATCTCCTACAGACCTTTCTCAATTTTTTGCACGATTTTTCCGATTGTACGCACATTTGGATGACTAAATTGACCGAAAAAAATCACTAAGTGCACGATATGCATTTTGATTTGAACGCCCATTTTCATAATAAGCCTGAATAACTTTAACGCGTTGCTCGATTATGTATCTTTCATGGTTCAAATTGAATTAGTCTGAAATTAGGAAATGTCAAATTAAATGCAGCAAAGATCTTGACTTTTAAATGTGGTTCAAATTCAACATCGGCTCTTAAAATTTAGCCACCCGTTATATATATTTATTTTAGTCTAAAAGCTTCTGCTGTCATTTATGAAATAAACTAATCAAAGTGAAAACAAAACAACAGTAAAAATCGGTAAAAATTTAATGTCGAAAGACTGCAATCGCAAGAGACCGCCAAGACCTTCGCTCAACGCGTATGCTTAAACCTCCCGATTAACACCATACCACCAGCATCGAATGTCGAAGAACAATGGAAACGATGATCAGCCGCAACTGATGTGCTAGGTTTCTCGCGCCCACCAGCAAGAAACCCCTGGTTTGATGAGGAATGCCGACAGATGCTCGCAGCCAAGAACGAGGCCTACAAGGCTAAGCTGCAGGTGAAGACATGAGCTGCGTTGAGCTCAATAGACAGAGAAGAAGGGAAGGACACCGGCTTTTCAGCTCCGCTCTTAACTCTGACAACAACATCTCATCAGAAATTAAACGAAGAATTACTCTTGACAACCGCTGTTTCATCCGTCTAAGGAGGCAATTCAGTAGTAAAGCCCTCACTCGAACTACTAAGGAGATCCTTTATAAGACCCTGATCATCTCAGTCCTGCTCAACGGCGCTGAAGCTTGGATTTGAGAGGAAAATTCTTCGAAAAATCTTCGGTCTTGTTTGCGTTGGCGGGCTATGGAGGCGAAGATTCAACCAAGAACTATACGAGCTGTATAGTAACATGCCCCTGGTCAAAAAAAAAACTCCGCATTGGACTTGCTGAGTCTTCGATTCCCAGCCAGACTTCGGACGCAGTAGAGGAAGACCTCGCCTTAAGTGGCGCGCACAAGTAGAAACCGACCTCAACCATATTGGAGTGCGCAACTGGAGGCAGTTAGCTAAGGACCGGACTAATTGGAGAGGTATGTTGGTTGATTCCCAGGTTCATTCCGGACTGTAGTGTCACTTAAGTAAGTATTAGAATATCAGTATTCGCCTATCAGGCGGGACGTATTTTGATTTTCCTTAATATTTCATGATACCTTGTAAATATCAACACAGGGGTTCGTGTCAACTCAGTGTTCCAGTGTGCGAACTAGTGTATGATCGGACGTAAAATTTCCCCTTAGGACTTCTAAGTAATGGACCATCGTGACGGCTGGAGGAGTTAATAAATGACGCACTCGATCCATCTGTTTAATCAGCCTGCGAATCTTGATGAACAAGCAAATACGATAGTAAAAGATTATTTTGATACATTCAAACTAACATACTGATTGGATTATTTCCCAAAATTCCATAAATGAAAAATATGTTCCTTATTTAAATTAATTAAATATAAATAAACTAAACATAGGTAGCCTCACAGGCGAACATTAGTATTAAGGAATAAAAAAATTATATAAGTATTCTGGCGTTAGGGTTCAGGCCGCCTACTCGTTCTCTGCCTACATACTGGAATAAAAGGATTGGGCATGGGCACCAGTAGAACGACAAAATACAAGCATTTTTTTGTAAAACGCCATCTATCAAATATTCATTGTATTTGTTTAATATATACAACATCCATTGTGGAATTTATCGTATGCCTAAACCATAACCATTCTTATATCAGCACCGTTCTCTCTATCTTACACTATTGCCAACTAAACTTTCCCATAAATTTCGGAGTTATCTCCTAATCCGAAAGGTGGCGCTGAGTTAGTTTTCAAAAAATACTGGCCCATTGCGCTGAAATGTTAAAAAAATATTCGTCAAGTAAGTACACAAACCGAATGCAATTACTCACCTCTTATCTACATATTCACCCATCATAACAGTGGTGTTCAAAGTTGCTAACCTAAAGCAGTGTTTTACATAATGAAATCGTATATCAGGCAATGAACAGGGTATTGCAGGAAAGTTCCTTGGCATTCCAATCGACTCAGCGTACAATTGAACAGCACGATAATGACTGCAGGAAGCTGTACAAAAGTAAAACAAATGAATCCAAAGCTGGTGAAAAGTCACTCACTAAACGTTCGCAAATCTGAATCATTGCATCCAGGCTGTAATGTTCTGCCACTGTTTGGATAAAAGTCGACCTGGCCTCTAGGTGTTTGATCCCCAAAGATTGGGTAATCGGTGTGAATTACATCCACGAATTCTGCATCACTTGCGCGCAGCCCATCTTTCGATTGTGCGGTAAATAGAGGAAGGGCTGGATCCAGGCCAGTTATTCGACCTAATGTTCCATTGAAATAACGACCCACACCGCCGGCAATATGTGCACCCAAGCTGTGACCGATTAGGTGCACTTCCTTAGAATCAATTTCATGTTTTCTAAAGGAGAATAAAAAAGACATGAGTCGTGAGGCTCATTCACATAAAGTCATACTTCATGAAGGCAGAAAGGATTTCTCCGAAACGTATAGCGACTTTAGCAACCAGATTCCTTGACGTCGGATAATCGTGTGCTGCTGCTCTCTCCCAATCAGCCATATATACGTTGTCAGTTCCAAGAGAGAGATATGCTGGAAGACATATGATACACAGCCACACGATCAAAAATATATGCATACACTAAGTACTTACCATTTCTGACCGGGACTATCGCAGGATGAGCTCTGTTACCCAAGTAGCCATGAATTATAACTTTCATGTCAATTTTGTCATCTAAATATTCTACATCGCCTACTTGAAGCTCGCTGAAACTACCTAGTCGTAGGCTATAAGGTGATGAAATTTTTTAAGATTATTATAAAAATAAGTCCGGTTTTTGAACATACGGCCTTTTGTAGTAGATATTAACTTGGGAGAGTGAACTATCATATTCCCTTGTAAAAACTGTCGGAGATCGACTAAAAAATAATATCAATATCACGGATGTTGCGAACAGCATGCTGACAGATAGAGCATTTACATAGAACTGAGTGCGCAATGATAGGTTGATCATTTGAATACTACAAACAATAGAACGCTAATAGGTCACCTATTAGTGAGTCTTTAGATGCACGCGAATATGGGTAAGATGCTGTCAAACGAATTATTTGACAACAATTTTGTATCATTACCGTAATGAAATTGATGAATGTGTCTTGCGGAAGCTATTAACTACGTTTAACAATTTACTGTCGAAGAAAGGCTTGGTTTTGATTAAAACAATCCCAAACTTCATTTTAATTACTATGTGGTAGGGTCATTGGGATGGTTTGACAGCACTCCGGGTGGACTATATTACAGGCGACTGAGGTACATGTGTTGCATCATGGATCCGAAAGATGACACACGTATCCCTGAAATTGCTGCAACAATTTGAATATGAACGGTGTAGAACAGTAAGATGAAGGGTGTCGGAAGTTGTTACGTAAATAAATTTCTAAGGTGATGTTTATGTAAGGTTAAAGTTGGTAAGTATTTATCCAGATAACTAAGTTCTTTGTCGTCCAGGGTAGAAGTAAACCAGACAAACCAAGTAAAATTGTTATGAATCAATTGAACGACCCAAACAAATCCAAATCTGCAATTGTAACGGTCTGATGTAATGCGACCTTCTTTTCATTTTGTACATTAAAGAGTTTTTAAAAACGCGCACATGTTAAAGAGTTTGCAACCCGGTAAAAATGTTTATAGGAGAAAGCAGCTAAAACTTAACTGGTATGGTTTGTTTACCTCTGTCCTTATATATTCTAACAGTGAATCTCATTAGATTCAAATCGAATCAATCAATGCTTCTCGGTATGTCATCCAAAATCCAATTTTTAAAATTTCTTTCATTTATTCTGCCTAAGCATTCTGACATCTGCGATTGGTGTACCATTTAACCGGAGATTTGGTCTTCCCTGTCATATGGAACATGAAATACGAAAATCCTTTTCGCTTGACTATTACTGTTTTAAATCGCTTAATTTGTCCGAAACTGTATTCGGCTGTTTGTTTTTATCTTTTGCACTACATTTGCATCATATTACAGCTCATAGAACTTGCTGTACAACGTCACTCTCCTTCTTCCCATATAAGACCAAATATTCGACAAGAAATTTCATTAAGGAAATGCGCTTTGCTGCTTATCTTTCAATTCCCTCTTTAACTATAGGACCAACGCGGTTTACCTGTTCATCAATAGCAGCAAAGACCTCAACCACATAACGCTATAAGATCACAATATCGAAATCGCGTTCATATCAAGGAAGCAGGAAAGACGTTTGGAAGACAGCGCCTTTCGTTTGCGACTGAGTTTTAATTCCATGATGGCTCATGCAATATGCCAAAATCTGGTAACATATTTCAAATAGTTGGGGCTAGCTATTTTAACATTTTGCAGGTATCCAACATCGGAAGCTCCTGACTGTAGTTGGTACATGTTATTTACGTTGATAAAATTATAATGAGCCAGGACTTGACATTCTTTGGTCTTTTCAAAATGATCAGCCTCACAAATACATTTGCATATATGTATTACAGAACAAACCTAATATGAAGAAATTAAGAATGGATACATAGTTGCAACAAACCATCTCTTTTTGGTCCGTTAACCATCCACACGAATTTTATATTTTGCAATATAAACATGCGGCTTATTTTATTCGGGTTAAAGATCAGAAACAGAGCGTTAAAGAATAAAAGAAACGGAGCACACTAATTTATCGAAGCCTTATAATAATAGTGGTGCTCCAAATCATCAAACAACTAAAGCAAACGATTGAAAAATCCATTCAAGAGTCGTCGGAATTTAAAAACCAATTACAAGCAATACACGACCAAGACACCCAATCGAAAAACTGCTTTCAACAGTAAGAATCCATTTACATGTGACACCGAAGGCCCACCGAAGGACAGGGTATTGGAGAGTATTTTAGTAATTACAAGCTATCGCATGGTATCATTCATAAACTGCCAAACATTTATTACTCGTGAAAAAAAAATTGCTAGATAAGTCGCATACTTAGTTGCAATACAAATACAAAAATGCCGAGCGAAGTGGGTCTAGTCCACTGTTAATCTCGAAGATGGAACTCCAGATCATCTTCGATTCCATAAAGAAAAAGAAGTCGGCGGGAGCCGATGGTATATATCCAACATTTAACTGCAACACTTACCCCCTGAAGCTGTGGACATTTACGCCACGCTGTTCAACAACGCGCTAAATAATGCATGTTATCCAGTGCGTTGGAAGACGTCGGTGCTTCACCCTCTCCCAAAAAAGGGAAATGACAACTCTAATTCGGCGAATTTCCGGTCGACAAGTCTCCTTCCGAGTTTAAGCAAGGTTTTCGAAAAGATTCTCGCGTACAGAACAGCCCCTACTGTCGATGTCATTCGAACTCTTTTTCAGCGGGACTTCGACAAGATCCAGAGATATTGTGATGGCTGGAAGTTGAAAATCAACTTTCAGAAATCGGAAACTATCCTGATTAGGACACCGTTGTCTAGGGTCTCTAGGGATACGAGAAAGAACTGGCGAAAGCTGGTGATCGTTGGACCAAACGGACAGCCACTGGCGAGTAAAAGTGTAGTATTTCGGAGGACATGTAGATGCTGCTCTGGCGAGAGCTAGGGGAGCGTTTACCCTGACTAGACGATCGTTTTATATCAGTCGTCTTGACAGCCGGGTGTAGGTGATTTGCTAAATGGCCCTCATTAGGCCGATGATAGCCTATGCGTGCCCGGTGTGGTTCAACCTTGCCCCATCTCAAATGAAACAGGTACGGGTGTTTGAGAAGCAGTGCTTAAGACGCTGTCTAGGACTTCACAGAACACCAGTATCTGACTACACAAAATATTATTCCAACCAGGTCCTATACAACGGAGCCAACATAAACAGAATACAAGAGCGACGCGACGGCTTCGAACAAAAGTCTCATCTTTGGTCCCTTCTACCCCAATGAAGAATATTTTAAGAGTGCGCGTTTAAGCGGCTTTATTCCGCCCAAAGCTTTCCTATATTTGGATAGTCAAGGGCTGATACAGCACAGATTGGCGGTTCCGCTAATCTACGACTGGCGGTTCCTTTACGACCGAGACGTCGCCGCTCAAGGCGGAGGAGAGCGCCTGCGGCTCAGCAGGAGTGTGTCCGATTGGGACCATCGGAGTAGATGGCAACAGGAGAACCTCTTATGGTGGCTACAAGATTCGTTATAGACAGTTGACAAATATATTGGATTATATAATGGCCGACTTACATATTTTAAGGTTTAAGGTTTAGGTAAGGTAGGTGAAACAGTCGTGAAAGCACAAAAAATAATAATAAAATAAAATACAAAAAAAAAACAAAAAAAATCTGAAAATTGCTTGCTGTGGCTGTTCTAGTTCTTAAGTTATGTTTAGGTAGTTTTAATTAGTTTCTAAGTAGTTTAAGTAGTTTCAGTTAGTCGATAGGCAGTTTTAATTAGCATGTAAGTTTAAATAAAATAAATAAAAAAAAGAAACCAAGATTTTTTTTAAATGTCTTCGTAAATATTATATTAATCTTAGATTTACATTTCAGGTAATAGGCCGAAAGGCATTACAACTAGTTAAACTACCGTTTAATTTAGGGCGCTCTCATAGGGCCAGTAAGCTAGTTAAGTAGTTGATAAGTAGGCTAGTTTTTCATGAATTTTGGTCTAGCATGTAAATAAAAATGAATTTAAAAAACAAATGCAAAAAGGGTGGTGGTTGTGAGTTAAAATCTCAAACCTCAAAAATGTTCATCGTGTATATGAAGATTTCCAACAGCCCACGGAAAAAATCCTTATTCATAGGAAAAGCTACGATATATCCTTTTTTATTTATTTCTTTATTTCTTCAGCGTTCGTATCCTTCATCAAGGAGGCCATAGAAATCCTCCTTAATGAGGCACTCAATCTCGTCCGTAGGAGCATGTGAACTCAATAGCTTTATATTATAAAGTCGGGCTAAGCGAAGAATCCTAAATGTCTGTTGGTCTAAGATAAGAGAGCGACAAATACACGTCATTAAATTTGTCCAACTAAACTGTTTGAAAAAAAAACGTGAAAGGACAGATTTCTTAGGGTCTCATCTGCTGGGACCTAGACTTTACAAATGAGTTGAATAGCCATTAAGAGGCAGAGTTGTTCGGTATCTCCTATAGGTGAAAAGGGTTGCGGCTGCATGTAGTCCCATCGCATACTATTCGACTTTTTAATAAATGAAATACCAAGCAATAAGAACCGATATAGGGCTTCAAACCTGACTTCTCTATTTGTGCATGCAAAGTTATAAAATGCAACCTCATGTTTAATTACATCCACCGATTTTTGGAATTTCATAAGAGGATCAGTGCAACAGAGACAAACTTAAGTGCATTCGAAGCTGTAGTCTAGTGCGTTAGTAGTCGAAAGTAGTGGGTGGCCGCGGTGTAGTGGTAATGTGTTCGTCTGTTGAGTGGAAGGTTGCGCGTTCAATCCCAACCAAAATCCATTTCACTTTTATTTAAAAGAAATAAAAGGTCGATGTAATATGTACCTAAAGTAAGTATGCACACCATCTTGAATTTCTTCAAATTTAACGAACACAAGAAAAAGTGACTCCCCGAAGCTAGTTCGGACACCACCCATGGAGTTTAAGTCTCCACTACATCCATAATCTTTCCTATCCTCTCTTTCTTCCCCTTCACAAACGCTCGTACTATGGTAACAGATAAAGGGTATTCATAACCCCTTGATTACGTGTAAATTATAAACAAACAAAAAAACGCACTATCCACTACGGCACTATACGCACTAGAGCAAATAGCAACTGCAAAATAATGTCGAAATTGTCGGTTTGCATTATTTTGCAATCTAAGAACTAAAACAAATTCTCATCAAAACGTTATGCAAAGTGCTATATTTGGCCTTGGCAGAATTTTATATATTTTCTTTATTTTTACGAAAATCAATTCAACCAAAATGCTTCACCGATACGATCTTGCGTACACGCATCTACTGTTTGATCTAGAACATGAAGGCTAACCACACCAGCGAGCTGACAACAACAAAAAAAAACAATGCCAGCTCCATTAAGTAACATTTATTTCTTCACATATCTGTCTTCCTCAAACGTAAATCATCTCACATTATGGCATTTTTATAAAAAATAAAAATATTAGTTTGATTTGCATTAGAGTCGGTAAAATGTATAAATATAAAAATAAAAAGCAAAACTATGTTTTTTGTAAATGCAACAGCTATCTGACGGAACACACAGAGTAAAATTATTTATATTTTTCCTTGCTGTAGGGCTTTTATAGTGCATCCCTTGCCTCGATGGGACGAATCTTCATCTGCACCGATTGTAACGAATATGATGATCCATGGAAGTCCGACCAGTACATACCCTGAAACTCTTGTGCCGGTTGAACTGGTCCTTTCAAATACTGTCCATTCAAATTGCTAAAAGAAAAAGAGAAGAAGAATTAAATCACATTTCTGGCTAACAAACAAGTACTCCGTCTTACCTCATTTCGCAGGCCGCATACCACCAAGCGCCTGTGTGTGCCTGTGCACAACTTCCCTCTACCCAGCCATCGTTGTCATTGTCAAATGTGGAGAACTTGTTCCCAGCTTGATGACTAAATGAATCCCCTGCATCACCAGAATACTGTCCAAGAATCTGCAACGGGTAGAACTCCTTCTCACTACCAACTGCAAATGAATTGTATTTGGCCGACCGTGTCACGTTCTTGAAATCAACCAGGACAATCATAAGCTCATGCAGCGATGCGGCAGTCATGGCATGTAATTTATCCAATCCAATGAAAAACTCGCCGGCTAGATTGCCGAAACCCAGTTTGTACTCATTCCAGTCCCGGTTAAAGTTAATAGAACCATCGAAACGATTCAGAATAACTGTCCAACCGCCCTTGTCAGCGGATTCACACAACGCATAGAAAGGCTCTGTGCGTGGATTCAATTGAAGTTTTTGAATACCTGTTTCGGATAATGTAGCCTGAGCACAACTGGTAGGCTCTACTGGACCTGGTGCACTGTAGGTGTTGTATACTTGAGGATACTGTGGTGGGTTATAAGCCGGTGTGTTGCGGTTTCGATTATTTCGGTTTAGAAAAATCGACAGTCTTTTGTCAGTTCCCCTTTGAAGGTGCAGCAGAGAAAAAACGTTTAACAATATGACAAATAAATGAAATCGTTTGGGAAAGAAAACAAATCGTACATGCTTAAAATACTAATCTTAAAAATAAGACAAATGGAATAATGTATCTCGTATGGCGCACCCCTTAAACTTAAGGTTACTTCTTCTTACACAATCTAGAAAGATAACTATGTGATGAGTGATGAGATTACATCACCTGTAGCTGGATATATAAATTTAGAATATCAGAGATGAAAAAAAAAAAAAAACAAGCATGCTCTATTGTTAACAACCGTCGCACACCCCCGCACAATCGAAAAGTTGCTCAAATAAATTAACAACTTAAGTTGTGACACCTGGTAAAAAAGCCCGCAGAGGTCGTTACCCTTTATTATTAATAGATAACTCATCTTGCACGTTAGTATAAGCAGTAGAGTATCTGTATTAAAATTATAGCAACAACATTTAAATGCTTTTCAGCTGCTGACTGTACTGAACAGATCATACAAGATTTTATTTTATTTATTTTTTTACTCGGATATATTAAACCAATTTATGAGGTTTTTGAAAGAAAAAAACTTATCGATTTTAATAAAACCTAGAGCTTAGATTTATATTCATAGAAATTAATTTTTGGGCCTTTGACAATTAGAAGCATAATAAAACCTAGAGCTTAGAATTATATTCATAGAAATTGATTTTTGGGCCTTTGACAAGTAGAAGCATAAGCCTTCTAAATATTGTATAAAAGTCGTCTGCTGACATCCTAATCGGTCCCTACCAATGCCGCTTCAGACCTAGAAAGTCTAGACAATTTAACATTGACCCCCGTCATCTTTTCAGCGATGACAATGTTAATAGGAAAGAACTTTCCCCCCTCATTTCCAGCTGTATCATCCATTCTAAACTGTAGCTGCTCCGTCAAAGTAAGGAGGGATATTGTGCTTGAAAACATAGTAAACTATTCAGGCCAGACCATACAGCTTTATATTTTTAAAAAATTAACGCGATTACCTGGCTTTGATGACAATATCAACGTGATCGGAAGAACAATGGTGTGGAGACATCATTAAACAGAATGGGACCTGATATCAAAGAGGACAGGACAAAGTATATGCTTTCATCATCAAACGTAGAGTCCCATCGCAGAATTGATCAGAATGTTAATGGATGTATAACTAGTAAATAATCGGTAAATTTGTCTTCCTAGCTACTAAAGTAAACCGGAAACAGCAGCGCCAATATCCAACGTAGAGTAACTCTTGCTAATCGTTGTTTTTTCAGCTAAGTAACGAAACGGTATAAAGTCCTATCGAGAAGATCCAATGAGACGCTATACAGAGGAAAGCTCCCTTGCTGGATTCGAGTGGAAATTGAGTATGATTTATGGTCCTGTTTGTGTAAAACATTGAACAACGTTTAAAGATGAAGATTTAACAATTGGCGATATAAGCCTAGTATAAAACATTTTATCTAACGGTTAGGATGACTGGGCCATGTTGAGTGATTGAACATCGAAGCTCCAGCAGGTAAAGTCTTCGACTCTATACCAGAGGGAACGAGGCACCAAGTTAGAGCTCATCTTTGATGTAACGACCAGGTAGAGAGAGATCTCCGTCAGCTTGGAGTGCGAAATTGGAGACGGCAGGCAAGAGACCGAGCTAGCTGGAGTGTCAGAAAATCGTATCTAACGGTTAGGATGACTGGGCCATGTGGAGTGATTCAAAATCGAAGCTCCAGAACGTAAAGTCTTCGACTCTATACGAGAGGGTAAAGCTCATCTTTGATGTAACGACCAGGTAGAGAGAGATCTCCGTCAGCTTGGAGTGTGAAATTGGAGACGGCAGGTAAGAGACCGAGCTAGCTGGAGTGTCAGAAAATCGAATCTAACGGTTAGGATGACTGGGCCATGTTGAGTGATTGAACATCGAAGCTCCAGCACGTAAAGTCTTCGACTCTATACCAGAGGGAACGAGGCACCAAGTTAGAGCTCATCTTTGATGTAACGACCAGGTAGAGAGAGATCTCCGTCAGCTTGGAGTGCGAAATTAGAGACGGCAGGCAAGAGACCGAGCTAGCTGGAGTGTCAGAAAATCGTATCTAACGGTTAGGATGACTGGGCCATGTGCAGTGATTCAAAATCGAAGCTCCAGCACGTAAAGTCTTCGACTCTATACGAGAGGAAACGAGGCACCAAGGTAGAGCTCATCTTTAATGTAACGACCAGGTAGAGAGAGATCTCCGTCAGCTTGGAGTGCGAAATTAGAGACGGCAGGCAAGAGACCGAGCTAGCTGGAGTGTCAGAAAATCGTATCTAACGGTTAGGATGACTGGGCCATGTGCAGTGATTCAAAATCGAAGCTCCAGCACGTAAAGTCTTCGACTCTTTACCAGAGGGAACGTGGCACCAAGGTAGAGCTCATCTTAGATGTAACGACCAGGAAGAGAGATATCCGTCAGCTTGGAGTGCGAAATTGGAGACGGCAGGCAAGTCATCGAGCTGGCAGGAGTCCCAGAAAATCGTATCTAATTGGAGACGGCAGGCAAGAGACCGAGCTGGCTGGAGTGCCAGAAGTGCCACGCTTTGTAGCTGCATCAAAAGTCGAAGTTAAGTAAAGTATACATTCCAAGTTAGTCTGAACTACCTATACATAGTAAATACGAAAAAGCTACAGTTTGATGTTATTGTACTTGAAGGAAAATGTGGATGGTTCTGGTCGCTGATAAGATGCTATCAGTAATTGAGCAGATTTTATATCAGCTTCCCCTGATACTACGAAATGTCCACTCTGACAAAAATTGATACTATTAAGGGAACTATGTTTCCAATAACGGAGTGTAAGTGGAGTGTAAAATATTTACTTTAGACGGTACCAAGTACCAAGTAGATATGAAATATGGAATATCAAATTGAACAAGGCGTCTAAGGTTCTTTGGTGAAGTGGCTAAGCCAACGTTTTTCAGACTCACATCGTCGCGTCGCATCGTATCGATGCAAGAAAATGTTACATCAATGATGGGTCAAAAAACGACCCATCACATTTTTCAAAATTTCAATATGCATATTTATTTGACCCATCATTGAAATAACTTTTTCTTGCATCGATCTTTATGGTAAACTTTCTGAACACCATCAGCACCACCAGAGTGCTTTGAGCCATAGTGTTGATCTCATCCCAGATTTATCAACCATCAAGAAATGTATATGACTCAACATAGCCGTTCGGATTCGACATAAAACGATCTCCGCATAGGTTAGAGTTTTTAAGAAAAAATGTTTTGTCATGTTTAATTGAGTTCATATTACTCGGGAGTTTATTTTACTTATAGGGTAAATGTTAATCAACGCTCCGGATTGAGAAATCTTTTAACCTCACCAGGCGGTTTGTCTGATTTGCGCTGTTGTGCTTCTGTACCTTAATTATCACGTCTGATGATTTGAGTAACCTCGTCATTGGAGTTTGCTTTGGGCTGATTTGGTTCACCAGAAATTGCTATGCGTAGCCTTCTATTTTATAATTATTCTATAATTGAAGCGCAAAGAAGATGAAAGGCCTAAGTGACATTCTCAAACATTTGAGTAATCACTAGCATTTAAAGTTGTTTACCTATATCTATTTTGATAAAAGCAATAAAAATATAAACAGACATGTTTTCTGAAGTAAATAAAACTGAAACTGAGAAGAGGATTTGAGAAATATCTGCAGTATGGGCAGGAGTTACATGCTGTGCATGTTATACTGGAAGTAAAGACGACCAAATCTAAATCTGAATGACAACACTGCACAAGAATGATAGTGGCTTATCCAAGTTAATAACATATTTGAACAACAACAACGTTTATTAAATTATCATTAGCTTGTGACAAGGTCAAGCTGTTTACTACAAGATACCTTTGGTAGCGAAACTTAGCCAAATTAAAAAAAAATCGCTTAGGCCCTTCATCTTCTAAGCACTTAAAGTAAAATATTAGCCATCGGTTGCCTTTCACTGTGATGATAGTTTTCTATTTATTTACATCTTTAAACTTGTCTGTGGATCAACCTGAAATTGCGGAATGAAAGTTTAGCGTTAGAATCCCTCTCTAAATCTGCCAATGATACTTCGAACAATAATATCTCTAAACCTGCCAATGATACTTCGAACAATAATCTCCCAGAATCAATCTTTGTCCCTAAGTACTATGTAGTTTCGAGCTTTAAAAACTTTCTAACATTTATGTAAAAAGGATCACATATTCGCATATTAATTTAATTATTTTGCCTATTATTGCTCTTATCCATAATAAAAATTGGTTTGTTTCTTAATATTGCTGTTGTTGTTGCCATGTCGATTTGTATTTAAAAATGCATTTAAAAAAAAACTATGTTGACTAATTAAAAATCTATTATTTGCTAAGGTGATTTTTGAGACTTTTTCTTGTGACACTTGAGGTTTTTCCCACGCATATTGGTAATGATTGCTAACATCTCAGCATATACTACTTGAGGGCAATTTCGAGGAAGCCATTTGCTCTTCAATTGGTTACGGTAGTTTAAGAGTGTTTTCTCCTTATAGGTCGAGAACAAATTCTTAGGCTTCTTTTTACCAAAGCCATATGTATTTAAAGAAATAATTTACCACTATTCGTTTGCCATACTTTTCGGCACGACTTTCCAACTTTGAAAGGGTAACAGTTATTTTTACTACATATAATGGTTGCCCCAAACATTTTTACAGCAAAGTTTGTACAGGTGGGCCAAAAGAAGTCTTCCGATGTTGTTTGGCTATTCAGAATATCGGTTGTGACTTGCGCAGTGTGTGCCATTGCTCCGTCCTGTTGGAACCACATGTCCTCCAGCTATAATTCGTCCAATTGCGGTAGAAAAAACTCTGTTAACATGGCCCTACAGCTCGCGCCGTCCACTGTTGTCGTTTGACCAGCGGCGTTATCGAAAAAAAATGGCCCGATGACTCCTCCAGCGTGAACAGCGCACCATGCAGTACATTTGAGCGGTATAATAGCTCCTCGTGCATTACTGGTGGATTTTCGATGCCCACTTCGTCCTCTAGATTGAGGATGGCTTGGGCGAAAGTTGCACGCGTTTGGCGGTTGACAGGCAGCAGCTGATGCACGGACTGGACTTTGTGCCTTAGGGACGACCGGCTGATGGCTAATTGCGAGGCACGCCGCCTGGTCGATGTTTCCGGCGACATCTCGACATCCTCGGCATTAGCGGCGATATTATCGGCACAACGGGCGCTCCGGGGCCGGCCACTCTTGGCAACGTCTCGTGTGGTCCCATACTCTTCAAGGCTGGTGGCCAAACGGCGCAGTGTTTGCGCAGTCGGTGTCGGACGGCCGGGGAATCGGCGACGGAATTCGCTCTGCGCCAACACTACAGACGAATTGTTACGCAAAAAAATAGACACGATTATTCACCGTTCCTGGGGAGTGTAGCGCTCCATGGCTTGTTCACTTGTATTCTACATATGTCTAGTCCGCAAATGTCAAAACAGATTTGACATTGGCGGCTATTTGCAAAATAAGAGCATCTTCCAATAGGGTGATCTCTTTTGGCCCACCTTGTTTGCATAAAAAAAACAAAAAAAAAGTTAAGTGTTAAGAGTAAGTTTAAATACAAGAGAGAGCACCGCTTATCAACTGGTTTCGCGTAGTGAACGAGAACTGCAAATATTAAGAACAACATCATCCTAAGCGATAGAGATCATCGCTTCCTTAATCATCAAATTGCTTCATTTGAGGTTCATGTGATTCTCGAAAAATTAGAATCAGGTCAGTCGTCCGCATGTTGAACTTCGATTTGTTATTTACATAATTACTCTTTACTTGAAGTTAGTGGAGTAAACAAAAGTTTTTGCTAGCATCTTGTAAGGGGCCAGTTAAGGAACATAGCATAACATGCATTTTATATAAACATTTGTGAGACGAAAAAATAATAATAAATTTATTTCCTTTCTAATTTTGTTTTTTCATAATGCTTTTATTTGGTATTGCCATAACTAGCCCTCAAACTGGTTAAATCTGGATAGCAGGGTTTTTTTTTCTAATGACTCTGCTTCGTTTTTTTTTTCTTCATAACTCTGTTCGGACCTAATATCGCTGGTATTCTAACTTTTTGTAAAACTACTAAGATTATCTATTTCTTATATTTTTAATATGTTTTATTGGATGGTTTTCTTTCACTCTTAACAATTTCTGAAGAGGGGCTCAGTGACGCGATGGTTAGTGCGATGAACTAACGCGCAGAAGCTGGGGAGTTCGATTCCCAGCCATAGCAACCACTAAATGATTTTTCACTGGCCCTCCTCTCGTAAGGATCTGACAAATCATCCAAGTAGTATCAACTTTCAAGAAAAGCTTATCTCAATTTAGCCGTTTGGAGTCAGCATAAAACAGGAGGCCCACGCCATTGTGCAAAAGTACACACATGAATGGTTGTGAAAGAGCTCGTCCCTGGGTACTGGGTACCAACATGTTGCGACAAAAATTTGTGTTTTTTTTTAAAGCTAATATCTTACCAATTCATTTTAGCAATGTATCTCAAGAACCGCTTTTCCAGCATCATTCTCGAATGCATGTCGGGCAAACTCAGAACATCGGATGCGGATTAGTTAATATTTTGCTGGCTGTACTTCTTAAAATCTAAGCCTTGTGATATGATAATGAAAATTGAAGAAGAATGACGAGCATATTTTTCGATAACAAACGATTTTATTTTTGATTCACAAAATATCCCCAAGGGTCTTTGCCTTTAAATGCTGAACAATAGCATGTATCTACAAAGTAAGGAATTCGCGTTCATACAAAAATTTTATATTCATGGTGCGGTTTGAATATCACCAGCTTTAGTCGAGCT
Organism: Rhingia rostrata; assembly: GCA_949824845.1. NCBI lineage: Eukaryota > Metazoa > Arthropoda > Insecta > Diptera > Syrphidae > Rhingia > Rhingia rostrata. Next base: position 63,810,987 of record OX463757.1, read on the forward strand.
CTTTATGATTATCAAGGTATGAAAATGCATTTCATTCCACTGCAAAGACGATAAACCTCAGTCCTGACATGGTTTACCCGGGTATGAAGTTTGTCCAGATGCGTACAAATCTCTTTACGCAAATTTACCGACATGCGTTCGGTTTCGGTCACCTCTGCATTAATATTCATATCAAGTCTCTGCATGACAAAGTTGATAAATTGTTTTCGTGATTTTAAGTAATGGAATGATATACTTTTGATCTTAAGTGTTTTTTTTTTCAGTAAAATCGTGATGGCTAAATAAATAAATGCATATTTCTACCTACCAACTATAAATGCGTAATACCTCAGTTCTAATAAAAAGAAAAACAATTTAAAAGCCTAAACAATTCTTCAAGACTCGCCGCATTTGTCATCTTTCAATGGCTTTAATGTTTTCAAATATGCAATCACGTATTCGCATTCCAATATTGTATTCATATCGGTTCCGATTTAAGATATTTATTCATTCATGCATCACAACACACAACACACAACACAATACCATAAAGACAATTAAAATAGTTACCTTGTCAAGTCAGTCAATTTATTTATATTGACACCGAATTCATTTAAAGTGTTCTCCAGCTTACTAACAGATACTCGTGTTGATGTCAAGAAGGTGGCCAATGACTCCAGCTTGGAGTTGATGTCCATATTATCACTGTCACTTACAGCAGCTTGGCGAGTATACACATGAGATGGCTCTAGATTGACGAAGGCTTAGTTCATACCCTACATTTGGACGCATATTTAGCAATACCTATTTTATCTGCAGGTACTCGCATCTGATCCAATTCCTTGCGAATTTCCTCCAATACGATGTTTACATTGTGCTGCATGTTTTCCAGATTCTCCAACTGCTTAGAGGTTTCTTGCTGCTGGGCTTGTATCGTCTGAAGTTGTGAGTTAGTTGAGGTACCGAACTCCATAAGCCTGCAAGGACAAAGACGATGGTGATGTAATTCTATGAATAAGATTTCTTTCGGTATTTAACAACAACTACTTAATCCAAGTGCTGTCGACGTCTTAGATGACGCCCGCTTTCGTGCAGTACGATAGCTAGTCAATCAATGGAATTCTCGACATTGACTTGGGTTTTCCACAGCACCGATATAGGTCACAACTACACGTAATTCCCTCGCCTTTTAAGTGAAGTCAGGTGTTAATTGCTGTTTGCATAACAATGTTGACAATTTGCAAGTGAGTCAGCATTTGGTATTTGTTCTTAGAACAATTATAGATCAACTTATAGTGATATTGTATTCGATTGATTGCTTGAATTTCGTTGTAGAGTTTTATAAAATTGATTTTGAAAATCAGCTATATGCACAATTCACTGGTATTGTAAAATGAGAACGAACATTGATTTATTAAAAGAATTGCTGCAAGGGTCATCAACCTAGCAAAATGTTTACATGGGACTGGTTAATTGTAAAAATATATGAGAAGGCAACCATCCGCTGTGTGAATCGTTGAATTCCCTAACCTATTTAATTAATTAAACATATCCTTTAATTAAACAGTCCCTGCTCAGACAGTTTATCAAAATATAATATGGTTCTCCAAAATAACTTTTTTCTACTGAATATGCTATAGGGTAGGGTATCCAATAGAGATGAGCTTAAGTGTGATTTTGAATTCACAGGTATAACTGTGATTGTGATTTTCAATTCACTGCGATTTTAATCTGTGATCGTGAATTGTGATTTCTTACAGAATTGGAGCACGAAACAATAAAAATAAATTTCAATTCATTTCGTATTAGATTATTGCATGTATGTGACACCATTGTAAGATAAAATTGGGTTTTGAGGCTTTTTTTTTTATAATTTACACGTACTCAAGGGGTTATGAATACCCTTTTATATGTTACCATAGTGCGAGCGTTGTAATTTGTAAGCAAACTCAAGAAATATTTGATTAGCATTCATGGTCTTACATTTAATTTAAAAAAAAACAAGACAATAAACATAACATTTAAACTTACATGTTTGAAAGGAAATAAAAATAACAATCTTTGTGATAAAAACAAGGAACATATGACTTCATGCTAGGAAAATAGAGTACTTTACTATCTAGCCCAGAAGCAAAACCAACCTGTGCTATATTGAGAAACCAAAAGATACACATTATACAGATACACACCACTCGCACATATGACTTACTACTTCATTACACTTCACTTATTGTATTTCTTTGTTTTTATACTCTATCCCATAGGGGTATATTAGTTTTGATACATAGTTTGTAACATAGAGAAATAATTGAGCAAGGTATACCTCAAAGTATATGGATCGACTCAGAATCGAAAGCTGAGTCGATTTAGCCATGCCTGTCCGTCCGTCCGTACGTCACCAGTTTTTGGGCCTTAAATTTTGAGGTAGACCGATTTCAGAAAAACATAGTTTTCGGCCAAACCAATAGAGATACTGAAAAGATGTCTGAACAACATATTTAGACAATCATAATATCTATATTTTGTTCATACAAAGTTTTAAGCCACGCTCACTTTTAGGGGGCGTTTTAAGTAAAAAAACGTTTTTCGGAAAAATTTTAAACATTTAGAAAAAATATATCATTTAAGCCACGCCCACTTTTTGGAGGCTAAACCATAGCATAACCAGGCGAAAACGATGTTATTTGAGACTACAACAATAAATGATTTTGATAAACAGTCTGAATAATATGTTATGAAATGACATTTTCTATATTTCATCGCCATAATGGCGGATTGCACTTAACGAGAGCAAATCGTTTCAAGTAGATTTTTCGTATAAACGGACAAACAATTTGCCAGTATTTCTCAATACGGTTCGAGTCACTTTTGCAAATGAAGCGAAATATCTCGGAATGACACTCGGTGCAAAATGAAAATGGAAGTCACATGTAAAAAAGAAATGCGAAGAACTTAAATATAAACTGTACTGGTTAATCGGAAAATATACGAAGCTTAACCTTGATAACAAGCTGCTTTATACAAGCAAATGCTAAAGCCGGTCTGGACATATGGTATACAACTATGGAATTGTACCAGTGAATCGAATCTAAAAATTCTACAAACTTTTGAAAACAAAATGTTAAGATCATTCGTCAACGCGCCGTGGTATATAAGAAATGAAAATCTACGCAGAGATCTGGGTATTCCCGCGGTTAAGGATGAAACGAAAACGTAAACATAAGAAACGTATATTGGGACTAACACAACGGTTCTTGACGAAACACATTTATTGCGGCATATTTAAAGAACTAAGCCCTTAGATTTGGCCCGATAATAACAAACCGCTCTATAAATTGCGGAGAGAGCAGGAACTCTCACAGGAAAGTTGCCTGCCAAACATTCATTACTCGTGATAAAAAAAATTGCAAGATAAGTCGTATGGTGTCAGCACTTGTGATGCCATAAATGTCGGAATTCATTGTCCGAACAATAAATTATCGAATCAGTTGGAGGGTTAGTAACACTTCAATATTTGAAATAAAATATCGAATTGGAAATGGTCGCGCTTTAGCATTTTGATCACGCAATCAATAGCCGCAAAGTACCGACACAGTTCCTGAAATAGGTGAAATGGATTTCTTTGTTGGCATCCCACTGCATTTTCTTTTAATATCGATGAACTAATGCACCTTCTGTTCGAAAAAGTAATGAAATTTTGGGTTTATATAAATATTAATACAAATACAAAAATGCTTGTGGTTTTAATGGGTTAAAGTTACACACCACTTTGGGCACGTGCTCATCATGTCTTTTGAGATTTCCACCAGCCCACGGAAACAAAAATAAGAAAAACTAGTGGTGGGTGCACGACTGGGTCGTACGCAATTTTCTCTTTAACAGCGAGTTAATTTGAAGTTTCTAATAATTTGACCAAAATACACAATAATATATATTTTCATTAATGATGCTTAAAATGATATAAATAATGTCGAAATGTGATAATACGAACGTTTATTCCGTCATTGAAAGTAATCGGTGTCCATGTGAATAATAATGATTTTCCGTTATTGGCCAAAACTGAAAATTCCGTTTTGGAATAATTGGGCCAAAACCAATTATGTGGAACTCATGAAAACAGTAATAGTAGTATACGAATTAAATTTCATTCAGCTTGGCAAAATAGTTTGCGAGAAATTGACAATTTTCTCTATATGGCCTAAATGCAAAAACCCGTTATATGGATTTTCTCAAAAAAACTGGGTATGCAGTTTTGTTGGAACTAGTATGTTTATAGCATATAATAGGTTTAATCAAATTTTGAGAAAATTGAGGTTATGTATGATTTTTATAAGGCAGGTACCAGTAATGACATGGCTAAAAGCAAACAAAAAAAATGGCCTAGAGTTATGACCAAAAAAACGCTGGATACGAAGTTTGAAGAAAATCGGTCACGATCACGTCGCTTAGGCTGGAGTTGCTAGTACGGACAGACGGACCGACGAACCGACGGACGGAATTCCAAAAACTACTTTTTTGAGTTCCGCTATCATCGTAATGTTAGAATCAATCAAAATCTCGACGTCGAAAATTTTCACGAACACAATACATATCTTTCTCTTTATAAGAGAAAGTTATAGATTTGGAAGAAAAAAAATGTCGAAAGCAAAATCTCGAACTCCAAAAATCTAGAAAAAACAACTCTCGAATGACAAACTAATTTAATATTTATTTTTGAGACAATGGTAAAAGTTCGCGCGCGCTAAAATTTGATGGACATTGAGCGAGCGTATGTAATTATGTGTATGTATATGCAAATACACATTTTTAGATTTGTTGACGGCGATCTATTTGTGCAGTTGGAAAAGGAGTTTTGGGAACAATTTAAAATTCAAAACTACTTGGAGCCTCAAGAGTGTAGTCATTGGATGGTACTTTTAAAGTTGTGCCTTCTATCATGCGCCTACTTTTTTCCATACATTGTTTAGTTGGAGATGAAATTATTGCAGTATTTTGTATAATGAGTTCAAAATCGAAGGAGGCTGGTAATATATTTTTTTTAAACAATTATGCAGAGTGGCTCATGAATATTGTATAACCTTAGATCCAACTTTAATCATCTCTGATTTTTAAAAATCGCGCTCTGGAACAGCACAAACATTTTTCACTACTGCCAAAAGCAAGGGTTGTTTTTTTTTTCATTTTGGCAAAATAAAATCCAAAAAGAAGGTAATGGTACAAGCAATGGTACAGAAGAACATTTAAGCCTCTGAATGCGTATGATTGTAGACAAGAAACCAAGTTTTTCTCCAATGTTTCTTGGTAAACATCATTATATTGCTATTAGATTTACTTATTAGATAATAGGCCGAAAGGCATTAGAATTAAGTTGTTATCATTTAATTTAGGGCGCCCGTATAGGGCCAGTAAGTAAGTCATGTAGTTGAAAAGTAGGCTAGTTTTTTCATGAATTTTTGTCTAGCATGTAAGTTAGTTTTAAGAAAAAGTAAAATAAAAACGAATACCAAAAAAAAAAAAATGCGTATGATTGAAAGAATATCATTTATTCCAGCAGAAGAAATTCCGAACTAACGGGTGTTTTTTTAGAGGTTGGTTTAGAGGTTTGTTAAATAGAGATAAAACTGAAATTTTATGTTCAAATCGGGCAAATCTAATGTCATTTATGTATGTTCAGTTTGGTTTGCAATTTCACCATGAACAGGTTGACAAATGAGCAACGCTTGCAAATGTGCAAATTTATTTCGAAAATAATGGTTCAACTCGCGAAGTTTACCGCAAGCTCCGTCCATTTTATGGTCGACATAATCGTCCATCAGAGCAATTAATTCTATTAACCATGGATCGTTTTTGCACTACGTTTACTCTGTGTGATAATACGCATCCGCAGAGATGTCGAACAGTGCTCACAAAAGAAACAATTGCGGCTGTAGCGCAGTGTTGAAAAGGACCCGAATGAATCTATTCGAAACCGTGCACAGCAATTGGAGCTTTGTCCATCAACTTTATGGACGATTTTCCGCAAAGATCTTGGCTTACGACCCTTCAAGATCCATGTTATGCAAGAATTAAAGATGCGAGACCATGCAATGCGTCGTGATTTTGATGTATGGGCCGAAAATGAGGCTCATTTTTGGGTGAATGGCTACGTCAACAAACAAAATTGCCGCATTTGGAGTGAAGAGAATCCACATGAGACCCTTGAGACGCCATTACGTCGACAAAAACTGACTGTTTGGTGTGCTCTATGGGCTGGTGGCGTCATTGGGCCATTCTTCTTCCGAAATGATGCTGGAGAATCAGTTACCGTTATTGGAGACCGGTATAGAGCCATGATAACCGAGAATCCACATGAGACCCTTGAGACGCCATTACATCCACAAAAACTGACTGTATGGTGTGCTCTATGGGCTGGTGGCGTCATTGGGCCATCCTTCTTCCGAAATGATGATGGAGAGTCAGTTACCGTTATTGGAGTCCGGTATAGAGCCATGATAACCGACTATTTTGTTCCCGAATTGGATGGCATAGATGTGGATTCGATGAGATTCCAACAAGACGGCTCTTCATGCCACACAGGGCACATAACAATCGATTTACTGAAGAAAACATTCGATGAGTGCACAATTAATTTTCTAAAAAAAAACACCCGATACTTCAACGCATTGAGTGATCAGTTCTGCGTAAGCAGCAACAAAATTAGAGCCTAGTTTCATAAAAATTATATTGGCTCAAACAAAAATAGGACACTAGATTTTTCCGTTCTAGATTCTAGGCATCCTAGCTAACGTGTTGATCCCACGTTACATGTGTGTTCTGTTTATGCTGTCATTCAACAAAAATCGATTGTTTTTGTTCCTGAGAAATAATTATGTAAAGTAGATACAGAATAAACAATAGTTAAAGAGCTCCAAAGTGTATAAATGAGTTCTTAAAAAAAAACAATAAATCTAATTATATTGTGTTATTAAGAACAAACCCATACATACATCTTTTCATCCAAAACCTGGACCGTACTTTTTTGGGTCGTTTTACAAAAAACAGGATGGGAAAAGGTATTTATCAATTCTCACAACAGGCAATAATTTAAAATTTTTCAGTTCTTTTTTGATTTCTTCGAATAAGACTACGTATTCATGAGATATTTAAAAATAGTTTGCAGCAGTTTGCGAGTGTGTTTCTATTTTGTTCGCATAATATAAACATTTATTTGCAAGTACTTCAACATTCTCAATAGCTTTCTCTTGATCTGTTGATTTCTTTCACAAGCATACTCTTGTATTAAGTAAACATCCTTTCATCTAAAGTGTTGATGGCGCACATAAATAACTGATACCACTGCGGGAAAGTTTCAACCTATTATATAGTTTGTACGAAAATATATTTAGTTTCGATTTTCCGAATTGTTTTACCATCTTCGTTAAGTGTCCCACAAGCAGTCGCTGTAATACTACAAAATGACTCATTCGAATCTTCAAATTTCAGATACCATTTATGAAAAGGTGCTTCCAATGTGGTGATTTGTCATGCAAAAGTGTAATGATATTATCATTTTTTTTCATACCAAAAAAAAAAACCAAAAAAATTTGTGATAAAAAAAAACGCAGGAAACCGGTGATCATGAAGGTCATGCCAAATAGCAATTTATTTTTGATAACCTTAAGAACTAGTATTACCAGCATGTGATTACCATACCCGAATTTAATTTTATGTTGATACTTCACTTCAGTGGAAAGAAATGCGTTTCTTACCCATCTTGCATGTTTATCTTGGATAACTGTTCAATGCAAAATTCTGTATAGACGTGTTTAATTTTAGTTTGACTATTAATTAAAAATTATATAAGACACTAGATTCTTGACACAATTTTTGTTTTCTTCAAAATTTAAAGTGTTTTATAGTATTTATTTATAATTGTGAAAATATTTCGAGTGGGTGAAAAACGTTGATTGACATGTTAAAAGAGAATTTCGAATAAAAATAAAAATTACGTTTAACGAAGAATAAAAATCTTGACAAGAAAAACATTTCAAACTAAAAGTTGACTACATTGCTGAGATGGTTGGGTGTTGTAGATCGAGGGTAGACTCTGATTGGCTTTAACTTGGCAATGCCCAGTGGTTGTAACTCTGACTACACATCAAGAGCTTACTTTTTATCTCCAAATGGTAACCATCGGGTACTGGTCTCATCCAACCAGATTTGACTTGCTAAACGATAAGCGCGAAAAACAGCAACACTAAAAACAGCCAGGTCAGAATGGCACGGAATGAATACCCGGCCTGCTGCCCCAGGCGAACCTAGACAAGCTGCTTCGACATATTCGGACAACAGGTTGTCTAGCAATTTCAAGGGTTAGTCAGGCCCCTTGAACAGAGATAGTGGTGGATGTACCGAAAGGCCAACGGCAGTGCTCAATCCCGTAGTGGATATTGATGGCCCCGTGTGCTAGGGGTATCTAATAAATTGGAACTGGCTATCCAGGTTGGGGCTTGAGCTTTGGGTTAGCTACCAAACCATAGGAAAGAGATTATGTTACGAAGCAGCCAATAGTTTCGGAAAGCACTGATTTTATTGCTGACGACACGGCTAAACGAAAAAGGACAACGAAGTTCGTATCTGCACCTGGAATGTGAGAACATTAAACAGGAGAGGTGCAAGCGAACACATAGCGGAAGCCCTAAACTGCTGAAAAGCAGACATTATTGCCATCCAGGAAATACGATGGGATGGGCCGGGCAAAAAGAGGATGAAAAACTGTGACATCTACAACGAACCGTGTATTAATGAGCAGAAACAGCGACTTTTCGGATGCGGATTTATTATAAGTGCCCGACTTAGGCAAGAATTCTTATATTTACAAGACATTAGCGAACGCATTGTAACAATCCGCATCAAGGCAAAATTCGTCAACATAAGCCTTATATGCGTTCACGCCCCAACGGAGGAAAAAGATGGTATAGCTAAGGACTGCTTCTATGAGCTCCTTGACAAAACCTATGAGCGACTACCGAAGTACGATGTTAAAATCGGTACGAAATGCCACTGTAGCCAGCACACGGTTTCCTCACCTCGATATCCATAAGGGGACATGGCGGTCTCCAGATCAACGAACGGTCAATCAAATTGATCGCATAGCGATAGACAAGCGCCACGCATCCAGTATTTTGGATGTCCGAACATTCCGAGGAGCGAACATCGACTCGGACCACTACCTTGTTGCAGCCAAGGTTAGAATGCGGATATCCAGATACAGAAATACTGTAAAACAAATTTTATGTCGAAAGACTGCAATCGCAAGAGACCGCCAAGCCCTTCGCGCAACGCGTATCCCTAAACCTCTCGATTAACACCATACCACCAACATCGAATGTCGAAGAACTATGGCAACGATGCCAACAAGCCATTAGATCAGCCGCAACTGATGTGCTAGGTTTCTCGCGCCGACCAGCAAGATACCATTGGTTTGATGAGGAATACCGACACATGCTCGCAGCCAAGAACGAGACCTACAAGGCTAAGCTGCAGGTGAAGACGAGAGCTGCCGTTGAGCTCTATAGGCAGAGAAGAAGGTAAGAACACCGGCTTTTTAGAAAGAAGAAAAAAGAGGAAAAAAAGCGCGCGATCGAGGATATAGAGAGGTGCCACTCCAGGAAAGATGTTCGCAAGTTTTACCAAAGTGTAAAGTCAAAGCCAAGGATACAAGGCTCGAACAGAATCCTGTCGAGATGAACAAGGAAACATCGTAGTTGAGACACAGTCTATGCTGAGGATATGGAAAAACCACTTCTGCAGACTGTTAAACGGCGGTGACGAACAACATTCCGCTGTCAGGCAGAACGAACCAATCAACATTGGTAACGACAGCGAAAGCTGCCAACCACCCGACCTGAGTGAAGTGAGGATAGCAATATCTAAACTGAAGCTTAATAAGGCTGCCGGAAATGACGGCCTTCCCGCCGAGCTTTATAAAGCTGCCGTAATATGTGAACGCCTGAAACCGTTTACCAACAACCTGATCGGCCCTTATCAGTGTGGTTTTAGGCCAGGAAAGTCCACGATCAAATCTTCACACTTCGGCAGATCCTGGAAAAAACCCAAGAAGTCCAAATCGATACCCACCACCTATTCATCTATTTCAAAGCCGCATACGACAGCATTTATAGGGACAAACTATACAGAGCCATTTTAGTTTTGGTATACCTCCCAAGCTCGTCCGTTTATGTAGGATGACGATGAAGAATTCTCGCTGCTCCATCAGGGTCAGAAACGACCTCACCGACACATTCGATACCAAAAAAGGAATTAGACAAGGCGATGCGCTGCCATGTGCCAATTTTCCAAAAATCTGTACAACACTAGCATACGCCGACGATATTGACATCATTGGTAGGACCCAATGTGATGTCATAGCCACGTTTGCTAGTATAGAGAAGGAAGCGGCAAAAATGGGTTTAAGGGCAAGACGAAGTATTTGCTGTCAACGCAAAGGATACACAACATCGACGAATTGGACAGAACGTCACCATTGACAGATATAACTTTGAGGTAGTACGGGACTTTATCTATTTCGGCTCCGCTATTAACTCTGAGAACAACATCTTCCAAAATTTTTCGGCCCCGTTTGCGTTGACGGGCTATGGAGACGAAGATTCAACCAAGAATTATACAAGCTGTACAGCGACATGCCCCAGGTCAAAAAACTCCGCATTCGACGTTTAAGATGGCTAGGAAATGTAGAACGAATGGACACTAATACGCCGGCTCGCAGAGTCACCTTAAGTGGCGAGGCAGTTAGCTAAGGACCGGGCTAATTGGAGAGGCATGTTGGTTGAGGCCCAGGTTCTAACGGACTGTAGCACCACTTAAGAAAGTAATTACATTACTGAGTAAGTACTGACCACTGCGAACTGCCAGACGTATTCACCTTTGAAAACAAAAATACCCAATTTAGGAGGGTAACTTTTCGATAAATAAATATCTTTGGAATCACTGTTATGATAAAGGTAAAAATAATTGTACTTTTTATTTCAACTGATCTGTGGTCATGTTCACTCGAGATGGTATCTATTTATTAATATTCCTGATTTGAGCAAAGCTTTAGGACTTATCAGACTTACTCATTACAGCAAAACTAAAAAAAGTTTTAACAAGTCAGAAGTGGCTGTAATGTCCCAATTAAGTCCATCCGGTTTTCCCAAAAGTAAAAGTTGAGGCGAACAATTCTACATTGTCTCAATGATAGTAAAAACTTTTGGTCATTTGTTAAGAACAACATACGTACTATTTTTTAATTACTCAAAAGTTTGGCCGTAAAAATAAGGTAAGGATGTATTCACTTACTGATTTTTTAAACTTCTATCAGTATTGACCAAAGCGTGAGAACAAAAACTGGTGATGAATGGAATGAACATTTGAACAGACGGGCACATATAGAGATATCGGAGACAAATTATTATTTCTCTATGCTGCAAATTATATTTTAAAACTAATAGGTCCCTAGGAATAAAGGGACTGAGACGTTTTTGCTTTTCACCACCAAACAACAGAAACCTAAAAAACAACGACAGGATCATACCAAAATACAAAGAACATGACATAACGTCTACGTACAGAAACGCGACCATTGACGTACTACACAGACAAAAAGCGGACTTCTGATAAGACTTAAACTCTTGTACAGACGACTGACAAATCCACGCGCCCCGGAGACTAGTACACTGAAGGCGTCGATCAAAAACATCAACCAATTGATCAAGGAGAACTTCGGGCCGTAAATTCCAGCGACCCGTGTATGTTTCCACAAATTAAAAAGATCTTTAGTAGGAAAGGTCATAACGACCTTCCGTGTATTAAGCTGCAATGAACAACTGACAATACAAACATACTTTTGACAGCAGGAATTGATCCGGGGGAAGCCGTCTTCGACGACGATTTCCATGTTATTGAAGATCCTCAGGAGAAAGTGGAGGCATTGGGGGCTGTCTTTCAGGAAGTGTATAAGGTAAATGATAGCATTCGCCCGAACCGCGTCCTGGAAAACAATGCCCTGCGCCATCATTTCTATCTCCGAAACGACATAACGCAATGGCGATCTGAGAACCGTGGTTTCACCCGGTTTGATGACGAAAACTTGCCAAACGCCATAGTCGCCGAGCGAATTGGGTCTAGTCCCCTGTTAATCTCGAAGGTGGAACTCCAGATCATCTTTGATTCCATAAAGAAAAAGAAGTCAGCGGGAGTCGATGGTATATCCAACATTGTTCTGAGACACTTACCCCCTGATGCTGTTGACATTTACGCCACGCTGTTCAACAACGCGCTGAATAACGCATATTATCCAGTGCGTTGGAAGATAGCGGTGGTTCATCCTCTTCCGAAAAAGGGAAAGGACAACTACAATCCGGCAAATTTCCGGTCGATAAGTCTCCTTCCGAGTATCAGCAAGGTTTTCGAAAAGATTCTCAATCGAGCACTGTTCAAGTGGTCCGAGGACAATAATATTATACCGGAGAACCAGTTTGTATACAAGGCCATGACTGTATTCATGCCGTCTCTGATATACAATGGAACAAAGCCAAAAAACAGTGCACAGGTGCATGGCTGGTTGATTTAGAGGAGGCTTTTTACACCGTATGGTTAGAGGGCCTCTATATAAAGCTGACCAGACTTGGCATAAGTAAACCACTGCTATATATGCTTCATGACATGCTGACTGGTAGAACGTTTGTTGTCAAAAGTGGCAATGTAACACAGAATTTTTCATTAAGAATGGTCTGCAACAGGGAGCGGTAAACTCGCCGATTCTCTTCAGCATTTACACCAGTGATATGATAGGTAGTCTTACTCAGGCAATTGCGTATGCGGACGATCTTATCGCGTACAGAACAGCTACTGTCGAAGTCATTCGAACTCTTTTGCAGCGGGACTTCGACAAGATCCAGAGTTATTGTGATGACTGGAAGTTGAAAATCAACTTTCAGAAATCAGAAAGTATCCTGTTTAGGACAACGTTGTCTAGGGCCTCTATGGATACGAGAAAGAACTGGCGAAAGCTGGTGATCGTTGGACCAAACGGACAGCGACTGGCGAGTAAAAGTGTAGTAAAGTACCTTGGAATCTGGTTACATCAGTATCTATATTTCGGAGGACATGTAGATGCTAATCTGGCGAGAGCTAGGGGAGCATTTGCCCTGACAAGACGATTGTTTTATAGCAGCCGTCTAGACAGCAGGGTGAAGGTGATGTGCTACATGGACTTATCTGGCCGATGATTGCCTATGGGTGCCCCATCTCAAATGGAAAAGATACGGGTGTTTGAGAGGCAGTGTCTGAGGAGCTGCCTTGGACTTCACAGAACACCAGTATCTGACTACACAAAATATTATTCCAACCAGGTCCTATACAACGGGGCCAACATAAACCGAATAGACAATTTTCTGGTGAAACTCATTCGGTTTCACGCTGCAAGAGCTATGGCTTCGAACAATAGTCTCATCTTTGGGGCCTTCTATCCCAATGATGAATATTTGGAGAGTGCGGAATAAAGCCGCTTCAACGGCTTTATTCCACCCGAAGCTTTCCTATATTTGTATAGTCGAGGGCTGATACAGGATAGATCGGCGGTTTCGCTAATCTACCACGTCTTCCTGCGAACTGTGGATAGGCGGCTCCTATACGGCCGAGACGTCGTCGCTCAGGACGGAGGAGAGTGCCTGCGGTTCAGCAGGAGTGTGTCCGATTGGGACCGTCGGAGTTGATTACAACAGGAGAACCTGTTGTGGTGGTTAAATTAGGTAAAGATAGTTGACTTAAAATTGTAATTTTATGGCCGACTTAGATAGTTTATAGTCTTAAGGTTTAGCTGTATAACAGTCATGGTGGCACAAAAAAAAAGCTTGCTGTTTTAGGTAGTTTTAATTAATTTTAAGTAGTGAAGTAGTTTTAATTAGCATGTAAGTTTAAATAAAATAAAAAAAGACAAGGAACCAAGTTTTTCAAAGTTTTCTTGGTAAACATTTTGTTGCTTTTAGATTTATATATTAGATAATAGGCCGAAAGGCATTAGAATTAAGTTATCGTGTAATTTAGGGCGCCCGCATACTGCAAGTAAGTTAGTTACGTAGTTGATAAGTAGGCTAGTTTTTTTCATGAATTTTTGTCTAGCATGCAAGTTAATTTTAAGAAAAAGTAAAATAAAAATGAATTTAAAAAAAAACGTTTTTACTTTCTCAGTACACATAGTATACAGAAGTATGTATTTTGATGGAAACTTCAAAGTTGAGCACAAGGTAATATGTCCATATGACTGTCGGCTTCTTTTTAAATTTTATACCATTCTTTTCTTTTTGTAACGTAGGCCTTTGTTATTATTATAATAAGATTTTAGTTTAAAATATATTAAAAAAAAATAATTTATGGTGCAACCTGGACCTAGCTTTTTCCCACAACCATTTATGTGTACTTTTGTACTTCTTTGTACGATGGCGGGACATCCTGTTTTATGCCAAATCCGAACGGCTAATTTGAGATAAGCTTTTCATGATAATTGATACTAGGATGATTTGTCAGATCATCACGAGAATCAAAATATATTATACAATACTTAAATAAAGGATAATGCTTGTGAAAAGGTTGGAAAATTTCGATTGTCTCGAAATCGCTTCAAATAAACTTTATTCAAGTTCATCTTTAAATATATAAAAATGAATGTTTGCTTGCATGTCCTTTATAGAAACGTAAACTATGCATTTGATCATGTGATGGTCTTTAGAAAAGTTGTTGTACATGAGCCGGCGAAGGTTTCTAAGATGGTACGACCAATATCAGACAGATGGCGCCATTGTCACTCCCATGTATTTCATATATTGCCGTGACAGTTCATGCTGATTTGAATTGAAACGAAAACAGCGAACAAATGATTACGTTTCGAGTTGTGGGTGACATACGAATTTGCGAAATTGTAAATTGTGAAATCCATGTCCGAAAACAGGCAATATCGTCGTTTTTCGAATAGTGTTGTATATGTCATTGTGTACAATGTCTCACAAGAATACATTTGGAATCGCCTTATCGTACACAGTGGATCTGTACGCGAGCTATATTAGCGGCCAAAAACATGTATGTCTATACCATCAGCTTTACCATTCAGAATGGAATACCCGGCGAACGATAACATGTAAGTCCATCGATACTGTGGTGAATCAAGACGAATTCTTGAATTCGCTTGATTTGGCAGTCTTGCCACCACATTGAACATTTGCGTACCCATCATTCTTCTTTGAAACATACATCCACCACAACTTTGCAACGGAAACAGACTTTTAGTCAAGAAAATGATGAACAGTGTTATCGAATCATCAATTGTGAGTGGAAAATTCAAAGCTGAAGACGTACTGTTGCTGCGTATCCCAATGATCCCGAAATATATTCCATTCGAATTCAAACGTTTGCAGGGTGGTCCTCGCTTTCGCAATGACTATAAACAAAGCACAAGGACAATCGTTGCAAGTGTGTGAATTAAATTTAGAGAATGCATGCTTCTCATATGGGCAGCTCTATGTGGCCTGCTCACGCGTCGGAAAACCTTCTGATTTATTCGTTTACGCACCAGATGGAAAAACAAGACACATTGTGTTTCCCACAGCTCTTCAGTAATCGAATTAAAACGAAACGCTAAATTTCACAATTTTTTCGAAATGAACTAATTCAATAAAATGACCCAAAATGAATTGAATATTGGTGTAGTGTCCATCAAAATTATTTTAGTTGGTGGCGTTGCAACGCGCGCAGGCTACAGCTAGTAACTAATAAACAAGCTGAACAATTGGTATTAAAAAACTCGTTATTCTCAGAGGGGCTTTAGCATCGGTATTTTAAAAAATAATAACAACCGAAACATAAAAAAATTCCTATGGAGTGGAAATGGATCTGTTCCAACTTTATCTCAAACACAAAAGTAATAATTTTATGTGGAGATTTTTCCGAGTCGCGTCAGACCCCTTAAATTATGAAACTACAGTAGAACACGATGGCTTAAACCCAATAGATTACTTAAGGCTATTTTGTTGAATAGGGAAGTATGTTATTTGTAACCTATACGAAGATCAGGATGAAATTATTCTGTAATTCCAAACAATTACTAACGGCATCGTTTAGCACAGACATAACACACTCGCGGCCCGCTAGATGACATTTTGCGGCCCTCAACGCTTTTTCATAGGTCCATACTGTTTTCATTAAAAAATTAATAATTGAACAAAAAAAAATATCAAAATAGAAAAAATAAAAACAAATCTTAGATTTGCTAATCATAAGTATTTTTTAAATATTTTGTTTAAACTATTTGTAACATTCATTAATAAAAAGTCGGAAATAAGCAATGTTTTGAGAAATGAGATGGTGATCAAATATGATGAAGGTATTTCGGTTGAATTCTTAAGCAATCTGTGTGTAAAATTCGAAAATAAAAAATGGCACCTGTGTGTGAACGAATACCCCATGATGTTGGCACTCTAATGTACTGAGGATGTATTTGGAGAATCTTTATAATGATCGAGGGAACGATGAACTAGAATCGATATTTGGATATTTTAAATAACGACGACTTAAGTTCAAATTTATTGGGCAGCAATTTAGATTGCAACAGGGCAACGCACTTTATCAAAAAAAATATGTGGGTGATACATTAGATTGGCCTTCTTAAAGCGGTGACTTTAATGTAATAGAGAATGTACGGGATATTAAAACGAAAAAAAGTTCGTGATTAGGAAAATGTTTGACTTGACAATACTCGCGAAGAGAAAATCGCTGTGGTTAAAAGCATGTGGAAGGAAAATTCTTCTTAAATTTGATGAAGTCCATGACAGGCGGTTACAGAAAGTCATCAATGGCAGCGTAAACTTGATTTTCCATTAAGTTATGCCAACATTTTTGAAAATTTATAATCGGTTTTAATTGTCTTATACTTTTGTCAACCTACATTTAAGGAAACTAATTATGATTAGTTTAAGATGTATAACATTGAATTCGACTTATTTATTTTTTTAAAGCTCATACAACTATTCTCTATGTTTTTCGGATATTTTTATGAGAAAAGGGGGTAAATTGACATGTGCTATTTTTTTTTTTGTCAAAAATGAGATATTCATGTTTTATGAAAATCGTTACATGGGAACTGCAAGTAATAAATCTGACTTTAGTATGTTTTTTTTTATTTTATTTTCGGACAACTTTAGCTAGATAACTTTAAAACACGATATTCAACACAAACGTATTTGATGGTATCCTTTACCTCTATAGATGCATATAGCATTTATTATTAAAGGTTCCGAAATGACATCATTCAATTTCCTATCCAACCCCCAAAAATAGGGGACGGTCAATATTTTTAGGGACCAGTTATAGCCATCATTAAAAACGTCCTCATTGGAAATTTTCTTTTACTTCTGTGGCTTTTTTATAAGTTCAATCTTGGCGAGTTAGTGTCAAAATGAAGCTTATGAATTTCAGAACATGATTGTCCAAATATTTGAATTTCTAATTATTGTTTTTGTAGAAAATCACTTCTTATTTTTCACTGATCAACATTTGTTTTTTTGAAGTAATTATTGTCATTACAGCGAAGTGAAACGGAATTTTCAAATAATTCCTATAAGAAGCTATTGAAGTGTGAAATTCCATCATGTGTTGTGTTTCAATGAAGTTCTTCAATGATAGCTATAACTGGGCCCTTATAACGTTAAAATAAATGTAGAGGATACCACATAACGTAGGTGGCTTGTGTTCATGGTATGGATGTTTATACATTTAAAAGATATAAAAAAAATGTGTCACTATAATCAAAGTTTAGACGAAAAGAAACAAAATTTTCTACTGTAATAAAATAAAAGTGTTATTTAAACTTTTTTTCCGAATACCCGTGTCATTTTTTTTTACTTTCTTGTTAAACCAGTTGTTATTCTAAAGAAGCAACTTTCCCCTATTTCAACTTCCATTCATACATTAACGATATTGCTGTTTGCGTGACACAGGCATTAGAGTATCGTGATGTGTATGTATATATAGCTAATTGTATAGGTAATCAAATATATTTGGCATTACGGACCCGGCGCGACCACGACCATGCAATGCATGCCATTGACCGACTGGTGGTATACCGTCAATCGATTTACTAACGTCGATGGAGGCACTTAGTCATTTTTTGCTGACTTCATTGACCTTCCATAAATTGTTGTTATTATTCATTTGACCAATTTTATGTCGTATTAGACCTAAGAAGGTAGACGTAAAGACATTTTTTCTCGTGGGTATTTGAACTTGAAAATACATAAACAAAAAAAAAACAAGTTTTTGGTTTAAAATGTGATATTTGAACAAAACTGCTTTAGATTTAGGAAGAATCGATTTCAGGTTTCACAGTGTTGTACGCGTATTGAAAATGAATACGTAGCAGAAAGTAATAAAATTATCTTTCCCGCTCTGACAGTGCTTAGGTATTGACATTTAACTTTTATAACTTTTAAGTGATAACCAACAACAAAGATCACAGGTAAAAGTTTTATTAAACAAGGAATTTGGTTGTCTGATCTGATAACTTGTTTCATTTAAGACCGCACGGGTCAAAAGTTTACGCATGAACCCTTTTGATTGACAATTATGTCAATGTGTGTATAGACTAATCATAAAAGTATAGAATGAAAATATGTTTGCAGTAGTGTTTGAAGTTGTTTCGCTATTCTTACTGACTATTCAAACTGACTCCATCGCAAGCACTCAATGAAGAAACGCATACCAAGTAATCAAAAGCCTTGGTACAATGTCAATGTTAGTCACAAATACTTGTTCGACGGTGAAGTGTGATCAGAATGTACTCAATCATTATAAATAATTGTGCACTGCATGGTTTGCGATTTTTTTTGTATTTCTTGAAGAAAAATGTTATCTCAGCTTAAGAGTTAAATGCAGATGTTACTCTGATCACTGATCCTGGATTTAGATTTTTAAGATATGAAAATTGTTATTTCGAGTGTTCATTTAAATTTCAATAGGGTCTGGTATCTAACTATTGGAATGAAATTACCTGCTATTACAATTCAAATGTCATACTCCCGCGGCAAATCAATAAAAGGAACAGATGTACGATAATCGTAGAATGTACTAGCGTAAATGAGAAAACGTACCCAAAATCAAATTTAATTTCGTTAGCAAAATTCTTCTAATATTCAGATACACTAACACATATAATTATTTGGAAATTGTTGAAGATGAAGCTAAAAAAGTAGCTCTAAGACACAGAGATAGGCTTCTCAATCATGTTAATTTAGAAATAGCACAGCTTTTAAGAACCGACAATATAGTCAGGAGATTAAGACGGGTCAAACCCCTTGACCTATGTAGCTAAAGATATATATAAAAAAAAGAAATACTGAAACTTAAGCATAATTTCAAACAAAACTCATAGAAATCCGACCAACGTCGGAATTTCTTCTAAAATTTATATTTTTATAAAATATAATACATGTGAAAAATAAATTGCTGATTAGTCTAACGACTAGGTGCGATTCCTTAAAGACATACAAAAGTCTATCTTCGGGAGGTTTTTTAGATCGGGTTAAAGTCCCTCACTATTGCAGAAGGTTCCCTCGCGATAAAACCTCTGCAATGTCTTTCGATGATTTTTCCTTCCAGCGAACCCCCTAAAAAAAAAATTTTTGGAAAGTTAATTTTCATACTCGAAAATCTAAATCCCGGGTGTTATAATCTGTCATTAATTTAAAAATCCATCAATTCTGTAGTTTTTTGTATACTTTATATGTTTAAGCATGGTTCTGGTTTTATGGAAATTATGAATAAGAAGAAAGAAGGTACCGATGCACAATGGTTGCTAATTTCTGTAAGCTATAATGGGAAGGAAAAACATATGAGAAGCCAACAATCCTCCTCCTTTTTAAACCAAAACGTTTTTTCTGGACCGGAATCCTTCTTTTACTCTCCAATCAACTTCCTTTCCTATCAAAATTATAATACCGCTGTAAACACCACAGTAGCTCTGGCAAAACGCTGCGAAAACGCTGGAATTAACGGTGACATCAACGAAGTTAAAAACTTACATAAGCAGGTTTGACATATTCGGACAACAGGAAATACAAAAATTTCAAGGGCTTTTCTACGCGAACAATAGTGCGAGAAAGCGATGCGATGCAAGAGACGTTTGAATGCGTGAAAACTATTCGCATGTATTCTTATACACGCGCGCACAGTGTAGCATCTTTTTATGCGACAAATGCGAGCTTCTCGCAAACCTCTCACATGCTTCTCCCACACAAACTCTTCTTTTCAAGCGATTTGTGCGAGTAGTGTTTGTTTCAGTGGTTGTGTTGTGTGGTGTAAATTTTAAATAATTTTGTCGCATCTAACTATCGCATCTCGAATCGTTTCTCATTACTTTCTCGCACTACTGTACGCGCAGCCTTAGACACCAAAACACAGACTGCATAGCTTGATTCTGTAGTGGACTCTGATGGAAATATGTCTAGGTATATCCAATATATTTGAGTTAGTCCTACAGGTTGTGGGTTGTACTCTGTAACAATAGCTGTTTTTCGTGAATGAATAGTTTAATTCACGAAAAACAGCTATTGTTACAGAGCAACCAACATTGCTACCTGCTCCAAGACAAAGTTATGAGAGACTATAAAAGTACGATTTTAAAATTGTGCTGGGAAATTTTCAACGAATGTACATAGGAAGATAAAAATTTTTTACCAGTATTGTCAAAAGGACAGACTACACGACACCATGGCGGTCTCCCGATTAACAAACGGTGAACCAAATTGAACACATTACGATAGAGAAGAAACTCGCGTCCAATCTTTGGATGTCCGGAAATTCCGAGGGGCTAACTAACTCAGACCACTGCTCGGTTGCATCCAATGTATGAATGCGGATATCCACAAGCCACAACAAATGCGAAGTACTATAATACAATTTTTTGTTGAAAGAGCGGAATCGCAAGAAACCGAACACACCTTTGCAAAGCGATTACCCCTCAATCTTTCAGTTTATTACATTCCACCATAATGTCGAAGAACAATGGCGATGATGTCAACTAGCCATCAGATCGGCTAACTATATTGATCGATCCATCTTCACATTATGTTTGGCAAAATTTGGAAGAAAACTATCCTTTTTGACTAAATTGAGATGGGATGGTTATCTATCAGAATAAGTTCGCGTAATGTGGAGTAGAGAGAATAAGAGTTTTGTTGTTATTCCCATGTGTTAACTTCCGCAATCAAAAAGCCAAATATTTCATTACTACTTGTTCATGAGCTACAAATTTTGCGCAGTTTGATTTAGTGAGGTCGATGTTAATTTTTGCTCCGATTAAAAGGTTTATATATTTAAGACTAAAGACTGAATTGATATATGCGTTTCCATTTCGCGTTTGATATTTTGTGTTTTATTATTCAATGGGGTGAGTTAAACTGTTTCGCTTACATTTATTATAAACTATGTAAAATGTCTTATGCCATGTAGCTCTTGGCTTTGCCGTCCGTTTCTGTTGAAAGATTTAAAATTAATTAAATGACGACAAAAAATTATGTTTTATTATTTATATTATTTATTTATTTTAATTACCATAATGCACCATTCTGAAACTTTTGCAAATATTTTATTCATTTGAGGAAAATTAAGTATAAGGTTAAACATTTTTGCATTTTCGAAATAAACTTTAGTTTTTAATATATTCCTTGAAACAATAAGGGTACTCCCAAGACCCAAACGTACTCTTATACCTACCCTATCCCATTTCATTCCATCTTTAAAAAATATCCCAAAAAGTTGGCATGGCATTAAGTTTTATGGGGATAAAATATAAGAAATGCATTGTCACGATATGTGGTTAGTTAAATAACGATTTTTGTTGTTAATTGCCCCCAAAAAGTGGACATGGCAAATATGTACCAAACATAGATGATGAAATTTTCTTGACAAACAAAAACTTTTCCATGAAAAATTAAAAAGAAGCAGTGAAAAGATTTTGACATTTTTTACACTTATGCTGTAGCCATAGACAAGGTGAAATACAGGCGGACAGACATACAGACACGGCTTAATCGACTCAGCTAAGTCGATGCATACCAGGAATGACCCTGGGCATCAACCAATATTAGCATCAACTCCAATTTGCCCTGTTTTCAGCTGCCTTCAGTTGCGCACTCCAAGTTGGTTGAGGTTGGTTTCTACCTGTGCGCCCCACTTAAGGCGAGTTCTTCCTTTACTCCGTCCCACATAATCGAAGGCTCTGCGAGCCAGCGTTTTGGTGTCCATTCGTTCTACATGCCTTAGCCACATTAAATGTCCAATGGGGAGTTTTTTTTACTAGGGACATGTCGTTTTACGGCTCGTATAGATCTTGGTTGAATCTTTGTCTCCATAGCCTGTCAACGCAAATGGGACCGAAGATTTTTCGAATAAATAAAGGGAGAATTTATATTCGAGGCCCAGTACGCTGTAAAAGCCAGATGTTTAATGTATGTACACGTATACTATACATAATTTCAGCATCTGCTTTTAGAAAAAAGAAGCTACTTCAGCACAAGGCGCTTATAATGACTTTTTTTGAATATAAAATTTATTGAGCAACATATGATTGTCATTCCAGAAAACATGATTTATGACGTGGATCTTAGCAAGTGTTATTCTATATATATACTGACATAATTATTTATCTCCATTTCCATTTACCACGATATTCGCGTATCCGCTTTACGTACCATTCAGTTTATATAATACGAACGAAACCCAAATCAACAAAAACATAAATTCTTTAAACTGGCTTCTCTGACCGAATAGATTGGATTCACAGGCTCATTGTCTTGGTCCGGCTGGGCTTTTTCGAACCCTGTTGTGTTGCGAATTAACATCGCCTTGGGCGCAGGCATTTGTGTGTATGTTTTGGCTTTGAGCAACTCCATCTCATCATGAGTCTCGCAAAAATAGAGAACCACAATTTCTTAAGGTAACTCGTCCGAAATACATACATAATTGGAAACCTTCGGGAAACCCCAGCGTAGATGTATTCACACAAGATTAAACTCGGTTTTTTTCTATTTTTGAATTTTTCTTTGGTGCACTGGCTTGCCATTTAGTTCATTATACTCTGTCAGCCATGAGTACAAAAAAGGTCTTCTGTAACATGGGCGACTCGATGTTGTGAAGGCATTATTTGTGGCACTGTGCGAAGGCGAAGACGACGCGATTGCGATAACATTTTATGGCAGTAGTGCTGTTGTCTTCGTAAATTACTGTGTCTGGCTTGTGACGTTCATCGGTCCATGTGTCACCCATCAGCTAATTTCTCGTGGGTATTTCGTTTTTTTACGCTTATAACCGGATTCTATGAGCACACTGATGTGTAATGAAAGATTGGCAGAAAACATTTCTTTAATGCAATAACCTTCAATACATATCATGGTTTGTACAGATTATGTAACTTATTGCATATTGAATTGACCGATCCAAGTTTATTTAAAAAAAAACGATCGGATATTTATTTCAGTTTTTTTTTTTTTTTTAGATATTTTCATAATATAGTCGACTAATGTTATAGAATGACATTTGCATTTGCATTTGAGGTATAGCGGATCTTATTTAATTTATGAAGTTTATGTACAATTTGCTTGTCGTTTTAAGCAAATCGACCATCATAATGTCGACTTTCGAAATCGATTGGTAAAAATACCGACGGATCAAAATGTCGACTCTCATAAAGTCGATTTTGAAAATATCGACTCGTCAAAGATCGACAGTGGCAAAGTGAATTATGCTAACATACACTTTGCCACTGTCGATCAACACTGTCGATTAAATTAACAGCATTATTTAAATCATATCAACCTGCAATTCCTGTTTTATTTGAGATAAAATTTGACATTTTGTACAAACAACTTTCAAACGACATTTAAATGTTTTGGATTTTGAACTGTCAATTTTTTTTTTGCTTATCAAACTTCAGTTGACGTTTTAACAATTGATGAACTTAATTAAATGATCGAAATTATAACAACAACTTGTGTACAACAATACTAGTTGGTTAGAATTATAGCTATTTCGGACCTTACCAAGTGTCATCAGATTCCTCTTAACAGTGATGCTAATTTAAAGTTCGGTTCTCTGTGGAATTGTTGATATCGTGCCTAGTAAGCCAATTGCCTACCAAGTTTTTTTTCAAATAAAACAAAAACTGTTTTGGATATCAGTGAAATTCTTTATTCCTGTGAAAGTATGTTCGATGCCATTATGTATGGAACTCGATTTCTTTTGCATGGCCACCACGGCCACGCTTGCAGAAGTCCAGACGCTGAACCCAATTTTCGACGGTTTTCAAGCATAAATCGGCCGATACTGCTGCAATTTCACGTTCGATATTCGTACGAAGTTCATCAATCGTCGCTGGCTTGTTGGCATAGACCATAGACTTGACGTAGCCCCACAGGAAATAGTCTAACGGCGTCAAATCACACGACCGAGACGGGCAAGCGACTGGACCATTTCGTGAGACACGTTCTCCAAACTTGGTTTCCAAAAAATTGATTGTGGCATTCACTGTGTGGCTTGTGGCGCCGTCCTGTTGGAACCATATGTCCTCCAAGTCCATATCATCCAATTGGGGCCAAAAATATTCGGTTATCCCATTCACAGCGATTGCCATTCACAGTAACGCCAGCCCATAAACCACACCAAACCGTAATTTTTTCGGGATGCAATGATGACTCATGGAGTACGTGTGGATTGCTGCCTGACCAATACCGCATATTCTGTTTATTGACGAAACCATTCAGCCAGAAATGAGCCTCATCGCTGAAGATGATTTTTCGATGAAAATCCTAATCATTTTCAAGTTGTTGCTCAGACCAATTCACGAACATACGACGCTTCTGGTGGTCAAGCGGCTTCAGTTCTTGCGTCAATTTAATCTTGTAAGAATGTAGGCCAAGATCTTTCCGCAAAATTCGCCACAACGACGTCACAGAGATGCCCAACGCTTGAGAACGACGTGTGAGAGACACATTTGGGCTTTCTTCAACTGAAGCCTCAGCGGCAGCAATATTCTTGACAGTACGGGCACTTCTTTGTCTCACTAGCACGGGAACATTTTGTACTATGCCTGTGGATTCAAATTTTCTACTAGACGCTCAATTGTTGATCTGCTAGGACGATTATGACGATCATAAATTGGACGTAGCGCTCTTAACGTTGAGGCCACTGACTCCGAATTTCGATTATAAATTTTAATAATTTCGACTCGTTGTTGGATCGTATATTTTTCCACCATGAAATGGCAAACCTTACTAAAGAGAAATGTCAAAACAGCGGCAAGAAATATGGCGTCGTTTTCTATCCCGTCGCTCAACTTTTGTAGCGTCCCTGTTGAAAAACCCGATATTTGTCCAGTCGTCTTCTTTTTGTCGAAAATTCGTACGCTTCCCAATTCAGGGAAAGGGCGGTCATTATGAATTATATCGTTCATATTGATCTCTTTGCTCACGGCTGTTATCCGAGTATACTAATTATGGATGCTGCACTAAAATCAGCGATACTGTCAGAAAATCAGCCCAAAAAGGTTGACTGGATAGCACCTCATCATCCAAAAGCCGAAGTTTACATTCTTTGTGATTTTAATTTGCCATTTAGCTACGGTAGTCAAACAGTACGATTTACACATAAAACGTGCCCAATTGTTTGCATTACCATCAGCTTGACAAAACTTGCCCAGAAACCATAGTAAAAAATAAATTTTGGAAATATATTCGGTCTTCTGGGTGGCCGCGGTGTAGTGGTAATGTGTTCGCTTGTTGAGTGGAAGGTTGCAGCCAAAATTCATTTAACTTTTATTCAAAAGAATTAAAAGGTCGGTTGTTATACATAAAAGTATGCACCATCTTGAAATTTCTTCATATTTAACGAACACAAGAAACATTGACTCCCCGAAGTTAGTTCGGACACCACCCAAGGAGTAAGTATCCACTACATCCAAAAATTTTCCTTATAACTCTCTTTCTTCCCCTTCTCTGGCGCTCGTACTGTGGTTACATATAAAGGGTATTCAAAACACCTTGAGTGCGTGTAAATTTAAAAAAAAAGGTCTGTGTTCCATTAGGTAACAAAAATCACACATTAATAACATCTATTTATATATGTACTACCAATATGGATCCCAAAGATACAAGATCATCAGCGGGTTTTAAGAAACAACCGCGCTACTAACTCGGACAAGCTGTGATCCTTTTACTCTTTTCCTCTTTGGAAAAAAAATTTTAGGGCAGAGATATGTCAATATTTTCGCAGAAACAGTAAAATAGATCATTCTTCTTGGTGTTGTAACATTCATTCTAAAAAAACCGATTCCAAGAAACCAGAAAACCAGAAGAAACCAAGAAGCAGCGAATTTAAAGCGTTTATAAAATAAAGCACAGATCCAACTGAAGGAAACAAGTGGTACGTGCTCGACTGGGTCATAAGTTTTGCTCGTAAAGTTTGAAAAAGTATAAACATTATGAGGAACTATGATTGTAAGAACTTCTATTCCGGAATTAACGGAAGTTGTCGTCCATATGAATTATATTGACTTTCCGTTGTTGGCCAACATTTTAATATAATTAATCTTTTCCACTAGCAAAAAGTTGAATTTCAGTTTTTGATTTCGTTTGTTCTTCTAATTTGGATGAGAAACTTTTCAAGTAGCATATCTAATGCTCCAATGTGCCCCAGTGGTTGATGTTATTTTAAATTGGTCTTGATTCTTGTATAAGTGATAAATATCTCCTTTAAAAAAAGCTCAGTATGATTCTTTCGCCGGGAATATTTTTTTATAAAATATTGAACAAGTGAACTTGATCTCTGTCATTTGTCAATCATCGTTTGAACCGTTTTTAAGAGCAGATCCGGAGTAAATAATGTTATATTGTTAAGAAAGGTCAAAAGTCACAAGTCAGCATTTGTATAAATAAAGGTCGACTTGGTATCGGACCCATAAAAAAATACCTCATTGATAATTCTACTGAGTTGGGTTTATTATTTTTGGCATTATGAATGTTTACAAAACAACGTCTCATATGTGTGTTAATTTAAATAATTTTTTTTATTATATTTGGGTGTTTAGATGTACAGCAGAAATAAAAACAAACAAATTTTATTCACTCACCCTTATCATCACATTTACTCTGATAATTTTTAACGTTTAAATTATAATTTTTAATTATAACAGAACGCTATCACAAAAAATTAGACCGTAAGTAACCTTTAAATCCAATTCTTTTCAATGGCTACTTAATTGGATCATCTGATAAGAAATACAAATTGGCACCATCGTGTGACAAAGCTTGACTTGATAAGTGTAACAATTAATTCTTAAATGCTATGTGTGCATAACCCTCAATATAATGAGATGCAGATTTAAATTTAGACTTCTTATCGTTTTTTAATCGTACAAGAAATTCATTCACAGTGTATGATGCACTGAGAGCAGTAGTGGCGTAACCCCTAACTGCAACAATTGATATGTTCGTAATAAAAGATTTTACAAAAAAATAAATCCGCATTATTTGATTTGTTTTTTTTAGATAATAGCTGAAAAACGCATAGTAGAACATAATAAGTGACAATTCTTAATCAAAAAAAAATATTTGTATTCGTCAGGATGGTGAAATAAACTCAAAATTGAGAAAATGACGGTTAAACCGATCCTGCTATCAATGCCTTATATATGCATAATGGTTTCTTTAAAAAAAAACATATGTATGTATCAACATTGTTCGTTATTCAATCATTGCATTTACGTGCAACAGAAAAATATTTTTTTGTAAAAAGGATTAAACTTGATGACAATAGTATACCTACACAGTTGAACTTAATTGGTACACATATGTTTTCCAAAAGAACACATGATCAAATTTAAGTTTGCCACGAAATGTTTATAAATACCTTTACGCCGAACGCTAACAAATTTTTTTTATAAAGTTTTATCAACAAAGCTGCGTGTCTAATGTTTGTTAATATATACTAGGGAAGCACTTTCATTTTCATTTGAGAAACTTCCTAATGGATATCCTAAACCCTAACTAACAAATATGGAAAACAACTGAGAAAATGGAAACCCCCAATTGCAACATCCACGTGGCGGTATTGATCATTGACATAAATCATTCACTGCAAATGAAAAAGTTCTACCAGCTACCGAAAATTACAAAAACTATATATCGGATATTTCTATTTGAATTTTCATGAATTGATGGGTTTTAACCATTAAATTTTGGAGGGGAAAGATGTCGAAAAAATATGTCGGGTTTCCAAAATAAAAAATAACTTTTCTTTGTGGTCTTCCCAAATCTTTTATTTCCCGTGCGAACTTGCTATGACTGTTATAGGAGTATTATTCCATGCTGCTTCCTGAACGGTATCGATAAAGGAGTCAATCACGACTTCGAGTTCCAAGAAGGATCAAAGCGATACACCCAGTCGAATATTCTTTTTCATTTCTAATGATGTATTCGCTCGTTATTGGAATGACCAGAGATTTATCAGAATAAAGATCAAAGCATTCTTTAACTTTGATTCGATTGGACGGCTGACCTTTTACGATAAAAAATTCGATCAAATCCAGTATTTTTGTAACATCAGTTGGCAGTAAGTTTGTTTTCCCGTAGAATAAAATTCGGTATTGTACTTTCTACCTTTCTGTGATATGCATCTAGATCCCCAGAATGTATGTTTTGCATTAAAGTCCCCTCCGATGACAAAACGCTGTCCAAGGGAATTAAGCAATTTTTCAAAGTCTATTTTCTCAATCTTGCATCGCAGTGGGCAGTAAACAGAAGATATCCTCAGAAAGGATTGTCTGCTTTTGACTTGTATATAGCAAACTTGCATTGTTTCGCCTTCTCATTTAAAATCAATCGAATGTTCGATACACTCTTTTATGTATAGTGATGCTCCACCTCTAGCTTTATTCGATGGGTGTAGAGCCATGATAGTCGAGGTAATCTTTAATCTTTAAGTTAGAATTACTTTTTGCGTGAGTTTCGGATATTAAGCAAACGTCAATATCTTTTTTTGCATAATTCAAGTTTTTCAAGTTTATACCAAATGCCATTGGCATTCCACGTAAGAATTCTAAGAAATCTACTCATTTTGGAGGTGGAGTACGTCTGTTGCAAATACAATTTTCAAGCTTAACTATAGGCTTTCGAAAATAGGATTAGTCGTTTCGATTTTTTCATCAAGTTTTAAGAGAATAATGTAATAAAACGTAAGAAACGGGGTCAGGTCAGATATTTCTAGGAGCTTTATCGGAAACTGTAGGTTGGGCATAAGTTTTCACGTTTGAATTTAGATAAACAAGATCCGATCACATTTCTGATATCCGCGATATTTGTTTATATGTTGGTTTTTCTATTGTTGCCTGCTTTGGATTTGAGACAAGTTTAGGTGGATTTTAAAGGCTTTTGCTTAGCAAAGTTTAATTTCTGTGCAATTTTACTACAAAATCTTATCCGCCTTTTTTTAAACTCTTTAGCTACTTCGCAGCAGCGATCATTTGCATGATGATCGCCTTTACAATTAATGTAAATCGCAGGGGTTTTCTTATCTAATCTGCTATCTACCTTCAGATGATTTCCGGCACATTTTACATACTGAGTCTCTTTCTGACAATATGTTTGCGTATGATTATACCCTTGGCATCGCTTGCACTGAGGAACTAATTTTGAATCCTTACACATGGATTGTTTCTATTTCATAAATTTTGTTAAAACTTTCTTCTCTATCGAAAGTGAGTACAAATAAAGGAAGACCGCGTTTTATAACATTTTCTTCGCCATCTTTTTGCTGCTTTTCTCACTTGGCAATATTAACGGTATCTATAACTTTATATAGCCTGCTTTTCAAATCGTTAGCACTGTCATCCTTTAAGCACGACGCATGTAACCTTCTAGCTACAGTGCATAAAGGCCTTTCAGATGTAACCTTGTAGCGTTTTGTAACACTTTCTTCGCCATCTTTTTGCTGTTTTTCTCACTTGACAATATTAACGGTATCTATAACTTTATATAGCCTGCTTTTCAAATCGTTAGCACTGTCATCCTTTAAGCATGTAACCTTCTAGCTACAGCGCATAAAGGCCTTTCAGATGTAACCCTGTAGCGTTTTGTAACACTTTCTTCGCCATCTTTTTGCTGTTTTTCTCACTTGACAATATTAACGGTATCTATAACTTTATATAGCCTGCTTTTCAAATCGTTAGCACTGTCATCCTTTAAGCACGACGCATGTAACCTTCTAGCTACAACGCATAAAGGCCTTTCAGATTTATTTTTAAATGAATACCATTCTATTTTATCGGTACTTAGCTTCCGAGAGTCTTTCCGGGTCTTTTACGCAGATTTTCCATTTATTTTTTTTGAGCGAATAATGGCAACGATTTTATCAAGGTATGTAACTAGTTAAAGTTATCAATACCGATCAAATTAATTGGAAGTAGGGGCCATTGTTTCAGCTGTTTCGCTGTATTAACATTCTCTTTATCTCAGGTTATAATTTCAGGAGAGGATAAAGCTTTCCTTCGCGACTGAGTTCGTTTTTTTTTTAACGTTTATTTATTCACAAAAAAATGTTTTTACTTAATTAACAGCCTGAGTTCCTTCGCGACTGAGTTCTTTTTCATCCCTATGGTATTCGGAATTCGCCAGGCAGTATGCACATGGTTTTCATTATCTGTTTTCAATTAACTCTTTAGAGTAATATTTTTTTCCTTAATGTGGAGAACTTCTTTACGAAGCTCTTCACGGAGCATTCGACGTTGTTAAACCTTGTTCGAAGAACGTCGTTTTTGTACTAAAGGCTATTATTTTTCATTGAGTCTAGTTTTTCGTGGGCCGGCACCTATGGTGTTGTCGAGCTTCTTGAGACACATATATTGTTTTGAGATACAGACGTAGGTGACCTCGTTCCCTTGAGCTTTTGTTAGGTCATTTTTATATGAGATAAGAATTGACTTATTTTTAATTATAAAGAAGACGAAACTAATCACTGTATTTTTAAATCGCGGAGGTAGTCACATCGGGCTACTTGGAGAAATAAAATGGTTGAGACCCAGGTTCACCACACAATGTAGAGCCACTAAAGTGAAAAAGGAGTGAGCTATTTCATATAAGTGTGAGTCTTAGCCAGAAAAATATATTTGGAATAGCCTTTTAGTGACAAAGCTTTTATCAAACACACAAAACTTGCTGTTATTGTATTGGGAATGTTGTCTACTTAGCTGTAAGTTTACTTAATATATTTACATAAATTACCACTTGATATAAATACAAAGTAGTGAAAAAGTTGTCGACCGATGTTTTGTCAACAAAACGATCTATATAGGCCCGGTTTGTTTTCACATAATTTTTTACTTTAACCAATAGTTGTTCCAGGCTTATTTCTTTGTTAATAATTCTCTACCAGGGACGTACAAACCTGGACTTACGTGATTTAATTACCCTACCGAATATATTCCTTGGTGAACCTAGTTCTTAAAGAAGAAAATGGCATTTAACGAGATATAACACTGAGTTCTTGAATTTCCTTAGTTCATGAGGTTTTTTATTGCATCAATAATGTTATTATTAAACATAAGCCCTCCAAATTGTTCAAAAACACTCGCATACTCATAAGCAGTTTGAGGGACTGGTACTGGTATTCGCGAAAAAGTCTTAATAACAATTCATGATTTCAACCTTTACCTTTACATGGAGAATTGTTTTGATGGGACTATATATAAGTCTCAAGGCCAAATCATAAAAGTTGTCTGTTTTGACCTTAACCAGCCATGCATTTACATGGATAATTGATAATTTTAATGTTCGCGTATCAGTTGCGTTATAAACGAGAGAAGGGTGTCCGACTGGTTCGTAAGCAATTTCCTCTTTCACAGCAAGTCTTTGCTTTACATCAATTCCCAAGCATAAGAAAAAATACACATTAATATTCAATTTGATTATTGCTAAAATTTAAAATATATATTATATTATTATTGTTGCTAAAAATTATATATAATTACATTTAATGTCAAAAAGTGATAATATGGACGTTTACTCCGGAATTTAAAGGATTCTGTCTCTATTTGAATAATAATGATTTTCCGTTATTGGCAAAACTGAAAATTCCATTTAGGGGTAGTTGGGCCAAAAGTAATTATGTGGAATGGTTTCTAGCAGTAATAGTAATACAAAAATTAAATTTCATTCAATTTGAGAAAATGGGTTGCGAGAAATTGACAATTTTTTTATATCGCCTGAATGCAAAAATCCGTTGTATATTTTGTCGAAAAAAATGAGTATTCAGAAAACTGATGTTATCTGTAGTTTTTATATGACAGGTAGCGTTAACATACCTACAGGCTAAGGTTATAAAGCCACAGAAACTTTTGCTCAACAGCATCATGGTACGGGCGGGCAGTGTGCACGTGCACACATGAGAAGATCCAAATATATAGCGGGCTATGCCAGTACGACCAGTCATAAAACATTTTTTTTGTATGACTTTATAATCTTTGCTAAAGGCTCAAATTAAAGAAAATGGCCTAACATTATGACAAAAAAAAGACCTTGGATACGGAGTTTGAAGAAAGTCGGTCAAACCGTTTAACCTAAAGATACCATTACGGACAGACCAACACAACGAAAGACCTACAGACCGACAGACGGAAGGAATTCCAAAAACAAATTTTTGGGTTCCAATATCATCGTAATGTTAAAATCAATCAAAATCTCAAGGTCGTACATTTTAAAAAACAAATTTCTTTCTCTTTGTAAGAGAAAGTTATAAATATATTCAAGTGGTACTGTGAGAAAATGTATTTTGTTTTAGGATTAGAAAAAAACTCAAAAGATTTAAATGGTACAAATGGTACAAATAAGCTCTGCAAAAATTTAAAATATGATATCATTTTTAATAACAAACTTTTATCTATAAAATTCATATGCAACATTAGCAAAACAAAGCATTGAACTTTTCAATTAGCCTAATATTTTCAATTTACAAAAGCTTTGCTAAAAGTTTTTAAATTGCAACATTTTTTCAGGTCTTTTGACGTCAAAACTTAAAAAAAAAAACATTTTATTTTGTATTTTTCGCAACGCACATAAATAATAATAAAAATTCAACAACAGCATTAGGAATAGATACAATCAATATCTGCACAAAGCTAACGTATTTCTCGATATAAAATGTTTTAAAATCCAAACATGAGAAATGTAAAAATAGGTCAGTTATCTGCATATTTAAAGTGAAGCACATTTTTCGGAAATTCTCCCATAATTTAATTGACTCTCAAGTGCTAACCATGTTATTAGTAACACTTGAGAATCTCGAGTCAAACCGACTGTTGAACATTAAGAGAAATTCCCCAGACACGTCTGAAATATGTAAACAATAATAAAATCTGGTTGCATGTTGTGGCGAATTAATTGGCAAGCGTATAGCATCAAGTTATACCACAAACGGTTCAATACAAAATAAAAACAAACAATTCTATTAATAAATCTTTAAACTCACTTATTCCCGATAGCATCCAATTTGGTGCGTTCCGCCTCGTGCAGGGAAGTTAATGCAGATACACGATCGTATATATGGGACATCATTTCTACGCGTGTGCCATTAGTAGCAGGCTACAAAACAAAAACATAATGACATAACACGTTAATCACATTATCACGCAAAACATATTTAAATCGTATGCAAATTTTCGGGACATTGAGATGAATTTTTTTTTTCTTAATGGAACATGGGAATCTTATACAACCGGTGTCGCAAACCCACCCAATTATTTCGAACTGCCACGTTTGGTACTGCTCGTTGACGAGTACTTTCGTAAGCAGTACAAATGCACACAATTCCCATGAATAATAGGAACTTATTAAAAAAATACATTTTTTTGAGTGTAAGCTATCAACTTAAACTTAAAATGACGCGAATTTTAGATATCACTTAAAAGTAAAATGTGTTGTATTCGCGATCAGGAACGTACGATCACTGCGGTTAACAAAAGCGAACTGATCATCGGTTGTATTGCAGACGATGTCGATACTCGGCAGAGTGATTGTTGGAAGCAGTTTGTTACTTGTTGGTCAGTGGAGCTCCAGCGTTGCTTCGAGTGTTACAATTGTACTATTTAATAGTTTAGTTAAAAGTATTTGCTACTCTGTCAACTGATGCGATGTTTCCTTTTGTTTTAGAACTTCGTTGATTGAAAAGCAGATTAATGTTTGTGGAAAGTGTTGGGTACGTTTTCTTCCATTCCTAATTCCCAAGACAAAATATCCAAACTCAAACCCCCAGTAGTTGAATTCCCAAAGAGAGAATCTCAATTCCAATCCAAAATATCTAAAAGATTTTTTTCGTTGGGGATTTTGCCAATGTATATTCTTTTCTGGGGGAAATTCTTTCAATGGAAAAGCCTTAAGTTAAAGGCTTAAAAAAATTCTTAAAAAAAGACACCATATAAATCGATAAAACTTTATTTGAAATATTACCATATTTTCTTGCATAGTTGTGTAATTATATTTAAACATAAATCTTAAAGTAAGAGAATAATTTTATTATAACAAAATGTTTAATAAAATAAAAAATATATCATTAAAAAACTTGAAAAAAAAGTTTATTTAATGTTAAGGGAAAAAACTCTTAAAGTGAGAAAATCACAATTTCAATCAAGAATTTATCAAAGTAAGATGAGTATGAAAAGTTTAAGCAATTAACCAAAGGAACAAACTTTTGCTATTAATAATTACGTTTGTAAATTATGTAGTAGTATATATATTTATTACAAAAACCAATTTTTGGCGCAAAAGTCTCGTAAGTACGCAGGACCGAGCTTTCTCACACTGCTTGCACGATGGTGGGACCTCCTGTTTCATGCCGACTCCGAACCGCGAATTTAAGATAAGCTTTTCTTGACAATTGATAATGCTCGGATGATTTGTCAGATCATCACGAGAGCAGGGTCAGTGAAAAATAATTTAGGTGTTGCAACGGCTGGGAATCGAACCCAGACCTTCTGCGCGGCAGTTCATCGCACTAGCCATCGCACACACTGAGCCAGTTTTAACTATGTATTAGTATTTTAAATACTTTACAATGACATTTATTGTAACAATTTTTATAAATCAGTTCATTTTTATAGTAATTTTTAGATATCTCGTTTTACATGTTTGAAACATTTAGTTTTAAAAATTCTAAAATTCTCTTCAATTTTTATATATGTTGGTAACATGTTGAAAAGCCTTATTCGCTTGGCGAGTAACGTCTTCTGACCATCTGTTGATAATTGCAAGTTCAGTCGGAAACCACTAGCGTTTCGTAGGTTTTAAGATTGAGCTTTACTCACAAGTCGGACTTCCCGTGTTAAATATGCTGATGCTTCGCCATACTTTATATTGAAAACGGTAAGCAATGCATTCTCAGTTCCAGTCTCTGCTTGACATCCAACCATCTCAGTGTATCCAACATTTACCTTATTGGTGTAGAGCGATTGCATTTCAAGATTCATCTCAAGTTTTTTATTTTTAAGTTTTTGCAACCTTTCGATTTGACTTTGATTGCAACATGAAAACAGAACGGTAGAACAATATTCAAAATGCGGTTTTATTTTATTGCTGTATACATTAACTGCTATTGTACAATCTATTCTTTTTCGGATACGTTTGAAAAATCCAATCTTTTCCCTTATTTTTCACAAATATAAACGAAGTGCTGCTCCATTTTTAACTCTTTGTCTATTATCATTCGTAGATATTCTATGCTTTTAACATTTTCGATCGTATTTACATTTATTTCAATAGTTAATTCGCTATCTATATTATTTGTCATCAACTTAGTTTTTTTTTCGTTAAGCTTGAGTTTATTCATGTTAAGCCATGAGACTAGATGTTTTATATCGTTGTTTAACATGCTTCTGCATTGTTCGGTGTTGTCTCCTTCAGCATATATTAGAGTGTCATCCACAAATAACACACTTCTGCAAAATTTTATAGTTTTTGGCATAGTGTTTATATAAATTATAAATAATATCGCCCGAAAATTGATCCTTGAGAACTCTTTGTTCTACTCTAATATATTCCGATGTAGAGTTATTAACTTTTGTCCTCTGCGTTCTATCTGTTATAAAGGACCTGAACCATTTTCGTTCATTATTTTTGTTACCATATTGATACATTTTTTTTTAATAGTATTTCCTGATCAATCGTTTCGAACGCTCTTTTAAGTGCAATTATTTTTGTCCACTTTGTACAGTTATTCCATTTATTTATGAAATGGTTCACCGCAGTCTCACATGAATACTTTTTTCGAAATCCCGATTGGTAGATAATATATTATTCCGTTCAATGTATTCCATTAGTTGTTTTTTTATTATCGCTTCTAAAATTTTTTCAATTGTCTTTACTGTATTAATTGGTCTAAACTCTTCTTCATTGAATCTTTCCATGAGCTAGGAAACTCACCCGTTAAAAGCGATGTATTTATTGATTCCAGAATGGTGTTGCCTAATTTATTCCAGTTATCTAGTATCGTTACAGGATTTACTTTGTCGAAATCAGCTTTATTTTTTTAAAGATTTCCATACTATTTTTAAATATTGTAACGATGTTTGGTAAAATTTATATATTTATATAGCATTTTTAATTGATTTGATTTAATTTCTTTTACACTTTCTATAAAATATTTATTGCATTTGTTTGCTATTTTAGTTTCATCATCATATTCCCGATTTTAGAAAATTATGTTTTTTATGTTGCTTTTTGTCGTTTTAATACCAATTTTTTTATTTGCATCCACATCTCTTTCTGTCCGTTTGCTTGGGCACTTTTATTGTTTATATATAAGTTTTTGTGCTATTTAATATCAATACCGGAATCAACAGAATTGTTAAGGGCTCATACCCTCAATAGCATGTTGAATGACTAAGTTCATAAAATAAGCCATGCTTAAGTAAGGGTATACCCGGAACGAAAAAAGAGAGATTGGACAGTAAAAACGTTGAATTTATTCTTCCGGAAGCGATGTCTTTTATTAACGTATTATCCTGAATAGTTCTTCTCGTTTCTAGGAATTTTAAGTTCACTATCTGACATCTATTTTTATACCTTTCTTCTAAACTATTCAAGTGACACAGGCAATGTTTTACTATTAACTAACTCCTCAAATGGGAGCTTCACGTATTGCATACGTTTTTAGTAGTTCATATTATGTCGAAAAATTACATTTATACGTATGGAAATTCGTTTTATTTTTAAACGTATAACCAACCCATATTTCAAAATTGCAATAAAACTTAAAATACCTGGCAAAAACGGCCCATACCACACCTTAAATTTAGCTTTTCGATTCATCTGTGTGTGCGAAAATATGTTTTTGCCAAAAATAATGGCAATTCGAACGTTTGAGAAGTTTCTCATGACAGTTTTAGACTCTTATGAATTTGTCATACTTTCACAATTATAAAATAGCTTTAGTTGAAATAAATTTATTTTTTAAAATTTTTATTTTTGTATGTATACATGAAGGGCTCCCGTTTCATTTACGAATCCCTACGAGATCTCTGATAAATCCATAATTGAGACACCATCCGTCACTTGAAATAGCGGAAATTTCTGGAAAATTTTAGTCTTAGGATACTGAAATGAGTAGATTAGGTTATTTTGTGTGTATATTATGAAGAAAAGAAAGGAAACAGTACTTTGATAGAAACATTTTCCCTCTTCGGATGATGTTCTTCATCTTAATCAAAAAATCACAGCATATCTGGGGGATTCGTAGATCTAGAGTGACCTTAAGTGGCCGAAGGTATTGTTAATTAATATATGTGGTTGTGTTACCCATTGTTAAAAATTATTCAATGGCAACTCGGTTTCTTCCACATTGTCACCTAAATTTACATTTCACTCATTACTCAATATACATTTACACTGACATTACTTAATATACTCAATAATTTACTAATAATTTGGCTGAAGTAAAAGCATATATAATGAAGTAACCAATTGAATTTAATCAGTATTACAGAGTTCAAATAAAGTGTTCTATTTTGTAAATGTTTCCGTCTTTCTCTTTAAAGTTAGCCGTGGTTTTCCTTAAAGTTTTATTATACCCATGGTTACCCTTAATATTTGAGAAAAAATCCTCACCATTGCTGGACCGGTATTCTCTTCAAGGAGAATCAGAGTTTTATTTAACTTTAAATAACCAGATAGAAAAAAGTCAAGTGAAATCGGTTGATTTTTCGTCAGAATGCGATATTCGGCCACATTCAGAATGCCAGTAATGAATCCTGCAGTTGACGTGCTTGGATCTGCAGCAACTGTTCTCCTGTCAAAATGCATCCAATCGAGAAAAGCAAAACGGATTGATCATGGCTCTGATGAGCACATCCTACAGGGGCGATCAATTGGCCCTCACTGTTCATCCATTGCTAACATTAGTACATCACCCATGTAGAGACTTAGAGATTTTTATTGTATCCAGAACCAACACTTGTCTGCCTTCCAGTGCTTGCTCGGTCTCATGTTATTTCATTACATAAATCTGCCTTAACGCTTCATTGGCTGATGAGCAGGAACGAATTGTTCTTCAAAAAACAACGTGAAAATGATTACATATCCAAATCATACGTCAATGATTATCGTTACTTAATTAAAATGTTGGCATCGACCCATTCAATGCACACTTAGTGTTAACTTGCTTAGTATCAATAACATCTCTCTCCTGTTGGT
This sequence comes from Rhingia rostrata, assembly GCA_949824845.1. Taxonomy (NCBI): domain Eukaryota; kingdom Metazoa; phylum Arthropoda; class Insecta; order Diptera; family Syrphidae; genus Rhingia; species Rhingia rostrata. The sequence continues at coordinate 63,849,776 of OX463757.1, forward strand.
AAACGCAATACCTCGGATTATAAAGTGGAATGTGGAAACTTTCCAATTTCTCTCCAAAAAAGTCAAAGTTTGGATAAAATATCTTGTAATATATTCATACCCTATAAGTAACGTTTGGCAAACTAGAGAAATGATTCATGACAAGCCTTAGAATAAAATTATCGATTCTGGATACACATCCAGTGCATTTGCAGAAGCTCTTCACATTTAAAATATTTTGAGACATAAGGCCCTCTCTTGCTAACAACAATACTTTTTCTGATATCGAAGATATTTTGACTCGATGAGAAAAAAAAGTTTAAAATTTTATAGTTCCACCACGAATCACATCCGAACGGGGTGCAGAACAGTAATGTTTCGCATCTAGAAAATATTTAGAACTTCTTTGCTCCGCTGTTTGCTGCCATTTAGTATTAAAGGGTTTTTCAATAAGAGCGCTTTTTAAAAACAAAAACGGTTTTGGATATCAATGAAATTCTTTATTCCTGTGAAAGTACGTTCGATGCCATTATGTATGGAACTCGATTTCTTTTGCATGGCCACCACGGGCACGCTTGCAGAAGTCCAGACGCTGAACCCAATTTTCGACGGTTTTCAAGCATTATTCGGCCGATACTGCTGCAATTTCACATTCTATATTCGTACGAAGTTCATCAATCGTCGCTGGCTTGTTGGCATAGACCATAGACTTGACGTAGCCCACAGGAAATAGTCTAACGGTGTCAAATCGCGCGACCGAGGCGGCCAAGCGACTGGACCATTTCGTGACCATTGGACCATTTCACGTTCTCCAAACTTGGTTTCCAATAAATTGATTGTGGCATTCGCTGTGTGTGGCGCCGTCCTGTTGGAACCACATGTCCTCCAAGTCCATATCAATCAATTGGGGCCAAAAATATTCGGTTATCATTGAACGGTAGCGATTCCCGTTCACAGTAACGTGCCGGTCTTGATCATCACGGAAGAAGTACGGCCCAATGACGCCGCCGGCCCATAAACCACACCAGACCGTAATTTTTTCGGGATGCAATGATGACTCATGGAGTACGTGTGGATTGCTGCCTGACCAATACCGCATATTTTGTTTATTGACAAAGCCATTCAGCCAGAAATGGGCCTCATCGCTGAAGATGATTCTTCGATGAAAATCCGAATCATTTTCAAGTTGTTGCTCAGCCCAATTCACGAACATACGACGGTTCTGGTGGTCAAGCGGCTTCAGTTCTTGTGTCAATTTAATCTTGTAAGGATGTAGGCCAAGATCTTTTCGCAAAATTCGCCACAACGACTTCACAGAGATGCCCAACGCTGGAGAACTACGTGTGAGAGACACATTTGGGCTTTCTTCAACTGAAGCCTCAGCGGCATCAAATTTTCGACACTACGGGCACTGTTGAAATTTTCAATCAAATTTTCCACTAGACACTCAATTGTTGATTGTTGCTGGGACGACTATGACTACCATAAATTGGACGTAGCGCTCTTTACGTTGAGGCCACTGACTCCGAATTTCGGTTGAAAATTTTAATAATTTCGACTCGTTGTTGGATCGTTTATCTTTCCATCATGAAATGAAATGTCAAACTGAAGAGAAATGTCAAAAGAGCGGCAAGAAATATGGCGTCGTTTGCTGTCCCTGTCGTCCAACTTTTATAGCGTCCCTGTTGAAAAACCCGATACAATTAACCAGTTATAAATTTAAGGTCTAGGGTAGTGGCGATTTCTTAACGGTACTGACCGATTGGTTATTTCTAAGACGGAGTTATTAGAGATAATCTCTAAGACGGTTATCTCTGCTATGCAAATGAACAGCAGATGGCCAGACAAACCCTTCTCTGTGATATTTGAGATCTCTCTGACAAACACGAACAGGTATATAGTGTTGGTATACATAACATTAGTGCACTACTTTGGACCACCAGTGAAAAGTGTTCAACTCCAAATTCTAAGATTCTAATCATCTCACCCAATCTACAACTCTGCAGTATGAGAATTCGGCTCGGGGAAAAAATTCTAAGAGTGCGATTTGAATGACCATCTTTTATAAGCATACAAGCATAGACTGACATCAATCAGTGGTGGATGTGCGAATCGTCAGACCCACATTTTCAAACTTATCGATCATCGCAACATACGGTGTGATTAAAATTTCGAGCTCGATCTCTTTTAGAAGCAAGGGGAAATAACGTATTTAATTTTTTAGATGACACCGCTTCGCTGACTGAAAAGGCGTATCATATAATATGACGTTACCTTATACCGAACTGAAAAAAGAAAAATCGCAAGAGACCATTAATAAAAGTATCAATGGCAACACTTTCAACAAGAAATTCACAACGACAAGGTACTACATTGTTCCATGCAAACATTTCGACTGAATCAACTTGCATGAGTGTTCGACCAACTTTTTTGAAGATGAGCATCATACTCTTTCACCTACAATAAAGACAACATGAAGATGCCAACGCAGCGGTACGAAATGAAAGTCATCGCAACAAGTAGATAATGATCTTTCTTGATGTATGTGACATTTGCGAAGTGCTGTTAGAATTTCTTGGTTTTTTCAGACTTAAATCTTGTTTCATTGCTTTGGTAAATTTATTTTATAGGGGTACTACTTTTATTATGCTGCATTGCAGTGTGAATTTTTGCTATTGGCACCATGTAATAACTTTGAAGCTATGGTTCTATCTTGCAATTTCAAGAAATGAAAAATTTTGTGGATCAAAGTTGTAATCATTACTACGAAAATCAAGTATGCAACACCAATGAAATTTAAAAGTCTTTAATACAATCTGTCTTCCTTTTAAGCCATGCTAATATACCTCATTAAAAAAGTAAACTTTCCGATTTGTCATCTGTTACTTTTAATAATAAATTGAATCCACTGCACATATCACGGAAAAACTCCTGAATGGATTTTTTATAAAACTTACCATGGTGATAGCTTCTTATCTTACACAAGTATGATGACGTGGATGGCGAATAATCTTACATTACAAAACTGAAAATAACTGCTTTTTGTAATTCATATAATTTATTTTTTATTTAAAAGAAAATTAAAATTTAATTTTGTATTTTTAATGGTTTCTAAAAATGATGGAATTTAAATGGCCTCCATGCTGAGTAACGCATTTTGGCAATTTGTCAGTTTCAGAATTGAAGTTTGATTCACCTTAATGATTGGTCGAATCTCACAATGGTCCATCTCTTCAGGGCGTATAGCCAAACTTGTACCAAAACTCCCTTCGGGCAAATTTTACCGAGTGATAGTGTTGCGCATCCTTAAATTAAATATTAAAATCTACACATTGCTAGGGAATTAAAAAAAAAAAGCTATTGAATACTTACTGAGAAAAAAAGCTACATTTTTAATAGCGAAATTCATTAGTCTGGAAAATCAGTTAGGAACACTACTATAATACCACACACGCTACATGGAAATTTCTTATGTTCCTCGGAGTATGGACATGTACAGATTAGCTTATATACGTGCTGGAAGTGTTTGGATATGCCGAAATTAGTCGTTGATTAGCTAAACTATGATGAGATATTAATTATTGGTTTTATTGTTACTGTCAATTTCGGTCAATCGGATTCTTGCACCAGTTTTTCAGTGCTGAGTTAACGCCGGCATAAATTTAACCCAGAGTTAACTAATGAAGCAGTTTGTCAGTGCGGGAATAAATGTGATTCCGAGTGTGGTGATATGATTTGGTAGCACTCAAGATTTAAAGATTTTGCTGTCAAAAAGAAATCAAAATGTATACAATCTGCAACAGCTCAGTTATCAGCTGTTTGGTTTCTTTTTTCCCCATAAAAATGAAATTGCTTTTGTCGCGATCTTTCAAGTCATTTTCTTCTTAAAATAGTGAATCTCAATATTTAAAACAGTTTCGAGTTGCTGCAATCTGAATTTAGGTATAGTTCACGTATTTTGCTTCTAAAAAAATCATAAAACGTCCGCACAAATCGAATTGAAAATAATTGTTTGTTTGGTATTTTATCATCCGTCAAAATCAAAAAACTTGCTCGGTTAACTCGAAGTTAGCTCTGAATGTAAATTGACTGAAAAATTACTTACTCGAGTAAGCTCGAGTTTAATCACGAAAGACCTAAACTATGATGTTCTCGCACTGCAAACCGGCATTAATCATTGTAGCTGAGAAGTAGAGCTGTAACGAACCGTATGTATTCGTTACTGAGTAACGGGTTTTCGATACGACTCGAAGTACCGAGTCGTTACTGTCAACTGAGTTTCGTTACTTTCACATGTTTCATTACTCGCATCAAATTTATTGTTCTATTACTATTCCCCAACGCTTTAATTCAACTCTTGTTGTATGCGTGTCTCAATGTGTACATCGTCGATGCGATAAATTTTTCTAATAAGTGATTCAACCGTGGAGAAGGTGTGAGTGGCTCTGTGGTAGTGTGGTCGTGGTGTGTGGCTCCGGACCCTGACGTACCTTGGGCTCTGAGTACATAATTTAAAACGTTAATAATATGGTTTTTATCGAACAATAACATACAAAAGTAACGATATCTTTGTCACTGGTAGTCAGTGACAAGATACCGAATACGTACAGGTATTCCTTTTTTCCTTACTTTTATTGGGATTCGGTTACTAAATGGCGATGCACGTCGATTACGTCAGTTGGTGTAATAGATCTATTTGAGTTGTACTATTACACCAACTGACCACCACAGTTGCTATTCTCTCAACGCAATCCATGGATAGTCTTCTTAATATAAATTGTAAAAATTTCTAGTAAAATATTGTACATCGTAAAGTTTAAAATATATGCATGAAAAGAGAGGAATACAGAATACTAGGCTACATTCTTAAAACTCTAATTTTAGAACACACGTATTAAATGAGAGGAATAAATGTACTTACCAGGCGTCACAAATGATCAGAAATTCGATATTTATTTGTATGACTTGACCATAAACGGATTGTGTATTACATAGTGATATCCTGTGGGACAATACTATTTTCTGTAGTGTGTTTTAATTTCTTAAGAAAATAACCTTTATATTATTAATATACATATCTACAGCATTTAACAATTGAAAGGTGTAGTATTATAGATGTACAAAAAAATTTTTCCCAGGGTATTTTCAGGTGTCACCACGGAAAGCACTATCTTTAACAATCCGTCCACCTGCTGGGCAAAGCGGACGATGTTGATATCATCGGACGCTCCCAGCATGCCGTGATAAAAGCCTTCACGACGATTGAAGAACAGGCGCAATCCGTTGACTTTGAATTAAATGAGGACAAGACTAAGTACATGCTATCAACAAAAAAACAAGCATCTGTCCACGACCTAGAACAAAACGTCGCTATTGGTAGCAACAATTTCGAGATGATTAAAGAGCTCACCTACCTCGGAGTATACATAAACTCCACGAATGACACCGTAGTGGAGATCCGGCCAAGAACTACCCTAGGAAGCCGTTGCTTCTTCGGTTTGGCAAAACAACTAGGGTTCAAAACTGCAAGCTCGATGGACGAAATGTCCATTATTCTGCTCTTCAAAACCATTATTCTGCTAGTTTTGCTTTATGGCGCCGAGTGCTGGACCATAAGCAAGAAGGGAGAGCTGGTACTAGGCTCCATCGAAAGAAAAATACTTGGGCGGATTTTTGGTTCTGTGTGCGAGAAGAACGAATGGAGGAGAAAATAAAACCACGACCTCTCTGAGCTGTACCAAGTGGATGTAGTCAAAAAAGCCAAAACACGTCGACTACATTTGCTCGGCCATCTCGTCCGTCTAAGTGTATATACTGCAGTTTGCTTGTTCCAATAGCCGTTGAAATGAATGTATGAAGAGACTATTTTTAAGGATACTGATTTCATATGTCATTTTCCTATACAATACAAATTATGTTTTGAAGTTCATGCGATGAGGCAGTCAACTGATTTGTTTTGTAATACTCCATCGCGAAGGGACATCAGAGTGATTATAAGTGCAGCTAAGTAAAGTTTCCTAAAAGAGATTCATGGTTTTTATCTAACACACCATCCGCGATTTAAGAAACTTGAGCCTGAATTCCATTGAAGGGATAAAATCTAGGAATGGTAGATTTCTTTGTGTTGAGAAAGATGTCTTACGTAAGGAAAAGAGTACTTTTTGGAGCTGTCTATTTTGAAGAGAGTATGTACTGTGAATTCCGGATATGTTTTCCCAAAACAAATCAATAAAAAATGAAACCCTGACTAGAAAGTATAAAGGTATTATTATGCGAAATCAATCTTTTTTATTTAAATATAATTTGCACGCACTTGATTATCTGCACTTAGACGTTCGAGTTCGGCATAAAAACAAGCATGAATGGTTGTGAGAAAGCTATGCCCTGGGTACTAACGATCATGTTGCGCCAATCTGTATTTTCTGTAAACTTCTTTTTTTTTCATTTAGAATTTCATTAAAAAAAACACGAACTGAGTCTTTTCCCAAAATAATTATAATGCAAATCCACCAGTTGAATGGATCTTGTAATTTATAAAAATGTTACATATGCGGAGCTGCAACAAAAGATATGAAATGCCTTCAACGAGGTCTAACCAAATAATTTTTCTTTGAACTTGTCTCTGCTTCATGCGTTGGTAAGATTCCTCGAGTTATTTGTTCATGTTTCGTACAGAATTATTTAGTATTAATAAATGGCAGGTAACAGGTGAAGACAAACTGGAATTTGGAAACTAAAAATAAAAGCTCAGTTCCGAGAAAAATTTGAATAAATTGTGAAGAGACCAAAACAAGGAGGAAGTGGTTTCTCAAATATGGCAATATAGCCTTCCTTCCATTCCTTCCATTCCAAAATTTAATCATATATAACCGGAATCGACAAAAGACAGATGTGCCACGAGCTAACAAGTCTTTAGCTAGTGTTATAAAATCGATGAAGATAAGTTCAGAGTTTTAGCCTTGAAAACTATTTATCCGCCTCTGTACGCAAGTTATTGTTGCACGATGCATCAAAAATTAAACATCATTGCGAATTGAGTGAGGAAGCCACCGAATCAAAAATAACGACATCAAAAATTACCGGCTGCATCACACAAGAAAATAACTCGTGTCGTCACTCATAAGGACCTTTTCAACAGAATTCTAATAACTTCCTACCCGCAAATATTCAATTTGAGCATATTACCTACTTAATCCCATTAATAAAAAAAGCATTAAAACTATTAATAATCTAACTTTTCAAATATTTTTTTTTATCGTTTGATTTTTGTTTGTAAGAATAAACAAATTGAAATGATTATATCAGCGTTTAGTTAAAAAAAAACATTATATTTATGACATACTTTGTAGGTATGGGCAGCTACACACTGTGCAATGATTAGTATTGGGTACACGATTTCTAATTTCACATAGACGATATTTTATATTTATAATACAAAAGCTACTATGTATTAACATCAACGGGCTCAGTGGCGTGATAAACTGCACGGCCGAAGGTCTGGGTTCGATTTCCAGCCGTAGAAATACCTAAATGATTTTTCACTGGCCCTCCCCAAGTGTTGATCTGACAAATTACTCGAGTAGTATCAATTGTCAAGAATAGCTTATCTCAACTTCGCCGTTTGGAGTCGGCATAAAGCTCGAGATCCCGCCATCGTGCAAGAAGTACACACGCATACATGAATGTTTGTGAGAAAGCTAGGCCCCGTTTACTATCGAGTCTGTTGCGCCAAATATTTTTTTACCCTATCCCATAGGGGCATATTAGTTTTGACATTAAGTTTGTAACATACAGAAATAATTTCAATAAATATACCTTAAAGTGTATGGATCTACTCAGAATCGCCAGGTGAGTCGATCTAGCCTTTTCTGTCAGTCCGTCCGTCCGTCCGTCTGTGTGTCACCGATTTTTGGACCTTTTATTTTGAGCTAGAGTTTTTAAATTTGTTGAATTTTGAATTCTGTATTAATATTTAGGATACAACTGAAAAGATACAAAATATATGCAGCTGCAATTATAGAAAATCTTATTACTGATTTGATAAAGCCAGTGAAGGCGTTTATGTTAGGCCTAGATACCAAAATATAATCAAAATTCCTAAAAAACCCATCTGGTTGTTAACCCAATAACCTCGCATATAAAACCTGAAGTCAATCCGTCAAGATCTTTTGCCCGCAGGTAAGTGGACAGTCCGACGGACCGACTTACTAACAGAATTCAATCGGACTTCTCCATATTTTTTTTATAAAACCAATATTTTCTTTCACCTGAACAGCATCCTTGATTTCATTTTTAAATTCAATACTTAGAGTTCCAAGCAAATTTTGACTTTGTGATGCCCAAAGCTTACCTGGGTATTCGAAACAGTCCTTAAATGACTTTCAGACTCGATGTTATCGTGATCTAATTGATATTCTCAACAACTGATCTTCCATTAAAATTACCAGGACGAAAACTACAAAACCAAAAATGTGCGTGATTGGATTTCTTCTTTCTATACTACATCGGATTTTTTATAACAACTTTGAATACACGTTTTTTGATGAAAATGAACAAAAAAAAATAGTATTTCTTAAAAAAACGGTATATTTTAGAATGTCTGCAACAATTTACCTAAAAATGATCTCCAGGTTTATGTATTCTCTGGGATGGCTTTAACTGTTTATGTAAAGTCAGTATTCAATTTTGGATTTTAAATATCTCTTGTTCGAAGAAATTTAGTACATTTGAATATTCTTACTTACTCACTTACTTAAGTGGCGCTACAGTCCGGAATGAACCTGGGCCTCAACCAACATGCCTCTCCAATTAGCCCAGCCGGTCCTTAGATAACTGCCACCAGTTGCGCACTCCTACTTGGTTGAGGTCGGTTTCCACTTGTGCGCGCCACTTAAGACGAGGTCTTCCTCTACTGCGTCTGACATCTGGCTGGGAATCGAAGACTCTGCGAGCCGGAGTATTGGTGTCCATTCGATCTACATGTCCTAGCCATCTTAAACTTCCAATGCGGAGTTTTGTGACCAGGGGCATGTCGCTGTACAGCTCGTATAGTTCTTGGTTGAATCTTCGTCTCCATATCCCGTCAACAAAAACGGGGCTGAAGATTTTTCGAAGAATTTTCCTCTCAAATCGACCAAGGATTTCTTCATCCGGTTTTGAGACGGTCCATCCTTCAGCGCCTGGGATGATCAGGGTCTTATATAGGATGTCCTAAGTAGTTCGAGTGAGGGCTTTACTACTGAATTGTTTCTTAGCCCGAAGAAACAATGGTTGGCAAGAGTAATTCTTCGTTTAATTTGTGACGAGATGTTGTTGTCAGAGTTAATAGCGGAGCCGAGACAGATAAAGTCCCGTACTACCTCAAAGTTATATCTGTCAATGGTGACGTTCTGTAGAATTCGTCGATGTTCTGTGTTGACAGCATATACTTCGTCTTGCCCTCATTTACTGCTAAACCCATTTTTTGCCGCTTCCTTCTCAATACTAGCAAACGTGGCTATGACATCACGTTGGGTCCTACCAATGATGGCAATATCGTCGGCGTATGCTAGTAGTTGTACAGATTTTTGGAAAATTGTGCCTCTGGTGTTGGTGAGTTTTGCACAATCCTCTCAAGAATCAGGATTTTCCAGGATCTGCCGAAGTGTGAAGATTTGATCGGTTGTGATAAGGGCCGATCAGGTTGTTGGTAAACGTTTTCAGTCGTTCACATATTACGGCAGATAGGATTTTGTAGGCGATGTTGAGGAGACTTTTGCCACTGTAGTTGGCGCAGTTTAGAGGGTCTCCTTTTTTGTGGATCGGGCAAACGATGCTGAGGTTCGATTCTTCAGGCATACTTTCTTCCGACCAGATTCGGCTTATGAGTTGGTGGATGTTACTTGCCAAGTCATCTCCGCCGGCTTTATAAAGCTCGGCGGGAATGCCGTCATTTCCGGCAGCCTTATTAAGCTTCAGTTTAGATATTGCTGTCCTCACTTCACTCAGGTCGGGTGGTTGGCAGTTTACGCTGTCGTTGCTAATATTGAATGGTTCGTTCTGTATGGTGGTAGTCGGGAGGTTTAGAGATACGCGTTGCGCGAAGGTCTTGGCGGTCTCTTGCGATTGCAGTCTTTCGACATTAAATTTTTTTTTACAGTATTTCTGGATTGTTGTGGCGTGGTGGATATCCGCATTTTAACCTTGGCTGCAAAAAGGTAGTGGTCCGAGTCGATGTTAGCTCCTCGGAATGTTACGACATGTAAAATACTGGATGCGTACCTCATGTCTATCGCTGTGTGATCAATTTGATTGACCGTTCGTTGATCTGGAGACCGCCATGTGCCCTTATGGATATCGAGGTGAGGAAACCGTGTGCTGGCTATTCCGTAGCGAAGTCAATTACCCTCAGTTCGTTACAGATGTGTTTTCGTGTAGGCTCTGTTTTCCGACAATACTGCTAAAGATGTCTTCTCTTCCTATCTTTTCGGGAGATTTCAACTCCCAGCACGATTTTAACATCGTTCTTCGGTAGTCGCTCATACTGTCAAGGAGCTCATAGAAGCAGTCCTTAGCTATATCATTTTTTTCCTCCGTTGGGGCATGAGTGCATATTAGGCTAATGTTGGCGAATTTGGCCTTGATGCGGATCGTTACAATGCGTTCGCCAGTGTCTTGGAAACACAAGACTTCTTGCCTAAGTCTGGCACTTATAATAAATCCACATCTGAATAGTCGTTGTTTCTGCTCACTATAACACGGTCCGTAGTAGATGTCACAGTTTTTCATCCTCTTTTTGCCCGGTCCATCCCATCGTATTTCCTGGATGGCAGTAATGTCTGCTTTGTAGCAGTTTAGGGCTTCCGCTAGTTGTTCGCTTGCACCTCTCCTGTTTAATGTTCTCACATTCCAGGTGCAGATACGAACGTCGTTGTCCTTTTTTCGTTTAGCCGTGTCGTCAAAAATAAAATCAGTCCTTTCCGAGGCTATTGGTTGCTTCGTAACATGATTTTTTTTTCTATGGTTGAGTAGTTAACCCAAAGCACAACCCCAAACCTGGAGGGCCAGTTCCAATTAATTAGATACCCCTAGGACACGGGAACATCAGTATCCACTACGGGATTGAGCGCTGCCGTTGGCCTTTCGGTTCATTCGCCACCATCTCTGTTCAAGGGGCCTGACTAACCCTTGAAATTCCTAGACAACCTGTTGTCCAAATATGTCGAAGCAGCTTGGGTAGGTTCGCCTGGGACAGCAGACCGGGTGTTCATTCTGTGCCATTCTGACCTGGCTGTTTATTGTGTTGCTGTTTTTCGTCGTGTTATCAACACTCGCACTTATCGTTTAGCAAGTCAAATCCGGTTGGATGAGACCAGTACCCGATGGTTACCACTTGGAGGGAAGACATAAGCACTTGATGTGTAGTCAGAGTTACAACACTGGGCATTGCCAAGTTAAAGCCAATCAGAGTCTACCCTCGTTCTACAACACGCAACTATCTTGAATTGTTTGCTCCAACTTAATAAGTGATCGTCAATGTTTATCTTTATATAAATTTGAAGATTTTTTATAGAAACAAAACATTCTTCTGGTGATGCCATATTTTGTAAACAGCTCACTGGTTTGACTTTTTTTCAAATGGAAAAAAGCTGCATTTTTGATTACGACTTCGTCCCGTGTTTACATTTATATACATATGTATATTAATTTATTCCTTATCCAAATAATCATTCATGGGCAAGACAAGCCAACGTCTGTGTGACAACAATTTAACTTATAATTGAAAATTATTGTTGTAAAACATTTCTGTTCAAATAATGCCTTAATTATATCTATGAAGTTGTACTCAAAATGCTTGCCAATTTATGAAAATATATATAGACATCGTTTACCAATTATATATTTGTATATAGAAATGGTACATGAACTTTAAAAAGACTCATTGTACTCTCTTGTACCATCTTTCGTTTCATCTTAAGCGTTACGTTTGTAAAAGGCTAACACTTTATCTTTTTCTTTGTGTAAACGTTAAATGTCAAGTGTATGTGTCATTCAAACAAATACACCCACCTACATCATACCTTGTGTCTTCTGATAGATAATATGCAGATACATCTGTTTACGTCAAATTAAGTCTTTAGCTGTCTTTCAATTCAATTGTAATGTTCACATTATCATAACATCATCACCTTAGTAAGGGCTACTGCCAGACATTATTATTTTTTACTAATCACGCTTACAGTTTTTTTTTTTAAATCAATTGCATAATTATGACTAACGACTCTATTGCGATATCCAAGCAAACAAACATAAATGAGGGACACTTGAGATCTATGAATGAACATATGGAATGTTAAAACAAAAGATTTTCAACATCTGGACAACAGTAAGTATGAGTAATTTGTCATATATGTTTTGAAGTATTATGAATGATCATCATATAATTTTACTATTATTGACGTAAATTCTTAGTTTAAACTTGACTGAAGGAGTGATTATTATTTATACATCTACCCGCTATATCTATACCTATTTTTGCAAGGAAATACAGCTTTATTGCATATGTGTAAATACCACCATTACTTTAGGTAAGGTTAGGTTGTAAAGGTCCATTGTGGTACCACGTGTATTTGTCGATTTTCCTATATTCGTTCGCCTTATTGAACCATTCAGAGCTAACTATGTAGCGAAGGAGGTTTCTGAATTTGATATTAGCCAGTTCACCTAGATTATCGGAGGAGTACTCTCCCAGATGAAGCTTCCTTTTGAATGGGAGAGCTAGACAAGAGCATAGAATGTAAGTTATACATTCCCCCTCTTCTTCGCCTAAGCAGCTTCTACAGAAGTCATTGCTGAAGAGGCCTAGTCTTCTTGCGTGTAGGCCTATCGGACAGTGTCCTCTATGAACACCAATTATGTTGCTGAGATCTGTTCAGCTGTGTCAAGCAGATGGAGCGCTTCTAGTTAAAGTTAGGCCAAAGTTGCCTGGATATTTGACACGTTGTGACGTTATCCATCTACGGTTTGGTTTCTTGATCACATCCAGTTTGACCTCTGATTTACATATAGCGATGTGCATACCTATCATGTCAACTGGAGAGGGTTGTTGTGTGCTGTCTGTCAAGCTCATCTGCCTTGCAATTCCCTGGTATGTCTCTGTGGCCCGAAACCCAAAGATGGTAAAATGCACCGCCATTTCGTTGAGAGACATTCGGCATTCGTGGGCTGATCTCGAATTGAACAAGATTGCTTCCAGGGATTTGATTGCCGCTTGGCTGTCACTGAAGATGCTAATATGCATCGTGGATATTATAACATTCCTTTTCAGCCAAGACAAGGCTTCTTTGATTGACATGATATCCGCCTGGAAAATATAGCGAAAAGATATGCTTAGCTTAAGCATCTCGAAAAAACACCTCCATCCACTCCAGATTCTGATTTAGACGTATCCATGTAGATGAGAATTGAGTTATAGGTTTCGATCGAATCCGACTCCCATTCAAGGCGACTGTTAATGGTTGTACTGATCGGTGTTTTATGTAATGTTAAGGTGATTACGAATCTTTGTGTATTCCCTCTGATTGGGTGTCCATTGTGACGAGGCTATCAGTCTCACAGCTGCACAAGCTGCGGTCTGTTTGCCTTAGATATACAGGGGCAGTAGATGTCGGATAACATCTGGGGCTGCGGAGGGGGTTGTTCTAAGAACTCCGCTAATGCATATACAAGCTGATCTTTAAACTGTACCTAGTAGGTTACGGTTGGAGCATGTTTCTGGAGCCGTCCACCAGACAAAGACACCATACAGGAGTATAGGTGTAATGATAGACACGTAAAGCCGGAAACAGAAAGAGATATGTGGTTGAATACCCCATTTCTTTCCGATTGCTTTTTTACAAGATTATAAGGATACGGTGGTTTTCATGACGCGTTCTTGGATGTTGGCTTCCCAGTTCAGTTTCTTATCCAAAACCATACCCAGGTATTTGGCTGATTCTGGGAACTTGAGACTGACATGATGCCATTAATGACCGATTCGGTTTTTTGAGGGTCCGCGCAGAGTCCACATTAGGCGGCCCAATTAGAGAGTGCATCGCAGAGAGGCCATTTTGTAATAGATCTCTAAGAATATTAAGGTATTTCCCTAATACAGCCACGTTATTCGCGTAAGTAATCACTTTGTATCCATCTCTTTCTAGATTTACTAGTAACTTTCTGGCTACTTAGTTCCAGAGAAGAGGTGGCAGGACACCCCCTTGTGGGGTGCCATAGCTAACGGATCTGCGTCCGGATGAGATGCCAAGATTAGTGTTAATAATTCTGCCTATGAGTAGCTGATTTATTAGCACTACCAGCGAGTCATCCGTCATCCACATTTAAATCCGAGAGTGCATTAGTAATTGCTTCTGCATTGATGTTGTTATTGTTTCCAAGCAGAAAAAAGATAGACTAATCGGAAGGATCTCCGGATATATGTAAAAGCTATTTCCTGCTTTGGGGATGAATAAAACTTCTACTTCCGTCCATGGCTTGGGGATATGTACTAACCGTATACAGCTGGTCATGATGGTTAGTAGTCATGGTAGCAGGATGTCAAGGTTGTATTGGAGTTCCGCAGGTATGATACCATCCGGCCCAGGGTATTTAAATTTTTTGGTAGGACCCTGAGCCTGGTCGATTAATCCAGTCATTTAGTTATTTTTGGTCTACGAGTGGTATTGAGTATTTCCACCAGCCCTGCGAGTATGCCGGCCATAAAGCTTATACACACACAGGGGCCCCTATCCGCCACCCAGAGACGCGCAACGATAGGAGAACAGCTAAACCCCCACGGGAAATACCACAATTAATTTTAATTAATTAGAATTGCAGTATAATTTTTTGTACACTCTGTGACTTATATTTTCATAAGGGATGAACGTTACAACTAAGATAAAAATAATTCTTAATGCGGAATTTTTAGAAATCAGTATAAGTGTTCATGTGAATCATAATAAATAAAAATTGTTTAAAAAAAAACAAATTACGTGGCATTATTACAACTCGAATAGTAAGTCAGATATTCCATTACATTTAATAAGCCAATAAAGTTTGGCGAAAATGTATGAACATAGCTCTCTGATATGCTAACACAAATCCAATAAATAAAACCAAAAGATGGAAGTACCTGTCATCTTATCAGATCCTGTGTTTTTGATTGATGAAGGTAAAATTATCTGTTTGCTATTTTTATCCCTAAAATTCCATTTAAGTTACCCAGTTAAAGAAAGAGATGTTTTAAATTTTGTTTGATGGACTTATGATACAGACAATGTAAGCACTGAGTGGTACTTTCATCCGAGCGACAGCTAATTAGTGGCTATAGTTGCTTACCAAATCCTCTCCACGGCATTTATATAGCACATCAGCACGTCCATATTCTTATCATGAAAACCTTCTTGTCCGTTTTTTTCTTTCTCCTTCCCTTTTCTGCTGATAATGCTCTCGTTTTCACCTATGAGCTGTGCTCTGTTGACCTCATTTTTGGCTGAAAGCATCTGTCGGCATTCTTCATCGATCCACGGGTTGACATCATTGCCATTGTTCTTCGAAAGTATAGATACTGGTGGTATAGTGTTCATCGAGAGGTTAAGGGATACGCGTTCTGTACAGACTTACCAAATTTTCGAATTTGGCCGATTTAAGTTTGGACTAATTTTAATGGTATATAGTTATAAGAAACAAATTTTTTAAATGTATGTTACATGTATAAAGTATAATGTCACCATCTTTTTGTAAAAATTTAAGATGCATGGTACATATCTGTACCTAGACGTAGCTCGTAACTCACAAGTGAAAAATTGTATATAAAGGGCGGTGCAACCATAATGCACGATGTCAATTGTTAGTCACACCTTAACGTCAATTTTTTTCCCAACTTAATTTGACATTTCTTTGTTTCAATGTTCGACAAACGCAAACGTTCGACAGCGCATTAAGATTGTTGAAGTCTTTTACGAAAATGGGCCTTCAAATTGAAGTGCATTTCATTTACTTCGTTAAGTCAGCATAATCGGCCAAATGTGTCCACAATCGGGAGAATGTCAGCAAACCTGGTCTGTAGGAAATGTGGAAACACCTGTGCATGCTCGCCGAGTTCGTTCTTATTGCGGCAAAAGAGCCGTCAATCTCGACTCGCCGTAGTGCCCAACAATTGAACATCACACGAACATCACTGATGCGAATTTTGAATAAAGATTTACACGCCTACAAGATTCAATTGCCTCAATAGCTGAAGCCTACTGACCATGTTAAGCATCGTCAATGCGCCGAATGGTTGGTTGAACAGACAGAAGCGAATGGTGACTTTAAAAAGAAAACCTGAATAAAATCTTCAGCGACGAGAGAAATAGTGCTATTGATTGGAATGCATATAGAAATTTGATAAATCAATTTAAAAAACAAATTTATAAAGCTAAAAGTTATTACATCAAAAATAATTTAGATAACTCTGGCGACCAGAAAACAATGTGGAGAACTATAAAACAATTAGTGCTGAAACAAAAGCAGTCAGAAATAACCAAAGTAGTTTTTGAAAATATTATACACAATGACAATATAATTTTGGCAAACAAATTCAGTGAGTATTTTGTAGGCAGCATAAAAGAAATAAGTAACTCAATCCTTTTGTGTCTTTTTTAAACCAAATCGAGAGAAATGTTTCTTCATTTAGTTTTCATGAAATCCAACTACCCGATTTAATAAAAGTGTTTGATGGGATCAAAAACAAACGTGACCCAAATATTATATATACAAACATTTTTAAAGATATGATTGATATGATTGCGCTTCCGTTGATCAAAATCATCAATCAATCTTTCCGAGAAGGCGTTTTCCGAAATCGTGGAAAGTTTCCGAAATTTCTCCGAAGCCAAAAGTAAATAAATTAATTAATTGTGAAGACCTTAGACAAATTAATGCCCTCGCTCTTTATGAGAAGTTACTTGAAAAAGTTGTTCACTTCCAATTGGAATCATTTTTCGACTTGCATACGTTGATAATTGAAAATCAGTCAGGGTTTAGAAAACAACATTGTCATAGCTAACTGGAAAAAACAAATAGACACAAAAACTATAATAATTTGTATTTTTCTTGATTTAAAAAGGACTTTTGAAACAGTAGACAGAAAAATTCTATTTGAAAAACTTGAAAGATATGGAATGCGCAATAAATCACTATCATGGATGGTGTCTTATCTATCCGGTCGAACACAAAAGACTAAAGTGAAAAATGTACTATCAGATGAAATTGTAATTAACAATGGTGTACAACAAGGATCTATATTAGGTACTTTCATCTTCAACGCATATATTAATGACGTTGGTAGAATAATACAACATAGTGAATACGCGTTATTTGCAGATGATGGATTAATCTATGTAATTTGTTATAATGTTGGAGAAGGCACAGCAAAAATTCAACAAGTATGACTATAAGCAAAAGAAACTTAAGCTTAATGTTTCTAAAACAAAAATGATGGTGATTGGGAACAATTTTTTTTCCGTGGGTGGTGGAAATTTTAAAAGACACGATGAGCACGTGCCCAAAGTAGTGTGGAACCTTAACTCCACCAAAACCACCACCCTTTTTGTATTTGTATTGCAACTAAGTATGCGACTTATCTAGCAATTATTTTTCACGAGTAATAAATGTTTGGCAGGCAACTTTCCTGTAAGAGTTCCTGCTCTCTCCGCAATTTATAATGCGGTTTGTTATTATCGGGCCAAATCTAAGGGCTTAGTTCTTTTAAGACGCCGCAACAAATTTGTTTCGTCAAGAATTCGGAGGACCGTTGTGTTAACGTGTCCCAATATGTTAACGTTTTTTTATGTTTGCGTGCAAAATTTTTCGTCTCATTTTTAACCGCGGGAATACCCAGATCTCTGCGTAGATCTTCATTCCTTATATACCACAACGCATAGACGAATGATTTTAACATTTTGTTTTCAAAAGTTTGTAAAATATTTAAATTCATTTCACTGGTACAACCTCATAGTTGTATACCATATGTCCAGACCGACTTTGGCACTTGCTTGTATAATGGC
Source organism: Rhingia rostrata (assembly GCA_949824845.1). Taxonomy (NCBI): domain Eukaryota; kingdom Metazoa; phylum Arthropoda; class Insecta; order Diptera; family Syrphidae; genus Rhingia; species Rhingia rostrata. Next base: position 63,867,817 of record OX463757.1, read on the forward strand.
AGCTTGTTATTAAGGTTAGCTTCGTATATGTTCCGAGTAAGAAGTACAGTTCTCTGTATTTATTTTTAAGTTCTTCGCATTTCTTTTTTACATGCGACTTCCATTTGCAAAAGGGACTCGAGCCGTATTGAGAAATACTGGCAAATTGTTTGTCCGCTTATACGAAAAATCTACATGAATCGATTTGCTCTCGTAAAGTGTGACAAATGCTAGTATAGCTGTATCGTCAGCAAACGTGGCAACTATTGTGTCGTTTGTTTGCGGGATATCACGTGTAAATAGGAGATACAAGAGTGGGCCAAGGACGCTTCCTTGGGGTACTCCTGCCAATATTTCTTTGAACTCCGAATATTCGTTTCCAAGTTTCACACGGAAGAGTCTATGCTCAAGATACGACACGAGGATTTTATATAATTTTTCAGGCAGAACTTGTCTTAGTTTTTATTGAAGGCCTCTGTGCCAAACTTCGTCAAAAGCTTGCAACGAGTCAAGAAATACGGTTGAGCAAATTTTCTCAATTACATCAGTAATTCGATGAACTTGGTCCACAGTCGAATGTTTACTTCTGAACCCAAATTGATGGTCAGGTAAAAGGCGTTTCTGATCAATAATGGGGTGTAAGCGACCGAGTAATATCCTTTCAAAAACTTTTGAAATTATTGGAATATTTTCCTGGTTTAAGAATCATATTCACTTCCGCGACCTTCCACTGCCTTGGTATGTATTCTAATCTAATTGCTGCATTTACAATGTACAGGAGTTAAGATAATGCTTTTCGAGGCAACATTTTAAGAAGTTCTCCTGTAATTAGGTCATAACCCGGAGCTTTTTAAGGCTTTAATTTCTGTATTTCCTGTTTAAGCTCGGCAATACTTCCATATCTAACTAACCATCAAATGGTGTAATTGTTTCCTCAAGATGTGCTGCAAAAACGTCAGTTTTCCCTTATCGCTTTTTGCCCACACATCTTGAGTTACCCTAATTGGTATCATAACGTATTTTGGCCGTTTTATGACTTTAATTGCTTTCCAAAGTGGATAATTCGAACCATTTCCAGCGATTAGGCCTTGCAGATAACTTTCTACTGCTAGGTTTTCAAAGTTTTTAGTCGAATTTGATAGCATGTTACATGTTTTATCTTGTGGGGCACGAGTTTGGTGCCATCTTTTTCGAGCTTTTCTTTTTTGTCTAACCAAATGTCTTATTTCCCATGGGTACTTGATATTACTTAAGCTTTCTATTTTGCGTTGTTGAGGAGTATTATTCCATGCTGCTCTTTGAACGGTATCGATAAAGGAGTCAACCGCGACTTCGAGTTCTAATGGGGATCTAAGCGATACACCCAGTCGAATATTATTTTCAATATCGTTTTTGAAGCCTTCCCAGTTGGCTTTTCCATTTTTGTAGTCTGGGTGGGCTTTCATTTCTTATGATAGACTCGCTCGTTGTTAGAATGACCCGAAAATGATCAGAGCAAAGATCAAAGCATTCCTCAACTTTTATTCGATTGTACGGCAGACATTTTCCGATGAAAAAATCGATCAAATCCAGTATTTTTGTAACATCAGTTGGCCAGTAAGTTGATTTCCCGTAGAATAAAATTCGGTTTTGTACTTTCTACCAACATCGTAAAGCATCCTACCCTTCCGTGATATGCATCTAGATCCCCAGAATGTATGTTTTGCATTAAAGTCCCCTCCGATGACAAAAGGCTGTCCAATGGAACTAAGCAAGTTTTCAATGTCAATTTTCTCAATCTTGCAAACTGGAATTGTTTCGACTTCTAATTTAAAATCAATCGAATGTTCGATACACTCTTTTATATAAAGTGATGCTCCAACTCTAGCCTTGTTCGATGGAAGTAGAGCATGGTAGTCAAAATAACCTTTAATCTTTAAGTGGGAATTACTCTTTGCATGAGTTTCGGATATTAAACAGACATCGATATCTTTTTTTTGCATAAACAATTCAAGTTCTGCAAGTTTCTGCCAAATGCCTTTGGCGTTCCACGTAAGAATTTTAAGAAATCTTTGTACTAGGTGGCGCAAAAATAACCTTCCGATGTTTTTTGGCTGTAATTTGAAAAAAAAAAATGAAAAACTTTGATTCTTCTTGTGGATTATTTTTATTTGGTCTTTTAATTTTTTTTACATTAAGTCGAGAATATGATGTCATGTAAATGGCCGCCGCCACAGTTGATTGTCATTTGAGCCCTTTTTCCATTTTCCATCACTTTGGCACATCCTTGACGGATATTGTCTTTAAGAGCTGCAAGAGTCTGAGGCTTGTTGACATAAGCCCGCGACTTCAAAAATCCCCACAAAAAGAAGTCTGGAGCGGTCAAATCAGGCGATCTTGCTGGCCAGTGCGAATCGCCAAAACGGGAGATTAGGCGCCCGGGAAATGCATCCTTCAGCATTTCCACGTGCAGTCTGTGCCGTTGCACCGTCCTGTTGGAACCACATGTTTTCCAATCCCCATTCGCTCACCATTCACAGTAACCGTTTGGCCCGCGACGTCTTCGAAGAAAAAAGGTCCGATGACTCCTCCAGCGAAAACAGCACACACCATACAGTGACTTTGAGCGGGTGTAATGGCTCTTCGTGGGTTACACGCGGATTTTCAGTGCCCCAGAAGCGTAAATTTTGCTTATTTACGTACCCGCTAAGATGGAAATGGGCCTCATCACTCATGAATATTTTAATGAAAAATCATCTTCCTCTTGGTGGTGATTAAGGATGGCTTGAGCGTATGTTAGACGCGAATGGCGGTCAGCAGCTAACAGCTGATGCACCGTATGGACTTTGTACGGAAACATCTTCAAATTTTGTACCAAAATTCGCTGTAAAGACCGTCGACTGATACCCATTTGCGTGGCACGTCGTCTGGTCGATGTCGACGGCGCTTCCATGACATCTTCGGCTACAGCAGCAATATTCTCTGCAGAACGGCTACTCCGGGGTCTGCCACGCCTGGCAGCATCTCGTGTTATGCCAGTCTCTTCGAGGCGAGCGGCTAAACGTCGCAGTGTTTCACCAGTAGGCGTTGGACGGCTAGGAAATCTGCGACGAAATTCACGTTGTGCCAAAGTCACCGACCGATTATTGCTCAAATAAATAGTCACCAATAATCCGCGTTCTGGAGCAGTGTAGCGTAACATTGTTTATTAACGTGGATTTCGCATGTGTTTACTACACAAATGTCAAAACAGAACTGACATTAGGAGCCAATCGCAAAATTTATAGCATTTTCTGATAGGAGGATTACTTTTGCGCCACCTTGTATTTTCAAGCTTTACTAGCCTGTCGAAAATAAGTTTATTCATTTCGCTTTGTTCCTCAAACGGGGTCTGGTGAAATATTTTTATCGGATACTGTAGCTTGGGCATGAGTTTGTACATTTGGTTTTGGATGTACAAGATTCGATCGTATTTCTGTTGGCCGAGGTATTTGTTTAATTTTTTTGTTTTTCGATTGTTGCCTGCATGGGCTTTGAGAAAAGTTTAGGCGAACTTTTAGGCTTTTTCTTAGTTAAATTTAATTTCTGTGAAATTTCATAAATAAGTTTCATCCATCTTTTTTGCAACTCTTTAGCTACTTTGCAGCGGCGGTAACTTGCGGGATGATCGCTTTTACAAATAATGCATATAGCAGGAGTTTTCTTATCTGACCCGCAATCTACCGTCAGATGATTTCCGGCACATTTTATACAGCACGGCTCTTTCTGACATTAGGTTTGCGTATGATTATATCCTTGGCAGCGCTTACACTGAGGAACTAATTTTGAATTCTTACGCATATGTTCAATTTTTACAACAACATTAAGTATTGAGCTTCCGAGATCATAGAAGGTAGCTTTCTGGATCTTTTACGCAGACTTTCCATGTATTTTTTTTAATGAAATTACTTGGTAGCCTGATAATGGTAGCGATTTCATCAAGGTATGCAACTTGTTATAGTCGTCTATGCCGACCACATTAATTGGCGGTGGGGGCCGTTGTTTTAGCTGTTTCGCTTTATTAGTAGTCTCTTTATCGTGGTTTATTAATTCGGGTTAGGATATAGCTTTCCTTTTTTTCACCGGTCTTTTCTTTAGAATCCAGTCGGTTTGCACTCGGTTTTGGTTCATTACTTCATTTTAATGAACTCATTAGGGTCACGTTTTCATCCTTAAGGTGGAGAATTTATTTCCGAAGCTCTTCGCAGAGCAGTTTGACTTTGTTTAGCCTAGTTCGAAGAACGTCGTGTTTGTCCTCAAGGCTTTTATTTTCTCTGAATCTCGTTTTTCGTAAGCCGACACTTCTGGCGTTGTCGAATTCCTGGAGACGCATATAAGTTTTTGAAGTCCAGATGTAAGTGACCTCGTTACCCTTGATTTTTTTCCGAAAGGGTTACAAAATTGCAATAATTGTCTCTTCCTAGAATCCGTAGAGCCGACCTCCGAAGAGGGTGGATTTTCCAGCGAAACTAGATTGCCACCTGGGGTATTACATCCTTTCGTTTTATTCATTGCATTTTTGTTTTTTGTACACACTATAAACTCGGTATACGGGAGTGGATTTTAATCGCCTTCTACGACAGGCATGCTTTACCTCGGGTATTTTCTAACCCCTAACCTAAAGGGGGTTAATTGAGTGATAAATGTGAATGTAGATAACCAAAGGCTAGAAATAATTTCTGAAATTAAATACCTTGGTATAGTAATAGACAATAAATTAACATTCAATAAACATATCGACTACAAAGTAAAAAAAATATTTTAAAAACACAAATTTATTAAGAAGAATAAGAAAAAACATTTCAGTCGTCAGAGCAATAAGCATATATAATAGTATTATTAAACCTCATTTTAAATAATGTTCTTCAATTTTATTTTTGTGCAACCAGGACATGAAACATAGACTTCAACTTTCACAGAACAAAGCAATGCGAACAATTTCAAAGTGCAATACTCATACTCCTATAAGTGTCATTTTGTGTCATGTGGCTAAGTGTTAAGCAAAGAATTTTAATGAATGCTTTATTGTTTATTTTTAAAATCAAAAAAAACGCTTATCTGTCTCGTTTAGTATTCTATGTAGGGAATGTGCAACCATTTACTTTAAGAAATAACCAAGACTTTCAACTTCCGCTGGCACGAACAAATAAATCGCAAAACAGCCTATTCTACAAAGGACTTCGACTGTTCAACACCTTACCAACAGAAATAAAATCAGAAAATAATTATTATAGCTTTAAACGTCAAATTACATATTTTGTAAAACTTTGGAATATCCATAATTTGTTTTGTAATTATATTTTATAAGCCAAATTATCTTGTCTTTAAAATTATTTATCTTTTTATTTAAATTATTTGTTTATTACTTTCATCTTTGACATTTGTCTATTCTTAACACGCAAACAGAATCAGAAAATTGTTAACAATTAAAAATTTGTAAAATTTATGGTTGAAAATACTAAATAAACATTCATATATACTTTCATCTCAGTGGATTCGTGAACAAGCAGGATCCTCGAGTAATTGTTCAAATGACAAAGAGTGACTGTTTGGTGCGGTTTATATGCTGGTGGCGTCATCGGGTGGTATTTCTTCAAAAATGAGATCGGCCAAGCAGTTACCGTGAATCGTGTTCGCTATCGCGTGTTGGTAACGGAATTCTTGTGGCCAGAAATTGAGGGTATAGGCCTGGACGATATATGCTTCCAACAGTGCCAGTGGTGCCACTTGCCACAGAACGAACTCAATGGCCGCGTTATCATGTGATTTGACACCGTTGGACTTTTTTCTTTGGGGAAATCTTTGGGGAAAAAAAACAAATGTACGTCAATAACCTTAAAACAATTTAAAAGCTGAATATGTGTTGCCCGGCTGCAAAGCAGCGCTTCAACTCCTCCTGGAGCATATTGTCGTTAGGTCTCCTAAGAGTATGGCCTATCCAACACCGCTTCCGTTGCATGATGTCCGAATCCAATTTTTTCTGTCCATTCCAATTCCTAGCTCATCTTTCGATATGGTTTGCGGTTACCGGATCTTCAGAATGTACCACAGACAACGGTTAACGAAGGCTTGCAGCCTGCTCGAAATGTTTGCAGAGCATTTCCATGTTTCTGAAGCATATAACAGCATAGATATATCGTTCGATTGGAGTCTCAACTTGGTGAGTAGAGATATTTTACTGGAGTTTAGCACAAGAAAAGGATTCCAAATGCACTAGGGGCTTTGCCAATTCTATTGGTAGCATCCTGGTCAGTTACGCCATCGAGTACTATGAAACTGTCCAGATAATTAAACTGCCTGACCTCCTCTATGGGTCCCTGCCTTAGAATAACTTGTTGTGTGTTTTGGCCCTTTGTCATTATTTTTGTCTTATTTGCAGCAATCCTCAAGCCAGCCACTTCGCCATGTAGTTGCAACGAATGACATATTTGATTAACCCCGCCGTGTTGTTTGCCATTAATCATCAGCATAGTCTATGTGGCTAAGTTTGTCAAACAGACTTCATTGGATATCATGTCTTTCAGTTTCACCCACCGTGGTAGTCATCCCATCGTCAATTGTCAGCAAAATAGAATTGGTAAGAAGACATTTTCTTGTCTCATTCCTTGACGCACATCAAAGAAGTCGGAAAGCTGTCCATTGTACAAGACGAAACACCTTGCGTTGTTGTAAGACTCTTTAATAACAGCGACAATTTTTTCGGGATACCTCACGCAATTAGCGATCTACAGATGCATTCACGAATAACCCAAACAAATGCCTTCTCAAAATCTGCAAACAGTTACAGCGGTGTTTGTACTCAGAAGATTGTTCAAGTATGATTCGCAAGGTGATAAAGGATGAATTAATTCTGCATATTTACGACATTTAAACTCAATTATGTCTTGTCATTGAAAATATGGACCATCGGAGGTATACCACCGTGGCGAGGGTTTGGCCGAAATTTTGTTTCACACATAAATTCCACATAAAAAAGTTATTAAGATAAATCTCTGAAAACATTTTGTTTTATCTACAATCAACATCGCGCCTTTCATTGGACCACCCCTTAGTACCACTTTTGTTTTCAACGTGCGTTACGGATATCGAGGTGAGGAAACAGTGTGCTGCCATACGAGGTGTCAAGTAGGATGTATTTTCGCACATTCCGGGTGCAGGCATGTCGTTGTCCATTTTTTTGTTTAGCATAGACTTCAATGCTAAAATCATTCCTTTCCGAGGCTTTTACATAGTTGCTGCGAAACGACTATTTTTTTCGTTGTTGTTTTTGTTCGTGTTGTTATCAATACACGAATCCTTCGCAAGCTATCCGATGGCTTACACTTGAAGGTAAAATAAGCAAAATTGATGTGTACCTAGCCAAAGTTATAACGACTAGGCGTTGAAAAGTTAACGCCGATCAGTGTTCGCCCCGTTCTACAACGGCATTTCCCTGTTCAAAAATCTACGCATTGAGATTGCAATGATGCAGCTCGCACAGCCAGATGAATGTAAGCCGACCTAAGCTAATTTGAAATGCTCAACTAAAGCCAGTTTGCTAAGGACTTCGAAGAGAGTGTTAATTGGGAAGTAAGCTCCACCGCACAGCATACCAGTACAATTAATTTGTTCATAATGTGATTTAATACGTCTGATATCGAAACAGTATATCGTGTACTGTTGAAAAAAGTCGTTACGCTTCTTAGAATGGCATTATACAAATCAATTAATTAAACAGCAAGACACTTAACAAGCATCTGCCAAATGGATTTCTGGTGAAAAAATGTGTTTCTGTTGCTCTTGCTAGATTCTTGAGATGATATCATCACGTTAATTCTTTCAGATTTTAATGGAGAAATACTTAAATCATGGGTAATAAAATACTCAATCAAGAAGTATAACAAAAATTAATAAACATGGATGAATCTATTGTATTTAATTATTAATTTGAACTTTTGATAAGCAGTAAGTGGTATTAGGTCAACAAAACCAAAAAAAAAACCAAGGAGCTTAATACATATACAAATTATGTGAAACATATTAATAATTAAACCAGAAATCTATTTATTGAAATTAAGATGGCATACTGTTGTTTCAGCAGTAAGTATGTTGGCTTCGTTTTCTTAGAGTGTTACTTCAGTAAGCACCATGGTTTCGTTTGATAGCAGTTAATATCGGATAACTCAAGATGGGATTATGATGAATTATTTGAGAAATCACAGAAACTTATTAAATGTTTTTATTTATCCTTGCCTAGTTACACTTTCTCAATGTCTTTTAGAGGGGGCCATTCTAGATGCGGATTCAGTACAATTGCATTTACCAACACACCATAAATATCGTGGCATTTTCGGCATTGAATTGTTTTATAGTTCCACAAATTAAAAAATCCTACTCGTATAAATAACCACGAACAATGTGAATGGTGGAAGAAAACCGAATACGGTAGAAAAAGTGATGTTACAGTTGATAGAACAAACATTTATTTGTAAAGAATTTAATTAATTTGACTGTCATAAAAAAATGGGGGATTGCAATGGAAATAACACTGTTTTCTTAAAAAAAAAACGAACCGCAATTACATAAATATTTTTTATTGGCACATTGAAAAAAAGTAAGTCAACCTGTCCAAAAAGACGTAAAACATATTCTTCAAAATGAAGACCTCGAAAATTGATGCGAGTTCAAAAACCGTAGTTTAAAACACTTATTGTATTAAAATGCCTATTTGGAGTTCTTTTTGTGGCATCAGAGACGGATTTAGGACTAGCAGGAAATAAATATGCTGCCAATATAATAAAAAAAAAACATACTAGACAAGAAATCTTCTGTGTGATAATTATGTACTGAATCCACGAACAAAGTGCTAATATACCAAATTACATTATCCTCACTCAACATTTTCGGACTGCCCAATATACCCCCATGATCTATATCATAAGCTATTTTTACCTCGAAGTGGTAACCATCGGACACTAGTCTCATCCAACCTGATTCGACTTGTCAAACTAATAGGTGCGAGTCGTAATAACAAGCAATTAACAGCAATAATAACAGCCTGGTCAGAATGCCTGCATGTAATACCCGGGCCACTGTCCTCAGGCTAACCTAGATCAGTTTTTTTTCGAAATATTCGGACAACAGGAATATCAAAAGTAATTCAGGCTCCTTTTACAGAGCAGCACTCAATCTCGTAGAAGTTATTGATTTGATTGCCCCATGTCCTAGGGTATCTAATAAATTGGAACTGGCCCTCCAGGTAAGTGGTTGTGCTTTAGGTTAACTACCCAACTAAGGAAAACACTGTATGTTACTAAGCAAACAATACCCTCGAAAAGGACTGATTTCATTGTTGACAACCCTGGTAAACGAAAAAAGGACAACGACTTTCTTATCCGCAATATGTTCGCATATTATGAACATTAAACAGCAGAGGTGCAGGCGAACAACTGGCAGAAGCCCTTAGCTGCAGACATTACTACCATTCAGGAAATGCGCTGGTATGGGCCATCCCGGACACCAAGAGTATGAAAAATTGTGACATATACAAATGACCGTGTTATAGTGAGCAGAAACAGCGACTACTGGGATATGCATTTGACATAAGTACCAAACTTAGGCAAGAAGTCTTATGATTCCAAGAAATTAGCGAGCGCATTGTAACAATCCGCATCAATGCCAAATGCGCTCACGCCCCAACGGAGGAAAAAGATGATATAGCTAAGGACTGCTTCTATGAGCTATTTGACAAAACCTATGAGCGACTTCCGAAGAGAACAGATTGACACTCACGGCTGTTGGTATAAGTCCAGAAAGTGTTGACTCGAACGACGGTTTTTTCACGATCGAAGATTTCGATAGGTGCTGTCTTCGAGACCGTGTATACGGTGAACAATCCTGTTCGCCCAAATCGCGATATTGAGGAGAGAGCCTTTCTGAATCACTTTCATCTGCGCACTGAACTTCAAGCTTGGCGATCTGAGAATCACGGTTTTTCCGTATTCAATGACGAAAACCCTTCCAATGGCATAGTCGCCAATAGCCTGATGCTGTTCGTGCAAAAAGATGAACTCCTGGACATCTTGGTATCATTGAAAAATAAAAAGTCGGCAGGAGAGGACGGTGTCCCAAACGTCGTATTGAGACACCTGCCAATAGAAGCAGTCGATATCTTCACCACCCTGTTTAACAATGCACTGAATAATGCACATTATCCGGTGCACTGGAAAACGGCGGTGGTACATCCTATCCCTAAAAAGGACAAGGACAAAACAAACCCAGCTAATCTTCGGTCAATAAGCCTTCTGCCGAATGTAAGCAAGGTATTCGAAAAGATAGTCAATAGAGCTCTGCTTAAGTGGGTCGAGGAAAACAAAATTATTCCGGAAAATCAGTTTGGTTTTCGAGCGAGGCATGACACCATTCATGCCGCGTCGAAACTAGTGTCCGACATTAAATGGAATAAGTCCAAAAAACAATGCACAGGGGCCTGTCGGGTTGACTTTGAGAAGGCCTTCGACACCGTATGGTTAGAGGGGCTTTTCTACAAGCTGACCAGACTGGGCATGCGTAAACCCATGTTATATATGATTTATGAAATGCTTATGGGAAAGAAGTTCGTTGTCAAATGAGGCAACGTAACTTCGAGTTAAGTCTTTGAAATTAAAAACGGTTTACAACAGAGGGCGGTGAACTCCCCGATATTGTTTAACATTTATACAAGTGATCTTGTAGGTTCTCTCAGACACGCTATAGCGTACGCAGATGATCTAGGAGCGTACAGATCAGGTCCGAAAATCGAGGTCATCAACACACTTTTGCAACGTGACTTCGATCACATTAAGGGATATTGCGATGAAACAATTCTGTTCAGGACCCCAGTGCAGAGGGCTTCTTACGATACCAGAAAAAACTGGAAAAAATTGTGTATCATGGGACAAAATGGACGGCCGTTGGCGGTGAGAAGTGAAGTCAAATACCTTGGCATCTGGCTTGACAAGTTTCTATATTTTAATAAAAATGTGGATGCTTGTCTGGCCAGGGCTAGGGGGGCTTATGGTCTGACAAGAAGATTGTTTCATAGCAGTCAACTTGATTCAAGGGTGAAAGTCATTTGCTACATGGCCCTCATAAGGCCGATCATCGCTTACGGTTGTCCCGTGTGGTTCAATGTATCACCATCCTACATGGAAGGGATAAGGCTGTTTGAGAGGCGTTGTCTCCGATCCTTCTTAGGATTTACCAAACGTTGGACTCCGAGTACATAAAATATTATCGCAACGAGGTTCTATACAATCGGGCTCAGTTGAATAGAATTGACAATTTCCTAATTAAGGTGACTCGAAGGCACGCTTCAAGGGCGATGAGTAGCGACAACAGCCTGATATTCAGGACTTATTACCCCAATGAAATGTACATGCAGAGTGCGCTCATGTCCGGCTTTATTCCACCACAGGCATTCATTTATATCGATTCTTTAGGGTTAATACAAGACAGGAACGGTATCCCGGTTTTGTACCATCGCTACCGTGACGCGCGGGACAAGCGGCTAGTCCGCGACGGGTACGTCGGCGGTATCGGATCGCGAAAGGACCGACGCTGAAAAGCAGCGCACCGAGTTTTGGTGGCTAAACGAGGAAAGTATTTCTGCACTTCCTTTGCGGACTTTTAGTCCACTCCTTAGTATTTAAGTAAATTAAATTTAGGTACAAGGTCTGGGGCTGGGCTTATGCACCATATTTTATTTAATATGGTTGCATAAATGCTTGCTGGACCCAATGACGCAATCGGGATGGCAAACCCTCGGGGCATATGCAACGAGTGCTTGCCACCCCGATTATAATTAAGTTAGGTTTAAGTAATTAATATTAATATTAATAATAAAAAAACAAATGACAACTTTAATCTGAAAAGCAAAAGAAAATTGTTAGTTATAAGCTTACAGCGCCCGCTATGGGCCGATAAGTTAGATTAAAGCATTTTTGTCTAGTATTAAGTAAATATTTTAAGTAAATAAAAAAATTAACTAAAAAGTGAAAAAAGTGTGACATATACATATGAACGTGTTATAGTGAGCAGAAAAAGCGACTACTCGGATACGCATTTGATATAAGTGCCAAACTTAGGCAAGAAGTTTTATGATTCCAAGAAATTAGCGAGCGCATTGTAACAATCCGCATCAATGCCAAATTCGCCAACATAAGCCTTATATGCGCTCACGCCCCAACGGAGGAAAAAGATGATATAGCTAAGGACTGCTTCTATGAGCTATTTGACAAAACCTATGAGCGACTTCCGAAGTACGATGTTAAAATCGTGCTGGGGATTTTAACGCAAAGGTAGGAAGAGAATGCATCTTTAGCAGTATTGTCGGAAAACTCATCCTACACGACAAAACGTCCGACAACTGACTTAAGCTAATGCTACGGAACGAAATGCCACTATAGCCAGCACACGGCTGCCTCACTTCGATATACACAAAGGGACATGGCAGTCTCCAAATCAACGAACTGTCAACGAACCAAATTGATCACATTGCGATAGACAAGAGGCACGCATCAAGTATTTGGGATGACAGATGCTCGCCGATAGGAACGAGGCCTATAGGGCTGAGCTGCAGGTGACAGCGAATTACCAATTACCAGAGTAAGTGCAGTGAGGATAGCAATATCTAAACTCAAGCCTTATAAAACCGGCAGAGATGACTTGTTAAGTTAGATCCACCAACTCATAAGCCAAATTTGGTCGGATAAAAGTATTCCTGTAGAATGGAACCTCAGCATCGTTTGCCGATCCACAAGTTCCTCTGCACGGCGCCAACTGAAACATAGACCGTATATAAAGTGGATGAAAAAAACCTTAATAGATTTGAGAGGAAAATTCTTCGAAAAATCTTCGGTCCTATGGAGACGGACTATGTAGACGAAGATTCAACCAAGAACTATACCTACGAAATGTACAGCGACATGCCTCTAGTCAAAAAACTCCGCGTTGGACGTTTTAGATGGCTAGATCATGTATAACGAAGATACACCAATACCCTAGCTCGCAGAGTCATCGATTTGCAATCTGACGTCGGACGCAATAGAGGAAGACCTCATTAAGTGGTGCACACAAGAAATACCGACCTTTATGCCTTTTGTGGTAAAGGGTATAAAAACTGCTTAAAAGACAAAAGTATGCAAATAAAATTTGAGCGTACTAAAACAAAAACAAATAGTTTCAACAAAGTATACTTTTAGGCATACATATAATTAGAAATTCATAGTAATCAAAAATGTATTCTTAGCTTTTGACCAACAGTTAGAGGAATTAAAACATGATGTTATGTTAGGCGTGATCTCGAGTCCCTCAAAGTACGTTTCTAAAAATTGTGTTGCTGTCATCCGGAGTCTGTAGGCTGTAATATACGGTTCCCTTGGCGCCAAGATTTTAAAATATTATTTCCGTAGATTTCGCTTTGAAAAATTATACATTTATATTGAAATGTATTATTTCACTCTAACGGTACGAAAAAAAACTGTTTGCATACAGTTAGTAGCAGACAGTCATCGAAGAAAAAAATGTGTTGCATATGTTCAAGGTTTACGTTGAAATGTATTTCAATGAAAAAATAGATATTCTGATTGATTTGCATGAGTATCAAGATAACGTGCAAATTCCAATCACAAAATCATTTGCAACATTTGTCAGTCGAGTAATAAGCGAACTCATACCTATATTTTGTATTACCAAAAAACTACGATCTACAAAAAATGAGACCTTCTAAACAGGAAAGTCCACAACCGATAAAATCTTGACACTTCGGCAGATCTTGAAAAAAACCTAAGAAGACCAAATCGATACCCACCACCAATTCATCGATTTCAATACCGCATACGACAGCATTTATAGAGATAAACTAAACAGAGACATTTTTGGTATACCGCCCAAACTCGTCCGTTTGTGTAGGATGATGATGGAGAATTCGCGCTGCTCCATCAGGGTCGGAAACGACCTCATCGACACATTCGATACCAAAAAAGGATTTAGGCAATGCGATGCGCTGTCTTGTGGCTTCTTCAATCTGATTTTGAGAGGATTGTGCAAAACTCACCAACACCAGAGGCACAATTTTTCAAAAATCTGTACAACTACTAGCATACGCCGACGACATTGACATCATTGGTCGGACCCAACGTGTTGTCATAGCCACGTTTGCTAGTATAGAGAAGGAAGCGGCAAAAATGGGTTTAGCATCAAATGAGGGCAAGACGAAGTATATGCTGTCAACACGAAAGGACACAAAACTGCGATGAATTGGACAGAACGTCACCATTTACAGATATAACATTGAGGTAGTACGGGACTTTATCTATCTTGGCTCCGCTATTAACTCTGACAACAACAGCTCGTCAGAAATTAAAGAAAGAATTACTCTTGCCAACCGCTGTTTCCTCAGGCTAAGAAGGCAATTCATTAGTAAAGCCCTCACTCGAACGACTAAAGATATTATATAAGACCCTGATCATCACAGTCCTGCTCTACGGCGCTCAAGCATGGACCATCTCAAAAGCGGATGAAGAAATCCTTGGTCGATTTGAGAGGAAAATTCTTCGAAAAATCTTCGGCCAGTTTGCGTTGACGGGCTATGGAGACGAAGATTCAACCAAATACTATACGTGCTGTACAGCGACATTCCCCTGGTCAAAAAACTCCGCATTGGACGTTTAAGATAGCTAGGACATGTAGAACGAATGGACACCAATACTCCAACTCGCAGAGTCTTCGATTCCCAGCCAGACGTCAGACGCAGTAGAGGAAGACCTCGTCTTAAGTGGCGCGCACAAGCAGAAACCGACCTCAACCAACTTAGAGTGCGCAACTGGAGGCAGTTAGCTAAGGACCAGGCTAATTGGAGAGACATGTTGGTTGAGGCCCAGGTTCATTCCGGACTGTAGCGCCACTTAAACAACAACAAAAAAACTACATAATTGAAATTATGAAAACGAAAATTGATTGATAACTTTATACATTTGTATGTATAACCAAAGAGTATAGAACTACATATCATCAAAGATTATAAAGCCATACAGATGACGCACTGCATACAAGAAAAATTGTTCTATGGCCGATCGTACTGGTACAGCCCGCCATATAATTTGGATCTCGTACCATGAAGCTGGTCAGCAAAAATTACTTTTTTTTTGTTCTCAATGCGTCATCTGTATGGCTTTATAATCTTTGGTACCAAACAACAAACATTTTCTATGTTAGGTACTGATATTGATACCCCAGTGTTCACATTGCTACCCCAGCATCAAGCAACAACATAGCCAACGCACGCATACGATCGACGAAATTCTCTTCGCACTTACCACCCGCTACTGAAACGGCTACAAAATGTTTAGCTGTGAGGCGTACTCTATGTAGTTCTATACTCTTTGGTCGGAATTACAAGAACAACTTGGGTACAAACAACACTTTTTGGTTAGAATTAAAGCTCTTTCGGGCATTACCAAGTGTGTCCTCATCAGTCCTTCTAATAGTGAAGCTTTAACGTGTTCAAGTTCTCTGTATGATTATTAAAACGATTTTTGTTCCCTAACAGTGAGCCGAG
This sequence comes from Rhingia rostrata, assembly GCA_949824845.1. Taxonomy (NCBI): domain Eukaryota; kingdom Metazoa; phylum Arthropoda; class Insecta; order Diptera; family Syrphidae; genus Rhingia; species Rhingia rostrata. The sequence goes on from OX463757.1 coordinate 63,883,391, forward strand.
TGCCTGCCGCTCCATTTGCGCCACTTGAATGAACTGAGAGGCTGACAACTATCATTTTTGGTGTTATACGCATATTTTGTTCCTATTTTTTCTCTGTCCTCAATATGCTGGGATTTTATTCCCGGATTTCAAATCTCAGCATACTGTTTCCAGTTCATTCAATTGAGCAAATTGACTCTCCACAAACCAAAACCTCAGTAGCGCAAGTGGTAGGTTAGGCAATTGGATGGCACTGGATTATAAGTTTCAATAATTATACAGAGAATTGAACGTTCAATTATCGTCACTATTAGAAGGAATCTGATGTGGGAACTTGATAATGTCCGAAATAGATTAAGTACATACCATTAGAGTTCGCTGTTACTCCCAACTCACTCACTACCATACGAAAATGATTTAATTATTTTTAAAATAAGATATATCTCACGATGAGGCCGATTTGTGCAGAGAATGATTACTGTAACGTTTCTGACTAAATCAATTTTCAAAAAAATAATAACGGCTAAATGGGCTAACATATTTTTAAAAAAATATTTTCTGGAAAACGACTGTTGCGCCGACAATTTGTATTTTGCGATGGCGATGAAAGCGCAAATATTGATCGTATGTACAAATAAAAAACAAATTTTTGGCGCAACAGGCTCGTTAGTACCCAGGGCCGAGCTTTCTCACAACCAATCATGTGTGCGTGTATACTTCTTGCACGTTGGTGGGACCTCCTGTTTTATGCCGACTCCGAACGGCGAATTTGAGATAAGCTTTTCTTGACAATTGATACTACTCGGATGATTTGTCAGATCATCACGAAAGGAGGGCCAGTGAAAAATCATTTGGGTGTTGCTACGGCTGGGAATCGAACCCAGACCTTCTGCGCCGCAGTTCATCGCACTAACCATCGCGCCACTGAGCCCGTGAGATCGTATGTGCTGATCGTAATTAGATTAATTGAAGCAGGTGGCCATGGCTCAAGGGAATGCGTAGTTGACTGCTAAGCCAAACGCTGCGGGTTCAAGCCGCCAGCTTATCTGAGGCCACCTGTGCGATAGTATGAGACAATATAAATCTATGTCTCCTCCTCTGTGCCACGTAGGTTTATGTTATAGTGCGTACCAAAACAGTTGGCCATTCTACTGCGCAGGTCTCTTAAAATGTGTTTTACAATCTCTTAAAATTGCAAAAACAAGCATAAAGAGACGAGTTGGGCGTGGCCATAATAAAAAACGACGTATACCCTGCCTTGTATTCAAGATCGCTGTCGCGATCTCACTGAGGGTGGTTTCTTCATTTTCCTTCGTTTATACTGAAATTAGGAGCGGAGGAAAAATATAGACCATTATATGTCAACTTTACTTGGAGGAAAATATATTGTTTCGTTTTTTGTCATGTCGGTTCTTTGTAGGAGTATGATGTGATCACGGTCGGATAGATTAAGCAAAACATTGCACATGAATTGATTGTGTGACTGTGTCTGTATGAAGGTGTACGGTTTTAGATTTAAACCCTATTTGCTCATTATGCTTTCGTTGATCATTATTAATTGTGTCGTGCATATTGATCATGTAGGTACTGATATTGGCACGCAAAGTAAAGTAAATTGCAGTGTCACACCAAATTTTTTTTGTTTATATCATTGAATTTGGGCGAGGTAGGTAAATTTAATAAAAAAATTACAATTTGGGAATTTTTTGGAAACGTAAACGATTTTATACCCAATAACAATAGGCACGATTTTCTGTCACAAAAAAGAGGATGGGGTATTAAACGGTTCGTTAAAGACAAAATGGTGAACGTACTTGATTCTTCAATAATTCATAATAAAAAATTAAGTTTATTTAGATATTCAACAGCATTTTAGTTCTAAGCACTGTAAAGTTGGGTTACGCATTGTAAATTACAGGCAAAAACGCTTAGTGATTAAATCTCTTTCGCGTCATTTTTGTTCTCTTAAATCCTCTCTCTGCGCAATCGACCGTTGGCCAACTGTTTTGGTACGCACTATATATGTCTTTCCTTCTATGTGTCTATCTGTCTCTCTCTGTTGTATTAATGTCTTGATTTGTCTCAGCCGATGGCCTCAGTCGCCAGTGCTTTTACGTGTCTGTAGTTCGTTGAATTCGTGTGCGAAGTACTGTGATGTCAATGTCAAGATTAATTTAAGCACTTCTTCTCTATGGTAAGGGTTGCTCTTGTATGGTATTTGGCTGCACTTTTTTTACTGGATAGTGCTGTCAGTGTTTCGATTGTAGAGATTTTGAATTGTGGTAGGTTTATCAGCCTGGTTGGATATGGTAATGATTGTTTTGGTGCACGTTTGTTGTATAGTTTTGTTGATTCCCTTTAATGTTGGTGCTGTTAAGGCGGTTGATGTTACATTTTCATTACATGTTTTTATTTTTCCGATCTTATTGGTATGATATCTTTTTTTTATTGTACCATCTTATTATATCATCTTATAACTGTCCTAAAGGTTGAGTATTTACTTTCAAAATAAACATTTTGCTTAAATCAGGGGCCCCCATTTCTTACTAAAGATTCTATTGAATTTATATATTCAATAGAATCTGCACTATAGCAATATAGTGCAATGTTAGATTTCTTACCACTTTCGTTGATGTTCAGGTTCCAGTTTAGCTTGCTTTCTAGTATCGCCCAAGGTATTTGACACCTGCTGACAGTGAAAGGGTGGACCTCCCTGAGTCAGTGCCACAAACTCTGAGACAATGACGGGAATATCTTCGTATATTTTTTTGGAAATGGTGCATTACAATTTGAATGAAGTTACTAGTTTCACAACAAGGAACCTTCAAACCCAACTTTATCAAATAATACATATGGCATCACTACGTTCTTTCTTCAATGCTTGACATATTTGGGTCACTAACATAATTGATACTTTATATCCCGTAAGGTACAAAAAAACGTTATTCTCAGCTTCTGCAAATTTCTTCAATTGATTACTACGATCCGACATATTCTCTTCTTTGGGCTTAATTACATCGCATTATTGCTAACAAGTGTCAGACTGGAAATTCGCACTTCAGTGGTCAGACTACATATATAAGTACTGACCAAAGTCCATGAAGCTGCCGTTCCTTCCTGTTGCTGTTGATGAATAAACACAAGAAGCCAAGTTCAACGATTTCATTGACGCATTAAGAGAGTTAGAGCCTTCTGGCAATATGATACCCCAACACAATGATGACCACTTAACAGTTAGTTACCTGTTGGTCTTTTTTTTCTTCGGATTTTCTTGCACATGGGGACATTAAATGCACTACAAACGAACAATGTAGACCGGTGAACACTTAGCGTTAGCGCATGAGGGTTAAGCGAAACTACCTGTACTGTGAAGTGTTTGTATCATTGAAATACCTAATCCGGTTATTTATCAGTAACGGAAACCGTGTGAAAAATTAAAGCCCTACTTGGATGTAGATAGACATGGATGTGAACGTGGAGAATAGGTTTACAACTCTTTCTGCTGCAAACTGGCTTCAAAGGTTTCTTTGAAGTATGTTCTGCACATTTTTCTTGACTCAATTGGCTTATTTTCTTAATTATATATATGCTTAATTAAAAATAAAAAAAACACTTCAGTCGATTATATGGCAGCACTTTCCCAGCAGGAATTTTGGCAACTGAACAAGATCTGTTTTTTTGACATTTTGAAAATCGGCTTCTTTTTTCTCTTTCAAATCGACTAATGTGATTTTAAAATGAAAGCAAATATAATATCTGTGGCAGTATGACAAAGTAGCTTAAGTCGACATAAGCGAATTTTCTATTTTGCAAATGGTAGTAATCTACTGTATAAGTGTTAGCTTTCAATCTTATCCCCCTTTTAAAAGGTTGTTTTGCTGCAAAAATAATACAGTTTTCATAACCACTTATGTTTCATTGATCGTACCATGCGTTGGATAACTTTAACTATACAACTCATTACACTTAAACAGCTACTCTGTCATATTACCACAGATATTATTATAGATTTGCAACCTATGTTTAGGTTGAAGATATGAGGTAAAGGCAGCCATTTAAACATTTGATTTGATTTTTATTTTGTAAGTACATTTGCTAACCAGTGTAAGGACATCAATAAAAGGAAAAACAAATAAAAAAAAGTCACTAAACAAAGTTTTCAATTTTTTCTTTGTAAATTAAAATTAAATATAAAACCAAAAAACCGACAAATCTAAGCCTAAAGGCAAAATAATAAGCTTACAGCGCCCACTAAGGGCCGATAAGTTAGATTAAGTAAACCAGTTATTGATAAGTAGATTTAAGCATTTTTGTTTAGTAGTAAGTTAATGTTTTAAGTAAATAAAAATGAGTTTGAAAGTTAAAAAGGAAAAACAAATGCAATGTTTAAGATTGTCTACATAATTTACTTAAGACGTTTTTTTACACGAGGTTGTTGGAGCGGGCTTAATTTTTGATATGTTTTAAGTTTCACATGTCCGGGCTCAGTCACGCGATTGTTTGTGCGATGAACTGCAGCACCTAAATGCTTTTTCACTGGTCTGCATAAAACAGGAGGTCCCGCCGTTCTGCAAGATGTACACACGCACAAATGCATGGTTGTGAGCAAGATCGGCCTGGGAACTAACGAGCATATTGCACCAAAAATTTGTAAAAAATGTATTTGTTGTCCCACACAAAATCTGCGTTAGCTATCAAAACAAATGATGTTTTTTCGGAAACATTTCGCAAACATAAATTAAACATAACTATTTATTTATTATTCCTTATTTATTTTTTTTTAACATCAGCAAATCTAATATTTTGGTTCACCCCGATTGTGCTAGATGTATATATTGGTATATTGGTGGAAATATGTTTTCTTTAAATTTGTTTAAGTTTAAGACAAGCTGGACTTAAGACAAACTTAAACTAACCTAAAATAAGAGTTAAGGAGTATATCAGGTGGACAAAAGGGAGATTCGCAGAGTAATTTTGCTGCCATGAAAATAAAAATTGTTATGCTCACTAGCCATGCGCAGTATTCTAGTCATTGGCTTATTATGGCCGTACATGATTTGGTAGAAGTTGAGCTAGATATCGTTGAGGGATATCATTTATATAAGAGCGGTGCAAATAAAAGGTGTTCCACACTTCACGCAAAGTGTATATTTCATGCCATTTAATAGTACTGTCTTGCCAACGGAAAAGAGGTAACAATGTGATAGTTGGCAGTTCGGGGTTAGTGAAAATGGAGCCCTATACGAAAAAACAACACATTTTCGTTGTTGAGCAATATTTCAATACTAGTGGACCATTTTTTTCGAGAATGTGGCTGTTAAGGCGGTAATAATAAAATGGTGTTCGTTATCGTACCCAGGAATCCAGTTTTTAGTACCTAAATAACAAAACATGTATGTGACCATGGATTTAGTTTGTGCAAGACGGTGGTGCCACAGGTCATACAGCCAGAGAATCAATTCAATTACTACATGAGTCATTTACATTACGTGTGAATTATGGGACACCCTTTATAATTTCACTATTGAATTGTCCGTTTTATTGTTAGATGAACTGTGTCCCTATGAACTGCAAATTTGTGTCTTTTAGGTAGTTGAAAGGCAGCTAGCCTAAAGATGAGTTTCCTCAGATTTTCTGACCATCTGCGGTATAGAACCTGCAATAAAGAGACAAGAGTTTATGGATACTTGGCAATAAGTAAGAATAACTTCCAAACACACACCACAACACATACATATTTCCTATCTCTCACCTTCTTTCTCTTCTCTTTAAAAGCCCTTGCTGTTTTAACCCTACAAGAACACAACACCAAACTATAACATATTAAAACAATTTAAAATAAATATATATTTTATAGGTATATAGGTGCATTTAATTTCTGATTTTATATAGGATTTATGTAATATTACATAAATATGAACAAAACGTGCAAACAGTTTACAAAGCGGCACTTTCCTTGTGGACCTTTGAGCACATGAATATCATTTCCCATTTCCTCCTTAACTCAGGTAATTGTAATACATATTTAGTTTTTAAAATAAAAATTAAAAGCAGTTAGTCTATTAGTCCCAAAAAAAAATATACACCCTATATATCAAATCATTTTGTGAAAACTTAGTTGTATTCATTTAACACGAATAACAATTTTATCAATTTTTTCAACTTAAACACTTCATGAATAAATTGGCAACAGAAATTAAAAAAATAACTCAACAATTGAATAAGGTTGACTAAAACTGTAGCCGAAAACTATATCCCAAAAGTAAGTAGGTATACACTTTATAAACTTGTTTTACTTCTAATGTGTTATGGCATTTAATTTCTTATTAATACTTTGTGGTGTATCCTTTGGCTTTAATAACGTCTTTAAGTCTGGATGACATCGAGTTCTGCTTAACGCTTTCATCGATTTTCGACCAGTCTTCTTTATGAACTGTCTTAAGGTCTATAGTCTTAATTTCTCGTTTTCTAATCTGGCAGCGTAGACAGATCCCACAACTGTTCTTAAGTTTTCTGTTTTAGAGGTATAGAACTTTGAAATGCAATAAAACAAAAATGAATATATATTTTTTAATTGACATGAAATTTAATTTATTCGAAAGATATTCTTTCATTACAATTTAAGGCCGTGTGTTAAATGCGTTAAAATTTTAGCCAGTGGATAATTTTTGACATTAATATGGTGAAAAGAGACATCAACATTTTAACCTTCTCAACAGCTCGCTAAATTTATCCAGTGGCTAATTGTTGACAACCTACTGAGGAGTGACTGAGATGGAAGGCACGCTCAAGGATTATTCCTCGTTAACAGTGTTGACGTGTCTCGGGAAAATAGAATATCATTCCGATAATAAAATAAACAGCAAGAAACGTGTATTTTATATCAAAGAACGTAATAAAATTTGTAAAATAAACTAACATTGTTTTTTTTTTTTAAATATGGTTATTCTTTTACTGACAATAATTAATCATTAAGGGGTTTTTGATAATCTTTCTGAAACCTATTCCGTATTATTTAATCACAAGAAATCGTAAAGAAGGAAATTTTGTTACAATTTACTTTTGAAATTATTTAAAATAATATTAAAATAATATCCCATTTAATCCACTTTTTTACCCCTGCAGAAATGTCAAAAATTAGCTATTAGATAAAATGTAACCCCGGTTTTAACGCCATTGACACACTCGTCATCGAAATTTTAAATTTCAATAAAAATGTTTTCACAAAGCCAATACTTTCTCTAATGGGAGCAAGTAAGAAACTTCTGGGATATAATGTCAAAAAAAACAACAATAAAAAAATAATAGTTATAGGAAAAGCTTAAAAGGTAATCGGCTCAACAATTTAAATTTTAAGCTAGGTGCATATAGGTATGTATATGTAATAACAAAACTGATATAGAAATATGTACGTACATATCTATACAAAAAATAACATTAACAAATCAATATAATAATCTGCACGTTAAAAAAAAAACTTCAGCGGGTAAACTCGTGGGACTTAAAAATAAACAGAATTCTGAATGACAAATCAAACAAAAAACATCGCTTCAAATACCATCGATGCATAGTTCTTTTCATCGATGCATCGTTTTCCATGGTAATAAAATTATTTATTTCAACATAGTTAACAAAAATATTTAGAAAAGAAGTAACATACGTTGCACGGTTTTAGTTGCTTCAAATAAATTCCCCCTAGTCCGAATTTACAATCCACAGGTTGTCAATAACAACCCTGCGATTGGGAGTGTTTTTTAAATAAACGGCAGCGCGCTAACATACTCAAATGCCCCTCTGTTGAGTATCTGACTAATAACACACTCTGACTCAGATTCTCTGAGTGAGACAATTTGAAGTGCACGTCATTCCCCTCCCAATCTAACCGCAACACAACACAGCACATGCCTACAATAACTTCCAACAACTTCATCTGCTCGCATCCAATTTCCAACACAATGCTCTTCAGTTGCATTGCAATGCAATATTAAAGCACAAAACAGAAAGTGGAACACACTGCATCTCTCTCTCTCCCTCATCGTTCGCCATTCCATTAGGTAAGGTACTTACCAAGCAACATGACTGTACACCTATCGTTATCAAGTTGGATTGTTGGATGGCTGGTATTTGGATTGGGACTTGGGGAGCAACACTTCTTCGCAACCAGCAAGTAAAATGCTCTCAACTCAACTCAACATCAAGCTAAACTCTCGAAACGGCTCCATCCATATGCTCCATCGACCATCACCAACACCGTTCACCAGTCACCAGTCGCCAGCGCCAGCGCCACTAGCAAAGTTTCGCATTCGCCGTTTGTCGTTGTCACTTTGCTTTCGCCGTTCTAGTAGAGTAGAAGAGGATCGTCTGTGCACCGCTTCGCTTCGACGTTTTCGTTTGGTTTCCATTGATTTCTCCCGTTTTTCGGACACACACACTCCCATTACGCCAGCTTCGCGCAAAAATTCCTTGGGGAAAAGTGGACTAGGTAGTTATTTAGAACTTTTCAGCGGGAAAACTGCAACGAATTGTCAACACATGTGAGAGCAGTCCGTAGAGTGAAATAAATTTCAATAATTTTCTCGAATGGTGTTCGCTGTCCTCGGCCGGGCTTAGAAAATACAAAAATCAAGTTACACGCCACAGTGCAGCCCTGCAATAATAAAGTGATCTTGTGTGCAAGTTTGCCAGTGTGTTGTCAGTGTCATCGGGAAAATTTATTGCAAGTTCGTAGAAAGTGCTCGGAAAATAGGACGACATCGCATACTCACCGTTGCTAATCTTTTTGTGGATATTTTTGGATACTGATCGTGAGATTGTTGAGTCGATTTTTAAATTCCTTGTGTTAAGATCAACGAGTTGTCGAATTCAAACAAACCGAAAAGAAAGAGGTAAGACCTTTTGTTTATTGTTTTTATTGTCGTTGTGTCTACTCAACTGGTGCGTGGTATTGGGCACATTGTGCTACTTTGGATCATATTTTTGAGAAGTGATCACTGGATGGGTTTGGATTATTGTAGTGAAATCGCCTGTCAACGATTTGTATCATTTTTTAAATGGGGGATTTATATTTGTTGTATGTGTGGGAGGGAATGTCTGTGGCGACGATGATGTACCATTTTGGAAATGACAAGTGATAACTAAAGTGAATGTTAAATTTTCGTTTATATCTATATCGATAGCCTTCTTTTAAAAAATTGTTTGAACAATTTAAGTGGATATTAGAAAATAAATGGAAATGAGAACCCACCTAATTCGATCTTTTTGCCTATTGCCCCAAATCTAAAATATACCGAGATAACAACATATCTCAATAATACATTTAAGTATAGGTAAAGTTTAGGTAAGTAAAGTAGATATAGGTAGTGAATGTTGCTGATTTTTACTTAATAGCCATTCCCGTACTCAAAAATTAGTAAAAGAAAGAGCTAAGGATAGAGGAAAAAACTTGGTACACTTTAAAATAATTTACTGCAGTCTACATAAATGTCTATTGGTAAAAATCAGTAGAGTGTCAGCTGGTATCAGAAAGTATGTCTGTTCCCGTACTTTTGCAGTAAAAATTAGTAAATTCTCAAATTTCTTTGTGTGGGGATAAATTCTCTCAGAAAATTACGAAAAAGTAAATGAACGCTTTTAAGTAAAAATAAGTTGCCTTTGCTATGTAAACAAATAAACGTCAGACAGAAGTCAAACTGTGAATCGTAAGCTTGTGCATTTCCCCCAGTTCGATTTTGTTTGTCTATTTTGTAACAAGTAATATGAGTGATTTATTAAACGTATTTCCGACAGTAATTTCATCGTGTAAAAGCGATACAGAAATCAACGAGTTACTTGCTAAAGAGTCTGGAAGTGATGACGAACTTATCTTCAATGAATTAATATACATTATTGTTAAGCCAAGACGTCATTGCATTAACGGTTATTTAGAGAAAATAGTACCATCCTACACAGAAGAAGAATTTCGAAGTCATTTTCGAATTTCCAAATCTCTGCGACAAGTTTCAAATGTCAAATATGTATATGAACCTTCGTGCTGACAAAAGGTTTCCGGCCTACAAACATATTGCGATATTCTTACGGTTCGCTGGACATGAAGCTTGTAGCTATGAGGACTTACCATATTGTTTCGACCTATCGTTATCTTCAGAATGTCGAATAATGGAAAGAGATATTTTGTTCATTAGCAGCCTAAGTCCTGATGTCATAAAAGGGCCTAATGACAAGCGGAAGCAGAAAAGAAATAATGTTTTCTTGAAAAATAGCGGATTTTCTTAAGCTTGATTGATTAAAACCTCTTAACTCGATGCATCGATGGTACACACACTACCATTGCCCCTTCAAACAAAAACAAAGATGACTATATTGATCGAAAAGGATGTACAAGCATATTTGTTTGCAGTCAATCTCTAATGAAAATAAAAAGTTAATAAACATTTTCGTTGAATTTTATGGTTCTTCGCACGATAATTGGTTCTTCAAAAAACTCTGCATTGCCCTGCATTACCATCTTCTTCGCATTAACTCTGGTAATGTGCAAACTTCTCCTCATTTTATTGAGAATCATTGCACTCCACATCTTCTTGGCTAAGTTATCCTTCCGCTTCAGATAAACCTGCCTCGAATTCTTTTAAATCCCCATGCGTTTTATATTTATTAAGAACAATATTTTTAGATACATATATCTACATATATACATATATATATATATATATATATTTGTATGTACATATCTGTATATTTCCAGAAGCTAACCAACTTGCATTCGTTGGAATCTTTTTGGGGAACATTGGACACTGATTATGATTTTCATTATGGTATTCTTCACTTAAAAAAAAAAACAAATCCAAACAAATTTTAATCAATTAATTAAAGCATATGACACTGAAGTTGATTAGTCAGTTGTCACTTGTCAAATCTCAACTGAAGGTTTACTGATTTTTACCAACATACATTTCTGCAGTAATTTTTTTTTACAGATTTTTATAGAGGAGTAGTTTTTTGTTCTCTCATGAGCTCTCTCTTCTATTAAGTTTTGCGTACGGGAACAGCAATAAGTAAAAATCAGTAAGAATCAGTAAATATTATTTTTTATGGGAACAGACCTAGGGACAAGTGTTTTGATATCAGTCTTATCTCATTTGTTCTTTAGAAGCCAAATGATAGAATGATTTTACTGTCATTTACTTAATCGCGTTCCCGTACTTCTCAGAAAATGTGTCTCTATCTGAGAGAATTTACATTCACTCCAAGGAACTTGAGTGGGTCGATTTTAAAAAATATTTATAATAACAAAGAGCTTATAACTACAACAAACTTCCTAGCTTAAAATTTTCGAACGGGTATAAAAATCGGTTTTTTAAGGAAAAAAGTTGGAGTGGGTAAAAGCTTTTTAGGAATGAATAATATACAATGACAGACCATAAAAAACGTTAATTTCAAAATTCAGCGCGGCAGTGGACGGATTTTAGAAATGGACATAATGTTTATAAAAGATATCACTTCTATTAGAAAAAACTCAGCGTTTTTACTGTCCAATCTCTCTTTTTACGTTCCGGGTATACCGTTGCGTGAGCATGGCGTGTTTTATAAATCTAATCATTCAACGAGCTATGGGAGGAATGAGCCTTTAACAAGGTGCATTCGGAGTTTTAATTTAATTCCGTTGATTCCAATGCTGATATTTCTATCAACAGAATTGCATTTAAAACGAGTGGTAGGTGCACTGCTGGGTCGTACGCAACTTTCTCTTTCACAGAAACTTAATTTGACGTTTTAAACAATTTGACTATAAAACACAATAGTATTTATTTTGATTAATGATGCTAAAAATCATATTAATAATGTAGAAATGTGATTATACGAACGTTTATTCCGTAATTGAAAGGAATCAGTGTCCATGCGAATAATAGTGATTTCCCGTTATTGGCCAAAACCGAAAATCCGTTTAGGGATAATTGGCCAAAAACCAATTATGTAGAACTCATGAAAACAGTAATTGTAAAAAACAGATTAAATTTCATTCAATTTTTCCAAATAGTTTGCGAGAAATTGACAATATTCTCTATATATGGCCTATATGCAAAAATCCGTTATATGGATTTTCTCGAAAAAAAACTGGGTATGCAGTTTTGTTGGAACTAACATGTATATTGCATATAAGAAGTATAATTAAAATCTTTAGACCAGGTGGCCATGGCTCAGAGGAATGCGTAGTTGACTGCTAAGCCAAGCGCTGCGGGTTCAAGCCCCAGCTTCGGCAGCATTTGTTTTCTACGAAAATTGCCAGCTTATCTGAGGCCACCTGTGCGATAATATGAGACAATATAAATCTATGTCTCCTCCTCTGTGCCACGTAGGTTTATGTTATATGTCTTTCCTTCTATGTATCTATCCGTCTCTCTCTGTTGTATAAATGTCTTGATCTGTCCCAGCCGATGGCCTCAGTCGCCAGTGCTGTTATGTGTCTGTAGTTCGTTGCATTCATGTGCGAAGTACTGTGATTTCAAAAAAAAAAAATCTTTAGAGCCGTTTTCGAGAAAATTGAGATTATGTATGATTTTTAAATGGCAGGTACCGGTAATAACATGGCTTAAAACAAAACAAAAAAAGGCCTAGAATTGTGACCACAATAACGCTATACACGAAGTTTGAAGAAAATCAGTCAAGTCGTTAAGGCTGGAGAGGCTTGTACGGACATACGGACCGACGAACGTACGCGACAGACGGCATTCCAAAAACCACTTTTTTGAGTTTCGCTATCGTCGTAATGTTAGAATCAATCAAAATCTCGAGGTCGAAAATTTTCACGAAAACAATATTTTTCTCACTATAAGAGAAAGTTAAAAAGGTTAACTGAATTATTATAATTGCTCATAGGGTTTTTTTTGTTTTTGCTTAGAATAACTTAGAATAACTTAGAATAACGAATGTAATTATCAAAAGTACAAGTTTTTTCCCTAGGGTAATTTATTAAATTTTTTCTTCCACACTAGGTAGAAGTTTTTTTTTATTTTTTTTTTAAAGAATTTTAGTACATTTTTTCTCTTCACTTGAAGAGTTTTTTTCCATAACAATAAATTAACTTTTTTTGGATTTTTTAATTAATTATTTTATTATAAATTTTGTAAAAATATATTTTTTCTCTTACTTGAAGAGTTTTTTTATATATTAATTTTGTAAAAATATATTTTTTCTCTTACTTGAATAGTTTTTTTTATATATTGTTATATAGTCTGTTAGTTTTAATAACAAATAAATCTATGTCCAGTTGACACTAAAATTAAGAAAATTACATAACGTAAAATTTTGAGCTTTCAAAGCATAATAAAATAATTTGTTAGATCAACTAGTCTTATGAAACATCACAAATATCAATACTTTGTAAATTTTAATTCAATTTTTCTCTCCAATCTCAGCTCCCTTCACTTTTATATGACCTAAAATGTCTTAGCTGACACCTCTGCTTGTAAATACTCTTTTTAATGGAATAAATTTTAGATCAACAGTTACACAATCCTTAAGTGTGCCATCTCGAGTTGTAACGAATGTCATATAAGAGAACAAATTAGGAAAAAAAAACACGTTTAACGTTAGCGAAAATTAGTAATAGCTCTGTCGATCATTGATCGGCATTGCTTCGTTTCACGCATTTAGTATCGATAATGATGATGGGGAAATATTTCACATTACCACTTCCACAACCATGTAGGATTACGACAAATCCAAGCTAAAGTGCAATCACATCATTAAGTTAATATTAAGCAATTGCCCTCATAATAGTTAAGCGATGCTATCACTACTCGTTGCCGAGCGAGAATTAGCAAACGTTTCGATATTCTAAACCGGTATGGTGGGACTAGGTACAGATGGACTTGTGTTGATTTTAATGATCTGCAAACAGATAATCGCTGTAGTGTGTAATTTTGGACAAGCGTGGTGGTTAAGCTCCATGTTCAAATAAAACACCAACCAACTAAGGTATTTTGGGCCCGTCACAAGAACGATATTGGCAAACTGAGAGTCACATGTATATAAGATATTTGATTCCACTTGTCCACAACGCGACGCATTCTGAACTATACTCTTGGGATTCCAATAGCAACTTTTCAAATGGTGTTATCTTACTCATTTAACTTTGATTGTATATTCAAATGATATTCAAGGTCGAAAAGGTGATTGATAGGCAGCAGGTATCTGTTAAACTTGTTTTATTTTGTATTATAAAGCAAAATACAAATTCCACACATCTATACTCAAAGCTGTGCGAATGCTGTTTTAGCCCGGTATATGAATTTGTATCAACTAGTTTTAATTTAAAAAAAAAATCCGGATTTCTTTACGACTCATTTTTCAAGTAAATAATTGTTTGTTGGTCCATACTATAAATGTTGGTTAGAGAAATAATATGATTAAATTTGAATTTTTTGGTTCCACAATCTAAGTCTATATATATTTCGGTAAGCCGGGATATATAGCCAGTATTACACCACTAGCCGGGATAAAAACTTTGCTGCAAAGCCGATTTATAGCGATTTTTATCGACAACTGGTATGAGGAAAATGGTTGCCGGTAAATAATCGATGCAAAATTGCTTGCAAATCTAATGTTTTATTAATTAATTTAAAAATATTTGTTTTAACTCTACAAATCGTAGCCCTAGTGACACAAAAAACGTCTGTCAATATTTAATAATTTTCGATTTTCTTGCGAGTTTGTGATTTTCTTAATATTTTTCATTTTTATGAGTCTCATGAATACTTCTGTAAAGTGCTAACTTCCGTTCTACTTAGCTTAGAGGTATAATATTTCGTCACAATATAAAAATTCTATATTTTAAGTAAGGAAGCAACCTTATCGCAAAATGCCTTAAATCGTAAAAAAAAAAATGTAGTTACGTTCCTGTATCTTTAGGGCGATGGAATACAACATCTAGTCAGTGTAGTAGAAGAAGTTTTAAAAAAATAAACAGTTGATGTACGATCACAGAGAAATCCGTCTGGATCTGGTGATCCTGTCGATTTGTCGGTCTATAGGATACGACTAAAAATATTTACATCGGAAATTAAATAAAGACGAGGTTCTTTATAGTTCTTGTACTGGCTTTAAATACAAAGTTTATCCCAATCCCGTTTTTTTACTGTACTTTGTCCAAATTTAGAAAATTGTCTATTTAAAAACTCTTCTATAAAAAAAATTGTCAATTTCTCGCAAACTATTTTGTCAAATCGAATACAAATTCATTTATATACTACTCTTACTGTTTGCAACAATTCCAAATAATAAGTTTATCATATAATAATTAGTTACAAACCGAATCTTAGAAAAAAACATATTTATTCCGAAACGACATTATTTTTATCCTTTTTAGCATTAATAATCAAAATGAATGATATTGGGAGCTGATTTCCTTTTCGAAATGGAAATAATAAATAAAGCATAAGGTAACACACGCAGGTGTCATTGCCATTTGAAAATGAAATTCTATTCAAATTTGGTGTATGCAAAGTTTAAATGCAACCCCACTGCTTGGGCTCACTGTTGGTTTTGGGATGTGTGCGAGTTTGGATGCATGCAAAAGGAAATAAACACCTCAAGCAAAAGGCATTAACAGTCGCAGGACTTATTTCCATTTCCAAAAAGAAGTGATAGAAATGGGAATTAATCCCCAGGGACTTATATCCGCGGGGATTATTACACTGCACCACCCTACATACTGTTCGTTCAAATTTTTGCTAGTTTTAAATGATTACTACGGAAACCCTGTAAAAGCTTTTGTTAGAATAGCACCTTAAGGAAAACGAATGAGTGCGAATGAGAGACAAACATCCCTATCTTCCCCCTATTGCTAATTTATGTTGGGCAGATTATAGTTGAATGAATCATAAAAACTGAGTTCTTCGAGCCAAAATGTCTCTTAACTGAAATATTAGTTTTGGGCAATAACATTAGTAACACCCACAAAAACTTCGAACAAATACTTAATATGGCAAAAAATTCAAAGTCTGAGAAAATTCAAAAAAAAATCAGTGGCTTAGCTTATTAGTGCCCGGTTTTTCAGTGCTTAGTTAACTCTTAGTTAAATGTCACCCCCATAGCTTCGTATAGGAATTATTGGAAAATTCCGTTTCAGCTCACTGGAATGGCAATCATTACTTCATAGAAATAAATGTTGATCAGTGAAAAATAAGAAGTGATTTTCTGCGGAAACTATAATTCCAAATTGAAATATTTTTTGGATAATCTTGTTCTAAAATTCATAAGCCTTGACACCAACTTGCCAATGATTGAGTTTATTAAAAAACCACAAAAAGTATAAGAAAATTTGCAATGAGGCTTTTCAATGAAAATTAATATCCTTTTGTTGCAATATTACAAGCAATATTTTAAGACAGTCAAACTCAATATTTAAAACAGTTTCGAGTCACTGGGATCTGTATCTGAATACGTCATACACGAATTTAGTTTCTAAAAATTTTATAAAATGTCAAATGGAATTGAAAATAATGCTTGTTTGGGATTTAATCATTTTTCAAAAACATCTGATCATTTAATCCTGGATTGCTGTATTAACACGAAGCTTACTCTGGATTTAAATTGACTCAAAAACTAGGTACTTTATCGACTTAACACGAGTTTAATCCCTAAACTAGGATGATTTCGTACTGAAAAACCGGGCCTTAGACACAAAATCATGGAACAATAATATAGCAATGAGACTAACATTGACCTTCCAAAAGTATGATTTATTAAATATCGTAAAATTTATTTGCTAAAGGATAATCTCGTATTTTTGTGACATAGATATTAAAAACTAATTATTTCATTCGATTTAAAAAAAAAAACTTAGGGTGCAAATGAATGCCTACACTTGAACACGATATAAAATAAAATTGAATACTTCAAAACATATTGTTGGTGTCTCCTCAAACCTACATCTGTAATATAAATAAAGCATTATATGTCATTTTCTATTTCAAATTGTAGCTTATTATACATGAAATGCGCGTTGTCTCTTTCCATTGAACAGGTACAAACATGATTCTAAATAAATATTCATTAGTCACATCACGTGGAGTTTTATTTAAAAAAAACACAAAAACATTTTAGTATGCTACACTAACACTGTCCGAATTGTGCTATACCCTATTTCCATCTCTTCGGGTCCACAAAATGGACGGGCTTATATTTTCTATAAAAATAAATTTGTCCAAATACATATGTTATTTTTCCATTTTAGTTTTCGAACATTTTTCAGAAATTGTTTTTTTTTTCCAGAAAATTTTGTTTAACTTTGTTCGTCTAACGTTTTCTTATGGTTAAGTAACCTATCTTGAGAGTTATTCAAGAGTTCGTTTAGGTCTAGTTTCTAACTTTTTCTAATTGATGACCTTTTTCAACTAATCGAATATTGTTGCAAACCTGAAAATGTTTAAATGAATACTCTAAAAAGTTATGGACGAGGTAATTTTACTACTAAATATTTGAAACTTATGACTAAAACTTAACCTACATATTATATGAGTACATTTTAAACAATAAAATTTAAGAGATTTTTGTTTATACAGTTCGAACGCATAACACTTAAGAAGGGTTTAGACCTGCTAACAAATTCTTTTATGCGCTTAAATTATTGCAGCTTATATGTTAAAAAAATATATCTCCTGGTATCGCGTTGGTCACGTCGTTGTTTGTTAAACTGTTTGTAAATCTCCTCCTTGTAGATCGTTATGTCACAGGTCTCGGGTTGAATTCGCTTAACTCATTTGAGCATCTAACGTTATCTGTTATTCATTGATGTTGTTATTTCAAGTTTCGTTGCGCTTCCCGAGCTTTAGTTGGCAGTCAATAGTTACACTTCCAAAAGTAGTTTCCTTAAATTATGTTTTTCAATTGACTGACAACTTGGCAGCAGTGGGACACATATTAGAAGATATTTTCTGGTATTTCCTATTTGCTGCATCATCTATCATCTATAAAGTAAATTTTCATGTTATGTGTTTTGATTTAGTTGTGTCCAAAGAGTGTAGCTTTTACAGCCTAACGACTACCCGAGATTTAACATAACATTATGATGTTTTGAGAGACTTGTCTATCTGTTCACCTTATGTCCATGAACACAGCAAAAATTATTGCCAAAAATTATCAGCTCTTTGCAACATAATTTCACAAACTTGGATTTTATTTCTAGCGATAGCTTTAATTGCAGCCTGACTATCAATAAATATAGTCGTGCCATCTTGAAATATTGCAACCGAAGTATTTGGTTGCCTCTTCTAATGGCTGGCAATGTACCCATTTGTTCACATTATCAGCGTTCTCCAGGCGGGGATTTTGACACTTCCTGATGAAACAATTGTGTCGAGAAGTGTTCTGAAGCACATGGATGGTATAACTAATTTCATTTTCAATACATTTTGCTTGGTAAGATGTAGAGGAATGCTTTTCGAAAGTCCAAAATGTATCCTCTTAAAATTTTAAATTACCACCTTTGCACTTTAAGCTGCAGATTCTCTCATGCGTATTTTTAACAATGGCTTTCAGTCCCGCGCTTCGTCTGATTCTTTATCTTTTCCAATTCCCACCCATGCAATTCAGGAACCTTTATCTTATGCTTTAAAATGGTTACTTTAGTCGGTACTATTTTTGAGCTTGGACCACAATCTTTTTCCCGAATATTCGGCTACATATGGAAAGTTATTGTACATGCGAAAACAGTTCCAGTTTTGTTCTCAGTCGAGTATGACACTTTTATATTAAGCACTATCAGTAATCTTTGCTGAATATTACATAGAGGCCAGATGAACTCATCTCTCGATTCTGATCCAATGTCGATGAACGACTATATTCCATCTTAAATATTTCTCTATGTTACTGGCATGTACCAAAACACATACACCCTATGCGGTAGAGTACAAAAAGTACACACTAGTAGTTCGTACTAGTAAAAGGAAACAAATTACTTTATAACCAAGCGTGACATTTGATTTTTGCTGACTGATATAATGAGAAGCCATTAGA
Organism: Rhingia rostrata; assembly: GCA_949824845.1. Classification (NCBI taxonomy): domain Eukaryota; kingdom Metazoa; phylum Arthropoda; class Insecta; order Diptera; family Syrphidae; genus Rhingia; species Rhingia rostrata. The sequence continues at coordinate 63,902,384 of OX463757.1, forward strand.
TGAATCCATTTGTTTCCATAGCTAAAATGGGAAGCACCGACAGGAAAGGGTTAATAATAATTTGCTGAAGGTAAATGACATTAGCATTGATTATCTTGATTGTTATTGTTGTTTGCATCGGAAATGTGTTTTGTCTCACAAGGTTCTCAAAGAATTCATAGGTCCCAGAGCGTAATGGATGTGGTAAACGCATTCATGGGATAAACCTTCACGGGTATGGACTTCTGGTGTCTTGGATAATATGAAGATGTGTATTTGGAAAATGTGGCATTGAGGTTAGGCGGTAATTGGGCGCAATTTTAAGAATTTTAAAAACCTACTTTGGAATCTTGTTGAAATTGTTGGAAATATCTTTCGATTGCCACAATATTAAAATATGATATCAACTTTTGTCATATTAATTTTTCAATATGTATGTTCTTGATTTTTTTAAGTTATCCTTTAAGATGCCGTCATTTTAAATTTTGAAATAAGTATTGGTGGTTGATTGACAAAAAAAATTTAAATTTTAACCAAGAAACCCAAAAAAATCAAATAGCTTCAAAAAGCATTGGAAATTTACATCGCGCCGGTGGAATATAACTTGTTCTTCAACATTGGCTTTAAAAATTCAACTTTACTTTACCTCTGAGAAACGTTGCGCCTTTCAGTTAGAAACACATGGTCTAGGGGTCCATTGCAGTATTTTAAAGACAGACTACAATACAAATGTCGTGACCGCATTCTCGTCTGCAATCACTCTGACAACTCCAATTGCATGGTAGATTTAGGCTTTGGTGGTGGAACTGGACTCTACCATAATATTTCCGAAAATAATGTTAAAAAAGCAGCATGACCATCCGTAATTTAGTCTTAATCCGGTTTTGGTGTCGAATATTTCGATAGGAAGTTTTTTGTCTAGGGGCATGTCTATGTACAGCTCGTACAGTTCTTTGTTTAATATTTGTCTCCATAGACTGTCAACGCAAACGGGACCGAAGATTTTTCGAAGAATTTTCTTCTCAAATCGACCAAGGATTTCTTCATCCGCTTTTGAGACTGTCCATGCTTGAGCGCCGTAGAGCAGAACTGGGATGATCAGGGTCTTATATAGGATCTCCTCAGTAGTTCGAGTGAGGGCTTTACTACTAAATTGAAACAGCGGTTGGGAATAGTAATTCTTCGTTTGATTTCTGAAGAGATGTTGTTGTCAGAGTAAATAGCGGAGCCGATATAGACAAAGTCCCGTACTACCTCAAAGTTCTATCTCTCAATGGTGACGTTCTTTCCAATTCGTCAATGTCGTATGAACTTTCGTGTTGACAGCATATACTTGGTCTTACCCACATTTACTGCTAAACTCATTATTGCCGCTTCCTTCTCTAAACTAGCAAATGTGGCTATGACATCACGTTGAGTCGTACCAATGATTTCAATATCGTCGGCGTATTCTACTAGTTGCACCGATTTATGGAAGATTGTGCATCTGGTGTTGGGTCGGGAGTCTTGCACAATCCTCTCAATAATCTACTTAAAGAAGTCACATGACAATGCATCGCCTTGCCTAAATTCTTCTTTGGTATCATATGTGTCGGTGAGGTCGTTTTCGACTCCATCATCATCCTACACAGACGGACGAGCTTGGGCGGTATACCAAAACTATACATAGCTCTGTATAGTTCGTCTTTATAAATGCCAAGATCTGCCGAAGTGTGAAGATTTGATCAGTTGTGGATCCGTTCCTAGCCAATAACAACACTTATAAGAGCCGATCAGGTCATTGGTAAACGGTTTTAGGTGTTCGCATATTACGGCAGATATGATCTGGTAAGCGATGTTGAGGAGACTTATGCGTCTGTAGATGGCTTAGTTCAGAGGGTCTTCTTTTTTATGGATCGGTCAAACGATGTTGAGGTTCCATTCTTCAGGTGTACTTTCATCCGACCAGATTTGGCTTATGAGTTTGTGGATGTTACTTACCAAGTCATCTCTGCTGGCTTTATAAAGCTGGCCGTCAATTCCGGCATCCATATTAAGCTTGAGCCTAGATATTGCTATCCTCACTTCACATATGCCGGGTGGTTGGTAGTTTTCGCTGTCGTCGCCAATTTTGAATGGTTTGTTCTGCCTGACAGCGGTTCGTCATCGCCGTTTAACAGTCTGTGGAAGTAGTTAGCCCATATCCTCAGCATCGACTGCGCTTCAACAACGATATTTCCCTGTTCATCTCGACAGGATTCTGTTCGAGCCTTTTATCCTTGGCTATGACGTATTTCACTCGATAAAACTTGAGAAAATCGTTCCTGGAGTGGGACCTCTCTATATCATCTCTTTATCTTCTTTCTGAAAAGTCGGTGTTCTTCCCTTCTTCTCTGTCTTTGGAGCTCAATGGCTGCTCAACTGCAGTTTAGCCTTGTAGCCCTCGTTCTTGGCTGCGAGCATCTGTCGGCATTTCTCGTTAATCCAAAGGTTTCTTACTGATGGACGCGAGAAACCTAGCACATCAGTTGCGGCTGACCTAATAGCTTGTTGGCATCTTTGCTCTTTGACACAGTTGTTCTATGACATTCGATGATGTTGGTATGGTGTTATTGTAACATATAGAGAAATAATTTCGATAGATGAACATCAAATTATACGGATCGACTCAGATTTGCTAGCTGAATCGATCTAGCCATATTTGTCTGTCCCTCCGTTCGTCCTTTCGTTTGTATTATTTTTTTTTAAATTCGTCCACTGCTACGCCCACTTTTTAAACAAACGTCTTTTTTTGATCAAATCATGGGAAGTCAAAGAAAAAAATGTCTGAGCAAGATGTTTAGGCTATGTAATTGTATAAGATGGTGCTCCAGTATTAATAACAAACGCAATTCTCCAGATGACAGACGGACATTGAACTACAAAATTAGAATAAATATGAATTTCAAAACGCCAAAACAATACTACCCCTATGCTACGTATGCTAAGGAAGAAACAGAAAATGGTAACACTCGAATATGAATAAAATCACTTAAGACAAATAATCATACTCAGCTAGAAAATCATATGTGAATTTATAATTGTCATATATAACGTAATGACTCAATGGTCTCGACAAGTAAATAAAGTGGCGATTTTATCACAGAGAGTTGTGTAATGAATTCCAAATATAAAACGTTCGCATATAGAAATGTCAAAGCTTTAGCAGAATGTTGACGTTTTGGCAAAACGATCCAACATCAGCAGCGCCATGACCAAAACAATTAATGCGAATAAAATGAATGAATGAATGGCAACCTGACGCCATACATTTCCTTAGCTAACTAGCAGACTAGACCAAGCGTCCACCGCTTTAAGACAAAGCCACCAAAGTTACATGCAAATAAATTATCGCCAAACTTGCGTGACTACCTGAAAGACCGGCTCCGAAGTCGTTAAATAATTAATGCCTTTATGTTAGCACGCGTGTGCTGTAAACTATACAATGATATAAATTATGAGCCGTCGGAGATATGTATTTATTTTAGTTTTTTGAGTAAAAGGAAACCCGATTAGACGACATAGTCTGAGATTAATTCGTACATATTATATTATTTGCATATGAAAATTGTATTAATTTTATGCACTTTTACAGAATTCCTTGTTTAATAGTTTTTGTACATAGATTGCGACGTAGAGAAATAAAAATGTATGTTATAGTAAAGTATGTGGATCAATCTAGAATCAAAAGCTCAGTTGATCATGGCAGGATCTGTTTGTTCCTCGGATAGAGGAATTGAAGCCCTTAGAATATGAAGGACCTAACGGACACTTTCAAACACTTGGATAATCATCGTTTAAAGTTTTTTTTCTTTTGATAAAAACAATAAAATATAAAAACAGATATTTTGAAGTAAATAAATGTAAAGACTTTGATATCTAATGTAAGCCAAATTAAAAAATCAATGTCGCTAATCTTTGCCCTTCATCTTCAATTATAATTATTCAACTAAAATGCGTTCATTCTTATCTCAGATGATCTCTTAACACATTGAATGCTAGTGTTTAGTCATCGACATTTGTTTCTGCTGTTCGATCTTCATTTTTTAACCCAACTTTCTAAAGTGCTTGCATAGTCTGTTCTATGGCATATAATCCATTCCGTCTTCAGTTTTAAAAAAAATATACTCGTTGGAACCCTTTTTCACAAAACCATTATTGTGTGTGACCTTCTTATGGCGATTCATCGCGCTAAACATTGCTTTACTAAGCTGAGGTTCTCAAAATTGTCTGCTTCTAAGTAGTTACTTACAGTTATTAATATTTATAGCATTTCAAGTGGAATTTTAAAATATTCAGTCGTAGCCAGCTTATCCATGCAGCCATTGGATTTTATGTAAAGCAGCCAGTTTAACGGTCCAGAACATAAAATTTTCCGAACTATTATAGCAATTATGCCATGGTTTCCCGAGCAATGTAGTATGTACAAAAGACAAGGAACCAAGTTTTTCAAAGTTTTCTTGGTAAAAATTATGTTACTTTTAAATTTATATATTAGATAATAGGCCGAAAGGCATTAGAATTAAGTTATCGTATAATTTAGGGCGCCCGCGTAGGGCAAGTAAGTTAGTTAAGTAGGTGATAAGTAAGCTAGTTTTTTCATGAATTTTTGTCTAGCATGTAAGTTAGCTTTAGGAAAAAATTAAAAAAAAAAAGTAGTTTATCGTTGAGATCACCGGCTTTAATTTGGGGTACCAAAGAGCCCACTATATCGCAATAACGGGCGCCATTCACAGTTGCGTTTGGTCGTCCTCATTTGAAGAAATATCAGCCGTTGGTGCCACCAGCTTATAAACAGCTTATAAACCCAACCAATTCGTTGTAAATCCAGTACTTCTTGAAAATTATAATTGGTGGAGCCATCAATCCTGAAATGGGCCTCATTATTGAACAAAATTATAGCCGACCCCGTGAATCTTCATCAAGCATTGAAAGACCCAGACAACTGAAACTGTTGCGTTTGGTCGTCCTAATTTTAAAGAAATATAAGCCGTTGGTCCCAAAATATAGCCGACCCCGTGAATCTTCATCAAGCATTGCAAGACCCAGACGACTGAAACAGTTGCGTTTGGTCGTCCTCATTTTGAAGAAATATCAGCCGTTGGTCCCACCAGCTTATAAACTCAACCAATTGGTTGTAAATCCAGCACTTCTTGAAAATTGAAATTGGTGGAGCCATCAATCTTGAAATGGACCTCATTGTTGAACAAAATTATAACCGACCCCGTGAATTTTCATCAAGCATTGCAAGTCCCAAACGACTGAAACAGAAATGGTGAAGATTCAGACACTCCGCCGGCTTAATTTTTAGCACAAGTTGAATTTAGTTTTCTTTTAAAATCCTTTCAAAATAACAGCTTAGTTTTTACATGCGAAAAGCCTTATCGCGCATTCATCACGTCCACTACCTATGTCCGCTTCCATGAGTGATGGATTTTATAAATTGTGTAAAAAATATAATTGGAAGTTCAGTTTATTTCTCAAACCTGTTTATTAACCTGCTTCTCGCCAGGCAATATTTCAGGCATTGGCAATTTAAAATTTAGGTGGGCATTTCATTGCGGCAATATCCAAATGTAAAATGTAATTATATCATTCAACATCAAACGTGTGCTCATGATTTTGTTCTTTTTAATTTTTCTGACACCTTTTCAATTTTATTTTTTCAATGAATAATTTTTTCTCGTCAATTTTTTTTTCGCCACACGTTCTTCTTTTTACTTTCCGCCATTTGAAAACTTGTAAACGTCAAATTCATTGCCTTTACGAGGGAAAGCAATCAAAGCATTCCATCTGGCGGCCATTTTGCCACTGCTTGAACGTCTACACTAAAAATTTTATGGCAATGGCAATGGAAATTTGCTGCCTCAAATATTGCATGTGGAGACGGTCTGTAGGGGTTTTCAAAAGGAATAATCGAAATTTCTTAGATCATAGAAATAAAAATATCGTTAGCGTCGAGGCGCATTTTTAGATGATTTCAAGACGATATACCAGCACCAATTGCATCCCGTGAAAGTCAATATCTAGTGCGGATTTCGGTCTGGCGAAATCTAAGATTCGTACTTCTTCGAAAACCGTCAACGGCTGCAGATCGATGCTAAAATATTCTTTTATGGATGCAGATGTCTTGTGGTACGTTACACAGCGCATGCCAGGATGCATAATCTACGTACGCGACGACGTTAACAGGCCACCAAGCTATTAAAATAAATCCACCAAGCCATTAAAATAAATCTTTCTAGGCTCAATGAATCGCAAGTTCATTCGAAAACAGCGCAAACAATTGATGTCTTCAAGTTTAGCAAAGGTCAGACAGATATATGCGACAAGATCATCCAAAATGTGTCTTCCATTCCAAGTTCTTTCGAGAACAACGCAAACAATTGATGTCTTCAAAGTTAGTAAAGGTCAACCAGATATGTGCGACAAGATCATTCAAAATTTGTCTTCCATATATGTGTAAGCAAGTAAAAAAATTCAAAATACGATAAAATATTCCAAATATCAAAAATAAAAACATATCAGAAGTCTAACATCCGTTGTGCGAACCGTAACACCCTATCCCAACCTAAAAATGGAATGTGACTCTAAATGGTCTACAGACGAAATCTACATTTACTCACGAGACATCAGCATAATGCTTACCGAATTTCATTATCATATCACAAAATTATTATTCATATAAAAATCGGTGACACACAGACGGACGGACAACGACAGCTATCGATTCTGTTTCGGTCCAAATACTTCATGAAATTTATTTTTAAATTATTTCTGTATGTTACAAACTATGTGTTAAAACTAAAATAATATTCGAAGGGGCTTATTTAAGGACCTCTTTTATTGAACACTTTAACAAATTATTCTCAATTTTAAACTTCCTGTAAAACGGGCTCAGAGGTTTGATAACTATTGCGATGAACTGCCGTGCAGAAGATCTGAGTTCGTTTCAGAACCGTTGTAACACCGTTGAATCATCCGAGTAGTATGAATTGTCAAGAAAAGCTTATATCAACCTAGCCGTTCGGATTCGTCATAAAGAAGTACACATGCACACATGAATGGTTGTGAGAAAAACCTAGGCCTGGGTACTAACGAGATTGTTGTCCTAAAAAATCTGTTTTTTTTATTGATACGTACCTACTAATACGGTGCCTTATGTAAAATTCCATTCTCTTTAAAAAAATATCTCTTTTAAAAAAATACAAGCAAACATTTTCTGATGAGGTTACCCCTTATTCTCGTCACATTATCACAAAAAATAATGGCAACGTCACCAGCGTGCTTGAATCTTTGGTCACTTTCATACTCGTTACACCCAATAAAAAAGTCATTCAACTCTTTTCTGAGATTACTATATTTATGTGTAGACAAATCGGCATGTCAACAAGAATGCTTAACGTTTTCGAGCCTCCCCAAATTTTGGTCGTTGATATTCCCTTCTGGAAATCGCATTCAAATAGTACTTAGTGTCCGGTATTTATAATTGAGACTATTGTGGTATGTTCGGCGAACCATAACGTCAAAACTTAGTGTTCTTGACCTTAACGGATATTTGCGTGACGATATAATTGTCTTGAGTTTGCTGCTTAACGAGCGAATCATTGTAAGAATGATTTGCCACCAAGCTACTGGTGCTAATTGCTTTAACTTTGGTCGTTCAAAGGAGGAGTGAGATTTTCGCAAAAAAAAGGAAAGGTTTTGTCTCACAAACCTAAGTGCCAGATCTTCAATTAGGTTTATTTAAATAGTAATTTGGTCAAAACTAATTTGGCGTGAATGCGTATGCGTGCATAAATGTGCTAAGTGGTTTGAAGAAGTGGAGTGGACTGAAATCTTAATTTTAGATTGCATGTTGCGTACTTTGTTGAAAACACATTAATCCACAGGGTTTTCTTGAACTTATATGGCTGAAATTAGCAGTTGATGTATCAATTTTGTTTTAGATGAAATTTACAGCAAAGAATTACATTAATATGTTATTAAGAGACATTGATATGTAAGATAACACGCTTTAAAAGTAAGCGTGAATTAATACTACTGGTTGTCCTATTGTATGTATTAATCGTTTTTATTGACAAGATTAGGGATGATTTTTCTAAGCTCTTCTGACCTTCTGCCTCGATAGACAGGATCCATTCAAGTCTTCGCTGAGCTAAATGTTAAATCTGTAGGGGGAAAATCGTCTAAACGGTAATATATTTCCTAAAATATCTCTTAGCTCTAAAAAAGGTGACTAAGCTTATCACGCTATTGTCATGATAAATCTAAACCCTAGAACAGTGGTTCCCAAACTTATTAAGCCTTGGAACCCTAATCAAGGCCCTAATATATCGGAAACCAAACCCTTAACGATATAAAAAATAAAAAAAACTACATAATAACATAATGGCTGAAATTTAAAAAAAGACCTATATTTATGACAAAAAATACCATAGATACGAAGTTTTAAGAAAATCGGTTGAGCCGTTTAGGCTGGAGATACCATTACGAACTGACAGCTAGACGTACTGACTGACGGAATTCCAAAAAACATTTTTTGGATTCCGCTATCATCGTAGTGTTAGAATCAATTAAAATCTCAAGGTCGAACATTTTTACGAAAACTATACCATTCTCTTTGTAAAAGAAAGTAAAAATAGAAAGAATAGAAACGGTTACCAATGTGCCAATTGCTCTCCGATTTGCAGCGATTTATAATTTACACAACGGAAACTCTGTGCTTGTTCTAAGGAGGAGCAAGTTTATACAATCCAATGCAACCGGACTGAAAATTCGAACTCACCACAAAATTGCACACTAAGGTAGACTGAGAGAAAAGCACCCTACCTTTCCTGCACAGGTAATTTCAATTAACAACGTTTAGATTCATTTGAAATAGTGATCATCAGGTGCTTTAATGTTTTTATTATTTGTTTGCAAATAATTAACCTACTTAGGAAGAAAATACGCAAACACATCACATTTTTACCTACCTAAAGTAATCAGCCATCTTCACTACTTCAGTTCCACCATTAACTCCTCTTCGGCAGTCATAATAATGCAATTCTATTGTGTTTTTTTAGAAACACCAAATTACCATTTAACATCTGCGTTACGTCTTACTTCAACGAGTATTCCCATCGATCAGCCCTGCGGTAGCAACCAGTTTTAAGAGAACATAAAAATGATGCAAGTAAAATGATTAAAACCAGTAATCTCCTCGTTTGTCGTTGGCTGACTTCAACGTCAAATGAAGCCCGCAATTGGAATCCAACGATAACAAAAAATGAACACTAACAGATGAAGTCGATTGTTGCGAGCAACTTACAAAAAAAACTTTGGCCCAACACAAATATTATTTAGGACAGTTTGTGACAATAAAAAAAATAAAAAATGGGCACTACAATGGAAACCGAAAATTCAAGTTCCACACCTGGTCGTTGTCGTTGAGGAACCAAGAAATATTCGCCAACTTGAATAATTCCAAGCAAATGCAACGTGTGCTAAAAGTGTAGTACTTGTCTGCATACATGCTGTAGACCAAAGAAATATATATGCTGGTAACATACCACAGCTGTTTTTGGAAGTGGAAGTAGTTGAGGAATAGGAATTGTAAAAGAGGAGGAGAGGTTGATCCGAAGACCTTGTAGGCCTTGTCAAGTGCCCCAATTGAAATTTTATTTTAAGTGCATTGCAAAGATTGGACAGTGGTTGTAACTCGGCGATTGTGCGATCAGATTAGTATGCAGTTTTGAGGATTTGCAGTTTTTATGTGAGGTGATCTTGTAGGTTGTCGATAGTGGGCATTTATCAGTAGGTTTCATTAACAGTACTTAAAATAAGAACTTGCATTTCTACTCCTCTCCTTTAAACTCTCTAAAAGGGAGATATTTCCGTACATTGATTAAATAACCTTGTACGTTTGTATGTCACTGAAATCCTTCTAAAAATATCATGCAGGACAACGTCTGTCGGGTCTGCTTATATATAGTTATATATAACGTTGATCGTTCTGAGAATCGCTTAGAAGAGATTTTACATTCAAAAGGCTTTTTTTGTCATTGACAGTTATAAACAAAAAAAATTAGATTTATATATTTTGCGGTAGAAAATTTATACTTAAACATGTTGCGATATTTGAAAAATTATGATATTTTTGTAAACGGTAGTCATTTTGAAGGCAATGCATCCTGAACGTGTAGTAGTTTGGTGTGTTTTTTTTTAAGTGAAGGCATTATTGGAATGATTTTCGTAAGTCTTATCGAAGTGTAAGTCCTCAAATCCAGAGAAAAATGCCAATTAAATCCTGGCAAGAAAATATCGTTGTTGAGTGACTGTCGTTGCTGAGTACATGAAAGAACCACTTCTCAATACAGTTGCACGGAATTGAAGAACAATCTTCCGCTATCCGGCAAAACCAACCGATATATATGGTCGAGAATATTGTTCGTCATCGACCTACTCCGATCTTAATGAAGTGAGGAAAGCAAGTTTAACGAGGCTATCGAAAAGTACAGACTTACTGCCTTCAGACCAAACTGCGCCCCAAAGAAAAAATCTTTTAGGATACATTTGATGCGGGTGTATATCATATGGACTGGTATCATCCAAGTTCTAACAACTTCTCTAATTTACATTTCTTTTGGATTTAATACGAATGCAGGGCTAAGTACCAACAAAAAATAAGCGACATCAAAGTTGGAGAAGGCCACGTACTTGTAAAGAACAAGAAATTGAATGCCGCTACGACTCCTTGATTTCTAATCCGGAGGGATACTTGTCATATCGAACACGGAAGCTGAAATTCGATGACTCTTATGACTGGAGATTACACGATGTGGCCACCCCAACGTTAGTGTGTTGCATAAACCAAGTGGCCGCGGTGTAGTGGTAATGTGTTCGTCTGTTGAGTGGAAGGTTGCGCGTTCAATCCCAACCAAAATCCATTTCACTTTTATTAAAAAGAAATAAAATGTCGGTGTAATACCTAAAAGTATGCACACCATCTTGAATTTCTTCAAATTTAACGAACACAAGAAAAAGTGACTCCCCGAAGCTAGTTCGGACACCACCCATGGAGTTTAAGTCTCCACTACATCCAAAATCTTTCCTATCCTCTCTTTCTTCCCCTTCTCAAACGCTCGTACTATGGTAACATATAAAAGGGTATTCATAACCCCTTGAGTACGTGTAAATTATAAAAAAAAAAAATTACCTCTCTCTTGATCTTTCTTAAATTCGTAAAATTTTAGTAAAAACCGTAATTATAAAGAAAACAGTTCAATATGATAAAGCAAAATATATTGAAATTCTTTACTTACTTATGTACCGATCTAGCATGTCTATCCGAATAACCCGGATGTATGTTAACTGCCTCAAATTATATAGATACTAGGTCTTTCCCTAGTTTACTAACAAGCCTGTTCCTTCTCTATATTTGAGAACCCAGCTAAGGATATCATTTAGTTCGACTAATGATGCCAATATCGTCGACTAGTGAAAAAAGTGATTTAACTATGGCTGATAGGCATTTGCGAATAGTCAGCCAAATCTAGGTAACCCAGAAGTCTAGTCTAAAGGGTTTTAGAGCTGCAGGATAAAGTGTATTTTTTAAAGCCCAATCTATTTTCATTTGATGAGAGCCAGTTTGCTTTGACTTACCGTCATTACGATATTGCAAAATCAAAGATAATGTTTGAACTTGAAATTCTAATGCAAGCAAACAAAATTCCAAAAGTATTACTCATCCTATGAATATCAACAAAGTGTTTTTTTTTCCACTGCCAATCATTAAAATTATTCAAAAATATTTATCTCACTTTCGTTATTACCAGGGTCTATGATATAGCCTGTCAGCAATTACGACTTACAGCCACCTCACATTAAAACAAAAGCGCCTTATTTGACTACAAGCTATAATTCTACATGAAATCGAGAGACAAAGTTACAATTTTCCCTCATCCATTGAAGATAATTGAACCAACAGCAGATGGCTTCATGACAAAGCGGTTGAGATTAATTCGCATTACATCGCTCTCAAATACTCATAAACCAATGAATACAAGTTTACACGATGCTGGTGACCCAATAAGTAAATTGGGATGCGACGACCGGCGCGGCTTGGCAGCGTGTCATTAGAAACACATTCGTTCTATCCGCTTTTTAGCCTTTGACAAGTGGTGTTCTCCATGTGGCCGTACAAGTCAGTGGATCAATTCGCCACGGGAAGGCAACTAGCATAGAGGCTCTGCGCTTGTTTTAACAAAAATAAATGAGGCATTAGAAATCAAAACACGTACGCCCTTTCAAACGGATAGATAAAAGATTTCTGTGTTATTGGTTATCTATGACTAAATGAAATAGTAAACAGTGGGATTGTTAAATCATGAATCTTGAGTATACTCTTAATTTCAGAAAGCTTCTTTTTACACAAACTTCGTCATTTGGACAATGAAACAGTCATGTGTTATAATTTAGTCAAATTAGATCGGGTTTTTTATGACCAAACGCCTTTAGCGAAATGCGAAATCATTCAGAAAGTATCTGAGTACCATGATCAATGATAACTAATGAGTCACAATTAACGAATGATACAGATTTCTCACTTATTCAATAATTCTGAATTAAGTGAACTTGAAATCTTATTGCTCCCATCCCTACTTCAGGTAGCACCGTCACATTGGCCTTATCGAAATATCATCCGCCTAGTTGTCGTAGATAAAATCTATTTATTAGGTGGCATAGAGTGAGAAAGTATCTTGCATGAGACTTCCTTGGCTTTAAAAACGGTAATTTAATTCCAAAATTAATAATTCGTTTCCGGATGATTCAACTAGTCTTTTTTGTAAGCTCTGAGCAGCCTTGCAACTCTTCTTTAGTCATCTGTCTATTTTCTAAGTGTGCTCAGTCTTATAATTGCACTTTATTTGCGGTTAAAGCAATGACGCGTTTTCAGGTGGTGGCTTTGTAGATATGCAGTGTAGGTGGGAAATAATATAACTCTCCCGGATCAAAATTATTTTAGAGGCGAATGAAAAGAAACTTTCCCAGACGGCAGCACCGGAATTCCCAAAATGGAATCAATCAGGCCTATCGCGAATAAATTTTCCCGAGATTTTTTCCTTGTCAGCAATGTAAATCAGATTGCTGAATGGGTAAAGTTTCCCCGAAAAATTTTATTCGCAACAGGCCTGAACAGTCCCAGTAAAGCTGAAGCGGATACAAAAAGTCCCTTGTTCTATGGATATCTGATTACCTAAAATTTAGACATTGTGCTCAGTGGCGTGGCGTGGGCTGGGACGCCCATGGCAGACCCAAGTTATGCCTCCTCTAGTAATTTTCTTCACACACCCAAAAAAAAATGTTGTCTGCGGTTTCAACCAGTTATACCTTCACATAAAGAGGGTCATTCATTTTTCGGTATCGAAATTAAAGCTAAATAAAACAAACACAGCGATACATTTTTGATGAAAATTGTGTCAAGTCAAAAAACGTGTATGAATGCGCTTATCTCGTGAACTGCTGAACGGATTTCGATGTGGTTCTCACTGTTTTGATCTTCATGATTTGATTTCCAAGGGAATGCTTTAGCGTATGCAATAGCTCAGCATTCCAAGTGGCAGAAATTGCATTTTTCGTCATTAAAATTGTATCTGGGAGAAGTCCGGCCGGGTTACTAGTTTCATTATAAAGTTTGGACTTTGCCAGTAAGTGTGAAGAACAATATCATTCAAATGGTCGCCTCGGAAAGATTAGCAGCAATTCTTTTGAGGCATCTCTTGCATTACTTGAGTAATGTTGGATTTTATTGCGTCTAGAGTTCAGGGACTATACGCGTAAAACGGTCATTTGCGTAGCTCCATAAAAGAAAAACAATCTAACGGTGTCAAATCGCATGATCTTGGTGGCCAATTGACGTCGGCAAAACGTGGAACTACGCAACCAGGAAACTTCTTACGCAAAAAAGCCATAATTGGCTGTACATTTTTAACCACATATTGTCCAAATCATGATCTTCAATAGCCGGCGAAAATCGGTTATTATTTATTCGACCACATTGCTCCGAATCGATTGTAACCGTCTCCCCATTGGTACCTTCGAAGAAGTACAGACCAATAACACCTTTCGACCATAGAGCAAACCATCACTTTTACTGGAAGCAATGGCTGCCATGGCGCAAATTACTTACATCAAAATATCAAAGCTATGGGCGGCACTTTGCACCGGCTAAAATATAACAAATTTACCAGCATTAGCTCTGCTGAGTATACGAACAGAAATATTGAAGTCGAACATACATTATTGCCATCCAACAAAATTACAAGAGCATGAAAAACTTTTTTCGGTATTATACGGCATATCGCGAATAAATTTTCCCGGAAACTTTTCCCATTCAGCAATCTGATTTACGTTACTGACAAGAGAAAAATTTCGGGGGAAATTATTCGCGATAGGCCTGATATGAGCAGAAACAGCAACTTCTCAAGTGGATTTTCCTCAAATTCTACAACTAAGCTCTTGCTCAGAAAACTGGGCTTTTTTCCGTAGGCTAATGGAAATCTTCATAGACACGATGAGCACGTGCGCCCAAAAATGTGTGAGCTTTTTACTAACTTTGTATTTGTATTGCAACTAAGTATGCGACTTATATAGCAATTTTTTTTTATCACGAGTAATTAATGTTTGGCAGGTAACTTTCCTTTCAGAGTTCCTGCTTTTCCGCAATTTATAGCGCGGTTTGTTAGTATCGGGCCAAATACAAGGGCTTAGTTCTTTGAAGACGCCGCAATAAATTTCTTTCGTCAAGAATTTGGAGATCCGTTGGGTTAACGTGTCCCAATAAACGTTATTTATGTTTGCGTGCAAAATTTTTCGTTTCATCTTTAACCGCGGGAATATCCAGAACTCTGCGTAGATCTTTATACCACGGCATGAACGAATGATCTTAAGATTTTGTTTTCAAAAGTTTGTAGAATCGATTTGCCCTCGTTAAGTGCAAATCACCAGGATTTTCTCCATTCATTAATCTCGTTAACAGCGGTTTGTAAGTTCATACATTTTCCCCTATTGTTGTGCCAACTGCTAGCATAGCTGTATCGTCAACAAACGTGGCAACTATTGTATCGTTTGTTTGTGGGATATCACGTGTAAATGGGAGGTACAAGAGTGCTCCAAGGACACTTCCTTGGGTTACTCCTGCCAATATTTCTTTGAACTCTGAATATTCATTTCCAAGTTTCACACGGAACAGTCTATGCTCAAGATACGAGATAAACTAGGCTTGGACACCAATACTCCAACCTGATACTGATTCCCAGCCAGAAGATAGACCATTACCCTTTTTTGTAAATGTCCTTCTTTTGCGCGATAAATGTTTATATCTTAAAATATCAAAAAAAGGATATTCCAGATACAAAAATGATGTTTATATACACTTATACGAAGAAATTGTAATAATTAATAAAACGATACGCACGAATTAATTTACTGAATGAAATATACACTCAAAGTTCAACCAATCGATAGAGACCATCTAATTTTGTTGCCAGTCGGGCTAATAGATCGCCTATCGGTTGCATAAGTCTCGCCTTCCATTTTTGATTCAAACAAGACCAAACATACTCACGTAATGCCAGGTGAATGCGATTCAGTGCAAATGTGCAACATGCATGCAATTGACCACTTGAAGAGCGAGATTGTACAACTCAGGGGTGTTACGTTATGGTCATCGCCGTTTCATGGCACTCGACGTCGCGTCGGTCGCCGAAAGACAAAGCTAAAGAAAAATACTTCAAAAACAGGAAAAAATTCCCAATTTTCTCACTTGAAGCCTGCCGCTCGCTGTCATCCACCAATCCGTATGGACTTTCACTTTCGTCCGCGCAGCTTTGAGTGTCTGATAGTTTTACTGAAATTAAACGATTGATGGCTGCTAAAGTGCTTAAGACATTAGCCTATAGTGCCCCGCTCACGGCTAAAGTGTTGTTGAACACGAAAGTCAGCTAGTGTCCAAACTGGTCGGACATTGAATTAGACGAAACGTGGGAGAAGTATTCACTTTCCTCTGACGCACATTGCAGATGGTTAATATGATAGCGTGATGATGATCAGTTTAAGTGAACTATAAAAAAACGAAGAAGTAGCTAAAGGTCTTGCAGTGGAGTGTGAATCATAGGAAGTAAACTCTTGTAATTGAGGAGTTTTATGAATCTATAAAATACAGGAAGCGGTTCTAGAAATCGAATTCAAATAAAAAGCTTGATGCTGTACGATACAAAATTGATACCCTGCCAAGCTTAATATTTTACGTAGAATTATTCATCACTCACCCCACATGAGCATTGCAACATCATCAAGACTTCAAGTTATAATTTCAGCAGACATTCAATAAAATAAATGCACGCAAGCGTGGGCGCACTTCACCAAGTCAATGAATTTATCAACAAATTAGACCATTGTCTGGCAGTTACAATGAGTGTGCGTTTCAATTCTGAAGATGCAAGTGTGTACCCACATGCGTCAGTGTTGACGGAGACTTCACATATGCCACGTCTAAAAAGATGATTAATTGCATTTTATCTAGATTGCATTAGCATATATACTCATATGTAAAAAATAGGAGTTACGAGAGTTATGTCATTCGAGAACAACGTATTGGTTGTATTGTGCGTTGTAATTGTAGTTGAAGAGATGTCAAGTGAATGTGATTTCAGATGCGAAAATCTCCAACGTTTGAATGTCGGTCAGAAAGCGGCACACTAGTCTCACTCAGCAGTTAGCGACACTAACACTGACAGTGATATGCGCATGTGTGAGGTACTGGAATATACCGTTATTTTATATCAAGAACTAATATATTTGCGATCTTATCCTAGTTCTACCTGGAGTGGATATATCGTACAATTTGACTAAGCTACACGTTCTTGCAATCCAAAATAGCGGATGAAATAAATTTAGACCCTTGATTATTGATTCTCATTATAAACTATTAAACTTTTATGAATCGAATTGAAAAGCTTGGTTTATATTAGTGTTCTCTAACTTACTTACTTAAGTGGCGCTACAGTACGGAATGAACCTGGGCCTCAACCAACATGCCTCTCGAGTTGGTTTAGGTCGGTTTATACTTGGGAGCGCCACTTAAGGCGCTGTATGGTTGGGAATCGACTACTTTGCTAGCCGGAGTATTGGTATCCATTCGATCTCCATGTCCTAGCCATCTAAAAGGTACAATGCGGAGTTTTTTTGACCGGGGGCATGTCGCTGTAGGTCTCTTATAGTTCTTGGTTTGGAATGAAGATTTTTCGAAGAATTTTCCTCTCGAATCAACCAAGGATTTATTTATCCACTTTTGATACGGCCCATGCTTCAGCGCCGTAGAGCATGATCTGGGTCTTATATTGGATTTCGTTAGTGATTTGAGTGAGGGCTTTACTACTAAATTGCCTTCTAAGCCCAAAGAAACAGTTGGTAAGAGTAATTCTTCGTTTACTACCTACTACTACGTACTACTACCTCAAAGAATTATCTGTCAATGGTGATGTTCTGTCCAAGTTGTGCATCCTTTCGTGTTGACAGCATACATTAGTTTTGCTCTCATTTACTACTAAACCCATTTTTTCCGCTTCCTAATCTATACTAGCAAACGTGGCTATGACATCACGTTTAGTCCTACCAATGATGTCAATATCGTCGGCGTATGCTAGTAGTTGCACCGATTTTTGGAAAATTGTGCCTCTGGTTTCTGCTTGGGAGCTTTGAACAATCAAAAATCAAATTGAAGAAACCACATGACAGCGCATCGCCTTGCCTTAATCGTTTTTTGGTATCGAATGTGTCGGTGAGGTCGTTTCCGAAACTGATGGAGCTGCGAGAATTCTCCATCGTCATCCTACAAACGGATGAGTTTGGGCGTAAAACCAAGACTAGACGTGGCTCTGAATAGTTCGTCTCTATAAATGCTGTCGTATGCGGCCTTGGAATCGATGATCCAGGATCCGCCAAAGTCTGAAAAATTAATCGGTTGTGGACTTGCCTGGCCTAGAACCATACTGATAAGGGCCGATCAGGTTGTTGGTAAACTTTTCACATATTACTGCAGATAGGATCTTGTAGACGATGCTGACGAGACTTATCCCTCTGTAGTTGGCGATGTTTAGAGGGTGTCCTTTTCGTTGATCGGGCAAACGATGCTGACGTTCCATTCTTTATTCATTCAGGTCCGGTGGTTGGCAGTTTTCGCTCTTGTTGTCAACGTTGAATGGTTCGTTCTGCCTGCCAGCGGAATGTTGTTCGTCATCGCCGTTTAACAGTCTGCAAAAGTTGATCTGCCATAACTTCAGCATCGACTGGGTCTCAACTACGATATTTGCTAGTTCATCTCGACAGGATTCTTATCGAGCCTTGGCTTTGACGTTTCACAATTTGGTAAAACTGGAGTGGCACCTCTCCACATCCTAGATCGCGCGCTTTTCTTGCTCTTTTTTCTTCTATCTGATAAGCCGATGTTCTTCGTTGCCATTGTCCTTCGATATTCGATGCTGGTGGTATGGTGTTAATCCATAGGTTAAGGGATACGCGTTGCGCGAAGGTCTTGCCGGTCTCTTGCGATTGCAGTCTTTCTACATAATTTTTTTCACAGTATTTCTCGATTTTTGTGGCGTGGTGGATATCCGCATTCTTACCTTGGCTGCAACAAGGTAGTGGTCCAAGTCGATGTTAGCTCCTCGGAATGTTCGGCCAACCAAAATACCGGATTTTGACTATCGCAATGTGATCAATTTGGTTGACCGTTCGTTGATCTGGAGAGACCGCCCTTACGGATATCGAGGTGAGGAAACCGTGTGCTGGCTACAGTGGCATTTCGTCATTTAGCCTTAGTCCGTTACCAGAAGTTTTGTCGTGTAGGCTCTGTTTTCAGACAATACTGCTAAAGATGTCTTCTCTTCCTAATTTTGCGATAAAATCTCCCAGCACGATTTTAACATCGTCCTTCGGTATTCGCTCATATGTTTTGTCAAGGAGTTTTTTCTCTATTACATGGATATTGAAATATGCGGATACCCGTGTAATTAATGGATCCGTATTTGGATGCGTGTAATTTTAAGACACGAGTATTTAATATGGCGGTGGACCCGTATCGTATTTTCTAGTTTATATGCTTTGACTAAAAGCAGCTAGACCTCTTATCTTGACACTTTTTGAAGGGTTAAAAACATCATAATTTTGTATCTATGAATTTGCTTATAACATTGAAATATTGAAATATCATTTTTAAATTAATTCCTGTCAATTTTGATTCCATCTTTCACCACTCTTCCACCCATACCTACCGTCCGGAACATTGGCGATATCGCTTATTTTTCTTAATATCCTCTAACGTTGTTGGATTGTTGCTATAACGTAACCCCATCCTGCGTTTATCTGCATGAGTAAGGTGGCTATTTGAGTTAACAATTTCTTCACATAACATTATTACGAAACCACCTCGTCAACTGTCCAATTGTTTAGACAGCCTTGTGTCATCTGGGAGGACCATCTTATTGGAAACATATTGCACTTATGCGTAGGCCTTTCAGTAGGCAACAAATATTTTTCCATGACATGTCGATAATTTTCATCGACGATACAATCTGGACCCTTTTTTGTGAATTTAATGGATTCTTGTTTCGGTGCTATACAATTTTTCTCATTGACAAAGCCATTTGGCTAAAAGTGTGCTTCATCGCTAAAGATGATTTTTGGTTGAAATTTTGGATTTTCTTCAATCTTTGTCAGATCTTAATCTGGAAAGCTTTTGGCTTTTAATTCTTAAGTTATTTTTATCTGATCTCATTGGTACAGAAACATTCAAAAGTGAATTTGTTGAACCATATTGACCCAGATGCAGAGCTTTTCTGGTTACACAAAATTGGAATAAGTGCTCTTAGAGTTTCAATCACCAACTCAGAATTTCCAAACAAAATATCGCCCTTTTTGTTTACAGCTATTTAAGACGTCTGAACTTTATCCCATCTGCTATGCGAATGGACTGGCTTGTCAAGCTCCAGACATCGAACGATATCTTTCTTAAACACATTAATAATCTTATCTATTTCTTAAATGCCACTGGATGGATTCGATAATCCATATCAAAACAAGATGAAACAACCGATACACGAGTATTTGGTATCAGGACGTATTACGCGCAGCTTTTTTTTGTATTTTCCTCCAAGTTCGACTCATCTATCTGAGTGGATATTATTAGTCATGTTTGGCATGACTAAAAATAACTTGGCTCTATCACTTGTTAGATATTGCCACATGGATCCTGTACCTGAAAATGTTTCAACTAGCTATGCTGCTCTTCATGTTATTCTGCTAATTCTGAATGCCGACGCATGTAGTTACATAGTTTATATGTTTGCCCAGTCATCTATATGACTTCGCAAGGGCTTGCCTGTTTCACAAACAGCGATTTTCTTTTTTCTTTTTTCTTTCCAAATGCTAGCTGTCTTGACACCCTACAAAGGCATATAAAAGCTTATTTTAAGTCATAATCCTTTGAGCGTTTGTTAATTATAAAATATTGATTGATCAATGGCGATTGATAAACTTATAAGAAATCTACTTAACAAGTCTGCACATGGGTGTAAGCAATTAGTATCACACCTGTAAAAGTGCGTAATATTATTAATACTTTTAAATATTTTGTTTGAGAAACACACCGTATTTATGCACAACGACGTATCCGTTTAGAAGAACTAACTTTCATTTCCAAAATGTAATATTTTCCAAATTCTATAATTGATACTACAACCTGTATTCTTGCACAGGTGCCAATAATGTTCGCAAGTTTTATTGCAAAAGAAACTAAAAACCACAGTTTCCTATAACCCATTGGCAGCACTTAAAATCTGTGCTTGACTAGAAACACCGCCACAAAAATTTTACAAATACTTACCCGAACCTCTGTTTTCTTTGTTCGCGTTGATGATCATTGATCGGTGAACAACCACAAAGAGAAAGGTTATCGTCCAATAATTTCCCGCGGTTGCATTTAATAACAAAATTATAAACTCGGATGCCGGGTCATCGATGTATTCTGCGAAGGGGTACTTTTACACCGAGGGATCAATTTCCATCATCCGCCCATTCGCCT
Source organism: Rhingia rostrata (assembly GCA_949824845.1). Taxonomy (NCBI): domain Eukaryota; kingdom Metazoa; phylum Arthropoda; class Insecta; order Diptera; family Syrphidae; genus Rhingia; species Rhingia rostrata. The sequence continues at coordinate 63,923,505 of OX463757.1, forward strand.
GCGCGATCGTTGATCTTTACGTCTGATTGCATTTCCCTTTTTATTCAATTGAATGTCCCGCGCTTATTCCAGAGTGGTAACTGCAATAATATGATGGCAACAAAAGTGTTGTGGGAACGATCAATTCATGACGATCACTTGCAACACGGCCTATTAGGGGGAAGCGACGGTATTTATCCATAAGAGGGATTGGGGATTTTAGTTTTCTCTGTTCACTCTTATGTGCGTGAATGGCGTGAGCAATTTGTCAGCATTTGTGCGGAGTAACCAAATTCACCAATTTCAGTCGCCAGTGAAGCTTCTGATAAATGGCAGAGTTCAGATAATATAAAGTTGCAAATTGGTCATACTAGAAAGAGAGAAACTTGTTTATCAAAGTTCGGCTTGATAAATGTTTTAAAAAAGTCTGCGAGATGGGTTATATTTTATTAACCTGTGACTCGTTTGAGTGGTTTAAAGTCTTGAAGGTGATTGGCATTTTAATTTGATCGATTTCTGTGATCAGGTTTACATAAAAAGTACATAGGACAGTCGTGATTTGTTGTCATTGATGTGTTGGTATACGTGCGCTATATTGCCACGTTTAATTAATATTCGTAAGCTTACATTCCTGACTTGGTTGTCTCTCTACTTTCCCAACGTAAAAACTACATATCGTCGGCTTTATAAGAAAACATCATAACTCCATTTTTGGCGAAAATTGCTTTTTGATGCTATCTTATAGAAACCGGGTAGGCGCACTGTTACGGAAAACCATCTAGCTCTTAATAACTTTAAATCTCATAAAATTCATTTTGTTTGTATCTCGTTACTCCAAAGTAGTCAAAGTTACTGAAGAGCTAACCTCTTAACTCCTACTTAAAATAATCAAAACTCATAACTCTACTATCCAAAGGTATAAAAGTGGTATGAAAAAGCGAGGATCCCCAATTATTTCAATTTCAACTGTAAGTACCTGACAAAAACCTGGCAGCAAACCTTATAACTGCAATGACAAAAAGGCAAAAAAACTCGTCGTATTAGAAAAAGCTGTTTGTTTTCAAAATCCTGCGTTTTTATTATTAATTTAGGATATAAATTAACACACTACTTGTTGAAATAAGCTTTTGATAAGATATTTTTCAGATCCATACCTCCTGAGCGGCAGTTCATATCTAGCTATCGCGCCACTGAGCCCGTCATGAGATCTCGTGATACTTGACTTTTTAAGGGTTCAGTTTTTCAGGCTTTCACCACTGTCTTCCAAACGGCATCTGTCAAATTGAAAAGTTTTCAGTACATTCTGCCATTTAATCATGGAAAGACTTATAAACGCGCAACGATTGCAAATTATTCAAATTTATTATCAAAACTAGTGCTCTGTTAAAAATTTGCACCGTTTGTTACGGCCATATTATGGCGACCAGCGATGAGGCTAATTTATGGATCAACGGATACGTAAATAAGCAAAACTGTCGCATCTGGAGTGATGAACATTTTTTTTGCCCCACTTCTTGACATTCATAAGTCCGCTTGTCCAGATGGTATTTCTCCCATTTTTCTGAAGAGGTGTTCTTCTACGCTAGCAAAACTACCGCGTAAGCTTTTCTATCTATCCTACTCATCAGGCTCTTCCGAGTAGATGTAAAACTGCATTTGTCCAGCCTGTACCAAAAAAATGTGAATTTTCTTCTCTCTCCAACTACCGGCCAATAACACGTAAGTCCCTTCTTTCCAAGCTCATAGAAACGCTGATAAATCGTCAGCTTATGAAATATATCGAAACACGAAAACTTCTTAATGTTCGGCAGTATGGTTTTCGCAGCAACAGGTCCACTGGTGATTTGATTACATATCTCACCGAAAAGTGGAAACAATCAATCTACCATGGTGAGAAAGTAAGATTGTTGCACTTGATATTTCAAAGGCATTTGACAGGGTTTGGCATCAAGCCCTTTTGTCGAAAATGCGTGCATTTGGAATTGATGAAAAACTTCTTCTATGGATTAGAAATTCTCTTTCGAAACGTTCAATTCAAGTTGTTTTAGACGGATTCAAGTCTGCAACTCTCGAAATGAATGCTGGTGTCCCTCAAGGCTCAGTTTTGTCTCCGACTCTCTTTCTCATTTTCATCAATGATCTCCTCTCCGCAACTTCTAATACAATTCATTCCTTCGCTGATGACAGTACTTTCAGCTTCTCATATTCGTTTTCAGGTCCACGTCCCTCATCTTCTAAATCTAAACGACAATATATGTTGAGCTCATTCAATTCCGACCTTGAAAGCATCATCAAATCTAACATAATAGAGTTCAATGCTTCCAAAACACAATGTTGTCTTATGTCGTTAAAGCGAAATCAAAATCTAGAGACATTATCCATGAATGGCACTTACATCGAACAAACCGAATAACTTTACATGCTAGGTATGTGTTTTAGTAACGACTTACGTTGGAACAACCAAATATTCCAATTCGATAAAATCGCAGCGAAATGTCTAGGTTTCCTTAATTGATGTAAAAAATATTTCACCCCTTCTGATCTGGCCACAAAGAAAAAAAGCGTTTATACGCCATAAACTTGAGTTTAACGCCACCAAAAACAACATCGCACCTCCTAGATAGGATTCAAACGCGTGCGAAAAAAACTTATAGGAGACATAAGAATATCGAACTCTATAGTTTCGCTTGAACAAAGTCGAAATATCCCCTGCCTTACATTGTTTTATCGCTATTTTAACAACCAATGCTCAAATGAAATAGACAGCTGCATTCCTCCCATTCAACAATTCAGCCGCAATACTCGTTACGCTATGAATGCAAATCAGTTTACCCTCAAGCCTATCTTCGGACGAACGCTGAAATATGGAGATTGATAAACGAACAACACGTATGTGGAATGCTCTACCAAACCATGTTTTTCCATTCATTTCTAACTTAAAGGCTTTTAAAACCAATGTGCATCGGTATCTCCTTTCTTCTTATCCCGAATTTCCTTAACGCCCGCACTGTGCTAAAACATATAAAGGGTGTTCATAACCCCTTGAGTGCGCGCAAATTATATATAAAAAAAAAGTTGGCTCAGTTGAACTTGGTTGACATGTGGTTTCATCAAAACGGTGCCACATGCCACACAGCTCGTAAAACAATGGAAATGTTGAAGGATGAATTGGCCCTGTGAGTTGGTCACCAAGATCATGCGATTTAACGCCTCTTGATTATTTCTTGTGGGCTTATGTAAAGTCGTTAGTCTATGTGGGCAAGCTGAACACGATTGAAGCCTTACACGCGTAATTCCTGGAATACAGGCCGAAATGCTCGAAAAATTGGACCGTTGAAAAGGAGCCGTATCCTTTAAACGTAAATGCCGAAGGCCTATTTATTGATTACAATAAAAACTTTTAGTATTTGATGCAAATTAGAGTGTTTTATTCGATTTAAAAAAAAACTACGCTTAAAAAATAACCCGTTACAGTAGGTCGAGGTACATCCTTACCATCCTAAGGTTATAGCTAACAAAAAAAATACAAATATATTGCGCAACAGGATCGTTGCGTAATATTTTTGTGGAATGCCAGGTTAAAACTCCCTGCTTCCTAATCTTTATATCATAATTCCTCGAATTTTGTTCTTATAAGTAAGTAGCTCAAAACATAAAACAATGAATATTTTAAAATATAAGATTTTTTTTTAATTGTCGTCACATAAATGATGGTGATGGTGCGTGAAAAATTTGGAACAAGGGACCGCGCGAATGGATAAGCCTACAAACATTTCATCGGCTTGATTGTGATTATAATTATAACCAAACAAAGTGTTTTAAGACATCCCCACTATATCTGTTTCCTAGCATGTCAAATTTTATGAAGCTTCTGCAAGCAGAATCTATCAGCCATTTCGCCGGCAGACATAATGTATCTTTTGTCATTTAATTATCGCGACCACAAGTTTTTGTGCTGTACATGTGCTAATGGGTGGTGTAGCACATTGCCTTAAAAACCTCATAGATTCAACCGTCTGATAAGGGAACACAATAACCTATGACTCGCGTAAAAAATAATTCTCACCTATAAACAGCGGCAAACGAGGTGCTCGTGCTAGCCTACGAGTACCGTCCCAGGCATATTGTCATAGCTGGTGATTATCTTCTTAAACTTGTTCTTCTTTCACTCCAGTCCATGAATGAACTGAATACGTATCTACATAAAAGTTAAGGAGGAGTAGGAACATTAATACATTGCGGCTCTACATCGAGACGAGCAAAACATACCTCTAAACCTAGTGAAATTCGTTCGACACATTTTAACTGTTGGCGGTTTAGTTTGGTAGTTATATATGGTTTGGTTAAGGTATCTTTTGCTGCTCACACGATACATTGTTTTGACCCAGATACGTTGCATTTGTTGAATTCGCTTTTGTTCTTTTTCGATACAAGCTTCATTTAAACAACGTGGGACCTGAGACCAACACACTCTATAGACGGAGGGATGACTCCGTAACATATGCTCAGTACATCACACATATGACTATGACGTGCTAATGAGGAAGAACTCTATTTATTTTGATAACTGAGTCCGTGAGGTGATTTGAAATGATTCAGTTGTGTGCGAGCTTGTGTTGTTAACATAGCGTATAGTATCTGCATTCTGCATGATATTGAGGCGATTTTTAAGGGAGGGGACCGCTATTGGTGTTAAGTTGATTGTGATATCATACTTAGGGGTCATGTCGAGTTTTTAAAACTTTGAATTGAATTGTCATGCTGATATCTGCATGATAAACTCTTTTTTAGGAAATGAGTCAAGAGAATTTTGAATAGAATGATGTGCTGTATGCACTTTGAATGAGTCAATAGGAACTCAGGTGTGTTATTTCTAAATATGCAATAGATAGACATTAGACATACTTACATTTATAATAGCTATCGGTAAGAATGTGTTAATCAAGCTAGCTCAAAATTGATGAAGGTAAAGGGTGATCCATTTCGAGGTTCCCTACTTTTTTAAAGAAAAAAACACAGAAAATTCAAATTTAATGGAGAATGTTTATTATCATTTGAAAGAGCATTCTTTGGCATTTATTTTTTGAAGATTATGTCTATCAAATGTTGGCCGTTGCTACTTCGCAGATGGTCCATCCGTTGAGTCCAATTTTCGATCACTCGTTCGAGCATTTCGACTGGTAACTGGCGAATGACACGCGTGATGTTTTCCTCCAAGGCCTGAATCGAAGCGGGTTTGTCGGTATAAGCTTTTGACTTTACATATCCCCACAGGAAAAAGTCTAACGGTGTGATAACACACGATCTTTGTGGCCAATCGACCGGCCCAAAACGTGAAATTATGTGCTCACCGAAATGTTCTCTCAATAAGTCCATTGATTGATGCGATGTGTGGGAAGTGGCGCCGTCTTGCTGAAACCAAATGTCGCCGAGATCACGAGCTTCAATTTCAGGCATCAAATAGTCGGTTATCATGGCACGATAACGGTCGCCATTGACGGTTACGTTCGCACCGGCATAATTTTTAAAGAAATATGGACCGATGATTCCACCGGCCCACAAACCACACCAAACCGTTGTTTTTTCTGGATGAAGTGGCAGTTCTTCAATCTCTTCAGGTTGCTCTTCGTCCCAAATGCGGCAATTTTGTTTGTTTACATACCCATTGAGCCAGAAATGGGCCTCATCGCTAAAAAAAATTTGCCTCGAAAACGTCGGATCTTCTTGGAACTTTTCAAGAACCCATAGAGCGAAGCGATGTCGCTTGGGAAGGTCGAGCGGCTTCAGTTGTTGTACAAGCTGTATTTTGTACGCTTTCAATTTAAGATCTTGACGTAAAATGCGCCAAGTCGTTCCATGCGGAAGTCCGAGTTGCTGCGAACGGCGCCGAATCGACTCTCTACGGTCTTCGTGTACACTCTCAGCTACGGCCGCTATATTTTCTTCACAGCGTGATGGACGTGGTGTATTCGGTCGAATATTACCCAATAATGAATGCTGGGTCTCAAAATGGGTGATGGTGTTGCGAATAGTACGCTCAGTAGGCCGATTATGTTGACCATAAGTTGAGCGAAGTGCACGAAACACATTCCTCACAGAACGTGAATTTTCATAATAAAGTTGAACAATTTGTAAACGTTGTTCACGCGTAAGTCTTTCCATTATGAAATGCCAAACAATACTAAACAAAAATAACATGACAGCATGACACGACTCACACGTGATCTGTCAAAAAAGGCTATTGAAAAAAGTATCTCTACTTGGATGACCCGTTATATATAGTTTTATTTTTTTTAATGTTTTTATGATTTTTTTAGAATAGAATGCAGCAATGTGCAAAAAAAACAATTGATTTATCCTTAGTTTTGCTTTTGCGTTTTGCTAACTTCTGATAACAGAATCGGATCGCTCTTGTTTAGCAACCTTTAACGCTTGATATGAGACAAGTGATATTCCTCAACTCCTTACCTATGCTGCTTTTCTAGAAATCTTTGATGGGAATTCTATAATTAGTTGGCTTAAAGGCCCTTGTTAGGAACTAGAGAGCTGCATGAATGCATTAAAAATGGCTTTTGAAAGTTTCACGCCAAAAACTAATGAGTCGGCTCTCGCCATTTTTTTTATAAAGAATTGAATGAATGTGAATTTTGGTATGATTGAGACATTCATACCAATCAAACTAAAACGAAACAAATTGAGTGAACATGAATGAATTCATTAATTCCACTTATATATTAAGAGATTTATCGTATACTACTATGTAGGTAATGTATTTCCAAAGATTTGATATATTTAATTACTTATATACAGGGTGTTCCCCGGGAAGGTACTTATACTACTTTATTTGTTTATAATTTTCGATTAAATGAAAGAGAATGGATATTATATTGATAAATGTTTTATTTAATGTCGGCAATTATGTATGGAATAAAATATCAGGTAAATATCCGCCTCTGTTAGTCTCACATATGCGAGCCCTTTTGAGCACATTTTTCTTTACATTCTCACACATTTCACGCGGTATTTCATTAATTTCATCACGAATATTTGGTTTGAGTTGCTCAAGCGTTTCTGGTTTGTTTGCATAAACCTTGCTTTTCAGATATCCCCACAAAAAGAAGTCCAGAGCAGTCAAATCAGGCAACTGTGGAAGCCAATCAACATCACCATTTCTTGTAATAACTTGTTGTGGAAAGAGGTCTCGCAGTAATTACATTGTAATCCTGGCTGTGTGCGATGTGGCACCGTCTTGTTGATACCACATGTTAATCAAGCCCAAAGCATGCAGTTGTGGTGTTAAATTTTTTTAATCATATCACGATATCGCTCCCCATTCACAGTTACCGCTACGCCGTTTTTATTTTCAAAGAAGTAAGGTCCAATGATTACTCCTGACCAAATTAGAGACCAGACTGTAACTTTTAATGGATGCAAAGGTGACTGATGAATAACTTGAGGGTTTTGTTTGCCCAGAACCGACAATTCTGTTATATATTCACATATCTATTCAAATGAAAATGTGCTTCGTCACTCATTATGATTTTTTCATGAAAATCATTATGAGTCATGGGCTAGCTGTAACATCTTATTTGAATATGTACGGCGGCGTGAATGGTCTTGTGGAAGAAGCTCTTGTGTCAACTTAATCTTAAATGGAAACAAACAAATGCAAATCCTTGTGCAAAATTGTGGCCAAAGTTGTTCTTTGAAGACCAAGCTCCTGAGCACGGCGTCGAATTGAGGTTGATGGTTTGTTTTGAACACTTCCTTGAGCAGCAGTAATGTTTTCAGCCCAATCTTGCAGTACGCTGTGGTCCATGCTTGGGCCTATTACCTACAGACCCTCTTTCTCCGAAATCATTCACTACACGATAAATAGTGCGTTTTGTTGGCACGTTGTTTCTCCCAAAATTTTCACGTAACTTTCTCATCATCACAGTAATCGATGATTGATTTTGATAAAATGTTTTAACGATTAAAACACGTTGGTTTATAGAATATTTTTCCATAATATATTTGACATGTGTACTTCACGACTGCCAAATATGAACTGTCAAGACTAATGTTTACCAAAATGGCGGCAAAGCAAAGTGGTATAACTTATAGGCGGACACCTTTTACATACATATGGAGATACTTTCATGCTATTAGGAACATTGAAAATTATTTTTATACAATCAAATTTTAAGGAAATATTATTTATCGTTATAACGCTAATTCTTAATAATAAAACGCTCTCTTACGAAATCGAATGCAAAAAAATTGTTTTGCTATTGCAGCAACCGAACACACTGAGTACACAGAACTTTTGTTTGGTTTACCTTGTACTCTCTTGAAAACTCATTCATTAAAACCGATTGCCATATTCACTCACATTCATTCATTTGCCTTTGAATGAGCAAAACATTCATACACTGCTCAGTAAAAAAATGTACTCACTATTTATTGTATGTGGTACCAGAAGTTTCGTGTATCATTCATGAGTACACTGAGTGCCTAAATGCAGCTCTCTATTAGGACTTACCAATGAACTCGAAATGGTTTCATTTATATTGCCGACAAAAATACAAATACAATTTTTTGACGCAACATGCTCGTTAGTAACCAGTAATTAGCTTTCTCACTGTTATTCATGTTTGCGTGAGTAGTTGTTTCACAATAGCAGGACCTCCTGTATTATGCCGACTCCGAACTGCTATGGTAAAATAAGCTTTTTCTTGACATACTTACTAACGAACCAAAAACATCTGCACAGAAGTTAATCGCACTGACCATAGCGCCACTGAGCCCGTCGTTGTAATACCGTGTGGATCGTTTTATACCCTATCCCATCCTATCCTTAAAATGAGTATCCCTTAAATGTGGATTTTATGGGAAAGATATATTAAAATTAAAATTGTCGCAATATATTGTTCAGACAGTTTATCAAAATCTTGTATGGTTCGACCAAAAACAACGTTTTTTTCCTGCATATGTTATTTCGTAGGGTATAAAATGGTTTTTGTATGAAAACGCCTCCAAAAAGTGCGCATGGGTAAAAATGATACATGGAAGAAATGTTTGTATTTCAAAAGCCAATTATTTTGCATAATATTTTTTTCAAAATGTTTAAAATTTTGCCGAAAAATGTTTTTGTAAAGACGAAATATAGACATTAAGATTGTCTAGATATCTTGTTCAGAAGTTTTTTCAAAATCTCTAATCTCTCTCTACGTTTTTCTAAAAAGGGGGCGTGGCAGTGGGCGGTTTTTAAAACTTTTTACACTTGTTCTGCTTCGTCGGATAGTGAGTCTGTATACAAAATTTCAAAATTCTATCTCAAAATTTTAAGCCCAAAAATCGGTGACACAAAGACGGACGGGCAGACATGGCTTAATCGACTCAGCTAGCGATATAATAACCTTATCTCCACTCTGAATGCAAAAACCCCCATTCAGGGTGCTGAAGAACAGCAAAAACAGGCTGAAATTGGTTACCTTATTATGTTGAATAATCTTAACGGGATGAAAGACTTGAGCGTATTGAAAGTTTAATAAATCGATGAAAATTACATTTAGACATTTACTTCCATCATGTCGAGTATAGTCGATGGGGGTACAATAGGTACATACATGGTGTTTTCGATAAGAATATAAAAATTGTGTATTTCAATAAAATGTCCTAAATAATTTAGGTATCGAATTGAAATTCCCAAGTGAAGTTAACACCCTAATCTTAAGAATGGGATTCGTTTCCTGCTGGAATCACATATTAATGATGTCGAGTCCATTCAATGGGCTAAAAATAATTAACAGGCTTCAGTTCGTTGATCTTGAATTGGTCTGACCCAATATCTATGCAAAATTCATTTTACATAATTTTGGCTAAGAGATTCCTAATACCTGTGATCGGTGTGGAATCGATTAATTTAACTTGGAAATACCGATGTAATAGCTGTCCTGCTACTAGTTATTACCCACATATGTCTTGAGTATCAGAATAAAAGTAAAAAGTTAAAAAAAATATTTATAAGTGCAGCCAAATTCAATGCTATGGATCGAGTTTTTCTTTGAGCTTATTGACAGCATGGTGATCTTTGTACTTAGTCAGCAATGAAAAAAAATGCAAATCGCGATTGTGAATACATCTCTTAAATCATATAAATACACCTTTTCTGAGAACCACAGTTAGCAGCTATTTATACAGCAATTGATGTCACATTTATTGATCTGTGTTTTCGGCTATTATTTCGTTCAGAACCTCCTCGGTGTATTCCATTTTAATGGCAGTTGTCAAACATAATTCGCAAATTATTCAACCTTTTTGGTGAATTTAAAAATGTGCTTATTTGAACTCCAGTGAGAACGTAGTATTAATAGTTATTTTGAGTCACCCCACTTTTTTCTTCTCTAATGATATTGTTTCATGAACCTGCTGGATAAACAATAAGATCTCTCTTCAACCAGAAGCTCTGTTGAAGGTTTGAAGATATTCAAGAAATTCAGCAAAAAAAAAAAACGCTAGGCATTCTAAATTAGAGTGACATAAACTTGCATACTGCTCGTTTAACAACGATACGAATATTAAAACCCAAAAATTATGTTTATTGTAGAACAAGAAGATAATAAAACAAAACGGTCTTGTGGAAAGTCTTAGGTTGATGGAGACATATTATCATCCTTAGACTTTCAACTGGATATTGTGACAAAAACTTCTTTCAAAAATATAAAAAAATAACTTGAGATCAGCAAAAACTGCATAAATATCAACTCTATAAAAATTTGACTAAACACGACAAACTTTATGTAAGACTGTTTTAAACAAACATACATACGTACTTTTAATTAAACTTTCGTGAAGATCATGATCTTGACATTAGTATATAACTGCCATGCCACGCACATTATCTTACACAACACTATGTATGTCTGTTATACAATAATTTAAAATAATAAATAAATTAGATCTGACATTTAAAACAAACTACTTCTAATTATGAACTTTTTTTTCAGATAAATTCTAACGATGGGTTCCGATTGCGGTGTCTGGATTGCAAAATATGTGTTATGCATATTTAACTTTTTATTTTTTGTAAGTTTATATGCTTTATTCAAATATTATATCAATTGGATATGCAAACGCTTTGAAAATCAAGGAACGAGTTTTGTTATTTAAATGCGCTTTAATAAAACTGCGTTATATGTTTGTTCAATTATGACAGTAAAAGCTTTCTATTTAATGTCAGTGGAATTATTTTGGCATTTTATGTACAACTTTTTTTTTCAACCAACAGGTTCTTGGTACGATTGTACTCGGCACAGGAATATGGTTGGCGGTTGACAAAGCATCGCTGATTGCTTTGCTGAAAATGGTTGACAACGAAAACATTGACGTAAGTATAGCAATTAATAATCGTTAGGAAAGGGTAAAATATACGCACTATTGCAGCTCTTCTTCCCTTCTTACGTTAAAATATAGTCTTAAATATTCTACACTCGAAATTCAAGACTCTTATATTCTTAAATGATATCGAAACACATCCTTTCCGTATGGCTGCCTATCTATTTTCACACGCCTATCTATTTGGCCTGCCTAATCGGACGGACTAATTTTCTAAGCTTCATGTTTTGAGTTTTTTTTTGTTATTTCTGTGCCCTAAATAAAGAACATTTTAGCAACATAGGCCTATGACGACGATGGACAAACCACAACAGTCAATGGTGAGCGCTTTCGAGTCGTAGATAATCACCAGTTTATACCTGTGTTTACCTAATTAAAAAAAAATTGGACGTGTGCGAACTACAGTTCCAACAATATGTGGCTACGGGCCACACAAGCTGATCCAACAAATTTCACTTACTAAAGTGGCCTCAACCAACACGCATCTCCAATTAATCCTTGGCTAACTGGCTCCAGTTGCGCATTCCAAGTTGGTTGAGGTCAGTTTGTGCTTGTGCGCGCCACTTAAGGCTAGGTCTTCCGCTACTGCGTCCAACGTCTGTCTGGTATATCGAAGACTCTGAAAACCGAAGAATTGGTGTCCATTCGTTCTACATGTCCTAGCCATCCTAAACGTCCAATGCGGAGTTTTTTTGACCAGGGACATGTCGATGTAAAGCTCGTATAGTTCTTGATTGACACTTCGCCTACATAGCCCGTTAACGCAAACGGGTCCAAAGATTTTCCAAAGAAATTGCCTCTCGTATCGACAAAGGATTTCTCCATCCACTTTTGATACGGTCCATGCCAAAGAGCAGGAATGGGATGATCAAAGCCTTGTATAGGATCTTCTTAGTAGTTCGAGTGAGGGCTTTAATACTGAATTGCATTTGGCTTGAGTAATTCTTCGTTTAATTTCTGACGAGATATTGTTGTCAGACAAATTCCCGTACTACCTCAAAATGCTATCTTTCAATGGTAACGATCTGTCCAATTCATCGATGTTGTTTGTCCTTTCGTGTTGACAGCATACTTTTAATCTTACCCTCATTTACTGCTAAACACCTTTTTACTGCTTCCTTCTCTTTACCACCAAACGTGGCTATGACATCACGTTGCGTCCTACCAACGATGTCAATATCGTCGGCGTATGCTAGTAACAAGTTGCAGCGATTTTTGAAAGTTGTGCCTCTAGTGTTGGCTCGGGAGTTTTGCACAATCCTCTCAAGAATCAAATTGAAGAAGTCGCATGACAGCGCATCGCCTTGCCTAAATCCTTTGTTGATATCGAATGTGTCGGTGATGTCGTTTCCAACCCTGATGGAGCAGCAAGAATTCTCAATCGTCATCCTACACAAACGGACGGGTTTGTGCAGTATACCGAAACTAGACATGGCTCTGTATAGTTCATCTCTATAAATGCTGTCGTATGCGGCTTTGAAATCGATAAATACGTGCTGGATATCGATTTGGACATCTTGGATTTTTTCCAGGAGCTTGATTTCCAGATTTGATCGGTTGTGGACTTTCCTGGCCTAAAACCACATTGATAAGGGCCGATCAGGTTGTTGGTAAACGGTTTCAGCCGTTCACATATTACGGTAGATAGGATCTTGTAGGCGATGTTGAGGAGACTTATGCCTCTTTAGTTGGCGGAAGTCAGAGGGTCTCCTTTTTTGTGGATCGGGCAAACGATGCTGAGGTTTCATTCTTTAGGCATGCTTTCATCCGACCAGATTTGGCATATGAGTTGGTGGATGTTGGCCGTCATTTCCGGCAGCCTTATCAAGCTTGAGTTTAGATATTGCTGTCCTCACTTCACTCAGGTCGGGTGGTTGGCAGCTTTCGCTTTCGTTGCCAGTACTGAATGGCTCGTTGTTGCCATTGTTCTTCGACATTCGTTAGCAGTTTTATGGTGTTAATCGAGAGGTTAAGGGATACGCGTTGCGCGAAGGTCTTGGCAATCTCTTGCGATTACAGTCTTTCGACATTACATGTATCCAAATTTTGGGCCGAAAATCCATATTATTATTAAATATTTATCATAAACAAAATCGAACCCAACATTTTAATAGTGCAGACTTTCTGAAGCATCGGATTGTATACGAGGCTCTTGGATTAAGGTTTTTTTCAAATTGCCGAAAACGTATCTACCAATTTTCTTCAAAATCTGTACTAAAAGTTTGTGGTAAATTATTATTAGTTTTTTTCATAAGATTTCTAAATATCTTTTGGTTTGACTAAAAACGCACATTCACAATATGATATTATGTACACACAATGATTTTTTATTGTATATGGGTAGAAGAGTCTACTCCATTTTCTTCATCATATAGCCGACGTGATGGTTACTATCAATCAGAAATTCACAGAGGGTCGTGATCCGATTAACATGTATGTAATTACTATTTCCACATATACCAGCCATCATGGCCAATGGCTTAAATTTGACAATTCATATTTTCATCGCAGATAATGCTATTTAGTGCAAGATAATTTATTATAGGAACATCCATCTATCAGGGTGCGGTAAACAAACACAAAATTGACCATCTGAATACAAACAAAAGTGAAAAGCTTAATAACAGTTGAGTGCGCACATGCATTTAAAGTACATAATAACCACAGTTACATTTGTATGGCATTGAATAAGCATACAATGTTTGGAGTGATGTATGAGACGTGCACTACAGGTGGAAAAAAATGAAAGTCAAAGACACATACCTGCTGTAGATATGGGATTACAAATGCACTTTAATTTTTTGTATGTAGCTGCTTATTAAAAAAAAAAGGTGAAAAAAGTGAAACTGAATTGTGAAAATTCAGTACACATTGACATTGATCAAACCGTGTGATCGATGGAATGTAGAAAGAATTTTAATAGGCGTCATGAAGAATGTAAGCAAAGTGGCCTTTATATTGTGAGGACGGTGAAATAGCGAAGTTGACTTAATATCCTTTTTCATTGTCCAAAGCTGGCCGCTTATGGCCGGCTTGGTTGCTTCATACGGTCCAGTTGTTGGCAGTATGGATCCAAGGTCCAGGCTCATAGTGAAATACTCTCTACCAAGCAAACAGCAAAACCTCGATGGCCAATAGTGGGTCAATACTGGCTTAGCCACCGTTTGCACATGTTTACCGCATAATGCTCATCAGCTTTATTGTCATACCAATAAATACCAATATCGTTGGTTTAGGTTAGATCGTAGTGGCTGCACGCGATGCGTGTACACTTAGACCATAAAGATCCGTTGTGGTACCACGGATCTGTCGACTTTCCTTATATTTGTACACCTAATTTAACCATTCATAGCTGACAATGTAGCGTAGGAGCTTTCTGACATTAATATTAGCTAGCTCACCTAGATTATCAAAGAAATAATTTCGCAGATGGAGTTTTCTTTTATCGATGAGAACTGGACAAGAGCAGAGAAGGTGAGGAATACATTCCTCCTCTTCTTCGTCCAAGCTGTTTCGACAGAAGTTATTAATTATGAGGCCCAGCCTTTTTTTGTTTAGTCCTATAGGACAATGTCCTGTAAGGACACCAATTATGTCAAGGAGATGGAGCGCCTCTTAACGTATAGTGAGGAGCATAACATGCAAACACCCTTCTATGTAACTCATACAAATAAAATTGAAGCAGTCCAACATAAATTCATATGACTGCTTTGAGGACTTCCATTGGATGATGTACAAAATTTGCCTCCATATAGGTGTTGAACTAAACTTATGCTGTTGTTGCCTTTATCTCATCGTAGACTTAATAATGACATGGTTTTCTTACACCAATTATTATTAGGATAAAAAGATGCTCCCGATCTTTTAAGTGCTATTGGATTGAATACCCGGGGAGATTCGTATTACCTGCGTAGATTAAATATTAAATGCTAGTCAAATCTCTGCTCGTACACCCACTCCAGATCCTGTCTTAGATCCATCCCTTTGGATGTGGATCGAGTTATTGGTTCCGATCGTATTCGACCCCCATTCAAGGCGACTGAGAATGGTTGCCCTGAAGTTATGCTCAAAACTAAGTTGGGTAGTGGTGTGGTCGTTGTTTTCTGCAATGTTAAGGTGATTCAGAATCTTTTCGTATTCAACTTGCATGGGTTACCAACAGCTGCGGTCTGTTTGTCATAGATATATTGCATAGGCAAGCTGATATTTAAACTTTAACTAGTAATTCCCGGTTGGAGGCTGTTTCTAAAGCATTCCACCAGACTAAGACACCATACAGGAGTATGGGTCTAATGATAGACACGTAAAGACAGAAGGAGATATGTGGTTGCATACCGCATTTCTTTCCGATTGCCTTTTTACAAGAGTATAAGGCTACGGTGGCTTTCTTAACGATTTCTTGGATGTTGGCTGTCCAGTTCATTTTCTTATCCAAAACCAGACCCAGGTATTTGGTTGATTCTGCGAACTTGAGAATGAGGCCTTTAAGTTTTGGAGGATTAATTAACGGGACCTTGTGTTAACTGCTGAAAAATACCAATTCATTTTCGCGTGTTCGCGGCAAGTCCACATGTGGTCGCCCATGTAGAGAATACAGAGAGATCGTTTTGTTATAGTTCTTTAGGGGTATTAAGGTATATCTCAGATATCGTTGGTTAAACTTCATTGAAATTCAAAAACAATATTTCCAATGATGTGTTATAATTATGGCAAAAACTGGGGTTTTAAATATTAAAATGCCATATTATGAGATAAATTCAACCATATCGGCTTTTTGTCAAATCACAAAGGGTGTTTTCATAAACGTCTGCCTAACTAAGATCTGCATTACACATGTTCACAAAGTCCGATTTTTTTTTATCGAACTGACCCAGATGAAGTGCAGAAGATATGTTCATAAACGTCATAAGTCTCATCAGCATCTGGCAGATTGGGCATCCATATTTTTTTGACTGTAGAAAGGGCAGGAGATAAAGACAACAAATTTCAAGTGCGAAAACAAAAGTTTTATTGGCAATTTTTTAATAAATTGTGTGTTTACAATAACATTTATCTTATTTAAGGGAAGAAGAAGCCAGGTCAGAATGGCACGGAATGAATAGACGGCTTGCGGTCCCAGGCGATCCTAGACAAGCTGCTTCGACATATTCGGACAACAGGTTGTCTAGGAATTTCAAGGGTTAGTCAGGCCCCTTGAACAGAGATGGTGGCGGATGAACCGAAAGGCCAACGGCAGCGGGTATCTAATAAATTGGAACTGGCCCTCCTGGTTGGGGGTTGTGCTTTGGGTTAATTAACCACCCATTGTAAAAACCATTGTTACGATGCAACCAATAGCCTCGGAAAGGACTGATTTTATTGTTGACGACACGGCTAAACGAATAAAGGACAACGAAGCTCGTATCTGCACCTGGAATGTGAGAACATTAAACAAGAGAGGTGCAAGCGAACAACTAGCGGAAGCCCTAAACTATTACAAAGCAGACATTACAGCCATCCAGGAAATACGATGGGATGGGCCGGGCAAAAAGAGGATGAAAAACTGTGACATCTACTACGGACCGTGTTATAGTGAGCAGAAACAGCGACTATTTGGATGCGGATTTGTTATAAGTGCCAGACCTAGGCAAAAAGTCTTATGTTTCCAAGACATTAGCGAACGCATTATAACAATCCGCATCAACGCCAAATTCGCCAACATAAGTCTTATATGCGCTAACGCCCCAATGGAGGAAAAAACTGATATAGCTAAGGACTGCTTCTAGGAGCTCCTTGACAAAACCTTTGAGCGACTACCGAAGTACGATGTTAAAATCGTGCTGGGCGATTTTAACGCAAATGTAGAAAGAGAAGACATCTTTAGTAGTATTGTCGGAAAACATAGCCTACACGACAACACGTCTGGTAACGGACTTAGGCTAATTGACTTCGTTACGGAACGAAATGCCACTATAGCCAGCACACGGTTTCCTTACCTCCATATCCTTAAGGGGACATAGTGGTCTCCAGATCAACGAAAGGTCAACCAAATCGATCACATTGCGATAGACAAGAGGCACGCATCCAGTATTTTGGATGTCCGAACATTCCGAGAAGCTAACATCGACTCGGACCACTACCTTGTTGCAGCAAAGGTAAGAATGCGGATATCCAACACGCCACAACAATCCAGAAATACTGTGAAAAAATTAATGTCGAAAGACTGCAATCGCAAGATTGCCTTCCCGCCGAGCTTTAAAAAGCCGGCGGAGATGAAACATCCACCAAGGCAACTCATAAGCCAAATCTGGTCGGAAGAAAGTATCCCTGAACAATGGAACTTCAGCATCTTTTGCCCGATCCACAAAAAAGGAGACCCTCTTAACTGCGCCAACTACAACTACTAGCATACGCCAACGATATTGACATCATTGGTCGGACCCAACGTGATGTCATAGCCACGTTTGCTAGTATAGAAAAAGAAGCGGCAAAACTGGGCTAAGCAGTAAATGAGGGCAAGACGAAGTATATGCTGTCAACACGAAAGGGCACTCAACATCGACGAACTGGACAGAACGTCATCATTGACGGGTATAACTTGACAACATCTCGTCAAAAATCAAACCAAAAATTACTCTTGCCAACCGCTGTTTCTTCGGGCTAAGAAGGCGATTTTGTAGTAAAACCCTCCTCGAACTACTAAGGAGATCCTTTATAAGACCCTGATCATCCCAGTCCTGCTCTACGGCGCTGAAGCATGGACCGTCTCAAAAGCGGATGAAGAAATTTCTTTGGTCCCGTTTGCGTTGATGGGCTTTGGAGACGAAGATTCAATTAAGAACTATAGCCCATTAGGTAAGGACCGGTCTAATTGGAGAGGCATGTTGGTTGAGGCCCAGGTTCATTCCGGACTGCAGCGCCACTTAAATAAGTAAGAAGCTGCATTGTGGAATCTGGCGAAAATTAAGCTATTAAATCAGAAAAGAATTCTGATGGAAAAAGAATTCAATTCTGGGAAAAAGAAAAAATCCTTGTAGAAGACATTAAAAGGTTGATCCATTCTTCCGCTTATAATTAAGATTGAGCACAACTTCTTTCGCGGTCTTTCTAACTTTTATCTGACGTTTATGAACATTCAGTGACTACTTAAAATTTGACTTAAGGAGGTCTGCACACGTTCTACAGAATGAGTGTGTTCATTATGGCAACAAAGCAGAAAGACGATTGGACTATCGCAGATTTTCGACGATTATGAAAACTCTCAAAATTTTGGTGGCCGATTTGCAGAAATATTTCTTTGAGATGATGTTGCCATCGAACATTTCCCTTAATAAAGCAATTGATTCATTATCTGTACGGCATGTAGCTTCACCAACATTTCAAATATTCAGCACTTAAAATTTATTCATCACTGTTCTGTTGCGATAGTCATTGACATAAGCAAGCGCTCATTCGGCATTTTAAAAGAAATAAGGTCCGATGATGCCGCCTGCTCATAAACCGCACCAAACAGTGCATTTTGGGGTTGCATTGGTAGCTGTTCAATTGCCTATGACTTTTCATCGGCCCAAATATTGCAATTTTGCCGTTTAACCAAAAATGAGCTTCTTAGGTTAAAATAAGTTTTTAATTAAAAACAATCTGAAGTTGGAACAGTCCGACATATCGAAATAAATATGTAAATTAAAATCAGCCAGCTTAAATTCTCGAACTATGATCACGCTTCAAAATACGCCACAACGTTTTTTTTTTGTGTATATTCATTTTTATTTTAATTCCTCTTAAAACTAACTTTCATGCTAGACAAAAATTCATGAAAAAACTAGCCTACTTACCAACTACTTAACTAACTTACTGGCCCTTTGCGAGCATCCTAAATTAAATGATACCAACGTAATTCTAATGCTTTCGGCCTTTTATCTTATAAGTAAATCTAATAGTAATATAATGATGTTTACCAAGAAACATTTGAGAAAAACTTGGTTTCTTGTCTTTTTTTATTTAATTTAAACATACATGCTAATTAAAACTACTTATCGACTAACCTAAACTACTTAAAACTACTTACATCTACCTTAAAATAACTTAAGAACTAATGGGTGATCCAAGTAGAGATACTTTTTTCAATAGCCTTTTTTGACAGATCACGTGTGAGTCGTGTCATGCTGTCATGTTATTTTTGTTTAGTATTGTTTGGCATTTCATAATGGAAAGACTTACGCGTGAACAACGTTGACAAATTGTTCAACTTTATTATAAAAATTCACGTTCTGTGAGGAATGTGTTTCGTGCACTTCGCTCAACTTATGGTCAACATAATCGGCCTACTGAGCGTACTATTCGCAACACCATCACCGGCCGGTCGATTGGCCACCAAGATCGTGTGATATCACACCGTTAGACTTCTTTTTCCTGTGGGGATATGTAATGTCAAAAGCTTATGCCGACAAACCCGCTTCGATTCAGGCCTTGGAGGAAAACATCACGCGTGTCATTCGCCAGTTACCAGTCGAAATGCTCGAACGAGTGATCGAAAATTGGACTCAACGGATGGACCATCTGCGACGTAGCAACGGCCAACATTTGATAGACATAATTTTCAAAAAATAAATGCCAAAGAATGTTCTTTCAAGTGATAATAAACATTCTCCATTAAATTTTTCTTTAAAAAAGTAGGGAACCTCGAAATGGATCACCCTTTAGAACAGCCACAGCAAGCAATTTTTTTTTTGTATTTTTTTTTTCGTGCCACCACGACTGTTTACCTTAACATAAACCTAAAATCTATGTCAGTCGGCCATATATTTTCAAGAGTCAACTACCTATAACTACGTTAACCACCACAACAGGTTCTCCTGTTGCAACCTACTCCGGCGGTCCCAATCGGACACACTTCTGCTGAACAGCAAGCGCTCTCCTCCGCCCTGAGCGACGACGTCTCGGTCGTACAGGAGCCGCCTATCCACAGTTCGTCGGAAGACGTGGTAGATTAGCGGAACCGCCGATCTATCCTGTATCAGCCCTTGACTATCCAAATATAGGAAAGCTTCGGGCGGAATAAAGCCGCTTAAACGCGCACTCTCAAAATATTCATCGCTCTTGCAGTGTGAAACGGAATGAGTTTCACCAAAAAATTGTCTATTCTGTTTATGTTGGCCTCGTTGTATAGGACCTGGTTGGAATAGTATTTCGTGTAGTCAGATGCTGGTGTTCTGTGAAGTCCAAGGCAGCTCCTCAGTCACTGTCTCTCAAACACCCGTATCTTTTCCATTTGAGATGGGGCAACGTTGAACCACACCGTGCACCCATAGGCAATCATCGGCCTATTGAGGGCCATGTAGTAAATCACCTTCACCCTGCTGTCAAGACGACTGCTATAAAACAATGCTCCCCTAGCTCTCGCCAGAGCAGCATCTACATGTCTTCCGAAATATAGATACTGATCTAACCAGATACCAAGGTACTTTACTACACTTACGCCACAACGTTCTATCGTTATGTTCTCACTCAACTCTGCTAAAACAAGCTTGGCTATGTGTGAATGTGTCCCGATTTGTAGAAACCATAATATGTTGGAAAATTGCTTTAACAATTTGAAATTTCGGTTTGTTCAAAATATTACTTGATTTGAGGTAGTTTTAGTTATATATCTAAACCGGACTTTTTTTGTAATTGAAGAAAACCATCAATCTTTGTTTTGTCTTTATTTAAGCAAATTTGTGCGACAGAACATTTTTAATTAAATTATTCGTATTAATTTAACAAATTACCGAAATATCTGCAGTACCTACGCATTTTTTTGACATGCACAAGCAATGTCTCATTGACTGTCTGCTACTTGTGGCAGAGGTTAATTACTCTATTTGACAATGAGAAAACAAAATTTTATCAGGCAACTAATTGGATTAAATAATTTTTTTTTTAAATTTGTCTTCCTTTTTCTTTACAGCACTTTACGCAGCCAGCGGTGATAGAGCAAATGGCATATGTACTAATCGTATGCGGTGCAGTCATGTTCGTATTAAGTTTCCTTGGCTATTGCGGTGCGATACGAGAGTCCAAGTGTCTGCTGACGACGGTAAGTTTTAAGATCACTTTACCCGAAATTCATCGTCTACATGTTTTAAGTATTTTTTTAGTTTAGTTTCTGTCATTGTTTTGGTATACAAGCTGCCCATTGAACCAGTATGAGTATTACGACTTTCTCTGCCGGTACTTTGTTCGCATTTACATTTGACATTTCTGTTGCATTTAACAATTATAATGTGAAAATGCATGTAAGAGCTAAACAGATGTACGGTATATATGAAACTGCAGCGCAACAAATTGGTCGTTAATTGTCAGAGTTGAAAAGGAAACGTTCAGATGAATTAAACTGATGACGTAAGCCCTGGGCAGCGATTTAATTTTATTAATTATAATTGTTATCTGTTAAGAGTAGGAGGTAGCTACTTGTGGGAAAAGGCAAAATGAAAATGAAATTCATTCATTGAAACAGTCTGGGGAGGCTGCATTCCTCTGTGCGAATCGTCAAATACCTTATATCCTAGTCCTTACATTACTTTTATCGGGTGATAAGTGTTTTCACTCTTGTCGCTTTTTCGGTTTGAGTGATTGCGGAGTCTGAAGCTGTTTTCGTTGACTAGTGACTTGAAAATCACAAAAAAAAACCTGGAGCATTGAAATCAGCTTGTTCAAATCGGTCCTTCAAAATGTCTATTGTATCGCGAAATGTAACGCAGTTGCACCATTTTGTTGGAATCACATGTCTTTCAGCCCTTTTCACCAAATGCGGCAATAAAAACTCGTTGATCACTGCTCTGTATCGCTTACTAACCATGGTATCCGCTGCGTTCTCGAACAAATTATGCCGAATAAAAAGCGATTCCAATTTTAACAAAATTTATGCGTTGTTGGACTCCATTTCGGGAATTGTATATATCCCTTCGTTGCACGCTGAAATTTCGATTGCTGGCGATTTCAATGAACAATTTAGAATTTTACTCCAAAACTCTGACAACACCCGAAAGGAAGGATTGTTGAGATATTGTTGAAGTGAACAATCAAACTTTGTTTCTAAATGGCCCGATATGCATTTAGGACATAAACAGTTGGGCCTTCAATATGCTGGCCTTGTTTCTTACCTCTGATAAGATAAATATGCAATATGTCAAACGAAAATATTGTGTACTTTCCTGAACGATGAAACTAGGAACAACAGCGCAACCTACAGGAGAATTCCGTCTGATGTATCCATGCTTAAGATCTGTCCATGCATGTGGTCTTTGCTTTCTTCTCAATTAGGCGCTGAATGTCTGGGTTCGATTCCCAGCCTTAGCAGCACCTAAATGATTTATTTTTGACTGGATGAAAAATAATCCGCGTAGTATCAACTCTCAAAATTGCTCAACTCAACTTCGCCGTTCTGTGTCTGCCCAAAACAGGGTGATCGCCATCGTGCAGAAGTGCACACGCACACATGAATGGTTGTGAGAAAGCTAGGCCCTGTGTACTAACGAGCCTGTTGCGCAAATTGTAAAAAAAAAATTCTATTTCATTATATGAAAGAACAAAGTGTCAAGCATTAAACAGGTTTTATAGAAATTTGTTTCATTGTTAGTGAATTTCATTGACGTGAATGGCACTGCTGATGTGATTAATAACATAATTTTATTGGTATGCGAATATTTATTTCAAACAAAAAACATATGAGAAGGAACCTACCACATGCTATCTGATGTTCCCAAAATGTGGGCTTTATAGTGATGAAATATAAAAAAAATGTCATTGTAACAATATATTGTACAGTTCATCAAAATCTTTTATGGTTTGACAAAAAACAAAGTTTTTTCCTGCATATGCTATGGGGTTGGGAATACAAATGGTTTTTGTAGGAGAACGCCTCCAAAAAGTGGGCGTGGGCTAACATGATTTAAAAACGAAATGTTGATATTAACTTTTTGCGTCGATTTTTTTTTTGTAAATTTCCTTCAAAAACCGTTTGGCGTGTCTCTTTGCATTCAGTTCAACACTACCAAATTGTGCTTAGTATTTATTCCCCTGTACTTGCGTATGTAAAACATTCTTGGGGAAAGATTCAATTCCGTACTAGTATAGTTGAGTGTTGTTCGATTATGACATTCACATTCAAAAATCCGCTAGTCTAGAATAGAATAGCATAATAAGAAGTATACTGCTCTACTCATCCTAAGTCTAACCGAGTACAGCTTTTCACATAGGGTTCAAACACGTGCAAAAAAAATTGAGGAAGATATAAACAAGAACATTGTGAAACTCTCCAGTTTTGCTTGACCATCATTTTAAATACGGTTAGGGTATGGTTATTTAAGATTTTGGAGAGCCGTCTAATTAGGTAGAGTTTGCCTTATACTTTCGCATGAACTACATAAACGTATTCGTCTCCAGTGGCAATAAATCTGCCATCGAACCGTTGCTTAACTCTACAGTTTACTACAATGGTAAACCGAACTCACCAAAACAAGGCCAAAATACTTGACTTGCTGACTAGTCCTGGTTTAATTGGCATCCAATGTTGGTTTATTCCAATATCATCGATTAGGCCACTGTTGACCCGCGTGTTTATTTTTTGTTATAAATACAGACCCTGAAGCAGACTTTATTGGAGTATGATTGGCCAAATTAAGATTATCTGCAAGAAGTCGGATATCTTGAGATCAATTATTGGGAAAACAAAATCAGCATATCACTGGATATTTCGATGTTAACGAGACGGGCTCAGTGGCCGGGATGGTTAGTGCGATGAACAGCCGCGCAAAAGGTCTGGGTTCGATTCCCAGCCGTAGCAACACCTAAATGATTTTTCACTGGCCCTCCTCTCGATATCAATTGTCATGAAAAGCTTATCTCAACACAGCCGTTCAGATTCGGCATAAAAAAGGAGGTCCCGCCATCGTGTTAAGAATCACACACGCACTCATGAACGGTTGTGAGAAAAAAGCTAGACTACTTCGATGTTACCAGATATGTAAACGTGCTGGCCTTAATTGCTACTACAACATTTGAAGTGAGTGAAGAAGACAATTAACTATTTCTCTAGACTGCATTCCACACACCCATTTGATTAGGTGTTAGATTTCGAGGCTGATGTGGTGATTGCTAAAACTCTAAGCTCAGTTTTAATATAAAGGCTAACCCAGGTTCCTGTAATATAAAGAAGATTGCATAGTTATGCGACTAATCCCCAGAATCCGTAATACGATCAATGCCGAATGGAACATCAAGGTTTGGTTGCATTAAGTTACTCAATATGATTAACAAGATAGGTAGTTCCTTTTTATGGCGCCAACATACATATAACGGCCGATTTATGACTGGAACTAATGTGGTTATTGACCGTCATATTGTTACGAATGTTGGTAACCCTGCGAATGCTTCATCTTTAAATGTTTAGTTAACAGTGAAGGCTCAAAATGTGGCTGAACTGAATATATACAGTAATAAAAGCTTAAAAATGAATAAACACTTAATATTTAAATTATAATTGCGGGCAATTTCTTAACAGTCTCAGTTGTAAGCGTCTCTAGGGTATGGCATCATTACTCCATTACTCCATTACTCTACAATACGATTTCATGTAATGGAGAGTAATGGAATGGAAAATATTTAAAAATTTCAAACTGTTTAAATCCACTCATATAAGAAAAGCAACATTATATATTATATTCCTTAGGTGTAACTTGAATTCGTTTTTCGAAAATGAACGATCTGCAATTCTGTTCTCGAATGGGCTTTAAAGAGATATTATACTACTGTAATTAAGCAATATCTCTTTTCCACATTTAAAATTTAAATATTTAGATTTTTCATCGTATGTTCTCCTTTAGCCTTGGGCATTTTTGAAGGAATACAGCTTACCAGCGAATAAAAGAGCTTCAAAAAATCCATGCTCGATCCCCGAGTTTTTCAATAAGAGCGCTACAAAAGTTTTTTTTTAAATAAAACTAAAACAGTTTTGGATATCAATTCTTTATTCCTGTGAGAGGAAGTTCGATGCCATTATGTATGGAACTCGATTTCTTTTGCATGGCCACCACGGGCACGCTTGCAGAAGTCCAGATGCTGAACCCAATTTTCGACGGTTTTCAAGCATAAATCGGCCGATACTGCTGCAATTTCACGTTCGATATTCGTACAAAGTACATCAATCGTCGCTGGCTTGTTGGCATAGACCATAGACAGGAAATAGTCTAACGGCGTCAAATCGCACGACCGAGGCGGCCAAGCGACTGCACCATTTCGTGAGATAACACGTTCTCCAAACTACGTTTCCAATAAATTGATTGTGGCATTCGCTGTGTGGCTTGTGGCGCCGACCTGTTGGAACCACATGTCCTCCAAGTCCATATCATCCTATTGGGGCCAAAAATATTCGGTTATCATTGAACGGTAGCGATTCCCATTCACAGTATCGTGACGGTCTTGATTATCACGGAAGAAGTACGGCCCAATGACGCCGCCGGACCATAAATCACACCAAACCGTAATTTTTTTCGGGATGCAATGATGACTCATGGAGTTCGTGTGGATTGCTGCCTGACCAATACCGCACATTTTGTTTATTGACGAAGCCATTCAGCCAGAAATGAGCCTCATAGCTGAAGATGATTTTTCGATGAAAATCCGAATCATTTTTAAGTTGTTGCTCAGCCCAATTCAAGAACATACGACGCTTCTGGTGGTCAAGCGGCTTCAGTTCTTACGTCAATTTAATCTTGTAAGAATGTAGGCCAAGATCTTTTCGCAAAATTCGCCACAACGACGTCACAGAGATGCCCAACGCTTAAGAACGACGTGTGAGAGACACATTTGGGCTTTCTACAACTGAATCCTCAGCGGCAGCAATATTATCGACACTACGGGCACTTCTTTGTCTCACTGGCACGGGAACATTTTGTACTGTGCCTATGGATACAAATTTGTTCACTAGACGCTCAATTGGTGATCTGCGTAGCGCTCTTAACGTTGAGGCCACTGACTCCGAATTTCGGTTGTAAATTTTAATAGTTTCGACTCGTTGTTGGGTCGTATATCTTTCCATCATGAAATGGCAAACCTTACTGAAGAGAAATGTCAAAAGAACGGCAAGAAATATGGCGTCTTTTGCTGTCCCTGTCGCTCAACTTTTGTAGCGTCCCTGTTGAAAAACCCGATATTCCAGTTCTGACAACGTGAATATCTAATGTGAGTCGACTGACAGAAAGCTGACTGCGTCTTGATAGTTCCTCAAACTCCAACTGATTTAACCACACACTTCGATTTTACTATTAACCCCTGTATTAATAAACGCTGATTAGTTAATCAGTGTTTAACTTTTGATATTTGTGCGAGTATTTCTAATGGAAAAACTGTTATGTTAGACATTAGTTATAAGGGGGTAAGTGGTTATTTTTCGCTTTCCTGAAGAAACAACGGCTGGCAAGAGTAATTCTTCGTTTGCTTTCCTACGAGGTTTTGTTATCAAAAGTTATAGCATACCCTTACCTACTCAACGTTTTAGCTTTCGATTGTGACTGTCCTTTTTTGTTGACAGCCTTATTGGCCATATGATCCTACTAACTTCCCAACTTTAGCCACTTCCTTATCTATACTCATCAAAGCGACGCGAAGGTGACATCTCTTTTAGCTTAACCAATAATGACAATAACATCGCCAAATTCTAGTATTTCAGAGAGAACTCGCAGGTTTTTTTGTAGAACTGGCATCCATCAATCCATCGATTACAATTGCCTAGCCTCTAGTTTCGAAGACCAATAGCGAAATTGTTAAAAAACTTTAAGATGGATTTTTCCTTTCCACAAGAAATAATTACCTTGTTTGACAGTTACTTGCAGGCAAAAATTAGGCATACAAGATAACGCTGCTAACGTAGTAGTTCTAAAGAGTTGACATTTAACTGTGTGAGGATAGCAATAACTAAACAGGATCACTGGAAACGATGACGTTCTTATCTATTTTGTACGAACTAATTGACAAAAATTGGTTGGATGAAATAAAGCCTTGCGGATGGAAATATTACAGAGCCTTATGGCTTCTCAGCATTGCTTACCAAATATTATCTGAACCACAATTTGTGGGTGCATTGCTTTATGCTACTAAATCCTAGAACCCTGGTTCAAATCCTGAAAGAAGCAACAAGCAACGCCTAATTAATTCTTTGTCACTGCCTACCTCTTCGCACTCATAAATGAAGACGGATATGGGTTTGAGGTCCTTTTTTAATAAACTTTTTATTTTCTTCAACTAAAAGCTAAATCAAATGCTATACAAAAATGATTGAAAAACAATTTAACTTACTTAATGGCCCCAAGCGGGTGCTCTAAACTAAACGGTTACTTAGATAATGTGGTTATTTATTTGAAAAATGGATATTTTCATCAAAAAAATTGAGTTTGAGGTCCTGTATGGGTTGTTAATTTCATATATATAATTTCAATTTGTGAGTATGCCAACGTGTCTCTTCCGAGATGTTTCTTTGATCATCTCAATAGGATTTGGTTCAAAGCACGAATTCCTGTTTTATACATTTTTTTTTTGGTACAGCCTTCAAACATCTTTCCTAAGTTGGTACCTCACTAAATCCTCAATACAGCGCTTCCACTTTTTCTTTCTGAAATCATGTTTTTTACCTCTTATTCTTTGTTTTCAAAACCCAGCTGCTCTCATCTTCGCCAATAGCCTAGTCAGCATATTATTATTTTCCAATCAAGGTTTTCTTGCTGAAGAACATGAAAAACCCGGTACATGTAAAGATGATTGTTAAACTCATGATTCGATTGCAATATATTTGACACCTCGACAATCCCAAAAGAAATCATATCCAAATATTACTTGTCCAAACCTATCTCAATTACACTATTCCTAGTATAAATTTGAATGCTAAATCCAAAGTCGTCTATATTTCCAAATGATAACCTTGTGCTATTATTCCATACTTCACCCAAACCAAAAAAGTTGAAACTAATCCATGCGACAAACTCAACACAGTCTAGCGCACTTAATTACCACAATAAATTGTCGAATCTCAAATCAGGTCATCCAACTTGTTTACGCAACCCATGTTCGTAGACTGTGCTGCTACAAAACCATCTCCTCATTCGAACTTTTAGCGCTTCTCCCCTCATTCCAATTCGCTGGGCACATTCGCCAGATTCCATGGTTGGCAAAGCACACTTTCTGGCCATTGTCCACTTGTTGGGCCTACGCATGCGCAACACTTGACCATCGTCCCTTTCGAACTGCCTTTCAAATTTGTGTCTGCAACTTTTCACTACCACTTGTGGTGGTGGTGTTGCTGCTATAGAAAACAAGGAACGAACTCCACTGAACCATTCACCACAGTCACATTAATTGGCAAAATAAAAGAAATGAAGCTGGCTAGCCTGCTCGTCTCACTTGGCTGGGCAGGGCTCGCCAGCCTATCTAAATGTGTACACCTGCATTGGACCATTGCCAACAAATGGCGGCATTTTGGGAGAAAGACATTACAGGTGAATTCAAATGGGGTGTAGATGGCACCTTAGTCTACATGGTCAACAAAAACAGTCGGCAATCCATGCAGTTACTTGAAACTCCAAAGCCTTTCTTGAAATTCAATTTGAATTATGCAATTGCATTTCCTTAGACGATATAGCTACTCAAGTAAGTATTGCAATTGGAAATTAAGTTCTACGCAATATAGATACTGTATATTGCACCCCAGCGTGGCTATACCGGTGGTTTATGATTGTCTACTGGTCTATCTATGTCCATGTTCATCCATTTGAAATCGATAGTGAAAAGGCGGAAGACTTTTACGGTCCGCTATGACCAAGAAATCGATCAGAGATAATTACAATGAAAATTCAAAGCCATGCAGAATGGTATGGATACATTACTACTGCAATTACTGGTAACGGGAAAGGCGTGCCATTGTGCAGATGGGTAAAGACTGTTTGGCTTTAAATGTTAAAAGTATTTGTGTGTTTTAAAACTTTGTTCACAACTGAAGAAATTAACTTTGAATGCAACAATCTTA
Organism: Rhingia rostrata; assembly: GCA_949824845.1. Taxonomy (NCBI): domain Eukaryota; kingdom Metazoa; phylum Arthropoda; class Insecta; order Diptera; family Syrphidae; genus Rhingia; species Rhingia rostrata. The sequence continues at coordinate 63,952,897 of OX463757.1, forward strand.
CACATAATAACATGTATGACAACTCGTCAAAGGAGGTCGTCAGTAAGTGATAAGCAGATAACTATTAAATGTGATCTTACAAATGTGAAATCACATAATTCAGTAGCAATTGATAGTTACACAGATATACGTAGATACAGACTTTGTAATTGTAAGCCTTCTTTATAAGCAAGATCAATAATTGGTTTTCCTCCATTTACACAAACATGAAAATGCTTGTAAAGGAAACATTACACAAGCTTTCTCTTTTAGATCGGAGAGAGATTTATTTATCGAGGGCATTGTTTTTGCTTTGTATCTGTTGACAAAGAGTAAAGTTTTATGGGATTTACGTTTAGAAACTTCTAATAGAAATTAATAAGGTAAAAGGTAATTTTTAAAGCAGGTGTATCAGTTATCTTCATTTTTACTAAATATCACAATACAATTTATCACAACCATGCAAAGGAAACTTGATCGCTCATATGACCACTGTTTTTTGTGATGCAATTTTTAGTTTTTGCTTCGCACATTTAGAACAATCCTTTAATTAGTGTTTTCAGTTGTTAAGATGGTTTGAGGTCGGTTTTCACTTGTCTGGAATTAATTTGGACTTAACCAACATACTTATCCGGTTCAAGTTGTTTGGGAACGGTTTCTATTTGAGCGGGCCACTTAAGGCGAGCTCGAATTATTAGTATACATTTGCTTTACATGTTCTAGCCGCCGTTAAGCCAGATTCTATGAAAAAATTTTCGCTTAAAACGAACAAGGATTCCTTCGTCCGCTTTTGATAGGGTCCAATCTTCGGTGTCGCAGTTTAGGACAGGGATGGACATTGTCGCTTTTTTTTCTCTTCGTCATAATATACTGAAATTTTTGGATCAATCGATTGTGATTCCACATTGAATCTATTCACATTATTCCGCAGTTGTTGTGTTTGTGTTCTCTTAAATACACTCATACGTTGGCTGGAGCATGGAAGTGCTCCGATTCGATATTGGCTACTCGGAATGTTTGAATTTACAGAATACTAGATACGTGCTTTTCATCTATTGCAATGAGGAGAATTTAATTGATCGTTTTATAGTCTAGAGACCATTAATAAATATTTATATGACATGCCTTCTGAATATAGTGGTACTACATTCCATAGCGAAGCGTTAGTCCGTTGCTAGACGATTTATTCTGTATGCTACGTTAGTCGACAATTTTACCAAAAATGTCCTCTCTATTTTATTGCGTTCAAATCACCCAGCATTTTGTGTGCCATATATCAATGCTTTAACATAAATGTTGCAGACAAAAATTTAAATTAAAATTAATTTCAATCAACGAAAGAGCGGTACACCAGCGATTTAACCAATTTCCGGTCTATGGTTTTATTTAAATACAGCCTCAATTCCGCCTTTCTTTCCATTTGGTCTTTTGAAATATTAAGTTTGCAACAACAAAACACAAATTCCACAGGACTTGAAGGCCAATATTGTTGAAGAAATCACAAATTTCGAGCCAAATGTTTAGCGAGTACGAGCATAAGTGTGTACCAACTAAGGAGATAGTCATTTGACCGATATCTTTTTTTCAACTTAATTTCATCAAATAATTTTCACAATATCTATGGCATGGCATACTCCTTAAAGTATACACCAACTTGAAAGTTCTTCGAATATAATAAACACAAACGCAGGACTCCCCAAAGTCACTTATCACTCTCTTTCTTCCCTTCTCTAACGCTCATACCTTGGTAAAACCCATAAAGGATATTAATAACCCTTTGAGTGTGCGCGAATTATAAAAAAAAACATGACATATTGCTTAATCTTAATGAAAAGGTAGTCTTTTCCGACTGACCGCACTTTCAGCTTTTACCCTGTAGTCATAATCAGAGAGGTGATGTACCGAACTTAATTATCCTCCAATTTTGTTTGGATAAAAATGTAGGCAGATTTCGAAAATATTTATATTTAGGCTGCAATAACAATCAATTTTAGGGTCCAACAACATATCGACCGACGCACAGGTATAGCTAGATCGGTTCAGATTTCGACTCTGATCCGATCGATATACTTATCAATATTCATCATTATTATTTGTATTTTCGACAAACTATGTGTCAAAACTAAAATACCTCTAATTTACAAGCCTTAAATAGCACCTTACTTACTTAAGTCGTACTACAGTCCGGAATGTATCCCGCCGAAAATCCCGCTGCAATTATCCCGGTCCTTAGCTAATTGAATCCGGTTGCGCACTCCAAGTTGGTTGAGGTCGGTTTCTACTTGTGCGCGCCACTTTAGGCGAGGTCTTCCTCTACTGCGTCCGACGTGTGGCTGGGAATCGAAGTCTCTGCGAGACGGAGTATTGGTGTCCATTCGTTCTACATGTCCTAGCCATCTTAAACGTCCAATGCAGAGTTTAATAGTACCTCTTAGGCCTCGGTTTTTCAGTCCTGATTCAAACCAGTTCGGTTAATCTACAGTAGACTTAGTTGTAGGGTAAACTCTGAGTTAACCCATCAAAGTTTTTAGTTTACTTCTGAGCTAACTTTCCAAAGTCGTTGGGTGAACTCTAAATTAACTGATATTTCTGGAGTCAACTGAAGGTTTATCCTAAAATCAGTATAATTTTGAACTGGAAAACTGATCCTCAAAGAATCTTACATTCGGCGTTTTTTTGTTAATATAAAGGTGTTTTTTTTTTTTCAAATTTATATAAACAATTTACGTGTAAGATACAACAACACCTTAGCCTATATAGATTTTGTGAAGCCTTGTTATTAATTAAATATCCAGTCTTACACCCTTAGTGCCATAAATGTCACAAGTATATTTAACTTTTGTCCGATCCAAACCATTGTTTTACCTTGATGGTAGTAATGTTTGCTTTTTAGCAGATTAGACCATCTGCTAGTTATTTAGTTTTGATAAATATTTTATAACAGTTAAACAAACTCTCGCCCTAATTTGCAATATTCAAATGTTCTTTTATAACAAATGTTTATATTAAATCAATTAAAGTGAGGGAAAGACATATTTTTTTCTTTTTTGAGATAGGTATTCATAGGTCACTTTGTGAGTACGCTTATGTCTGCAATTATTTACATCACCTTAATTAAATTTACAAAACATAACCATCCATGAATTTAAATAAAATTATCAAAAGATATATGGGATACGCACTTTCGATCTAAAGTTTAAAGCAAATATCTACATAGTCAGATAAATCTATTTTTATCATATCACAAAACCATGCTCGTTATGTTTTCATTACCGTCGCTTGCTGTGCAAATTGATAAAATGGTGTGCTTTTAAAGGAATAGATTGCGATGACATAACCCGAATAACTTCCATCAACTCACCAGCAGATTTTTTTTCACATTCAAGGTCGGAGTGTAAATTTAAACTATCATGGCAATAATATTAATTTTGTTTTACTTTCTGTAGTTTACTGCTTAAGATGTACGCGTATCCCACTTAGCGATAGCATTGAACTCACTGCCTGAGCTGAATAACTTTGGAGGCAGTAAACTAGACTAATGGGTCCAAATGTCATTGAAAATGATTTGGGATGACACAATGCTAGTGACAAGTCACACTTAATAATTCGATAACGAATGCAATTGTAGTATAATTGAAGGTAATATTTTGAATGTCAATTCGGACAGATAGCGAGTAGGAATGCAGTAAAACACTACATCCGTATGGGAACACAAATTCCTGGAAAACCACTGTGTCCATAAATGTGCTTTAACCTTAGACCATCCAATGCACGTATTCTTTCAAACCTTCAACATAACCTAATTTCAAAATTAAGCGAAAAATACCCCAATATGTGTGCACATCGTGATTCTTGTTGTGTAACCGGCGCGGCGTATTCAAAATGTGATGTCCGATTCACACAATTTAATGATCATAAGAAATGCAAATATATTTACTCTCTATCGTTGGGTGTGAGTATTCATTCGCGCACATACCGTGGTGCTTTAGCGTTGACCAAAATTAAATTTAGATTTATTACCACAATCTCTCCAAACGATGTTGACCATGTCATAGATGTTAACGAAGCGCGCAACAGGGTTTCGTAACACTTCCGCTTCTTGGTCATTAATGAACTCCTCCTATTGACTCCAAGAAGTGAACACACTTTAGCTTTTGTGAAAAAATACCTATAATGTATGAAGATGCAACTATTGTAAAATGCACTTTCACGGAATTATAAAACAACATTTTATTGGTCTTGAGTTTTGTCCCCTGTATGCTTATACCTCATTTAAAGCGGCAACTCATTAATGTTTAAGTTTTTTAGATAAAGCTATTAGGTGATCGAAAACCATAATGATGTTATGACAATAACTACGAAAATTGCAATTGTATACAACCAGCATTTCCGGACATCAAGTTGGTGGAGTTAGTGGATACGATTGACAAATCCTATACGAGACATAGGGTGAAATCTCATGATCACATTATGAAAACATTCACAATAATTGCGTGAATTTACATCGGTTTTGTACTTGGCGGGTACTGGTTAATTGAATTTATTTGATTCTAGTTTGTAACACCTGCTTTTACTTTGTTAAGTTTTAGTTTAATTATTTAGTTTACTAATCTATTTATTCACACTTTACCAATACCAATCGGTGACTAGTTTTCTCAAGATGATAGCAATTGTATTTATCGCAACTACAATGGCAGCTTTTTTGTTCTTCATACATAATTTGATTCGTTATATACAGAATGTATATTTTGTAGTAAATGGAAATCCATTATTTTGGATGATTGAACTTAGTTCTATCAACTTATATGAGCCATTTTTTCTTTCGATTATTTTTTGCCATTTTGAAGATTATTCCGTTATCCCTCACTCATATCCTCGTCCATATCGGCGATTGGGTCAGTTTTTACAATGTTCTTTGATCCGCAAAATCGTTCACCATGGACAGGAACAAGTGTTACACATGTGGTACCAAATCGGGATGCATAAAAACCACCCCACCAAAATCCTGTAGCTCCTGACGAGTCACTATAGAGATGTATGTTCTCTTGATGGAACACATTTCTTCCCCTATTGGCCAAAGCTGGTCGATCCAATTATTAACAGTGCAGGTCCGAATTAAGGGTTTTGTCGTAGAGGAAAAGCTCATAGCAGCCAATCATACTAAACATAAGCATTTCTTGATCGTCCTGAACCAGCGGTAAACCGATGTAAAGGTTTACCGCGATTTGGCCGATATAATTTTTTCTTGAAGTTGTTGGAAATGAATCATTTTTCTTCACCATCTACCATCACCAGCCTTAAAAAGTATCGATTGTGTTTCTGTCGAACAGCGATTTGCAGAGTGAAATTAGTTCGATTAAGCAGACGCTTAATTTCATTTTATTTTACACCGTCAGAGGTTGTGGGGCTTCCAAGTCCGAGTAAGAATCGGTAAATGCAAAATTGTTGTCACTTGTTCCGAACATAAACATAGTTATATTCCTCCGATCTTTTTAATCTTTAGTTGAACGCCCTTCTGTATTTGGCATTTCTTGTTATCGATTTCCCCAGATTATTTTTTGCAATAATTAACACAAAGCACAACTTCGAGCACCATAAACCGCCTTGTTATTTTTGCCCATACTTTTTTACGAGAACGGCAACTAGGGTCTCTATTGCAAAAATTAGTTTCGCGCTGACATAGCTCTTAATACAACTGTAGCAAACCCAAAACGACTCTGTAAAGACAAATACTCCAATCTTTAAAAACGGTTTAAGACAAAAGGTAGATAGCTATCGACCTATATCGAAGCTTTCTGTGATTCCTAAATTGTTTGAAAGGGGTTGTGTACGATTTGTCGATTTTTAAAATGTCGATTTGAAAAAATCGACCGCCATAATGTCGACTTTCCACAAGTCGGTTGGTAAAAATATCGACTGATCAATATGTCGACTCTTATAAAGTCAATTTTGAAAATATCGACTCGTAAAAGGTCGACAGTGGCATGCGACGCCGCATGCATGTGAACATCACACTTTTCTACTGTCGATCAAAAATTCATTCTCGAATAACTGTTAATGTTTTATTCAATCAACCAGCAATTACGTTATTTTATTTATTAGATAAAAATCTATATTCTTACCGACAACTTTTCAATCGTCATTTAAATGGTCTGGAACTGTCAACTTTTTGTTTGTCGATCAAGCTTCATTATACACTTTAACAGTCGATGAAGTTTATACTTGTCCAGTCGACCATTCGTACGCTTCCCGTTCGAAAACATTGTCAACGAAAAATGTTTCTTTACGATAAAAGAGGTAAATTTGAATAATTAGCATGGTTTTATTCGAGTAAGGTCTTTTGGTACCAAATCTTGTAAACAAATAATGTAGTTAACAGTTTTGATGAACGATTACAAATTGATGTACTCTACACATACTTAACAAAAGACCTCGATAGAGTACACCGCTCGCTACCCACTTTAAGCAAAACTTAATCGTTGGGTTTTGTTCCTCAGTGCTTAAATAGTTGTTTAATAATTTAACACAGAAAGCAAATGGTTAAGATCAGCGTTTATAATGAACGTTTACCATTAAAGCGACATCCGGTGTCCCGCAAGGTATCAATTTTGGCCCATGTCTTTTTATTCTATTTTCAAATGACGTTCATGGTATTTTTAAATTTTGTAACATTTTTACTTTTAAAATAATGTGCCCGTATAGTAATGTAACTGGCTGTATGATATAAAGAGTTTGTCGCCATGGTGTAATCATAACGCGTTTTCAGTATTCCGCATGAATGCACCTTTAATAAATGATTATTATGTGTACGATCTTAGACTTCATCGTACGAAAGAACTTAAAGATTTCGGGATCATTTTTTTTCAAACAATTAATATTTTCTTCTCATCATGATTACACTATATCAATACCAAAATCAATGTTAGTTTTTATTAAGCGAAATTTCAAGGACTTTGGAGATGTATTTAGACATGAAACTATATGCTGCTTGTTAGTCAGAACGCAGTTGGAATAAACGTCGATCATAATTGTATTCACCATATGTAATGCAGACACTTAGATTAGAAAGAGTTCCGAAAAATTTCACGAGGTATAAATTCCGTAAATTATTCACGTTTCACGACTTTCGTAAATAATTAGAAAACAAAAGATGTAAAAAAATAGGGTTGCGAACCTTAAGGTTCATGCGTAAAGCATCTTGTATCATGTTGTGTGCAATATTCTGAATTAACATATTGTTTTACCGGAATCGATTTCTCTTATTAATTTGTTTGCTCCCAAAGAATCGCTTAGGGAGCAAGATTTGTTAATGTCAAACTCTCATAAAACCAACTATGGCAGCTATGAGCCGATTACATGAATTTTCAATTTTATTTATTTGAAGTAGTCCATTGGATTGAAAAATTGGTAGAAGACCATCGTTACTGAGAGCGTGGTGCTGTGGTGCTAAAAAAATGTAAAAGCTCCACCTAGTAACATCAATCTTGAGATGGTAATCTAGCTATCAAGTACAGCAAATGTTACGTGAAGCGATCTCCAGACCTATAACAAAAAAAAAACATTTTTAAATTATGATTATGATATGAGAAAAGTACTATACTGGAGCGTATGAGTAATATAAAAATATAAATTACAAGTATATTTTGTAGATACTAGTATTGTTATAGTACAAATATTTTAAAGGCTGTCTTGAAAGGGCACATGCATATTTTTCAAAAAATTATTAATACATATTGGGTCTTATGTATATCTTTATACTTTATAGATTGTTTTTAACAAATGTTGGTATTAAAAACTAAAATATTTTTTTTCTGATAGTATGGCGTGTTTATGATACTTCTCTTGGTAACAGAGATTGCCGTCGGTGGACTTGCAGCTGCTTACAAAGATAGGGTATGTATCACATATTTAAATTCTGCGAGATTCTTATTTTTCTACGATTATTTTAGGCGCGAAGCGAAACGAAATCCTTCCTCCAATCGACCATCACAAAGTATTATTCTACTGGAGAAAAAACAGACGCTGTCACTCTAATGTGGAATCAAATGATGGGTTCGTTCTCTTGCTGTGGTGTTGAAAATTATCGCGACTTTGACACCTCCGATAGCTGGAAATCAAACCGAGGCAACCGAACAATTCCTGAAGCTTGTTGTGTACTTTCTGATATTGCAAAATCGATACCACGTGACGAAAATTGTACCACAAGGCCTACAGATGGAAACAGTTACTTCGATAAGGTAAGTTTGTTTAATCTCAGTATTTGAAATTAAATTTCAAGTTGAAACTAATGATTCTTCTTTATTTGTTTAATAGGGATGCTATACAGCCTTCGTCGACTGGATCCTTCTTCATAGAGAAATTGTTATCGGTGTTCTTCTTGGAGTTGGCATCATACAATTGCTGGCAATATTCCTAGCCTTCTGTCTTTGCAAGTCGGCTGCAAAGTATCACGGCATGAGACTGTAGATATTTTACAAAACGTTTTCTTTAAAATACTAGAACACAACTACAAACCAGTAGTAGTGGCCATTTTCTCTCGAAGCTTTTGAAACAGAAACAAAAATCTTACAATAGTTCTTGAAATCATTCTTTTGTTATTTTAAACTTATCACAAAAATTTTGTTGTAACAAAAAAAAATAGCATTTAAGTGTACTTATTTGTATATCGTTTTTTTTTTTATTGTATCGAATTAAGAAAACATTTTTTGCACAAAGATCCAATTGAATTTTAATCTTGTGCTGTGGTTATTCGAGAACATCACTATGATTATTTATCAGACAATCTAATTGCTTACGGAGGATGTAGTCAAGTAGTGTTTTTGTTTTTTTTCATAAATATTTTTATCCGATTAAAATAAGCTATCATTATTCTCGACAGAGAAAAAACTTTGTGAATAGAAAAATTATAATACATATTTGTAAAATGATTACCCCTTTAGAATATAAGTGTTAAGAACATAGTTGTTCATTGATATTTGTAAATCAATGCAAAAAGACATACATTTGCTTTAGGATTTACATTTGTATAAAGTAAAATTGTGAAATGTATTTAATTTTTATATATATTTATAAATATATAAAAGATTTAACAATACTGACTTTAAATAAATTATGAAATAAACGATATGAATTTTGGAATAATAACTGTATGTTTTTTCTTCTTTCGTTTAAGTTAGGAAGCTTTGTGAAATAGGTTCATAGTGGTTCATGGTTCATAGTGTTGCTATGGTATTTAAGGTCTTCGCTACGGGCTCAGTTTCGCGATGGTTAGTGCCGTAGCAACACCGAAATGATTTTTCAGTGGCTCTCCTCTCGTGATGATCTGACAAATCATCTGAGTAGTGTCAGCTGTCGAGAAAATCTTATCTCACCTTAGATGTTCGGGGTCGGTCCTGTCGTTTTGCAAAAAGTAAACAAAAAGCAAAAATTTGTATGTATACAACTTTTATCTAATATTTAGTAAACCTTAAATTAATAAAAAAATAATTAAAATTTATTTTATTTGTATTGGAAATTTCGCATACGATATGCGTGTGTAAACTGATATGGTAAACTTATGAAGTGCTACTTTGACATTAAATTAGTCACTTCCACACATCAAACATAAACTAAACGAAAAACAATGATCGAGAACCGATAACAAAAGTAACAATATGTATTATAAAAAAACTAAACTAAACTAACTAAATTACAAAGAATTCAGTGGTTTACCACACTATTTACTGAAAACTAAACTAAACTAAACTAAAATAACTAAATTACAAAGAATTCAGTGGTTTACCACACTATTTACTGTGGAGTTTTAGTGACGTTTATGAAACGCCCTCGTAAACTTAAAATTTTTCGCACGTTGTAAACTTACAAAGCCTCATAAAGGCCCTTAATATGGTCCAAATCGTTTTCACTTGTACTTGTTATGAAATATAAATATTTCAATAGGTTTACAAAGAATATAAAAAAAATATAAAAAAAATATAAAATAAAATATAAAATAGAAATAAGAACACACGAGTCCGTTTTAAGAACTAAACTAAGCAACTAAACTAATATAGCAAGTAGTCTGGCCTGCTGTACTTTTTTGTTATTCGTTGATGAGTAACTGGAGTTGGCGTTGTTTACTGGAGTTGGCGTTATTTACTAGAGCTGGCGTGGTTTACTAGAGCTGGCGTTGTTTACTAGAGCTGGCGTTGTTTACTAGAGTTGGCGTTGTTTATTAAAGATTGCGGTACGAAATCTGCTGCTGTTTTTGCTGTTGACATGCCTTGAGCTTTGTGAAATATTGGCGTTGTTTATGGCTTCATCTTGTTACCATGGCCGTTGGTACAGTTCGGATATTGCCTTTGGTAATCGCAACAAGCTGCAGATATGGCTTGAGCTGGTGTTGCCGAGTTCATTTTAATGGGAAAGATATGTTTTGTTGAATGGGGGCCTGACCCCATAACTTATATATAGCAGAAAGCCACCGTTTTATTAAGGCCGTATATTCTCAGAATCTACAAAAAACAACTGAGCGAAATACTCTCCACTGTAACCTCATCGTCCACCAATATCAAAACCCATTCTTCACTACCATCGTTCCTTTGTAAATTCATTTAATTGAAAAAGGTGCGAAAGGCGTTTGTCTTGTGGGTAATGAAAAGACAAAATAATGACCGATACATAGTATTCGACGACGGATATAAGTAACACGTATATAAGAATAAATCTCTGGTAGGAAACGCATATGGAAACATTGTGTCTTTTCTCTGTATGTCCATATAAATAAAAGCTGATATAAGAAACACGCTTATAAGAAAGTCTGAAGGATGGAATTTCAGCATCGTTTGCCCGATCCACAAAAAAGGAGACCCTATAAACTGTGCCAACTACAGATGCATAAGTCTCCTCAACATCGCCTATATTGCCTGTCCTATCTGCCGTTATATGTGAACGCCTGAAACCGTTTACCAACAACCTGATCCCCCCTTATCAGTGTGGTCCACAACCGATCAAATCTTCACACTTCGGCAGATCCTGGAAAAAACCCAAGAAGTCCAAATCGATAACCACCACCTATTAATCGATTTCAAAGCCCATAAGACAGCATTTATAGAGACGAACTATATGGAGCCATATCCAGTTTTGGTATACCGCCAAAACTCGTCCGTTTGTGTAGGATGATGACGGAGAACTCTCACTGCTCCATCAGGGTCGGAAACGACCTCACTGACACATTCGATAACAAAAAAGGGTTTAGGCAAGGCGATGCGCTGTCGTGTGACTTCTTCAATCTGATTCTTGAAAGGATTGTGCAAAACTCACGAGCTAAAACCAGAGGCACAATTTTCCAAAAATCTGTACAACTACTAGCGTACGCCGACGATATTGACATCATTGGCCACGTTTGCTAGTATAGAGAAGGAAACAGCAAAAATGGACAGAACGTCACCATTGCCAGACATAACCTTGAGGTAGTACTGGACTTTATCTATCTCGGCTCCGCTATTAGCTCTAACAACAACATCTCGTCAGAAATTAAACGAAGAATTACTCTTGCCAACCGCTGTTTCTTCGGGCTAAGAAGGCAATTCAGTAGTAAAACCCTCACTCGAACTAGTAACGAGATATTATATATAAGACCCGGATCATCCCAGTCCTGCTCTACGGCGCTGAAGCATGGACCGTCTCTAAAGCGGATGATGAAATCCTTGGTCGATGTGAGAGGAAAATTCTTCGAAAAATCTTCGGTCCCGTTTGCGTTGACGGGCTATGAAGACGAAGATTCAACCAAGAGCTATACGAGCTGTATAACAACATGCCCCTGGTAAAAAAAAAAACTCCGCATTGGACGTTTAAGATGGCTAGGACATATAGAACGAATGGACACCAATACTCCGGCTCGCAGAGTCCTCGATTCCAAGCCAGACGTCGGACGCAGTAGAGGAAGACCTTGCCTTAAGTGGCACGCACAAGTAGTAACCGACCTCAACCTACTTGGAGTGCGCAACTGGAGGCAGTAAGCTAAGGACCGGGCTTATTGGAGAGGCATGTTGGTTGAGGCCCAGGTTCATTCCGGACTGTAGCGCCACTTTAGTAAGTAAGTAAAATGTTTAAATGTTGTGGGCGTGGGTTAAAATGATATATGGAAGAAATGATTAGTTTACCAATAACTAATGATTTTGCATTAAAAAATTTTTGCAAATATTAAAAACTTTACCGAAAAACGCGTGACAAAAAACTTTATATGGACGAAGTATAGATATTAAAATTGTCTAGATATGTTGTGTCGTTGAGGCGAAAGAAAGATATTCTCCAAGAATTAAAGACGTGAAAAACAAGAAAACAAATGACAAAAAAGTTTGAAATCTCTCCGAGCACCTTTTGCAAAATAGTTAAGCAATCAGAAGAAACTGAATGTAAGAAGTTCAGCTTTAAGAATTTAAATACAAAAAGGAAACCAAAATACGAGCTCTTAAATAGAGCCATGACAAAATGGTTTGAGCAAATGTCGCAAAAGTAAGCAATTCTTAGCGACCCAATTTTACTTGACAAGGCTCAACAATTTACAATTGAGCTGAAAATTAAAGATTTTCAAGGCAATGCTGGCTGGCTCCACCGCGCCGGTCGAAAAGAGTATTATAGAGTATTTCTTCCTTTAATTTCTGGCAAGATGTTGTTGCAGAGTCAATAGAGGAGCCGAGCTAGATAAAGTCCCGTATTACATCGAAATGATATCTGCCAATGGTGACGTTCTGTCCAATTCATCAATGTTGTGTGTCCTTTCGTGTTGACCAAATATACTTAATTTTACCCGCCTCCTGCTCTTTCCTTTCTCTGTCGTTTCTGACCCTCATGGAGCAGCGAGAATTCACAACATGCTAGACATTGCTCTGTCACTACATCACTACATGTTTTTTACACTGTTAATGTCTATAAATGCTGTCGTTTGCGGCTTTGAAATCGATTAATAGGTAGTGGGTATCGATTTGGACTTATTGTGTTTCTCAGGAGATGCCGAATCGTATATAAATATGATCAATTGGAGACTTTTCCGGTCCAAAATCACACTGATAAGGGCCGATCTGGTTGTTGGTAAACGGCTTCACGCGTCAACATAGTACATCAGGATCTTAAAGGCGATTTTGAGGAGACATTTGCCTCTGTAGTTGGCGCAGTTCAGAGGGTCTCTTTTTGTAGATCGTTAAAACGATGCTGAGGTTCCATTCTTCATTCTTTCATCCGAAAAGATTTGTATTATGAGTGGGTGAAATTTTCTTACTAAGTGACATATTTTGTTCATCTCCACTGCATTCTGTTCGACCCTTGTGGCCTTGTATCCTTAACTTTGACCTATTACACCTTGGTAAAGTGTTCCTGGAGTACCACCTCTCGTGTTCTTCTTTCTTCTTTTTCTTCTTTTTGAAAAGCCGATGTTCTTCCCTTCTTCTTTGTCTGCAGTCTATAGAGCTCAATGTCAGCTCTCGTCTTCACCTGCAGCTTAGCCTTGAAGGCCTCGTTTTTGGCTGCGAGCATCTGGCATTCCTCATCAAACCAAAAGTTTCTTGCTGGTAACCGCTGGCATCGTTCCCATTGTTCTTTGACATTCGATGCTGGTAGTATGGTTTAAATCGAGTGGGTAAGGGATATGCGTTGCGCGAAGGCCTTGGCGGTCTCTTGAGATTAAAGTCTGTCGATATCAATTTTTTTTAAATGTTTCTGGTTTGTTGTGGCGCAGTGGATACCCGCATTCTTACTTTGGCTGCAACAAGTCGAGTTGATGTTTGCACCTCCGAATGTTCGGACATCCAATATTTGGCTTTGATGAGAATTTTTACAATGCGTTCACTAATGTCTTGAAAACATAACACTTCTTGCATAGGACTGGCACTTATAACAAATCCGAATAGTAGCTGTTTCTGCTCACTATAACTCTTTCCGTAGTAGATGTAACAGTTTTGTATCCTCTTTTTGCCGGTCCATCCCTGGAAGTTTATTATCTCCACATCAAAAAAAAGAGATATTGCCCTCTTTTTGTCAGCGATTTGTTGATTGGTTATATTTTTGGTTCTCTTGTTGCTTGATTTTTCGAAGTAAATATAATAGAATAACATTAATATTTTATTAGGAATTGTTCTAAACTTGTTGATGATACAAAATACACCGCCCATAAAATGTGTGCTCTGGATATAAATAGATTTTCTTTGTCATTTTGTTTCTAGAAAATAAGTTAGAATTCATAAAGAAAAAACGATTGGTTGGTTCAAGACTGGATCGTGCGCAACTTTCTCTTTCACTTTCAAATAAAAACCATGCGAACATTTTCATAGTTTGGCCAAAATACACAATTAGGGTTATCGTGAATTCTTTTTACCAAGGAAATTTTCCCATTCAGCAATGTTAATGGAGGGCTGAAAATTCCTTGGTTAAAAAAATTCCCGATAACCCTAAATAGCATTAATTTTGGTTGTTGATGTTATAAACATATAAAGATTGTGATGCCGTGATTTATTACGGAATTTGAGAGAATCGGTGTCGATGTGAATCATACAGCTAGGTTCCAGAAATCGAGTGAAATGAAAGTGAAACTACTTTTTTAAATCAAGGGATTTTCTTTTTGTTGGTCCATATTCCGATCGATTTCATAACTTCGCATAGTTTTGAAATCACGCGGTGAAATTGAACACATATGACCGATCTGTCACATAAGACATTGCGAAATTATTTTTATTTTGATAAAAAATAGTTATAAAATAATGAGTGCTATTTATATTGCTGCGGTTTTGGGTATTGAAAAAAACTGTGCATAGGAAATTATAAACGTACGGCTAAGAGACCTTTCTAATCCTTTAGAAATTTCAGATGCTGCGTAGTAAGTAAAACAGATAAATTTCAAATGAAAATAAATAATTGTTATTTTATTCAGATTTTTACATGTTACCGTCTTAATAAACATGCTTTCCAAATGTTGCTGCAAACTATTGACCCATATTTTTTTGTTTTGATTTAAAACTGTAGTAGTACGACGTGAAATATAAATTACTTCAAAAACAAACAACTTGTGTTACTGGAAACTTGACAGCTACACCGACACTACTTCAAAGACACAAAATTGCAACAATACAAACACAGAAAAAATCAATCTGCAATCATGTTCCATTGGTAACACAAAAGATCAAATTTCAGATCAAAATCCAGATTTACCAGTGGAAACGCCATAATTCATAAATTCACACTCATAATAGTTATACAGGGTTTATGTCAAGTAAATTGCAAAAAAGAGGGAAATATATTACAAATGGATGTTTCACAGCTCGGCAGAGCTACCAAGGGTTACTTCTTATGGTTGCTTTCAACACTTTAATAACAATTTGTTGACCCTGGAATGAATGTGCGATTTTATTTTTGGCTACCCATAAATGGCGTCGGCGGCGGTAGTATGTTGACTCACTAGCATTGCTTATATTGTTGAGTCTGTAGGTAAAGAAGAACTACCATTTGAAAAAGTTAAACCGTGAAACACAACTCGTAAATTACAAAAATACACTTGACAATTCCGCACGAGTACAATAAGTTAGGCGCCAAAAATTGATAATTGATTTTTGACTATAGGAAGGGGGTCTATCTCGCCCGTTTAGGAGATAGGGGCCATTTTAGAAAAAATCACTTAATACTTACAATTAAGAAAGTACACCTATTTTAAAGCCGATACTTTCTTCTGTTAGCTAATTTTTAAATAAAAAAAGCATAGTTTTTGGAAAAAAACGAGTTTTATACTCAATATTTAGGAAAAAAATAGTTGTAAGTGTAATTTTTCAAAACTGTAAAATTATATTTACTTTTTTTTCCTAAAGTTTGTTGCTCGAATAAATTCTTAATGAAAAACTGAAAACTAGATGGTTTTATGACAGTGACAGTGAGATGCAACACACATGGTTGGACTCACGGTAGTATTTGGATTGGGTGCGAGTTTTTTGTCTGTTGTAAAATACAATGCACTGGGTAATAAAGCAAAAATATAACCGACCAAACATTCGACTATTGTACCGTTGTTTTTTTTTGCACATGTGGTAGAGCGTGTAGTTATTGATATTCACAAAGGTCATTCTGTGTTCAACCTTAGTGCGAATAATGCTTATTTGTGAATAAGCATTGGCAGATAAGCATCCTCTAATACATCCTAAACTAAATAATTTTTCAATATTTTGTTCGTTCGGGAATTTGGTGTCGGCCAACGAAAAAAGCGTCACACTTTTAGAAGAAATTGGTCTAATTCCCACTTAAATGTCAGCTCCCCCATTATTTTGGGACTTCCCGATGTAAATCAGTAAAACGAAGATAGGTTGGATATGGCCAGAGATAAAGGTTGTGGGTGAGGTCGGCGAGGTAGCGGGGGAAAATCGAAAATTTTCGAGCAAAAAATGTGGGGAATAACTTATCTCACGCATACTTGTTTAAAAATGTGATAGCATGTGTAAGATACGTAATTATGGGTGAATTTAGCTTGTAGGCAAACCGAGAAGATTGGTATCTCTTTACTTCCCTTATCTCTGGATATGTGAACACGGTTTTTCAGGTAAATTAATTAAATCTTAAGCTACAACTTTTATTAAAAATATTACTGTACTTATATCATTATTTCTAAATTATCAATTAATCGCATGGGACCATCGCGACAATAAAAATAAACTTAGTGAATAAACTATAATAGATTACTTTGACTATTGTCGTGAAATAGCTGAAATAATATCGTCTCACGATAATATTACCATTGGCGGCGAAGACAAAACAGTTCAAATCGAAAGGGGGATATGTAAACAAGACCGATGGAACCAACACAACCAATGATGTGGAGAATCAGAAAAAGCTTCTGAAAAAAAAAACAATTCTATGCTGCAAAACAACAAACCATCTACACCAATTTTTAACACTTTTCTCTTATAGAACTTTGACTCCCAAATTATGGAATTTTTATTAGATTTAAATAAAAGTGTACCCAGGTTTTATCTATGATGAAGAAAGTGTAGGTTTTCTACTAAAGGACTTCGACCCTTCCACCGTTCACAGTCAGCACTTAGAGGGTGTTTTACCGACAAACAACTTCGGCTGCTCACCATTAACGACGAACTCAATGAACTCGACAGTAACACCAGTACGAGCGATGACTTCTTTTATTTAAATAAATATTATTAAAACATTAAAAATTGACTTGACTATTTGTAACTAACTCTTGACTTACTCATAAACTGACTGACTTGGATGCGGAATGCAATGCAAGTCTACCTCCTCGTGGTAAAATAAACTCGGTGTATAAACAGTGAGATGCCTATGGGAGGCCATGATGCCCCCTGCAACCCCTCTGATTAGACTCACTGTAGGATTTGGGATGGGTGCGAGGTTTTGTTTGTGTGATGAACATTACTCCTCTAAGTAAGATACCAAAAAACAAAAATCATACAAAAACAGTTTTAGTAATTTTTAATTTTCTCACAAACTAGAAGAATTGATATAAGCATTGACTACAAAAACCCAATTTACCACTTCATTTCACAATTTTGAAAACCTTTTTTGGCATTTTTTATCATAAATTTTCCAAAACTGTTCACAAAACTAATTAAATTTAAATTGAGGATTAAAGAAATGGTTTCTGGCTTTCAAAAACGGGATTCTACTTAATTGTAAGTATGACCATTTTTTTTAAATATTTTTTTTTTATTTTAAGTCTTTTTTTTCTAAAACTGTCCCTACCTCCTAAACGTGGTGAGAACAATAAGCCACGATGTTTACAGGGAGTTAAATCCTTTCCTGTAAAATATCGAGGTAACAAAAAATCAGGAATGGAAACTGGCTTTTTTAAAGAGTGGCTAAAAGAATGGGACAAGGTATTCTTTAGTCAAAAACGAATAGTCCTGCTTTTTGTTGACAATTGTAGTGCCTACAATCCGCCAACAAATTTAAAGTCTATATAGCTTGTTTTTCCCACCGAACATGACAGCAGCTTACAGCCAATGACCAAGGAGTCATATAAAATTTTAAGTGTTTCTAGAGAAAAAGAGTCATTAGCAAAGTTCTTACTTCGCTGGAAGAAGGGAATGTTAGTCCAAAAATTTCTTTACTCGACTGCATACAAAATGTTTTAATATCATGGAACTTCTATGTAAAGAGCTCAACAATACGAAATTCTTTTATTAAGGCTGGATTTGGCAAACATTCCATTTGGATGAAGAAGATGACCTTATTTTGGCAAGCTAAAAATCAATGAAATTCCCGCAGACTTTGGTGTGTCCATACCTGAGTTCAGAGAAATGCAAGAGGATTTTTCGCGTATAAAAAAAGCACAAGACACAGAATGCAGCCTCCTCAGAATGCATTAACTTGGATAATGAGATTATTGTTTGCCATATGACGTCTGATGCAGAATTTTTGCTTTCGGTAACACCTGAAGTGGAAAGCGTTAGTGAAGATGAAGGTGATGCTGATGCTGATCCAGGTGATGAATTAATCGTAACACAATGCGAGATGCTTTTCTTACCGGACACGATACGCCGGATCGGTTTTTCAATATAATTCACGAAATCGAAACGTATTATAAATCAAAATGTAATGAAAAAAACGTCAACGAATGGTTACTGACTTTTTTTAAGACTCATGTTACTTAAAAACATGTTCTTTCTTTGAAATATCCTTATAATAAAAAAAGAAAAATCAAGTTTTTATTTTTATTTCTCTCGACTCGATTTTTTTTTTCTTACATTTTGAGAGTTCGACTCATGGAAGTTCCACTGTACAGTGTTTGTGTAAAATAAAAGTTACCAAGAAATCATTTTTATGGTTGCGAAATTATAGCGACAACTTTGTTTTCAACACTTTAATAACATTTTCTTGACTTATGTTGACTCACTAACGTAGTTTACATTGTTGAGTCTGTAGGTAAATAAGAATTACCACTTGAATAAATTAAACAGTGAAACACAACTGCTAAAATATACTTGACAATTTTTTTCAACTAACAATTGAACCTTTGTTAACCCTGATGTTCAGCCGAAATTAATCAGACGCGTTTAGGATATGCAGCCTCTTTTCAACGATGTATAAGTTTTATGAATAATGTTTTTGCGCTCAGAGGCATTTTAAGGAGTACATAACTTTGTACACTACTTATAATGAGTTAATGAACAAGGCTGATGTTTAAATATATTTATTCAAAATCTAAAAAGCATTCTAAATTATGTAGGTACATTTCAACACTCAGATATTATTTTCTTACATTTTCAATCACATCAGCTCATCCCAACAATTTGAATTTCACAGATATTAAAATAATCGGATTAAAATCACTCACAAAACGATAAAACTGAATTGTAGAAAGGGAAATTCACTTTTTTTAAATTCAAAAATGTGAAATTGAAAGCCGGTAGAAGTGGAACTTTTATATCGATTTCTATTTCATTTCCGTTATTAGCAAAAACTTAATTGTCAATTTTTCTTATTATGGCCTTTATATAAAAAATCTGTTATGTAGAAACTCGGTACGCGGTTAAGTTGGAACTACAGTATTTATAGTTGGTCAAGTCGTTTAGACTGGAGAGACTATTACGGATAGACGGACCAAGGACGGAATCATCTTAAGTTAGAATTAATCAAAATCTCAAGGTCTAAAATTTTCATGAAAACATTTCTCTTTGTAAGAGAAAGTTAAAAAAAATTAAATAAAAACACAAAACGTTTACTTACTGAAATGGACATTTATTTTTATTGGACTTACATTGTTCGTAAGTGGAAATAAATAACACGCATTGATATTATACAATAAATTAAGATATAAAAAACATAAAACTAAAAAGTCCTTCTGAATGATCCCATAAGCACGTCACTCTTAAAACAAATAACTAAACTATAAGCGAACACAAGTTGGACAAACATACACAAATCATTTTAATTACGTTGGAGCGCCAACTCAGTTGAAATAGTTTAAATGAACCTGTGTCAGCGGTACTAGTCCCTTTTGTCACATAGTGTTGTCGCAGGTATCATCACATACTAGACCGGTGTCTACTGTGAAAGTCTACTAAATGAATGAAAACCATATTAGTATGATATTATGGCAGGTAAAAGGAGATTCCGCAGAATGGACTGTTAATATCTAAATAAGAAACAAAACAACAATTCATTTAAAAGAAAAAAAATATAGCGAGTCTTGTGTTCGAACAAACAAGTGTCGTAAAGAAATATAGAGAGAGAATAAAAATAAAAATAACACCGTGTATGCATACAATTAGGAAATTAAACTGTATATAAACAAAATCACATTAAATGCATTTGTTGTAGCGCTTATTTATTTATCGCTGTCAATATGCCCCTTGTCTAATTCGCTCTTTTTAGATCCTTGATAGCTGCTGCAACAGATTGCACGGCCAAATCGCCTCAATTCGCTCCTTAATCAACTGAAAGGGATACGATATCCAATTAAGTACAGTTTGTGCAATGATTCCCATCGGTTCGGGATACTGGTGAGTTAGCAACGCCAACAGTGCTGTGAATGAACACAAGCCAGCCGTAAACAAAATGAAGAATGGCAGTTCTTTCTTGGGATACACCGACACCTCATGGAACGATGGCAAAAGTTCACGATCAGCACACTCTGTGCACGTGGGATAAGGATAAAAAAGGTGGCCACGCTCCAATGGATATGGCAACATTCTAAATGTTCCCTCCCATGTGCAGTGCAGAAGATTGAGTGCACCTTCGACGTTTTTCCAATGTTTTAGATGGAAGAACGCATATGCAAGCGCCTCAGAGTCCCCTCGTTTTAAAATATGCTCTGGCGGAAGAATGAGTGGTTTTGTCTCGAGCAGATACTTTGGAACATGTGGATTGAATTCCACAGCTCTGTGAATCGCTTCGACGGCACTCATTTCGGCCGGACTGAGTCCACGTTTCGATGCAATGTCCGGCGAAAATTTATCGGCCACAGCTCTGGCCTTAAGAAGCGCCGCTGTGTAACAAATTGCCGCCGACTTTGGCAACGAAATGTCATCGTATTTGGCCAGCACCGCCTGACAATCCGCATACGCCTGTAATTCTAGCAATGTTTCAATTAAATTTTCGTGGATGTTTAGTACATTCATGATGGATGGGATTTCCTTGGTGAGATCGCGAAACATTTTTGCGGCTTCCTTCAGTTTTCCTAGTTTTCGGGCACACATTGCCAGACGGCGCTTGATATAGATTAGAACATTTGTATCGCGGCGGTGCGTTCCCTCTGCGATGGCGCCCTGGTGTTGTGTCGCTTGAGACTTGCGATAATTTGTTTCGGCCACTTTAAGTGCTGTTTTGAGAATTTTTTCTGCTTCTAGTATTGTTGTGGCTTCCTCTTCAGCTAGAAGTATATATGCCGGCGCGCATTCTGTGTTGATTTCTAATGCATTGTGTGCGGCTTTAATCCGAACGACGGGATTTCGTTCTCGCCAAGCGGTTTGCATTATTTCGTATTCAGCCTTGCCAGCATCACCTGCAATGATAAGGAAATAATTTGGGGTCAGTTCTGATCATAAACGGTCTCTAGGTGAAATTTAAATATCAATATTAGTTTAAATATAATTTGTTGAACTTATATTAAAAAAAAATTAAGAAACCTCAACGTCGTTCAGACACTTTTTTCCTGATCGTTAAACCCTGGCTTTTGGAAGAGGCCGTTGCAATCACCGAGTTCCTAGTAACTTGACCGTAGATTGAGTGTTTTAAGTCATTGTTGGCCGCAGATGAGAGCGGGTGGAAATGTGTACTTCCACTAAGGCACCTATTTCTTTTCCCAGACTACATCTGGAGAATTTCCGAGATGCAGTGAACGGTGACGTCGACAACCCCAGAATGGAGGAAGTGAACAACCAGCTCTTACATATTCGGACAACAGGTTATATAAGAATTCCAAGTGGTAGTGTGGCCCTTTGATTATAGGTGGTGACAGAAAGAACAATGACTTCCTGTTTCGCAATGTTAGATTGTATATCAAAGTTTCAGCCGAACAACAAACGGAAATTCCAAAATTAATGACACCAAGAAAATAAGATGGGATCGACAGAGCTAAACGAGGATGTGATATTTACTGCAATCTGTGTTGCAATGAGCAAATTAGAGGTATTCAGATGCGAATATATAATATATTTAAGTTGAACAACAGAAGATCTAAATTGAATCACAGTCGATGCTGTGAATATGGAAGAAAAACGTCTGAAGAGTGTTTAATAGCGATGTAAACAAATACCCCGCTCTCATGTAGAACGGACCATATAATATTGACAGCTAATATAAACCCCAATTATTTTTTTTTACAAGATTTTTTGAGATCCAATAAAATAAAAATTATTGGCGCATCAGGATCGTTAGTACCCAGGGCCGAGCTTCTCACAAACATTCATGTGTGCGTGTATGCTTCTTGCATGATGGCGGGACCTCCTGTTTTATGCCGACTCCGAACGGCGAATCTGAGAAAAGCTTTTCTTGACAGTTGATACTACTAGCTAGGATGATTTGTCAGATCATCACGAGAAGAGGGCCAGAAAAAATCATTTAGGTGTTGCTACGGCTGGGAATCGAACCCAGACCTTCTGCACCGCAGTTGATCGCACTAACCATCATGCCACTGAGCGCGTCGGTATCCCCTACGTATTAAAAAGCCGCATATGCCA
The DNA here is from genome assembly GCA_949824845.1 of Rhingia rostrata. Taxonomy (NCBI): domain Eukaryota; kingdom Metazoa; phylum Arthropoda; class Insecta; order Diptera; family Syrphidae; genus Rhingia; species Rhingia rostrata. Next base: position 63,975,540 of record OX463757.1, read on the forward strand.
CCATTTGAAGAGACGAACAATATAAAGCATTGAACTACTAAAGGTTTTTTTTCAGAGTTAGAAGAAAAAGAAAGTTTATTCGCTCTTTGAAGGGATCCTATATCGTAACGTAACTTTACTGAAGCATGGGCAGTATTGAAAGAAGGACTAGAATGCAGTCGACGATTCAACTTAGAAATCTATCGAAAAATGTTGGCTCACGTTTCGTTAATATGCTATCGAGTCAAAGAACGAGCTATGCAGCTACCAATAACAACGCTGCGGTATTTATATTACAACCCGAGAAGTCTTTAATTTACAGATGGTAAACTGCGATAGACCTAGTGGCCAAATAAAAATTGAAACTGCTAATAACCTCACTCATGTGATACAATATTATACACATACCTCCCCTTGAGACAGAAAACCAATGTAAACAACTTTATGGTCAAAGCGAAATATTGAAATCATGAACACAATATGTTTTCACTTATGGTGTCCCTGAGTTTTGTGCACTCCATTACAAGAAATCGTTGTCGAATCAATCACTTATAGGTACCCATCTCGACAGCATGTCTGTCTATACATCTTATTCTACATTGATGATGTTTAATGAATATTTCTAGAAAATTAAATCGATTGAAAAACATTAAGCACATTCTGGGGATAGTGTAAATAATCAAAAAAATCATAATTAGATCCTAGTTTTCTGTTAAGTTTATCCAAAGTAATATGATATGCAGATCCAAGGGTGATTATTAGAATTTCCTAATTTGTTATCCGAGTGCATTCCAATTTATACAAACAAAATAAAGAAAAACTTCATACCTTCGCATGTAAAAAATGTCTGATGATCCTGTGCACTCAAATTCATGTCATAGTAAGTAAGCGGTTCTTTGTTGGTTGTCCAATAGAACCTCTGGTATTCTGCGCCACGAAATAGATTCAACGGATTCCGCCAAACCTTGCACTCTGGCATTTGCTGGCCACCACTGTTGCCGTTTGTCTCTGATTGATTATCGCTACCATTAATCCAAGGACTGATGTGATTGATGGATACTTGTTCTGAAAATATTTTGCCAATAAGAACATTCGAAAGAGCCATAGCAGCAGGCAAAAGATCCACTCCATTACCAATAAATGAGGTTCCATACTTGCGAAAGTACCACCATTCAAATATGAGAATAAGTCCAGAAATCAAACTGGATGTGCCGGTGAGTGCAACATAAAATTTTGGAGTCAGGGTACTAAGAAACATAGAGGAATCCCACATCTTTCTTCTTATTTCACTTCAGGGTAAACTCTTATTCTTGCACATGTATGCAGTAAAATCAATTATACTACGTATTTCAAATAGAATACAATATTTCCAGATTTTGTTTATTCAATTCGTGAGTTTACACTTTGTGCTAAAATAAATCCTGATTGTGTGAAAAATGACCAGCATCGAAATATAGCAAAGAAGTTTGACTTTCGTGACAGCAAAAGTTTCGGTGTGAAGTTGCAGCATTTCGCAAAATTGAGCAAAAGCAATATCATATTTGAGCTACAGTGTAACGGGGTTGCTACACTTTTTCATTTTATAAAATATTTTGATTGAAAAATAAATTTTAGCCCAGTAAATTAATCTTCTATTGAATATATTATACAGGGATCAATTAAGAGAAGCTATTTAGCAACGCAGTATGCTAATCGCTAGCTATGATAGAGATAAAAGAACTTAATCTCTGGCTATACTCCAAACTTCATACAGATGAGTTTCAAGCTCAGCCATATGTAGAATGAAAGTATGTGTTATACGAATAGATTTTCACGTATTTTAGACTCAAAAATATTGTATAACGCATTTAACTGATCTTTAAATTATTAATTTAATTTAATTTAATTATTGAAAAAAATCAACTTTCGGTTTCTTAAAATAGGTAAAAGTTATTTCACGAATAATAAAAATGACTTTAACGCCATTTATAAATGTATGAAATTTCCTAGAACTCTATTTGGGCCAGCTTATCATTGGTTTTGAGAAAACAAACTGTTTCGTGATCGGTGTAAATCGCTTTTTGAAGAAAAAATGTCGAGAGAGAGAGAGAGTGACTATGCTTGAAGCAGATTGATACAATTGGCGACAAAAAGATCTTTCAAGTACGCAATTGTTTTACTTTTTTAATAATGAAAATTGTGATATCGCTTATTTTATGGTTCACTAAATTCTCTTCTATTAACATTTAATCTTTTTTCAGCTACCAATAAGGACTTACTTGGTTAAGATCAAGGAGTTACTTGATACAAATTTTGAATGGCTGAGGCAAGTGACTGTACTTGTCGGAAGAACATATGGTTCTCTTCTGCGGATTAAGTGATTTTTGCACAGCCATTTCAAAGTTATGCACAGCTTCGTTGATCTCAGAGTTTGTCAGATTTCTACTTCCAGAAGGAGATTGAAGGAGCTCCTCAATGAAAGGCTGTCTGAAGTTGATGCTCTCATTTCCACAGCTTCATGATCTTAGTCGCTGGTTAATATTCTTCAAGAAAAGTTAGTTATTTCAGGAAGGATACTCAACAAATTGAATATTCCTAGTTAAAAATCAAGTAAGGGTGGAGTTCGTGGGAATATTGGTTCTGGTTGAGAGGCCATCACAAAGGAATGGATTTCATTGTTATCCTGCTAGAGCTTTACACCCGGGACTTTCCGCTGAGCTGCCCATTATGAACGACAATCAAATGGTTTTTAAAATAATACAAGTTAATGTCCACTATTGGTTCCAGTTGCGACAGATTTATTACTTCTAATCGTTAATTAATTGTACACTACACATAGAAATATGACAGCAGCATAAAATTAAAATCAAAACTAAATTCAAGACATTTGTATAAAAATACCGATTTATCGTATTATAACATTATACTTACTAACTTACTTAAGCGGCGCTACATTCAGGAATGAACCTGGGCCTCAACCAACATGCCTCTCCAATTAGCCCGGTCCTTAGCTAACTGCCTCCAGTTGCGCACTCCAAGTTGGTTGAGGGGGTTTCTACTTGTGCCGTCAACCCAACGTGATCGAAAGTTTTTCGAAGAATTTTTCTCTCGAATCATCCAAGGATTTGAGACGGTCCAGGCTTCAGCGCCGTAGAGCAGGACTGGGATGATCAGGGTCTTATATACGGTCTCCTTAGTAGATCGAGCCCGAAGAACAGCGGTTGGCAAGAGTAATTTTTCGTTTAATCAATGGCGACGTTCTGTTCAGTTCGTCGATGTTGTGTGTCCTTTCGTGTAACTGCTAAATCCATTTTTGCCGCTTCCTTCTCTATATTAGCAAACGTGGCTATGACATCACGTTGAGTCCTACCAATGATGGCAATATCGTCATCATATGCTAGTAGTTGTACCGGTTTTTTGGAAAATTGTGCCTCTGATGTTGGCTCAGGAGTTTTGCACAATCCTTTCAAGAATCAAATTGAAGAAGTCACATGACAGCGCATCGCATTGCTTAAATCCATTTTTGGTATCGAATGTGTCGCTGAGGTCGTTTCCGATCCTGACGGAGCAGCGAGGATTCTCCATCGTATGCGGCTTTGAAATCGATAAAATCAAGGATCTGCCGAAGTGTGAAAATTTTACCGATTGTGGACTTTCCTGGCCTAAAACCACACTAAGGGCCGATCAGGTTGTTGGTAAACGGTTTCAGGCGTTCACACATTACGGCAGCTAGGATCTTTTAGGCGATGTTGAGGAGACTTATGCCTCTGTAGTTGCGCAGTTTAGAGGGTCTCCTCTTTTGTGAATCGGACAAACGATGCTGAGGTTATATTCATCAGGCATACTTTCTTCCGACCAGATTTGGCTTATGAGTTGGTGTACGTTTCTTACCAAGTCATCCCTGGAGGCTTTATAAAGCTCGGCGGGAAGGCCGTCATTTCCCGCAGCCTTATCAAGCTTGAGTTTAGATATTGCTATCCTCACTTCACTCAGGTAGGGTGGTTGGCAGTATTCGCTGTCGTTGCCAATATTGAATGGTACGTTCTGCCTGACATCGGAATGTTGTTCGTCATCGCCGTTTAACAGTCTGCAGAAGTGTTTCTACCACATCCTCAGCATCGACTGTGTCTCAACTACGATATTTCCTTGTTCACCTCGACAGGATTCTGTTCGAGCCTTGTATCCTTGGCCTTGGTCAAACTTGCGAACATTGTTCCTGGAGTGGCACCTCTGTATATCCTCGATCGCGCGCTTTTCTTTCTCTTTTTTCTTCATTCTGTAAAGCCGGTGTTCTTTCCTTCTCTACCTACAGAGCTCAACGGCAGCTCTCGTCTTCACCTGCAGCTTAGCCTTGTAGGACTCGTTCTTGGCTGCGAGCGTCTGTCGGCATTCCTCATCAAAACAGGCGTTTCTTGCTGGTGGGCGCGAGAAATTTCGTTGCCATTGTTCTTCAACATTCGATGCTGGTGGTATGGTGTTTATCGAGAGGTTTAGGGATACGCGGTGCGCGAAGGTCTTGGCGGTCTCTTGCGATTGCAGTCTTTCGACATTAATTTTTTTTTAACAGCATTTCTGGATTGTCTGCAACAAGGTAGTGGTCCAAGTCGATGTTAGCTCCTCGGAATGTCGTACATCCAAACTACTGGATGCGTGCCTAATGTCTATCACAATGTGATTAATTTGGTTGACCGTACGTTGATATGGTGACCGCCATGTCCCCTTATGAATATCATGGTGAGGAGACTATGTGATGGCTGTAGTGACATTTCGTTCCGTAGCGTTATGTTGTCGTATAGGCTATGTTTTCCGACAATACTGCTAATGATGTCTTCTCTTTTTACCTTTGCGTTAAAATCTCCCAGCACGATTTTAACATCGTACTTCGGTAGTCGCTCATAGATTTTGTCAAGGAGCTCATAGAAGCAATCCTTAGCTATATCATCTTTTTCCTCCGTTGGGGCGTGAGCGCATAAATGGCTTTTGTTGGCGAATTCGGCCTTGATGCGGATTGTTACAATGTGTTAGCTAATGTCTTGAAAACATAAGACTTCCTGCCTAAGTCTGGCACTTATTACAAATCCGCATCCGAATAGTCGCTGTTTCTGCTCACTAGAACACGTGTCGTAGTAAATGTTACAGTTTTTCATCCTCTTTTTGCCCGGCCCATCCCATCGTATTTCCTGGATGACTGTAATGTCTGCTTTGTAGCAGTTTAGGGCTTCCGCTAGTTGTTCGCTTGCACCACTCCTGTTTAATGTTGTCACATTCCAGGTGCAGATACGAACGTCGTTGTCCTTTTTTCGTTTAGCAGGGTCGTCAACAATAAAATTAGTCCTTTCCGAGGCTATTGGTTGCTTCGTAACCGTTAGTTTATTCCATGGTTGGGCAGTTTACCCAAAGAAAACCCTTTACCTGGAGGGCCAGTTCCATTTTATTAGATACCGCTAGGACACGGGGCCATCAGTATTCACCACGGGATTAAGCGCTGCCGTTAGGCTTTCGGTTCATCCGCCACCATCTCTGTTCAAAGGGGCCTAACTAACCTTTGAAATTCCTAGACAAACTGTTGTCCGAATATGTCGAAGCAGCTTGTCTAGGTCCGCCTGGCTGTTTATAATGTTGCTGTTTTTCGTCGTGTTATCCAACACTCACGCTCATCGTTTAGCAAGTTGGGTGAGACCAGTACCCGATGGTAACCACTTGGAGGTTAAAAATAAGCACTTGATGTGTAGTCAGAGTTACAACTACTAGGAATTGCCAAGTTAAAGCCAATCAGAGTCTAACCTCGTACTACAACATATGTATATATTTTCCTTCAAATGCTCCAGAGCGTCCGAACAGGGTATCGATAGCACCACTTTTCGACATTATTCGTCTTTTTGACATGCAAAATTCGCACCGAAAAACGAGCTATGTGAGCACTTCAATCATAAAACACGTTATGTGGTCGTTCAATCTCTAAGATTGTCAAATGCCAACCGAAAAATTGTAAAAAAAAATAAGATCGACCTGGAGGCCTCTTAAGTTTGCGGGATTCCGAAGATGTATACCGGACAAACGATTCTAATGCAGATTAGATTCGTTGTGCTTGACAACTGCGATACTTGCCATCGCCAGAATTCTGCAAGTGGTTCATTCAAAGTCCGCACATCGACTGAGGTCAAAGATTTTAGGTTGTTCGTCTCGAAAGGATTCTGTTCAGGCTGGTGTTCTTCCCCACTTCTTTGCCTGTATAGCACAACTGTCTTCTTCTTCTGCAGCGTTGCCCTATAGGCCTCGTTTTCGGCTGCACGCAACTGTTGTCATGTCATTTGTATGATAGTGAGACAAATTTTAAAACAAAGCAAAGAGCAGATCTAGCTTTTACATTCTCTCATTTTCATTTCAATCGCTCCGACTCAAATGTTGACATGAATTAACTATAAAACCAACCGTTGTTATCAAGAAAATATAGTAAGGGATAGACAATTGAAATAATAAATAAATAGCACACAGTTTGTACGTTTTCCGATTTTTTTTAATAATTTTTTATTTTTATTTCAGTAGTAATAATTTGTTTCTTTAATATATAGTTTAATAATTTTGCTTTTAACTCTCGTACAACATCAAATAACCCAAATGTTTGTATAAGGATTTAGAACTCCTTGCATTAAATAAACAACCAAAAATAAAAAATAATATTTATAATAATATTTTCTGCAGAATGGTCGTATGAAAAAAAAACAACAATAATAATTAACGTTGTTTTGTGTTAACTAGTCAATGTAGTTCTTAGTCTCTCCTCTTGTTTGGTCTTTGTCGCTCCTCCTGAAATGTTTAAATGTAAATATTTTCGTTTCATTCAATAATTAATTCTTGATTGTTCTGTAGTAAATAATAACTTGATATTGTCAATATGATCCTTATTAAAAAAATGTACCTTTTGTGCAAGGATAATCAAGAGACGCCTAAACATGCTGATAACGTCAAAGAATAGATCAAGCGAATGTTGAATGCAATCCTTGTTACCCATTCGGCATTTTTCGATGATCATTTGTGTATCATATAGAACAAATGCGCCCATAACGAATAATCCCACATAAAGATGCACCTAAAAACAAAATGTTGTAAGAAAGACATCCATTCGTATAAAAGCCATTTTACGTACCTGTTGCACAGCGAATGATTTTGCAAACAGATTGAAAATTGCCATCAAGGCCATGGTGTTCATGATACTAGCCAATAATCCACCAAGGAATATGTATTTTCCTTGTTCAGCTAGAAGGGCAGACAGTGATAGTGTCAAAAACACAACAAGTGTGCCACTAAGCGCCGATACGATAAGTGCGGGATTCAAGTGCATAACGTATTCAAGCAAAGGTCCAAGTGATTGTCCCGCACAAAATCCAAAGCCAAGAAGCATTGCCAAACGTGGATAGAAGTTCTTTCCATTGTCTTTAATGAAGTGTAGGCACAGCACTAACACCAATGATCCTATTGCACCTAGAAGTCCAGTTTCAAGAATTCCGGTCAAAAAGAGAATGGATCCAGCAAATGCTGTAGCTGTTGTTGCGCCAAGGCATAAATACACTTTTGATAAGTGACGACGAACTTCCGGTTCACTAAAATGAAATAAATTAATAAATAAATATAATTTTATAGTTTTATTGGGTTATATTTGAAAACCCTCTGGAATGGAAAAAGATTTTCTCTAGCGCTTTTCTCGACGTTTCACAAATTCACAAACTTTCGACAAGGTTCTCGGCCCAATACTATTCCTGCTTTACACAAAAGAGGGGCCATCGAAACAACATTCGCAGATGATACGGCTATTCTAGCAATGGATGAGTCAGAGTAGATAAAGATTTGGCATACAATATCACATACAAAATGGTAAACAACTTCATTAACTCGGGCCAAATACCATACGCAAACGAGGCAAAATGTCTAGGAATGAGCCCAAGGTGCTTAACATAATGGAAGCCAAACGGTAAAAAAGCGCGACGAGAAAATACTCGAAGCTAAGCGTATACAACAAATTGTTTCTGTGTAAGCAAGAGCTAAAACCTTCTTTGGACGTTATGGTACACAGCTTTGCGGTTGTAACGGCTGGTTAAATTCAGACTAACCCAATTTGAACCATGGAAAGATACACAATCGAGCAACGCGTTAAAGTTATTCAGGCTTATTATGAAAATGGGCGTTCAAATCACGTTCAAAGCACTTCGTGATTTTTTCGGTCAATTTAATCGTCCAAATGTGCGTACAATCGGAAAAATCGTGCAAAAATTTGAGCAAACCGGGTCTGTAGGAGATGTGAAAACACCAGTGACCAGTGCATGGTCGTACAGCTCGTACTAAAGAGCTGCTGTTCGCGATAGTGTGGCTGAAGAGCCGTCCACCTCAACTAGTCATCGTGTCCAACAATTGCACCTCTCACGCTTGTCGTTAATGAACATTATGCATAAAGACTAGCATTTACATGCTTACAACGTGCCATTGACTCAAGAACTAAAGCCTCTTGACCATTTCAAGCGTCGTCAATGGTCAGAATGGTGGCAAGAAATGGCAACAGTGGATGATCAATTTTCGAAAAAAAATCATCTTCAGTGATGAGAAACATTTTCACCTCAGTGGATTCGTCCATAAGCAGAATTGCCGCATTTGGGCGAATTATAATCCAAGAGTGATTGTCGAAAAACCAATGCACCCACAAAGAGTGACTGTTTGGTGCGGTTTATGGGCTTTATGGAAGATGTGGATGTGGACGAACTGTGGTTTCAAGAGGACGGTGCCACTTGCCACACAGCTAACGAAAAAATGGCTATTTTGCCAAGATCATGTGATTTGACACCGTTGGACTTCTTTCTTTGGGGCTATTTGAAAGAAAAGATGTACGTCGATAAGCTAGAATCAATTCAAGAGCTAAAGGATGAGATAATTCGGCACATTAATATATTGCAATATTGCTATACTGCAAACATTCCAAAACAAAACGCTAAGAGCAATCGTAAATGCTTAATGGTTTATAAGAAATAGTGATATTCATAAAGATCTGGGAATTGCTAATAATGAAATGATCTATACTCTGGTCGCCACAAACCAAGATAATTCGACCGAGAGCTTTCGGTGCAAAGTTACCTACCAAACGTTATTACAGAAGCCTGCCTAAATTACTTGTTAAGATAACAAAGTCGTAGTCATCAAAGACAACATTGAAAAAATGGCAGCAAGGAATTGCATATCTCAGGGGTGAAGTTTAGCCCATAGGCACCCCAACATTGTGTTGCCGTAAACGCCATTTGAATGTTTTTGGGAAGCCGCATTCAAAGTTTTGGCAACCTTTTGCATGAAAATCAACCACTGGGATTTTTTTTTAATTTTTTGACACATTTTCAACATTTCAACAATCAACATTTTCTTTTACTCATGCACATGCGTTTTTATGTCGCATTTCGCAAGACTAGGGTCGACTTTCGTATTATAATGTTATAATATTATTACAATATTCCCCTTATTGAACATGCTTTCATCCATCAAGACGTGGTTGATGCTGATGCTTTCGCGCACTTTCTTTGCGCACTTTTATTGCAACACATTCGACATTCGACTTTCAATGCAAAACCTCGTGATTATAGAGGTGGGTGTATTTCTTGTTCAATTCTGCCCGAATAAATCGTTTCGGGTAATGACTGATAATTTAATAATGTTGCGATACTCTATGCACTCAGGGTTGGTGTTGGTGAGGGTAAGGAAGGGTATAGCATGATCTGTTCGTGGAGTCTCTCCTTTCCAACTATCCGCCCCACAGGATGCGTAGTCTCCGCCCAGTGAAATTTCTCTTTGATACGGCCTGTCTCATTGGTATGGGTGTGTTCACACATATTGCTGATTTCGCAAAAGGATACGGACAATAGAAAAGCAATTTTTAATCGGCTTTAAGTCAATCACTGTTTACCTTAGTAGACTCTCCCAAATGAAACCGCATCCTAACATGTGCAGCCTTTGGTAACAGCTGTAAAAAAAATTTACATGTTTTTTTTTGTGTTCCTCCTACTATTCCTATCTTACCTGAATCACGGCAATTTTTTTCCCTGTTCAATTCAAGTTGTTGATAACCCCCTTAGGTATACAGCGTAGCCACATTCCAAGTGTATACTCGTAAGTCGGCGTTCGTGTTCGCTCCGTGTTTGGATCGCATTCGATTTGATTCGTTATATCAGACTTTTGTCTTTTTATAACCGACTGTTTTTATGCGGTAAGAAAGTAACACTTGCGACGGAAAAATATTCGATAAACCAACGTGTTTTAATCGTTAAAACATTTTATCACAATCAATCATCGATTGATTTCGAAGAAAGAGGGTCTGTAGGTGATAGGCCCAAGCATGGACCACAACGTACTGCAAGATCGGGTGAAAACATTACTGTTGCTCAAGGAAGTGTTCAATTCGACGCCGTGCTAAGGAGCTTGGTCTTCAAAGAACAACTTTGGCCATAATTTTGCAGAAGGATTTGCATTTGTTTCCATTTAAGATTGAGTTGACACAAGAGCTTCTTCCCCAAGACCATTTACGCCGCCGTATATATGCCAATTGGATGTTACAGCTAGCCCATGACAACCCCGATTTTCATGAAAAAATAATAATGAGTGACGAGGCACATTTTCTTTTTAGTGGATGTGTGAATAAACAGAATAGTCGGTTCTGGGCAATGGAAAACCCTCAAATCATTCATCAGTCAGGAGGAATCATTAAAAATTCTTCGAAAATGAAAACGGCGTAACGGTTACTGTGAATGGGGAGCGATATCGTGATATGATTTAAAACCTTTCAACGCCACAACTGTGGTAATGTTGATTGGCCTCCACGGTTGCCTGATTTGATTGCTCCGGACTTCTTTTTGTGGGCATATCTGAAAAGCAAGGTTTATGCAAACAAACCAGAAACGCTTGAGCAACTCAAACAAAATATTCGTGATGAAATTAGTGAAATACCGCGTGAAATGTGTGAGAATTTAATGAAAAATGTGCTCAAAGGGGCGCTCATTTGTAAGAATAACAGAGGCGGACATTTACCTGATATTGTATTCCCTACATAGTTGCCGACATTAAATAAAACATTTATCAATATAAGATCAACTATCTTTCATTGAAACAAAAATTATAAACAAATTAAGTAGTATACCTTCCCGGCGGACACCCTGTATATTAAATGTTAAAAATAGCTTATTACTTGCTAAATATATACAAATGAAATGAAAAATACATGCACTGACAATAGAAACAGTTCATAATAATGCACTAGCAAAGACCGATCTCCACCAATCTTGAAAAAGATACTCGATGACTAATAATAAGATAATTTGGGAAAGAATTTGAGTAAAAACTTTATACACGCAACTCTAAATAAATAACTAATATTTATTACTCAACCACGCAGACTTACAGATCGAGATAGCCAGAGTATACTTTGAATGGTGAACCAGGACGAAAACACCCTTGCGCTCGCCCTTGCGGGTGTTATTATCATTTCAAATTTGAATTTTATCAAGTTTTGTGTACGCAAAGTCTGAATGGAAGTGGGGGCATGCTGCCACCCTGGGAACAAATATACTTTAGCTGCAATCACTTCTTTCACGTTTGTTTAATCCACTCATTAAATTATGCTAAAAATTTAGCAATTATTTTAAATCGTTTTTTTTTTTTTAATATTTTTACTTGGTAAGTTTTTTTTTTAACATGGCAGTGCTGCGTACACTGCAGCAGAAAACAAAATGAAATGACAAACTACACACAGTTTGTATGAAATTATAACCAAAACAGTACATTTTTAAACTAAACGTGAGCGACAATTTTTAAAAACATATAGGAATCAATTAATAAAAAAACGTGAAAGACAGCTAAAGTAAATTGATGCCACAAAATGCATTAACAGCCACAGGACTTATTTCCTTTTCCAATTTCGGGGGAATTTCCGTGGGGTTATTTCACCAAAACTTCTTCATTGCTGTTCTCATGTTTGGAATTCATCCCTGAAACATACATATAAACTTACTGGACTGTATACAAAGAAGAGAAAGCTGCCTTATAGATATTCCTTTTATTTCATATTAAACATCATCTTAGCAAACACGTATTATCAGCGATCTTCGTCTTTACAGTACCATCACGTCAAATGTTCAGAAGATTTAAGCGAAAACATCACATTTGAACGTCCCATAAGATACACACGGGGCAACCCAAGCACGTCAACAATTTTGTTTTCTTTTCTTTTCATAAAATGACTTGAGCTACATTTACCTGTTGCTATAAGTATTATAATGTACATTATGCCATTTGTCACTAAACGATAATGCGAGTGAAGTAATGATTGCTTCAAAACGTCACACTTTAATGTTATAAATAGCCAGTTGATTGTTATACTTGGAATTTAGATTAATTCTTATGTAGGGGTCAACTAATTAATCTTAATAATTAAATCAATCGAAATAAAATTTCTCATTATAATTATAATGGTGACAATAACATCGTTAGCACCAACTTGGTAAACTCATAATATAATTAATAAGAAAAGGCCACGTCAGATGAATTTAAATTAATAATAAGAAAATATATATATACCCCTCGCGATTAGCAAAATAAACATGAACATATAGAATAATCGAGAATAGAAAAATATGGTTAAATTAATTTGCACATAATATGACTAAAATATTTCCAATTGGAATGTAGTCTCTATGGCAAGTTTGGTATTTCCTCATATTTTTCCTCATCTTGGTTGTATCAGATCACTTGTTTACTTATGTTATCATTGGTTGAATGTATACTTACAATTTACGTCCTAAACTGTGTGAAAATCGCTCAAAGGCTGCGAATGCGGTTGCGGTTGCGGCCGACATTTTTGCTGTATATTTCTTTTTTGGTATTGAAATTTTCTTTTGCCAAATTATTTTATTTTTGATTCAAACAAACAAAACGAAACTATTTGTTGTTATAACTGCGAAGTTTTAAAGTGTTTTATTGTTTTTTTTTCACAGGCTTCTTTTTTGTATGTTCACTATACACTTTGTGGAAAATTATTTGGACTTGACTTTCAAGTACCTACATACATACGGACGTGGTGTGATAAGTTAATTTCAAATGGTGAAATAGTGGTGGGGACTATTGCTGTTTACAAAAACACACGTCAGTTGCGACGTTTTCTATCTTTAGGTTATTTAGGGCTAGGTCACAATATCACAGTGTTTTGTGTTTAAGGGTGGTCAACACCATCGAAATCAAAACGTTTTATAATACTAATGCCAACAATATAATATTTATAACTTAGCCTAGCCTAGGGCCTAGCTTTTTTCTCACAACCATTCATGTGTGCGTGTGTACTTCTTTGCACGATGGTGGGACCTCCTATTTTATGCCGAATCCGAACGGTGAAGTTGAGATAAAATATTCATGGCAATTGATACTACTCGGATGATTTGTCAGATCATCACGATAGGAGGGCCAGTGAAAAATCATTAGGTGTTGCTACGGCTGGGAATCGAATCCAGACCTTCTGCGCGGCAGTTCAACGCACTAAGTATTGCGCCACTGCGCCCGTCATACCATTTACCAGTAGATAATTCATACATTAGTCTGTTGAATACTGCGATATACCCGAGATCTCCTTTAAATTTAAACTCTTTTTTAATTCTTCTTTGAGAATTGCGATACATACAATACAACATCCAATAATTATTGTTACCGACAGTGTAGGAGATTTGCTACGTACGTAGGTACGTAGAAGTATAATTTTTATGTTGCGTGTATGCACATGTAAATAAATCCTGTACCAGGTACCCAGAAAACCTCCTTTCCCATTCGTCAACGATTGTCATTCAGAAAGTTACGGGATGACCACCCATGCTATTTTTTTTTTTTGGATTCTTTGGTTTTTCGATGTTTTCTACAGAAAATGTTTCCCTCTGCTGAGAATAGTGGCATCGATTATCTGCGATTATCGTATATCTTTGACACGTGGATGGTATGTGTCATACCTTATGGCACACGAGCAGCATGGTATTTCCGTGGCTATATGCTAGCATCTTTATACATATAATTCAACCGATCGCAGCTTGATCTTTTCTAATTCGGTACGTTTAAGAACGATATTTTTCAATTGACATATCGCAATTCATACTATATGAAGCGTGTTTTATCATCCAAGGTATTGCGAATACAATTGTATCAATACCATGGTATTTATACCACCATGTGTCAAAGATATCATACTCCTATCTGAGTACTTTTGAGGGTTTATACTATCATTTATATGTGTAAGTAGGACCACAATTGTTATGGAAGTAAAATTGTTAATGTGTATCTTTTACACTTGTGCATTCGGCGATTATCGTATATCAGCCACTTATTAGCGAATTACCGCTGGGGTATCCTATTTCAATTGTAATGACAGGGATTAACTTTGTTTAATGAGCCTAAATTGCACAAACAAATTACAGAAAAGTTTGTGTTTCATGAGAAAATATGCTGTCCGAAACTGTTCTTCTTTTTCTACCTACTTTTGACTTGGATGAGAAAATTTTTAAAAGCCAATAGCCGTGTTCTGGTTTCAAATTTGATGAAGCTCTGTTTTCATTGGTCAACCGACCATTTTAGTCACGTGTCATTGGAGGGCGAATGACTGACAAAACAAGGTAAACGTTTTTGGATGATCATTCACATTAGGCGAAATAACTGATTTTGCTTCGACTTGTCATGGAATTGTTTTTATTCCAGGGTACTCATTACGCAACTTTCAAAATGATCATCTTTGACTTTAGTGAAGGGGACTTTCCGGGTACCTACCATGTGATTTATATACATGTACACACACACAATATAAAAATTACACTATACGTACCTAGCAAATTTAACTTCCAAGTGGTCATGGATTCTAACTGTACGCATGAAATTACCTGGCATTACAATACAAAAAAGTGACAGATATATGATAATCGCAGAGTGGCTAGTGTAAAAGAGAAAACATACCAAGTGTCAAATTCACATTCACTTTGCAATTAAAGTGTTTCGAACACTTGGGGTTTAGATTTGCATGTATTAAATTCCACTTTCATGGTATTTATATGTGTTAATGGATCTGTACACCGGAGCTCTAACTTGCAGGATGATTGTTCGAAACATTTTGCCTTCAAGTTAGGTCGACAACTCCATGAATGTGAATTTGACATTTAGGTATTGCTTTCTCTTTTACACTTCTGCAATTTCGATTATATTATATCAAAATATCTATTATTTGCCATATTATTTCATTTTATTTGAAATTTTAACCAATCGGTAGGTATCAATTTTTATTTTAATTACCAATACTCTTTTTCAGTGGAATTATCATACCCTATTTTCTACTTACTCGGAAGTAATCCGTTTTTTGTTTTATAATCAGCGATGTTTTATTTTTCAAATAACTATTTTCGCCTTCTCAAACGGTTTGTCGTTAACCGCAGTATGACATGCCACTTCATTTCATGACTGTAATTTCACCACATGAAAACTACACATCCACTCACAAAACTAACGCCATTAAAGAAGGTATGAATTTAACAATTGTAAATCTAAACCCTATGCCAATCAACCTGCAAGTATGAGCTAAAAGCATTAAAAAATTCGACTATGCCTTACCTAGAAAAGGGCTTGATGACGACAGTACACTGTTGTCAATGAATTTTTTAAATATCGGATTTTATTGTGAAGAGTTTCGAGATATTTTATAAGTTGGCGAATTATCCATAACCTTGGAAACAAGGATCGTGAGCGATGTGATGGATGATATCGAATTATTCTAACCGCTTTCGTGGTTAAGCAAATGTAAAGAGCGGCTGATTTCTAGATATGCAGAAGACCCCTGGGTCAACTCATTAAATTGTTCCAAATATGCAGTAAAGTCGGATAGATATTCTCTGTAAGAAACTTTTATTCGTCGCTTCGTTTTTCAGGATGAAATCCATTTCAGCAAAAGAAAAGATCGGATTTAGAAGACTACGTTATACTAGTTATACCATGTGTATAAGACGACGACTGTATAGATCCACCCTTCCTACGCGTGTTAAGTGCGATTTCGGTCTTTTTGAACAATTCTGTATTGTAATGTTTGCCGCTGTATTTTCTAGATGTTGAGCTACCTTGGCCCTGTGGGTAGTTAATTTTGGTGTTGGGGTTTCGTATCGCTTATGTCCTAAGCAGGGTATTGCTATTGAATAGAAGGAAAAATTATACGCACGTTGTATGCCTAACTTCCAATGTCTATTTATTCATTTCCCTGTCCGTCAATACATCGATCCCTGACCTCTCAAAGTTCGAGTGCTCCATGAGCATATTTGGGGTTTAACGTGCGACCACCAGACTTGCACCTCTTGCACTTATTTGAAGCAATTACTCAAGTAATCGCTGGTTCGATATCTGTGTATGGGAGACAAGTATCGAGGGTATCATGAGTGTCAAGTATCGAGGTATGTTGGATGCATTGTTTTTTTTTCTTTTGTTTTGTCAGCTTGGACATTAAGTATGTTATTATTCCACGAAAACATTCTACCTGGGACTAGTCCATATATTGGTTTTTATCTGATAATTTCATGTGCCGTTGATGTTGAGTGGGACGAGTTTGGCATTTTATGTGTTTTAGTGTATAACGGTACAACTCTGTTTTAGCTTACACTCAGGGCCCAGCCTTTTGAC
Source organism: Rhingia rostrata (assembly GCA_949824845.1). Taxonomy (NCBI): domain Eukaryota; kingdom Metazoa; phylum Arthropoda; class Insecta; order Diptera; family Syrphidae; genus Rhingia; species Rhingia rostrata. Next base: position 63,992,202 of record OX463757.1, read on the forward strand.
TTAGAGGCCAAAAATATCACAATTACAATTATATTACAATTTAAAAAAAATCTTTAAACAATCTGTGTACTCATTCCGTAACATTCAAAATAATAATCGCTGACTATAGTGTAGGAGACTTGCTCGTAAATAATAAATAAATCACACGGTAGTACGGAATGAGTATACAGATTGTTTAAAGATTTTTGTAAATTGTAATATTTTTAGTATTGCTTGTAACAATTTAGCCAGCACAAGGATTTAGACGTTGTCTTCACTTTTATTTCAAAAGTACGGCAATGTGAATGATATACATTTTACTTAAGCTTTTTCATGTTTTTCGCCGATGTGTACCTACACGTTTGTGAAACTAAATATTTTTGTACCTTCTTTTGGGATAACACGCCACTTGCCAGGGTTATCCAATAAATGTTTGGACTCGAGTGTAGGTAATCTTCTAGCATATGATATTCATATTATATTGAAATGACAATTTTATCGAACTGCGCAATGATTAGGCATTAAAATGACACTCTGTTCCCCACAGGGAAATATTATTTCACTTTTGTTAACAATTAAGAAAAAGAATTTTAAAAACATATTGGTAACTGCAACAAGATCATATATGCAATATTTGAATTTGGTTACTTACCATTGTTATTAAAGTAGGGGGTTTTCACTTAACAATCATCTTATGTTTTTCAATAATATATTATTAGTAATTAATTTTTTTTATATTACACCTTATCTTAAATCTACAGATTTATATTGGCTACATTTGTTTTAGTAAAAATGGAAAAAGGTTGTTTTAAATAGTTTAATAAATTATTTTACTTATTTGACTAATCTAAATAAATAGAATCTTTGGGTGTTTTTGATCAAACATTTTTAATTCTATGTAGAAAGTATTGTCAGGGATACCATTAAAAACATATATAACATTATTTAAAGTTATGTTTTAATTATTGGCGGCAAGTAAAACATGGTTCTTCGGGAACTGTACATTTTCATTCTGCATGTTCTTTTGCAACTTATGTACTACTAACTTATTTACAGGAATTAAGATGTATCGATGAATTTTTAACACTTTTTTTCTTTTTTTTTTCAATTAACATTTCAACAAAATGTGCATTTCAATCCGAAATTGTGAATACATTTCGTATTAGCTATTAGGGTTCTTAACTGTATGTGATGTTTTTTTTAATGAGAGGTGCATTACGAAAAAATATAGATATTAAATAAGTTGAAGTTTATTGTCTCATCAAACATTGATACCTACCTTTCTAACTTGAAAAAAAAAACATTTATTTAATTTCACAAGGAATTAAGTCTTATTTGAATTTTTTCTTATTTCCAATTTTAAAAATGCTAAAAAAAAAACATTTGGGAGCAATATTTCCAAATAGTATTCTAAAATATTTATCGGGTGATTCTTTAAGCTTAATCAGATAACACGTTAGTCAATTTCACAATCCAATTTTATATATATTTCTCTTTTTTTTAAAGTAAGTGGTAGTAGATGAGAAGTGTGCATTTTTATAAACGCTATCTGATTTTTACAGTATTCTGAAATATTTGAAAAGAAATTTGTGAAGCAAACTGTGTTTTTCAGTTTCCACATTTTACGGGCAAGTAAGCAAGGTTTGTTAATATAATACCCCTTTTAAGCCACTAAATAATAAATAAATATATATATATATTATTTAATTATTTCTGTGCATTTCAAAAATTTCTAACAAGTTGTGAGAAACAAACAAAATATTTCAATTCGGGGAACGATTTTCGCATACCAAAAGGATAAAATCCCAACCGATAGTTCCACTGGCTTCCAGAATCAAAAAACGAATAGCTTCAAAGCGTGATCTCAAATATAGCGCAGCAACCGCAATGTCATCATGATTGGTTGGGTTATATTGGCAGAAAAAAAACAAGACGTTAATGATTCTCAATGACAAGCAATTATTGTGGTGTTTTTCCAGAGTAGGGTCACCAATTTGTATGCTTAACAATATTAATCAACCTCGACTTTGTGATAGTACCATAGTTGTGGAAGAAGTAATGGACTAAATATTTTGAAAAGTATATACATACAACGAAACGACATTTTAATGATTCCAAACTATTTGACACTTGGCTTTAAGTTACTTTAAGATGTATACAAAAAAAACAATAAAAATACTGGAGAATCCACTGAATAATTCTGAAATTGTATTCGTGAATGTTCAAATATAAATATGATATGAAACAACTATTCGCACAGGGATGGCGCTGAAATTTGTATTTTTTTTCTTTTTTCATTTCCAGTATTCTTACACAAAACAATAATAAATTTATTTTTATCTATTTAACTCTGGACTCATAATTAATTATTTAAGCTTTTCTTAAAATCGTTACTATTTTTTTCTAATAATCTCAATTTTCAACATATTTGAAAGACTACATTACTTAAATAAATGTAATTATAATTATTACAACCTTCCTTGAGATATGGATATAAAAACACCAATACTCAGCTAAATCGGTCCACTAGTTTGAAACCTGAAGGCAAGCATAACCATTTTGTACTCAAATCAGGATATGCGGATTAAAATGCAGGCTTTTGGCATTTACAAGACATTGCTGTTTTTTTTAAATAAGTACAATAGAAGATTTATTTACTCCCCGAAAGTAATTGATTTCGCTATAAATCATTTTTTTTGATTTAAGTACTACGTCATAAAAAAGAAAATACATGTGGTACAATATTAAACTTTTACGTATGCGTAATTAGGTATTCAGAATATTGTAATCTGGTTTCGTTAAATAACTCTTTTAAAAAAATAATACATGTACGAAACTATATAGCTATATTAGTTATTTTATAGTCAATGTAGTTCATATATAGTCAATGTAGATAGGAAATATCCGTGATACAGAAGGAATTGTTAATATTCAGTAGACAATAAAAAAAACTCAAAAATCGTGTGCAACTCATTTTTAAAGAACCACAAGTACAGAATTTTAAGAAAATAAATGATAAAGTGGTCATTTTAGGAAATTGATGATTTTTAAATTGGGAATAAATATAAAATGTATTTTTCTTTAATTGTTAGACATAACTAACATTTTACAGCAAATATTGTTTCTCAGTTTGCATTATATTTACTCGATTTAAGTCAGAAATAAAGGTAGGTATACAAGATTTAACTTCACAAGATTTACTCGGCTCAAGGATGTTGTGTATTGGACAATATTGGGAACAGAGGTCGAGTTACCACACGAGTTATTGAGTCATACGTGACTGAAAAATGTTGCTTTGGTATGACTAACTAAGTATTAGCATTTACAGAAAAACAATGCATTTGAAAATTTTCAGCCAACATATTATGATTGTTACAGTTATAATTTTCATTCGATACGTAACCATTCGTATGTGATCATCCCAATGAAGTTACTCGCTCATTCCATTTTACTCACTCTATAACTGATGTGGTAATTCGAAACCCGATGTTTTCCAATCAAATGGCATAAATATGGATAGGATTTACCAAAAAAAATACAATTTTGTTGATACAACTAGTTAGTTCCCAGAGCCTAGCTTTCTTTCTACAGTGCGTGTCTACTTTTTGCATGAACGAGTCCAATTCTACGGCTGGGGATCGAACCCAGACCTGCGCGGCAGTTTATCGCACTAACCATCGCACCAATGAGCCCGTCAAATAAAAAAAACCTATGAGCAACAAAAGTTTGAAAATAAACAGTTTTCTTGGATTAGTACATTTTCCCAGTACAACAGGCTACAATCATGTGCAGGCCTATCGCGAAAAAATGTTCCCAGGAAATTTTTACTTGTCATCAATGTTAAACATATTGTCGAATGGAAACAGTTTTCCGGAAAAATTTATTCGCGATAGCCCTGATTGTGTTGATTGCATCCTATTTCTCAAAATCAGTTCATTTTCATTTACAATAATCAATAGTCCTGTCGATGTAGTTTAACAATACAAAATTCAATTAACACGATCGACAAATATCGAGTCGATACTAATATTAGGTAATGAAGCTGCGGTCGATAATCATCAATCTCACAATTATTTATGTTTTCCTGGTGGGCTTCGTGCATTTGATAGACAATGTTTTTTTTAAATACTAATTTTAATTTAACTACACGTTATTACAAATTATTTGTCATAAAAAATAGATGTTTGTAAGTAACACAAAAATTGTTACAGCTAATTGATAAAAAAAAACCCAGGATATTCAAGACTATAGCGAAAAAAAATTTCCGGGAATTTTTCCCTTGTCAGCAATTTAAATCAGATTGCTGAATGGAAAAGTTTCCCGGGAAATTTTATTCACGATAGGCGTTATTACTAAAAGCAATAATCAGGCCTATCACGAATAATTAAATAATAAATAAAATTCAGACTGGACATTTTGTTGACATTTAAAACACTTGTTTAAGTTACATTATTGAATGCAAGCCGGAAGATTTGGTATTGAATGTTTTAATGGATAAGTAAATAAAATATGCGATTAAATGCTTTGCCCTAGAAACTAGTTACTAGTCTTTTGTCATTATGCTAAATAATTGGTTGAATATAAAATGCGTAGCTTCTTTCTTCATACTAATGCAATCCATTGCATTTTTTGTATTTAAATCCTGTATTAATTAAATATGTAAGCTTCACTCACTGTAAAACAATTTTAAGAATACGCTTCATAAGTACATGTGTGTAATATTATATTTATCTATCTACTGCGAAAATGTGTGTTTTCATTTTCTTATATTACCTTTTTTTGCTTGCCAATTAAGCAACGCTTAAAAAATTCCTGTGACGGTTTTTTTATGTCTGCGGATCAGATTACTATTAATGAACACATGTCTGCCTTAATGAACACTTTACAAAGAATCATGATGGCAATGGTGCGTTACTAAATTTACACTGTGTCTGTCTTCCTTAATTCCAAAATAAGAAAAACTTTTTTTTAGCATAAAAGGAAAACTCGCGCGTACAATTAATTCATAATCCTCTCAATTGATAGGATCCTTGAGGACATAATCCTAGCTGTTTCAACCGAAATCCTTTTACATTTTTTAACTACGAATTCTCACTGTTAGTAGATTTATATATATATTTGTCGTATCCTGAGTCGTTTCGGCTTTCCATTCTCAAATTTTATCAGGATTTGTACAAAACAACTGAAGTTTTTTGAATTAGAGAATACATTTTATGTTCAATTTTCGATTACCGTTACATACACTTTTACAGGAAAAGTGACTACACTGAATTATTAAGAATATTTTGTATTGTCAATAAAACGATTGCAAAAGTATCCTGTCTGGCGGTTCGAAGCTTCCTTATTGGAATTTTGAAACGATTATTTTCTCAAGAGGGATTAAGTGTTAAAGTGTTCATACTGTTTCATGCATTAGCTATACCAATTGTTCTAGTTAATGTACTCACTAACTTAGATCTATTTTATAAATATCGTTTTATTCAGATAAATTATTTGTATGTATTTTTGTATCGTTAATTTGGATTTTCAATTTAACTTTTACAAATCGGAAGCGTAGAATCCGCAATAAAATTTTAAGGCGAACTTTTTAGTTATTTTTTAAAGCGAATTTCATTCGATGAATGGTATCAAACGCGTGAAAAAATCGACCCTGCAAATGTTAGCCGCAATAAAAATCTACATTTTTATACCCAAATTACCCCTTAGCGCTTGTGTGCAATTATGATATTTGAATATGGACCTTATATTAAGTTCTTTTTTTTTTTACTATATTAATTCCATTAATAGTTTTTATTTTGATAATTTAAAAAAAAATATATCAGAACCATTTATTTCATATATTTAAGTCTTTTTGCCTTATAAAGGAACAGAGCTCTATGGGTCTCTTCTAAATAAAAAGTGAAAGAGCCGCAAGTAAACAATAGTCAGGACAAAGTGTGATTGTTTAAACCCAGAAATATTTATGACAGCTCAAGGAAAACCAAAGCTATAAACTTGCCAAGTGCACGATACTAGTTATATGTAATTCAACAAGAACGAAGTGATTTCAACGATATTAGTTTTATAAAATATGGCCCCTGACTATAAAATAGAAACGTCAATTATAAACGACAGTGTTGACAACTGCATTAAATATTTACACGACATTGGTTGGGCGCAAATGAAAAATGTATTGCCAATTTATGCACAGTAAAGAGTAAACGTTTTCTTACCAGATCGCTTTTATAGGGGTATCCTCAACCTGCCTTGCAATGCAAACCCTATTAAAATGCCTACACAGCTAACTTACATACGACGACAAACATGTTATAGCCTCTTACGAGCGATAACGCTTTGCATTTGTTTAAGTCACGAGTTCGTCATTACAAATAGATCTTCTTTCCAAACATGTCTGCTCAATCATGAAATAATCATGAGATTGTGCGTTAAAACGTTTGTCAAATTCTTCTCATCTGTCAACTGATTACTTGTCTTTTAATGATGTTTTAAAACTTATTATTCGTTAACAAGTACCTTATTTCAAAACTAAATGTCAATTTGTTGTATATAATTTGCACCTGGTATAAATACAATTATTTGTGATATTTGCCCAGCGCGGGCATTATAATGGGAATATATGCAAAAAATATGATTTCACATCTAGCTTTAGCATAAAAAAAGGTTAATTTGTAATTCAGCGTCTTAAGTGGGCTCTATTATAATATTTTCATTCATAGTAAATTAGAACCACTACCTAAAATTGAAAAAAGTAAGTGATAAAAACATACATTAAAACTAAAAAAAGAAAATGTTTTATCAATGTATGTGTCATATATTCGCTTAACTGCGAGAGGTAGTATGTGCTACTTTCCATTGAACGAAAAAATAGCATGACATTTGCTTACATCGACCCTAATGTAACGTAGGCAAAAAAAAATAACCCCTACTATATTTTCTACTATCCTTGTTTTAAGTCATATTCGACCTAAAAAAAAAACTAAAATGTTTCCTTGCTTAAATTAGATCTACACTAAAAATAGTTACATTATATACCATATCGGTTTATCACAGAATTATCACAGAGCATTATTCTTAAAGTCTTATGTTGGCGCACATTCGCACGTTTACCTAGCGATTAATAAATACTATTGAATGTTTTGAATGAATCTGCCTTGTGCATATTTTTATCTGATTTAAGTGAAATAACAATTTCCTTCCAACAGTAACAAAAGAAAAATAAAAAAAAAATATTTTTCTTTGCTTTAAGAGTTGTGTTTGTTGGAAGAGATCATGGTAGTATACAAAAATCCAATAAAATAAATATAAATCACAAAATGAAATAAATTAATAAATAATTATTACTAATTACATGTTTTGTTCGTTCGAGATCAACAGTGATCTTGTTTTTTCTTTAGTTTTCATTTGTCTCTTTTTCTCTCTAACTTTTAAAAACAAAACAAAAATTAAACATTTCTTTCCAAATCGAACATACTTATGTAGTTAAAAATAACAAGAATGGAATGAGTTTTCTGTACACAAATATACAAAAACAATTATATATACAAGGCGAAGTTTTAAACTGAACCAACAATTTTTGCTTCAGGAAAATGAGCGAGGATATGAGAGATTCTGTAATTCTAGATCATACATATTCAGACTTGCTCTCTGATTAACAACAAAATAAAACTATTTTGGTTGTTTCTATATCAAAAACGATTTGTTAAATTAGTTTATGGTAAATATTTATAAAAGCGTGGTTATCGAATCGTACAAAAGGCAGTGTGCGTTTGTGATTAATACTCATTTAACATAAAAGGTTTTAAAAATATAAACAAAAAATATATGAAGTAAAACAGAAGTTATTTTCACAAAAAGACAATACAATAGTTTTTTTTTTGTTGTTTTTTTTTTGAATAAACATTTTAATATATACTTTATTTTAAGAAATTCAATACATTCTTCTTATGTGGTGTTGATGATGAAATTTCGAGCCGCAATTTTGTTAGATGCTCTGTTTGTGGTAATATTCCGAACTGCACTGCCACTTGAATGGAGTACCCTAATGTGTAGGGTAGCGCACTTTTATGTTTGTTTCATTAGTTGTTAGATTGAAGAACTTTTTGAGATATCTGGAGAACGTAGCCACATTTATACGAACTGCATTTGATATCATTATTCCTTTTATTGTACAAACTTCTGCCCTTTTTGTTGAGCACTGGTTTATTCTGGTTTCGTTTTACTTGTTTGTTCATGTTCTTTTTTTATTTGTTTGTTTAAATAATCTTAAGAGGGATTTCATTGAAAAAAATTAAAATCAAATAATTAATGGTTGATGTTTTGTGTGTTTTAGTGAAATCATACGATATTGCGAGCTCAATGGCGAGAACGGTGCTCCTCCCGGCGGTCGCGCTCACGTTCACGGTCACGGTCACGATCGCGATCACGATCAATATCACGATCACGATCCCGTTCACGGTTGACACGATCACGTTCACGATCCTTGTCTTTGAAGTAGCTGTGTTTAGATGGAGGGTCACTTACTGCTTCGACTACAGCTTCCGGCGACTTGCGTGGTCGTGCTGATCTGCTAGAACTGAAATTTAATTTCGTGGGTTCAAGTTAAAGAATATCATAACTGAAATTTTTCAGTTATTAAAATTGAAACATACCTATCATCTCTGTAGTGATCTGCAGCTGCGCGCTCACGTTCCCTACTCCTTGATCGCTCGCGATAACTTCTATTGAAATAAAAAAAAAACAGATAAATTGAAAAATCTATTACATATTTATTTTACATTTAACAACTTACGCAGCTTCACGGTCTCTTTCACGTTCTCGCTCTCTAGATCTTTCTCGATAACGCGATGATGATCTCTCTCGTCTTGGTCTAGACCTATGAGTGCGCTCCCTGGAACGCGACCGTTCCCTTCTATTGTAGCTCTTTGTTTCAATGCCATGAAGGGTGTCCTGCAGTGAGCTTATTAAAATCTTGCAACGTTCATCATGAGCAACTTTCGATTGTTTTATAAGAGAAATAGCGGTGACAAGAGTTTCAATCGCACTGGAATATTCGCCCGCAGCAGCGTCCGATACCGCTCTAAAATCGAAATAAAAACAAAGTCAATATAAATATGTCCTTTTAAAGTAACAAAAATACAAACCTAGCAATAGCAGAACTACTGACTGTCCTATTTCTTCCCATGATTTCTGAAAACTCAACTTCACTTAGTTGTGGAACAATTGCCTGTTCTGGGAACGGACCTGCTGGTTTAGATTGAGGGCCTGGCCATGGTCCTCTTGGAGTTCCTTGTTGAGCAAAGTGTGGAGGACCCTGGTGAGGCATTCCTGGTTGTGGTCCAGGTGGACCATGTTGTCCTCCCATTGGCGGTCCACCAGAATGTTGTGGTGGGCCACCACCTTGGTTAAAGAATGCTGGGTTAACATGTGCTGCAGGCCCGCCATGTGGTGGACCTCCACCCATCTGAGGTGGTGGTGGTCCACGGGGGGGACCTTGCATATGTGGACCTTGGGGAGGTCCAGGGGGTCCCTGAGGCGGGAAGCCGCCATGCATAGGTGGTCGACTCCAATCTGGTCGGGGTCCACGTGGTGGCATACCTCCTGGAGGTCCCTGGAACTAAATGTTGGAATAACAAACAATTCTTTAAAAATCACTACGTAAAGTAAAATATTGTAAATTCACAAATTTGACACCCGTAATCAAAAATATAAATAAGAAAATCGGCAACTAAATTTTTAAATTTCTTCTTGTATTTGTGATGTGGAAAACAGTTATGTTTATCACTGTATAGTTATTTGTATATTTATAAAGGGATAAATGTTAACGCCTGAATATAAAAAGATTCAGTACAAGACTGACGGTGTTATCGGTTCCACTACACAATCGGTTCATATTACACAAAATAAGGAGACCCAAATGAAGTTAAGTCGGAGGGATATGATCCACCCATATGTATTAGTTGTCGTAGTTTATTTATGTATGCTTTCGAGTCTGATTACTGATTATACTTTACTTTGTGTCAAAACTGATCGCCCTCATTACAGAAACCGGCGAAATTAAATTGCTTTGTATTCTATATTTCTGTACTGTAGAATCCGTCGGGAATCTTTACTCCGTCCTGTGATATTTCACCGACATAGGGTATGTTCATAATCGTTAAAAATCTGATCACGTACAATCGAAGTAATTTTCTTGTTTGTGAACGCCCTAATTTTTTTTATAATTTGCGCGCACTCAAGATGTCATGAATACCCTTTATATGTTTTAGCACAGTGCGGGCGTTAAGGAAATTCGGGATAAGAAGAAGAATGTACGAAGAATTTGTGCAGTCAACATGAAGGCGTATGTAAAGTAAACTTTTTATATACATAATTTCGTTTATGAAATCCAAAGAATAAACTCTGCTTAACTGGACCATTTTCAGACTCTGTTATCTTTTAAATACAATTAGAAATCTATTTTGCACAAAAACACTTTGTGCAAATCGCGGTTGTCTGTAGCCGAATTTAAAATGGCTAGTCAGTCTGGCCGACGCCTGTTGGACTAAAAGTTAGTTCGGTAGAATATCTGCATTAATAAACGGGGGTTAAGTATGACGTTAGTCAACCAGGTAACTCACTGGTTATGATTTATTGCGAAGACATTTCAGCGAAATAATAACATTATTTAATTACAGCCCTTCAAACAAAACTATAATGGAATCGGTGAATACCCTCATTCCAACTGTCGTTTAACGACAAAGTAAAGTCGACATTACATCAGGCGATTTAGGAGTCGTTTTACATCATTAAACGATAGATGTCATTTTATTTTATGTGCAACTTGATTTCTTGTTCGACTTCGTACTTAATTGACGATTGGAAAAGTTGAAATGCGACACCTAGTGACAAAGAAAGAATGTACTCAGTGCTATACAATTTGAGAGCTACTGCTAGTTGTGAAGAATTTCCATAAGTACTATAATTTGCAGGTAAATAAATTAAGGATTTAGTGTGTAAAAAGTAACTGATTGCAATAAAAATAAATTGATTTTGTAAATTTATGACCTGATTATTAGACATATTATGTGTTTAAACAAATTGTTTGACACGCAAAACAAACAAAAAAACAACAAGTTTAAAACGATTCTTTATGTAGTATTCAATGTATTCAATGCTTGACGGCCGCATGTATTTCTTTGCTAATCCGCAGTGAAACAACTACGCCTGTTCTGTTTCGGAACAGATTTTCTCGCAGAAGCGTCCATATATAATAAGTCAATGAGCTGTTGCTTGCTGGGAAACGCATGTGAAGTGTAAAAAAATGAAAGCGAAGGCGTTCAGAGAATAGAAAACCGGCACTAAAACGCCGCTATAAAATCGCCGAAAACAGTTTGTTGAATTAAATTTACTGAAACGATATTATAGTTTTCAGAAAAAAATTGAGAGTAAATGCAGCTTTTTGCCTCAAAGCTATAAAAGTTACTGGCGATGGACCCAAAAGGAAACATAAATACTTTGGTTTAAATGAACGGATCCGATTAAGATATTGGTGGCAAAACATTCGAATTGAACGAATCAAAAAAAAATGTTTTGTTATATAATGTTGTTTTTTCCCCCTTTTTGGTAACTTAATGTTGACTCGATAACATCTCTTACAATTTTGGGTCTGCAGATAAAGAAGAATTTGCATTTGAATAACTAAACAGCGAAACATTACTGCAAAAATACAAATTGTATTAAATATTCAATTTGGTACTTCCATCTGCCATATGCAAAGCACTAGTTCGAACATTCATTCTCACATTCGAAGGAAACAAATATTCTACCGGGGAGTTCGTAATTAAAGAATTTTACTGTTATGAGAATTTTCTCATGGAGAATTAATTCCTGGAGAGGTCTTTTCCCCGGTAATATTTATAATTGAACTGAATATAAAGAAATTTGAAAAAAAATTGTCGAATGCATACATCTATACACAGAATGCGCTAATCTTGAGAACGATGTGGTTTTCACTGTTATGATCTGCATTCAAGGTCTTAGTAGCAGAAATCAAATTTTTCGTCAATAAAATTGTAGCCGGGCGAAGTCTGGGTTGATAGTTTTAATATATTTTTAACACAATTGTAAATTAAATACATAGTTGCATGAAAAATGTGAATTTGCTGTTGATAAAATGTGTATGTGAGATTTTGTTCGCTCACAACAATGTCTAACACAACCGACAATTGGACAGTTCCTTTTGGAATTTACTTGCGGATTTCATATAGACGACAAGCTTATTTTCCGGTAACATCACCGCCTCTGTTATCTCTATAATGAGTTAAATATACCTCTATAGGAAAGGGGATACAAAGTAAAAAGAGGTTAAACATCGCCGAATCGGACGAAACATCACATTGGAAAGCTATATCTATTAAATAAAACGGGTCATTATTTAAGTCGCTTTCTCCATCAATTCTGGCAATGATATCTTATCAGGATTGCTGATTACTCTACCACAAATCATAAGCTAATCCCATATCTCATCAACCATCAATTACACTAGCCATAGAAGAATTTAGAAGCAACACTGCAACCTCGGTTATGACTTCATTGAGGGAATATGTTCAGAATTACAATTCACTAGTTCTCTGTTTGTAATGCCGCTCCGTTTCATAAAGAAATTTATCCGATGAATCGTATCTTCTTTAGATTAAAAATAAAACTTGGGGAATAGATTTATAAGCTGTCGAAATTTTTTGACACCTTTAAAAATGAAAGATATGTCGCCAATATTGAAACGATTTAGGCACATAAAAAAATATTGAAAGAGCTTCAGCATTGACAATAAATTTATTAAAACAAAAAGCAAAAATATCGATAAACGTCAAATACCAACGTTTACAATTAAAAACAATCGTTGGCGATGACCAAAGTATTTCTCTAAATATAACTGTTGTGTATTTGATGTTTGTTGCTATTGCGTCCGTAATTGTCTATTTTTCTTTTTGTCTAACTTTAGAATACCTTTCTGCCGTAATCTATAATCGATTTTAAAATTTAGGCAACGTTAACTAAAGGTCGCCTAACTTAAGCGCGAACGAACCTTGGCTAGAGGCAGCCTAAGGAATTTTCAATTCAATTTTTATTTTGACATATACAAGAATTTCCATCTGGAAATTTGTTGCAAGACTTAAGATAAATTTCGTTTGGTAATGATTTAAGTGTTGTGGATGGTATAAATTCATACATGCCAATTGTCTCCAAATGGTGGCTGCTTTTAAAATATAATTATATAATGATTCCCTTTTTAGATGCAAGGCGATGGAGCTGACATTCATGGATTTAGGCAATCTACGCTGTGTGTTATTTGTCAAACAGTTGCAAAGGTATTTGCCAAATTTGTCTGAACAAATAAAGGATAAAGGAAATAAACAAGTTCCGAGAAGTATGTAGAATGCTATTGCAACAATAGACTGCACTTAAATAATAATCCTAAAAGGAGGTCCAGCGGACTTATGGTCTTGTTATGGTGTACTTCGATTTTGGTTATGACAATTATTTCGAAAATTGATTTTTTTTTTAACTTCGAAAACGTATGGGAGAGCGTAGACCACCTTGAAATTGCTTAAACCTAGATATCTTTCATGGGGCATTGTCCACCTTTGAAAGGTATGAATACTTGGCCATGTCATATAATAAGAAAACAATTTTTTGGTAAATTTAAAATGGTCTGGCAACAGCGTTGCCACACTTGAAACGTCGTGGACCAACGATTATGCGATCAAATAGAAATGCACTATGCAATGAAATTAGCATTAACTGGTTATATCAGACATCTCAATTTTAGAAAAAAAAAGTAGTTTTCAGCACACTATTACTCACTAAGGCCGCGACCATTTACTGCAAGACTTTAGTTTTGAACATAATGCTTACACCAGCTTTCAACTCATCTGGTTATTTTTTAGTTACTTCTCACACCCAAAAATTGCTGCAGGCTCTTGGTCTATTGCTACGATGAGGAATTCCATAATTTGTTCATTAGACATTTCTGTTCGAAATATCATTTTGGTTTTTAGTAAAATATGAATTATGTAGAAAATACAAATGTTGAACTAGTGCTAATTACGAAATGTATAACGCGTGTTGAAATGAAATCTTTGTCACACACGACGTTGTACTGTTGCCGTATTGTGAAGTTATCCGTTTTGTAGTTTAAAATATGTATTTTCAATAAATGTGTGGCATCCGCTTTCTATCTTATAGTTACAAATCACTGCAGAGCTTTGCAATACTTTAATAAAAAGTCTTAAAATAATGCAATCATTGTATTGTAATAAAAGTTAGTACATGCATTTGAGTAATTAATATGTATGTGTAAAGTAATTAAGGCAGAGAAAATTATTTTTTGATATAAAAATGAAATGCGTTGTCACAATTTTAAAAAGAATTTAAAAATACGCTTATACACACATTTTGACAAGTTAAGCTCTCCTCCCGTTACCTACTCGGTTCTTTTTACTACCTATAATATTTTTAACAAAAAAAACTGATTTTAAATAAAACCATATTACCAATATACCTCTTATTATATATTATTTCTACTTGTTCTATAATTATAAATATATAAGTTTGTTAATATTTATTTGTACACTATATATAGTTTGTAAGTTTACCATTTGTGGCCTTTGCTGATGTGGCGGCCCATTCATGGGACCTGGCCGAGGTCCATTTGGACGTGGACCGTTCCATTGACCTTGGTTTGGATAGCGGGGTGGACCTTGCATTTGCTGCTGAGGTCCCATCGGTCCTCCTTGGTGCATCGGTGGTGGCTACAGAGGATAGTGAATAACATCGAACGTGATATTTATTTTAAAGCAAACGTATTAAATTTATTTTCAAGGAATGTTTTTAGAATATTTATTTTGCATCTTTATATTTGTATTTTACTTATTGCATTCATTCTAACTTAACAATCTTAATTTTATCTATGCTACACATGCTATTTTCAAAATAAACAAAAAAAAAAATAGAAAAAAGTATCTATTATAATGTCATATGTGTATCCGTGGATATTTAGAAAAAATCAATCTGCACGGTTGGAAAAATTGAAAGAAAATATATCAGTAACAAAATTAAGAAGATTAAATTAATTTTATTAAAAAAAAAGTAATGTTGTTATTAATCTCTAGGATATTAAAAATAAACTTGTTTTTTTTTATTAGTTATGTTTAATTTTACCGTTTAAGTGTTTTATTTTTTATTTAAATGAAATGGTGACGCTTTACAAATAGGGAAAACGAAAAACTTGATTATTTTGAATGAAAATTATTTATTTTTCTTATTTATATTTGTATACAAACTTAGCAATGAATATGGAAATGACAGGGATAAGACAGGGTTTTATAAATAAATATTGATTTTTTTTTTAAATAAAGACATTAATGTCGATAGATACAAAAGATTAAATTAGAAATATGAGTACTACAATTTTTTAATATGCACACAAACCAATATACATTTAGGAAAAAAATCACAAACATACATATTCACTTCAACTTAGAAAATGCAATAAAATAAAATAACTTCTTATTCCGTTTAATTCTTTTCTGTAAATGTATGTTTTTCGTATATAACAGCTAAAATAAAGATATAAATACTGTACATTAAAAAAAATAATAATTTCAACATGATATATGCAACAATTATTTTAACTTTTTTATGGGAAAAAAACTTTATCCAGTTAAAAACATAAAAAATACGAATCAACAAAAAAAAACTAAATGATTTCGTACACAATATTTAAAAATATAGAATTAAAAATAAATACACAATCAAATTTTGTATCTAGTTTTGATTAATTTAAAAGGTGAATTTAACTTTCACTTTTAGACATTATTCGTAATAATTTGACTTTCCGTTTGATTTGAATCTACATGTGACGTGATTCCAATCATATTATATTTGGTGTAAAAATGGGTTAGATGACAACCAAGTCCAAGACGATAGGAACGTTACTTACTTGGCCTATGCAACTTTCTACCTACACATTTATTCCACTGATTATTTTTCAAAAACTCTATTATTTCTCTGGATTACTTGTTAGTATGCTAAATGTTTGCCTGAATTCCTAAATGCAAAAAAATCGCATTCCATCTGTTTTGAAATTATACGATGCTTTCTCACCCTGTTGCGTATGTAGTTGCTTTTTGTCTGCTGACATTTCGGAACGGCGTGTGATACATAATATGATCAGCTGTGTGTTTTGTCATCAGTTGGAAAGTGTTGTAAGAAAATAAGTTTCAACTCTTATAAAAATTTTTAAACAATTATTGCCAAACTAATAGCAGAACATTTTCAAAATATGTAATACAATTGAACCAGAAACAATTAAAACGTAAATGTTTGGCTCTATCCTGTTCCCAAGTGCAACAATTTTATTAAAGTTATTAACTAGTACCCTAACGATGTAAATTCCAGGTCCACTGTCTTAATTTCAATGTAAAAATTTCTCCAAATCGTCTTTTTTTAGCGCACATTCTGATTCAAACTTTATCTTTGTTGTTGTCAGCAACTTTGTTTGGTTATTACACCACTTTTGTCTGAAGAACTACATAAATAAGAAACATTGCAATAAATATTTAATAAAAATACTTAGGTCGTCGGGGAATCAATCATCTTTTGTACACACGAAAACGACATCAAACAAAATAAAAATTTGAAAATGTCACTTGCATCGTGCTATTTCACGATGCGCTGTTTGTATTTGCTTGCGCAACAAAATCTGTTCACAATGCATTTTGGAACGTGACGCAATGTAACGATGCTTGTGTTTACATTAAGGAATGTTTGCTGATGCATAATGAAGTCAGTACTGCATTTAGAATTCAGCCTTTACCTAGGCAAGCTATGATTGTGGCAAGACTTATAAAAACCTAGTAGTTATTATGTACCGATTCGAAAATGTATTATTTCTTTATAAAGTTTGATCAATCAAATTCGGTGTGAATGTGACTATGTTTTGAGCAACCGAAACCTCAACTTTGCTTTTTCTTTATTTCTTAAACTGCTAATTTCTTCGAATTCGCTGGTATTTTCACTTAAATGCTTCTTAACTAAAGGATATAAATAAACCACACTAATCTAATTTATTTTTATTTCTTAAAATCGTTATTTTAATATAAAACATTTTTTTTTTTCAATTTGCAGTTTTGCAATTCTTCGTACCGAGACTTGCAACTTATTTTTCCATCGTTTTAAGTTTTGTTTGCCGAAGTTTACAGACTTCACTCTTCTTTCATTTTTGTTGCTTTGTTTCTGTAACATTTTCGTTGTGTATGAAATGTCAAAAATAAACACAAAAATGAAGAAATAAAACAAAGTTTCGGTTTTGATTGCTCTGTGTGTTTTACCCATAAAATAATAAACTGCACACAAAAAGTAAAGGTGACTTTAAACTGTATATTAATAATTTGTCTAACGAAAATGTTGTTACAATTTTTTTTTAATTCTTTTTGGAGATACAATAAATTTTATAATTCTAGCTAAAAATGCAAAGCTCAGCAATTGGTAACATACTGGCGGTAAGGATGGTAACGATCTGAGTCGATTTAACTATAACTCAGATTTAGATTTTGACACTATAAAATCAACAAAATCATGTCAAAACCAAATATATCGATAGCGTAGAATGGCAATGGCTTTTATTGTATGTTCTGACAAAACAATATTTTCCCTAAAAAACATGTTCATGCTGAAAACTAACATGTGTAGATAGATACCATAACAGTAAACCTATAGACCTAGTCTAAGTGCCAAAATTGATTATCGATTGTTCCAAGC
The DNA here is from genome assembly GCA_949824845.1 of Rhingia rostrata. Lineage (NCBI taxonomy): Eukaryota > Metazoa > Arthropoda > Insecta > Diptera > Syrphidae > Rhingia > Rhingia rostrata. The sequence goes on from OX463757.1 coordinate 64,009,980, forward strand.
CTAATTGAATGTTTCCTAAATACTATCAGTAACCTAGATGTAGAAGAACAAACAAAACTTTTGCGTAAACGGACAAAATTAAATTTTTATAACTGAAAGACCAAAAATAGCCTCTTATCACATAAACGGTGAAAACAATTGATATTTTCACTTACATTTCGATATAAACAACATTGGTATGAGCAGAAAACAAGAAAAAATATACGAAGTTTTTTTTAGCAGGTTTGTCTTGTTTCGAATATGGTTTTTTACGCGTCCTAAAATAATTAAAATTTAATCACTACGAGCTACCTACTATGTTGTGGAACACGTAGTTTGGTAATATAATCTAGTTAAAGTAAAAACGTGTATATTTGTTTTAATAAGCCTCTATTTTATTTGTCATATTTTCAATTGGTATAAGTTTGTACAATACAGGCGTGATCTAATGATTAAACAGATCTGAAGTTGTGTAATATATTTATTACAAATAAATATAATCCAACTCAGATAAAATGTTATTCTGTTTTAATTACAATCCCTACATATAAATATCAAACCAAGAGTATGTTCTCAAATTGAAAAATCTAACATGTTATTCAAAAACTCCTCTGATTTAATTTCGCCTTTGCTGTTGACGTTTATTTAAGAGTATTTATCGTTTTTCTTATAATGTGTAACGATTTTTTGGTAGATTCTTGTATGAAATAAATAAAAAATCTTAAATATATATATATATATATAGAATAAAACAAGAACATTAAAGTATTTATAGACATTTAATTATGTTAAAATTTACATTCACAATATAAATAAAATAATATCAACAAAAATCTACCAAGTTCAAATTACATAAATAATATTTTTGTATGTATTTTATGTAGGTATTCTGTCATTCTTTATAATTAATTGTTGGATTTCTTTTAATTAAGTCGTATGTATAAAAGTATTGTATAATTTATTATGTAATCACTATTTGCTTACTAATCTATCAACAATAATAATATAAACAAATTATATAAAGTATTGTGTTTAGTTAGTAAAAAATAATTAAAGTAAGATTAATTCACTCAAAATCGAACCAATACAACAATCGTACAAGAGAGCAATAAAAATGAAAAATCTCCGATCAATGCAAAAATAGTTCAAAATTTATTAGAATCACAGCCCAATTGAATATAATTTAAATTAATTTTGAATATTGATAAATGTTTTGACGCCACCGAAACATATGGGCAGTAACATAACGTGACCAAGTGTACGTTAATATGCCTCATGATTTAACAAATTGTAAGTTTAATTTTGTAATGCAACAATGGGAAAATTAAAGATATATTTCTAAAGCGTATGCCTGTCGAATACGCCGATGATATCGACATCATTGATAGGACTCAACGTGAGGTCATAGCCACTTTTGCTATTATAGAGAAGGAAGCGATAAAAATGGGTTTAGCATTAAATGACAGAAAGACGAAGATATGCTTCGTCTTTCAACACGAAAGGACACACAATATCGACGAATTGAACAGAACGTCACCATTGGCAAAGTAGTACCGCACTTTGTCTACCACGGCTCTGGTCTGACAACAACATCTCGTTAGAAATTAAACATAGAAGTACTCTCTTGCCAACCGCTGCGCTGGTTCTCTTAGCTAAGGCGGCAATTCAGTAGTAAAGTTCTCACTTGAATTACAAAAAAGATCCCATATAAGATCCTAATCATCCCAGTCCTGCTCTACGGCGCTGAAGCATAAAACATGCCAAAAGTGGATAAACAAATTCTTAGTCAATTTATGAAAAACATTCTTCGACAAATCTTCGGTTCCGTTCGCGTTGAGCCATATGGAAACAAAGATTAACCCAAGAACTATACGAGCTGTAAACGACATACCTCTAGTCGAAAACCGCATTGGACGTTTAAGATGGCAAGGACATGTAGAACAAATGGACACAAGTAGTCCGGCTCGCAGTCTTTGATTCACAGCCAGACGTCAGACGCAGTAGGGGAATACCTTGCGCGCGCAAGTAGAAAATCACCTCAACCAAATTGGAGTGCGCAAATCAAAGTTTTTTTTTTTAAGCAAAGTTCGTCAATGAAACGAAGAATTAATCTTGGAAACCGCTGTTTTTCAGGGCCAAATCCTTCTTTATGGCGTTGAATCATGAGCCGTATGATGAACCATGGGGTAAAAGATTCAACCCCGAATTTTAGGAACTGTACAGCGACATAGACCTGGTAAAAGAACTCCTCTTTGGACGTTTAAATCAACTGTGACATGTAAAACAAATGGACCCTACAAAGCCATGAATAATGCATTTTTTTCATTTATCAATTGAATGGATTGCGACATGATATTCCAGCAGGACGGAACAACGGCAAGACACAACCAACATTTTTAAAGTCACGCGTTTATGTTTACAGACGACATTTTTTTTAACCACCCATAATCTGAGTTGGTATTCGGTTTTGCATGCACAGACCTCAAGTCAGGAAACAGGCTTATGAACACCACTGCACTCCTTGAAGTAACATACTTTAGTGCAATCTGATGTTGTTATGTTAACGAAACTGTCTTTATGTATTGTGTCTTGAACAACCACTGTCTTTCTAATGGTAAATGTATATTACACAATACTAGATTTAAGTTTATTACAAAAATTAAATGCATAAATATTTTATGTACAAAAATGTCTAGCATAGTAATTTGCACTTCTAAAGTCATACTACTAAAATGATAAGACAAAAACTAGATTCCAGACTTACCTTAATGTAATATTTTAAAATTACAGTTAAACTCAATCAACTTTTAATTGAGAAGGCTAGATTAGTAACTTTTAAAAGTTTGTTTTGTTCCACAAATATGTACAGACAAATATGAAGGAATAACTGCTCCTTTAAGAAGGATTCACATCGATTGACTACTTATTCAATAATTATCGAGTGAAAAGTAGTTAACGCCGTTGTTAATTCATACGGTCCTTCGTAATTATTAGCTGATTTTAAACACAAGCAATGCAAAAATAACCCTCTTTCACAATCATACGATTTTAGATATTAGTGTTATATCATAACTTTGATCGATCGTTAAGATTTACTGATATCTGGTTGGCTTGCCAACAATATTTAATTAACTGCGCTTATATTTGACGATTTTAAATCAAATTATTATGAATTTCGTTGTTAAGAAATAAAACAAATAAATCATTTTTACCAAAACCAAAAAGGAATTACTCATACCACTAAAATGCAAAGTAACATCCCATGAAAAATCAATCAAACACATCACAAGACGTAGACTCACCTGCATTCTGGGTGGACCTTGATTTGGTCCTGGAGGACCCTGCATATTTTGCGGCATGTGCTGCGGACGAAACTGACCAGGCGGCATATTGGGATTCATCATACGAGGTTGGTGACCGGGTGGTGCTCCCTGGACAGGATGTTGAGGCATACCGCCCATATTAGGAATCGGACCACGAGGACCATTCTGCTGCGGTGGTACCGGCCGTGTTTTTTGTTGACTTTCGAATTGATTTAGCGCCTGTTTAGTTGGATACGTTACTACTGGGACTTGCCCGTGCATTTCCTTTTTGGACATACGCTCCATCACCACTCGCATGCTGTTCTCCGAGCCTAACGATATCACACAGAATCCCTTTGATTGACCATTAGAGCGATTTTCGAAAAACTTCACTTCTTGAAAATCCGCAACACCAATGTCGCGCATTGAATTTGAAATGTCTTGGTCTGTGGTCCACTAAGTAAAATAAAGCAATTCGTTAGGCTTTGTTTTCAAAGTTATTGTATAACCAAACATGATGCTACGTACCCATGTCAAATTCCCTATATATAATTGATAGCGTCGTCCAATATGGTTAGGAGTTAAGCTACCACTTTGATGGTAAACTCCATTTGATGTAGCACCCGAATTATCATCAGCTTGTGATGAAGCCACTGAAGAGCCATCAACAGCGGCTACGCTATCATTTGGTACACTGATATCATCGTACAAGTCTACACCTTCGGCGGTAAAATCATCCTATTCGAAAAAAAAAATATAATAAAACGTTAAAAAAAATTAAAACAATATTAAAGATAACACTTTGAGTTTTATTTACTTGGGGCTGTGCATTAAAATCTTTATCCAAGTCTTCCGCATACAAATCGATAACCACGCCGTCAGCCATTTTCATTCGGAATTTTTCACGAAAAACGCCACAACTGCGGGGACCGGCAAATTGAATTAATGAGGTTTCTTTTCACTTTTTGTTTAATAGTTTGAACTAAACATTTTATTTTTAGTTTATTTTTATTTGTTTTACAACATTTTCATATTACACATATGAATAAATATAATCGGTTTGATTAAGCTTAGCAGTTTTTTTGGAACGAAATTTCCGCAAATCTTTTCCAACAAAATTATTACAGTGAAATGGCACAGTACGCTGACATTTGGGAATGTGTGATCAAATACAGCGAAAATATAGGTTTGTTCGTTTTGAAACTTTCATTTTAATTATGTGTGGATCACATCTAATTCATTAATATAATAAAGTACCTATAGGTACCTACTTCGGAAAACTATCGCACTCACAAGTGTGTTATGTCTCTTTCATTAAACTCATATTTGTTTTTTTCTGTTTTATACGGCACTGATTTTTAGATTTATTGCTTTGAAATACCATATATAAAAATATATTCAGACTTATTCATAAACTCGTTGCAAAGAGTATACAAAGTTTTATGATGCCTCTAAGCGCAATAACGTTTTTATAACACTTATATACAGTTATACGACGTTAAATAAAGGGTGCATATCCTAAACGCGTCTAGTGGTTGATGGTATTTTAATTTTGTTTATTTTAGTTTATTATAGAAAGCTCAGCATCACGGTTACCAAAGCTTTAAAATTTGATTTATTTTTTGGTAAACACGATTCCAGACTGATTTTTTGGCATTGCAATGTTGTAATATTTTGTGTATGTGAAGTAAGTGTCGGTGTTTATGTGTATGTAGTATGTAGCTGTTAGGTTTAATTTATATCTCACATACAACTGCTTCAGTTTTAATAGTTAATAATAGTTTTTTCACAACCGATAAAATAATAAATCAAAATGAAAATCACTCTAGCCAAACTGACAGCTATCATATTTGCATTAGTGTTAGTGCAAGGAGGGGTATGTGAGGAAAAAACTTAAGAAATCCGAAATCTTTAATAAAACGCAAAATTATTTAAAATAAAAATCGAAGCTATATTGCAAACAACTAATAGCACGTCTTGAACACCAGTCAGTTTCTCGCTACAGGTTCACGTACAGACGCATTATATACCCCCGTTTTAATATAGCTTATCAATGACTAACGTAACATTTTTAAACATAAGAAATAATCACACAAATGTCAATATGGTTAGTCACTGATTTGATAATAAGATTTTATAAATACGGGGGAGCTCCGAATTCAGATATTAGCTCTGAACAGCATTAAATAATGTGAGTAAGATTGGTGGTCCAATTATGGATACCTCAGAAATGTTTCTCCACATCCTACTGAGATTTTATTGATTCAGTTGAACAACATTCTCAAGGGACTTTTTCTATCAAACAAAAAACTTAGTTCGCGGCTTATTAAATTCGCATTTACGGATTTGTCGCATTTACAATTTTTTTTTATTTTTAGAATTATACATAATTGTGTACATTATTTGTAGAAAATTGTCGTAAATTACAATTTTTTTATTTTTAGTATTATACATAATTTTGTACATTATTTGTAGAAAATTGTCGTAATCGTTATATAACTAAATTTGTTAAGCAAAAAGACCTCGTCAAATATGCAACAACAACAGTTAATTTTTCAATACCTAAATTTTATTTATTTTACACTATGCATTACATTTTTTTAAACGAAATGTGTATATTTCCACAGAGTGTTGTTTTCTTGGAACACGATTTCAGATTGATTTTTTTTTTTGTCTTTGTAATTTCGTGTCTGTAAAGTAAGCGTCGTAGCGTGTAGCTGTCAAGTTTCAAGACACACAGGTTGTTTGTTTTTGATTTACTCTATATTTCACATAGAATTGCTACAGTTTTAATGATTAATAATAGTATTTCACAACCGAAATAATAATAATTCAAAACGACAGTCATTCTAGGCAAACTGATGGCTATCATTTGTATTAGTGTTATAGTGCAAGGAGGGGTAAAATCTCCCAGATTTGTAAAATTGATCTGAGATAAAAAAAATTTTTTTTTTTGCCGAAATGGAACACAACTTCTGTCAAAACTGTACTATTGACACATCTACATAAAAAAAGTTTGATTTTTTTTTAACAATGGAAAACGCTACAAGATTCACTAAATCAATTCTCAACTGTTGTATAGTTATACAGTGGATAAGTATTTGTACATCCTTTATTAAGAATCGTACAAATTCTTATTCATAAAATAATTTCCCACCAATAATAGTTGTACAGGGTTTGTGCCAAATAAATTACCAAAAAGAGGAAAATCTATTACAATTGGATGTTTCACATCTCGGCAGAGTTACCAAGGGAAATCCATAGTTATGTTTGCGAACACTTCAATATCATTTTGTTGATTCACTAGCATAGTTTTAATTGTTGAGTATCTGTAGGTAAAAAAATTACCATTTGAATAAATTAGACCGTGAAACACAACTGCTAAAATACACTTGACAATTGTTTCAACTAACAATTGAATCCCTGATGTTCGGCCGCTCCAGCAGGTTCAATTCAAAGTATTTATTTAGCGTATGGTTGCTATTTACAATTCTTACAAAATAAATTATAGTAATAACTAATATATAAAGTTTGTTGTTAAATCGGCATTGGCATTTTAAATATATTTTAACAGTTAAATATTTTGTTTAACAAATTCAATTATTTCTCTTTTAAATTCAAATTTATTTGAATTTGTTTGACATTATTTGGTAGGTCATTGGAAAGTTTAAATCCTTTGTAAATCAAACTATTTTGAGATCTTGCATTCCTAAATGCTTGCAGTCTTAGATCCTCACTGTTTCTTATTGAGTATGGTTGAACGTCTCTGACATAAAGAATATATTTTTACAAATAATTTGGTAGTAAATTGTTTTTAATTTTAAATACAAAAAACATTACAATGAATACGAAACTTCAATAATTAAATATGAAATTGTTGAGCAATACTCAAAATATACATTATAAATATTTATGGCAGTTATAGTGCTTATTTCATTGTGAATTCTTTTTAAGAACCTAATTTTTTTGAAACATTTTTGGAAACATATTGTGCATGCAATTCAAAATTTAATTTACAATCAATAACTACTCCCAAATAAATACTTCATTCCGTTAGTTGTTCTACAATTTAATTTTAACTATCTCTGTATGCTATTGGTACTATATATATGACCTATTCATTATAAACATTTATGATATTTATACCATTATTTCGATCGCAACATGATATACTACCAACAAAATTATTTTTGTTGATCTGCATTTGAAAAAAATGTTGATATTTTTTTGTGTCTAAACCATATCTGAATTTAATCGAGTCTTATACAGCTTTTGAATTGACAGCTTATCCTTACGTCAGCTTAACATTTTTATTTCTATTCGCTTTCTGTTAATATTTTTATTGAATAATAAAAACAAATTAGTAATTATGTCAACTGAATATTTACAATTTTTTTCTATCCAGAATAAATCGCGAATAAAAAAAACCAATAAACTGTCGAATGACAAGAAAAAAAAAAGAACTGCCTCATTGATTTTCGATTGTGACAGAAAAAAGCTCATATCTGAGATCAAAATATGAAAACTCCAATCGAAAAAGCTTCACTTTTACATTCGAACTTGTATTTGATTGAATAATACAGATGCTTAATTGGTTGGAATGTAGTAATTATATTTATAATTTAGTATTAAAAGTAGAATGTAATAGCAATATGTAATAAAAATAATATTGAAAACTTTCAAATGATATGCTATTACAGACACAAAAAATTGTTCAAGTTTGTTATTCGATTATGTGCACTAAAAAAGTCTGAAAAACCCATTTTCCTTCCTTTTTTACATTCACTATAATTAAAACATTAATAATTGAATTATAAAAATATATAAGTTTCATTAATTAGAATAAAATGAATAAGTTGAGTGCATTTTCCTTTTTTTTCAAAATAAAACGGATTTGTATTCAGCAAAGTTTTCGTAAAGTACTCAGTTCCGTGCTCATATCCGGTTCCAGCGGCATTTCTTCTAGAACAATCGGAACATCGAGACTCGATTTAAAATTACAGAAGCCAGTCGATAATTTGTCAGAGCAAAGCACATTTGTGAAAAGTAGCGTGCCCGGTAACCAAGTGTTGGTCGGAGTTTGATTGTGAATTCCAAGTTTTGTAAATTTTTAACTCGACTAAAGTTAACAAAAAATACTTACAAAGGTTAGTACCAAGTGTTTCTTCATTATTTTCTTTTACTGAATTGTGTAATATCACTGTTTAGATGGCGGAAGAAACAGAAACATTCGCATTCCAGGCTGAAATTGCTCAGCTTATGTCCCTGATAATCAATACGTTCTACTCGAACAAAGAAATCTTTCTTCGTGAATTGATTTCCAATTCATCGGATGCTCTCGATAAGATTCGTTATGAATCTTTGACAGACCCTTCAAAATTGGACAGTGGCAAGGAGTTGTACATCAAATTGATCCCCAATAAGGCTGCTGGAACACTTACCATCATTGATACCGGTATTGGTATGACCAAAGCCGATTTGGTCAACAACTTGGGTACTATTGCCAAGTCTGGCACTAAGGCATTCATGGAGGCCCTCCAAGCCGGTGCTGATATCAGCATGATTGGTCAATTTGGTGTTGGTTTCTATTCGGCTTACTTGATTGCCGATAAGGTAACCGTCACATCAAAGAACAACGATGATGAACAATACATCTGGGAGTCGTCTGCTGGTGGTTCCTTCACCGTCCGTCAAGATAACACCGAACCTCTTGGCCGTGGAACTAAGATTGTCCTAACTATCAAGGAAGATCAAACTGAGTACTTGGAGGAGTCTAAGATCAAAGAAATTGTCACCAAGCACTCTCAATTCATTGGTTATCCTATTAAATTGTTAATGGAGAAGACTCGTGACGATGAAGTAACCGACGATGAGGCCGGCGAAGATGATGCCGATGAGAAGAAGGACGAAAAGAAAGAGGATGAACCAAAACTCGAAGATGTTGGCGAGGATGAAGATGCTGACAAGGATAAGGACAAAAAGAAAAAGAAGAAGATTCAAGTGAAATTCACTGAAGACGAAGAGTTGAACAAGACCAAGCCTATTTGGACCAGAAATCCCGATGATATCTCTCAAGAAGAATATGGCGAGTTCTACAAATCTTTGACCAATGATTGGGAAGATCATCTAGCAGTCAAGCATTTCTCCGTTGAAGGTATTTAATACACTCTTTCCTATTTTTACGTAGTATTGGTTTTTTACTGTTTTTTTTTTTATTTACTCAGGTCAATTGGAATTCCGTGCTTTGTTGTTCGTCCCTCGTCGTGTCCCATTCGATCTTTTCGACAACCAAAAGAAAAAGAACAACATTAAGCTGTACGTCCGTCGTGTATTCATCATGGACAATTGCGAAGATCTCATTCCATCGTACTTGAACTTCATGAAGGGCGTCGTCGATTCCGAGGATCTCCCATTGAACATTTCTCGTGAAATGTTGCAGCAAAATAAGGTACTCAAGGTAATTCGTAAGAACTTGGTCAAAAAATGTATGGAATTGTTTGAGGAACTCACCGAAGACAAAGAAAACTACAACAAATTCTACGAACAATTCAGCAAGAACTTGAAACTTGGCGTGCATGAAGATAGCAACAGCCGGGCTAAGCTCTCCGAATTATTGCGCTACCAGACTTCAGCTTCAGGAGAAGAAAGTTGTTCATTAGCCGATTATGTTAGCCGCATGAAGGAGAACCAAAAACACATCTACTTCATCACTGGTGAATCGCTTGATCAAGTCACAAACTCTGCCTTTGTCGAACGTGTGAAGAAACGTGGATTCGAGGTTGTCTATATGACTGAACCCATTGACGAATACGTCATCCAACACCTTAAGGAATATAAAGGCAAGCAATTGGTATCCGTAACTAAGGAAGGTTTGGAATTGCCAGAGGACGAAGAAGAGCAGAAGAAACGCGAGGAAGATAAAGCCAAGTTCGAGAACCTTTGCAAGGTTATGAAATCCATCTTGGACAGCAAAGTCGAGAAGGTTGTCGTGTCGAACCGTTTGGTTGAATCCCCCTGCTGTATTGTTACATCCCAATTCGGTTGGTCTGCCAACATGGAACGTATCATGAAGGCACAGGCTCTCCGTGACTCGTCCACCATGGGTTACATGGCTGGTAAGAAACACTTGGAAATTAATCCAGACCATCCAATCGTCGAGACTCTTCGCCAGAAGGCCGATGTCGATAAGAACGACAAAGCCGTCAAAGATTTGGTCATTCTTCTCTTTGAGACTTCCCTGCTCTCGTCCGGATTCTCATTGGATAGCCCACAAGTCCATGCTTGCAGAATTTATCGTATGATCAAGCTGGGTCTTGGCATCGATGATGATGAGCCAATGGCTGTTGAGGACCCCGCTGCTGCTGCCGGTAACGCACCACCATTGGTGGAAGATTCTGAGGATGCTTCCCACATGGAAGAAGTGGATTAAAGATCAACCCTACACAGAATAAAACGCTTATAGCACAATAGTATTCCACAAACAAAAACTATAGTTCCATAATTTTTTCCTTGAAGGGAATGCTGCGTTATAGTGGCATCAAAAACATGAATCCGAAGCATTTTCAAAATACACGTTTAGGCATTTTTTTAAAGTGTTAACTCTTCTATACATTATAACATACATATTGGTGTAAAATAAAGTTTTAGGCTTTATAGTAAATTTGTTATTTTATTTCATGGGATTAGTTTTGTTCATTTATAGCAGTTGGAAATTTCGAAGTACTTTTTTGAAAGATCTAGAAGTTTTATGGTGTGACTCACTTGTGGCGTGAATCAGCAATTTTATACCATTATTGTTGCTTTTATTGTAAGCACAAAGTGGCATTGCTTTGCGGTCATCATTTAATACCGACATTGGGGTATGTTGATACCAATTGCAATTGTTTTAACCTCAACAGATAAGCGTGGTTAAATTAGCTATCAACAAAAGTCCGTTATAAAAATACATTTTTTTTTTCTCTTGATAGCTTATTTTATTTCTTAGACATAAAGTACAAGAATTGTGTACAGGAAACTTATGCAGAACACTATAGAACGTACATACCTACACCGCATCACGTTGCTACGTTTTCGATTCTTTCTTTAAAAGTTCTAGAACAGCTGCTGGTGTTGTCACTCCCTTACAAACTTGAATAATCTTATTTCTTGACCGTGAACCCTTATCCAAACTAACGTCACTTTTTCGCACGCCGAGCACTTTTGACAAATACTTCACTAACTCTGCGTTCGCTTCACCTTCAGATGGTGGTGCAGCAATTTGTACAGCAACCCCTTCGCTTGTGATGTCAGTGATTCCATTCTGCCGGGCTCCTGGTTTTGCTAGAATTCTAATGCAGACGTTTCCTTGTTTATCAATTTGGACCGGATTATCATTAGTAGCCTTCTCAGCTGCCGGTGGTAATACAACTCCAGTTTTCTTATTTTTACTTTTAGACATGTTTCGGATGGTGTTTTCAAAGTACAGAAATCGTTTCATAAGTTAAGTCATAGAAATTATGAATTGATTTCAATTGTGCCGACAACACATAATATCGAGTCCAACTGCGTTAATATTGACGTTTTACCGCGTGGATTTCATATGGACAGTTTCCATGGTTAGCGTAATTTTCACCTGTGAATTGGAATGTAAAAATATTTTTAACTTAATAACATAATCATTCAACATGAAATCTTTCTCCCAATGAAAAAAAATCACCCTTAACGGATATAATATCATAATTTGCAGAGCATTTGTCTTACTCTTGTCTGTCAGCCATTTTTGTAAGAAGATGAACAAAATCCGATACATATGTGAGTCTCGAAATATTAGGGAATGTTTGGTTTTACTCGAATGCAAATTTTTCTGCTGATTATTGACACGAAACAAAGGGAATACCCCTTTTTGATTTGGACAGACAAATAACAAACAAAAGTAATCTATCATTGAAAAACAACAAGTGATTTTCTGGTAAAACTAAAATTGAAAATAAGTTGATGTATCTTGCTCCGTTTAGGAGCTAGGAGCTTACAATTGCTCCGGTATTGCTTACAATTAAGTAGTATACCATTTTTAAAAGCCAATAATTTCTTCTGTTATCTATTTTTAAAATCAAAAAAACTATGCATAGTATAACAAAAAAACGAGTCTTAAACACAAAACAATTTAAAAAAATAAATTCTAAGCGTAATTTTTCAGAACTGTAAAGTTATATTTAATTTTTGTTTGTTAAGTTCGTTGCACTAATTCATGTCTTCTTGTTTTTGAGAAAATTGAAAATTACTAAAATTATTTCGGTTAATAAACAGTGAGATGCCTATTTTGGGTTTTGTTGTAAAATGTAATGCACTTGATTTGCTGTACTTTACTTACAAAGATGAATATTATTCCTCTAAGTGAGGTACCAATAAACAAGATCATACAAAAATAGTTTTAGTAATCATTAATGTTCTCAATAACTAAAAGACATGAAACCATTCGGTTTTTTGTGTTCGATTCAGAATTGATATAAGCATTCTGCATTGACCACAAAAAGCCAATCAAGCACTTCATTTCATAATTTTGAAAACAATTATTTTTTTGCATTTTTTTATCATAATTTTGAGTTTGCATGTGAATTTTGCAAAAACTATTGACATAATTAATAAAAATATAGATAATTAAATATATTTAGTATTATTGAACTGGTTTCTGGCTTTCAAAAAACTGGATAAAACTTTATTGTAAGTGTTTCCGTTGTTTTTAATTTTTTTTCAAACGGGTAAATAATGCTTGTTTTTGACCCATCTACTAAAAACCGTCATGAATTTCCGGAGCCAAACTTATCGTACCCCCACCCGAAAAATGTCGTCTGACAAAAATGAGAAGAAAGATTAGCATCCAAGATATTTTATTAAACCTGAGTCTCGGAGCGCGACCAATGTCACGGACAGAGATAAAGGAAATATTATCACTTTCACTATTATCACATTCGAAAATTCACTTAGGTAATTCACTCAGCCAATAGTGATGTAAAAAGGTACTCATTCAGTACTTACAATGTATTCGTTAATGCTATAGTGCCACTTACTCATTCGTATTCATTAGCTGACAAGTACTCGGATTCGTATTCAGTATTCACTAATCGCTTTGAGTACTCGGGTGGATAAGTAATCACTATTCGTTTCAAGTACTTCTATTCGTAGTCACTCACTTACTCATACTCATATTCATATTCGTTACCAGCGAAGTATTCTTATTCGTATACCTACTCAGACTCAAATTCTTATACTCGTTCTCTTTCCCTTCCCAAAACCGCAACTGAATCGTATGTTGTATGTGTATCCGAGTACCAGTCAGTACCACCAATGGATGTGTTCGGTTTTCAGACATATCAGGGTATGTTCACACACTGCAATCTGAATTTAGAACAGTTAACAAAAACCATTGCTTTGTGGTGAAGTTAATGATGAATGTGAACACTGCAGAAATTAGGAAGTTGAACCCTACCCAAATATACCCGATTTATGTGGTTAACTTTCTATGGGCCCTCTTGTTGACTACTGAGTGTTAAGCCAATAATTATAAATCAAATGCTACTAAAGCTCAAAGTCAACTAGAAATTGTTGAAAACCTGGTTCCTTACTCCGTACATCCTTATGGAAGTGAAATTATCAGCAAACTAATATTTTCTATTATTTTATTTAACTTGGGGTCTTGATTTGCAAGTATTAAATTCAACTTTCATGGTTCAAGAAAAATAGTTTTGATTAAATTTGAAAGCAATATTCAAATATTCTTAAACCTCGTTTAGTTGATTTTATTAATTATTAAAATGAAGTAAATATAAAAACCAACCATTTTCCCATATTTTCGAACACTTGTTTTCTAAAGCCGAACAACAGGTTTCCTCCTTTCGAACATTTTAATGCCTATAAGTTTGTCTAAAATGTTTACTTCACGTAGGTAGATATTAAGTAAAAACAAATTTAAGGTAATACTTTATTGCTTGCACAAATTTTATTTTCAGAAAATGAAAGTAACAATTCATTACATTAAAAAATACTTAAAATAAATAAATAACTAGATCTAAAAGACTTAAAAAAGATAAATAACTAGGTATCTTAAACTATTAAAACATTTAATATTATCAGTTATTTCATTTCATATAGGTACTTTAACTAGGTAGGAACAACCCATAATAATTAGTAGGTATGTACAATTCACACACAATCACAATTGAAGTGATTAAGGAGTTTGAGTAGACTGGAGTTTTCTCCGAGTTTCTGTGACTGTTATTAACCATTTTTTGAAATAAATTTTATTGTCCTTAAGGTCGCTGTCTTAGGTTTTCCAAGTTGTTCTGAATACATTTCGTGCAGTCAACGTAATTGAGAACGAATGGAAATATCCCACTTTTTTAATGCATAATATATTATAGATGAGCGGTCAGATTCGTTTAGTCTAGTTTAAGCAGTTGGCTAAAGTTAGATTTTTTTTACCGCTTTGTCATGATTTTCTGGTAAATTATTCCAATCTCTGACAGTTTTTCGGTAGTCACTTTTTAGACCTTTGGACGCTCCGACATCAGCAGGCTGTATATTTTAATAATATCTTTTTTTTATTATTTTATTTAGCAAAAATTTGCTATTTGTATAAACATTATAATAAAATATATATATAACTTACTATCTAAATCTTTGCTTCACAAAAATAACAGTTTGCTTTTAAAATTCATATAGATTATCCACATTTTTGATTGCTTTCGGTAAGCCGTTAAATATTTGCAGACCCTTGCACATAATCATGTTACCTGATCTATAGTTTCTAAAAGATAAAATTCTAAAATCATTTGCGTTTCTTAATTAATAAGGTTGTTCTTGATTAGCATAGGTTAAGTTTTCACATAAATAAGAGGGTAACATATTAAGTTTCATCTTAAAAATAAACACTAATACATTTAATATAATTCGCTGATTTATACTCAACCATGACAAATTACTCAACATAGTTCTTATGAAAGATAATCTATTACATTGGAGAATAATTCTTATACATTTATTTTGGAGTTTTTTTAGCCGACTTAACATAGATTCTACTTACTTACTTAAGTGGCGCTACAGTCCGTAATGAACCTGGGAATCAACCAACATGCCTCTCCAATTAGTCCGGTCCTTAGCTAACTGCCCCCAGTTGCGCACTCCAAGTTGGTTGAGGTCGGTTTCTACTTGTGCGCGCCACTTAAGGCGAGGTCTTCCTCTACTGCGTCGGACGTCTGGCTGGGAATCGAAGACTCTGCGAGCCGGAGTATTGGTGTCCATTCGTTCTACATGTCCTAGCCATCTTAAACGTCCAATGCGGAGTTTTTTGACCAGGGGCATGTCGCTGTACAGCTCGTATAGTTCTTGGTTGAATCTTCGTCTCCATAGCCCGTCAAAGCAAAAGGGACCGAAGATTTTTCGAAGAATTTTCCTCTCAAATCGACCTAGGATTTCTTCATCCGCTTTTGAGACGGTCCATGCTTCAGCGCCGTAGAGAAGGACTGGGATGATCAGGGTCTTATATAAGATCTACTAAGATCTAAGACCCAAGCAAGTTAGTCGAATCATCATTGGTCCGTTCGGGCACTTTTGTGTAAAGAAATATAAAAACTGTCTAAACTCCAAAGATAATTTTCTCATTTCAATGAAAAGTACAGTACGTTTTCGCTTTAAAAACCATCGAATATTATTTTTAGGAAATCAATAATATTACAATAATTCTACAAAACTAAACATTTCCTATAGAATACAAAAATTATTTTTGTTGGTTTCTATCAAACTCTTGTGCTGTCATCTTTTTGTAGTTTTTTTTTATACCAACCGAAATTCTGCGTGTAGAAAATTGAGAAACAAAAATCTAAAAGTTTATTTCTTTCATCTTTTTTTACAAGGTTATTCAAATTCTCTGCATATGCAAACTAGAAAAACGGAATTTCGTTGCAATCCAACGTAGCAAGAGCGCTTGAATGGAAATGATATTGGAAGCATATGAGGAGTCCCTGACTAGATCACCAGAGATTAAGTATTTAAAAAAAAAAATCAAACCAATTCATTTAGACTAAAGTAATATTAATTTATTTCGTCAACTCTTTGAAAAAAAGAAAATATTTTACAGAAGAGCAATAATATACGACTTCTCTCAGCAGCGCACATACCAACTACTTATTGTTTGTAGTCTCTTGTCGCGTACCGCTACAACGCGGTGGGTAAATTAATAAGTAGAACCATATCAATAGGATTAAATAGCTTAATTTTAAAATAAATTAACATTTCACAAGCGGAATTATTAAGACAAGGCATAATGAGTCTAATCGACTTCTTCCATGTGAGAAGCATCTTCTGTATCACTGACTAGTGGTGGGGCATCGCCGACGGTCTGAATGTCCTCAGTTGCCATTGGTTCGTCATCATCAATTCCAAGTCCCAGCTTAATCATACGATAAATTCTGCAAGCATGGACTTGTGGGCTGTCCAATGAGAATCCGGATGAGAGCAGGGAGGTCTCAAAGAGAAGAATGACCAAATCCTTGACGGCTTTATCGTTCTTATCTACATCGGCTTTCTGACGGAGGGTCTCGATGATGGCATGGTCTGGATTGATTTCCAAGTGTTTCTTACCAGCCATGTATCCCATTGTGGATGAGTCGCGAAGAGCCTGTGCCTTCATAATTCGTTCCATATTGGCTGACCAACCAAACTGTGATGTAACTATACAGCAAGGAGATTCTACCAAACGATTGGACACGACGACTTTCTCGACTTTGTTGTCCAAGATAGATTTCATGACTTTGCAGAGGTTCTCGAACTTGGCCTTATCTTCCTCGCGCTTTTTCTTCTCCTCCTCATCTTCCGGCAATTCTAATCCTTCTTTGGTCACGGACACCAATTGCTTTCCCTTGTACTCCTTGAGGTGTTGAATGACATACTCGTCGATGGGTTCTGTCATGTATACGACCTCGAATCCACGTTTCTTAACACGCTCGACAAAAGCAGAGTTGCTTACTTGATCCTTGGACTCTCCAGTGATGAAGTAGATGTGTTTTTGATTCTCCTTCATGCGGCTTACATAGTCTGCTAATGAACAGCTGTCCTCACCAGATGCGGATGTATGGAAACGTAGGAAATCGGCCAGCTTAGAGCGGTTGTTGCTATCCTCATGAACACCCAATTTCAAATTCTTGCTGAACTGGTCGTAGAATTTCTTATAGTTTTCCTTGTCTTCAGTTAGTTCCTCGAACAATTCCATGCACTTTTTGACCAAGTTCTTGCGGATGACCTTGAGCACCTTGTTCTGTTGCAACATTTCACGAGAGATGTTCAATGGAAGGTCTTCGGAATCGACGACTCCTTTCATGAAGTTCAAATACTCGGGAATGAGATCTTCGCAATTATCCATGATGAAGACACGGCGTACATACAGCTTGATGTTGTTGCGCTTCTTCTGATTTTCGAAAAGATCGAATGGAATTCTTCTAGGGATAAACAGCAATGCGCGGAACTCAAGTTGACCTTCCACGGAAAAATGTTTGACGGCTAGGTGATCTTCCCAATCGTTGGTCAATGATTTATAGAACTCGCCGTATTCTTCCTGAGAGATGTCATCGGGATTCCTTGTCCAAATTGGCTTGGTTTTGTTCAACTCTTCATCTTCGGTGTACTTTACCTTGATGGTCTTCTTTTTTTTCTTATCGCTATCTTTGTCAGCATCTTCATCCTCACCTACATCTTCAATTTTGGGTTCATCCGTGTCCATGTCTTTCTTTTCTTCTTTTTCGGCCTCATCATCGCTGATTTCTTGATCACGTTCCTTTTCCACGAGCAGCTTGATGGGATAGCCAATAAACTGCGAATGCTTATTGACAATTTCCTTAATCTTGCTCTCCTCCAGGTATTCAGTTTGATCTTCCTTGATGTACAGAACAATTTTGGTGCCACGTCCCAAAGGCTCGGTGTTGTCCTGGCGAACCGTGAATGAACCACCAGCTGCCGACTCCCAGACGTACTGCTCATCATCGTTGTTTTTGGATGTTACGGTGACCTTATCAGCAATCAAGTAAGCAGAGTAGAAACCAACACCAAACTGACCAATCATACTGATATCAGCTCCAGCCTGGAGTGCTTCCATAAATGCCTTGGTTCCAGACTTGGCGATAGTACCCAAGTTGTTGACCAAATCAGCTTTGGTCATGCCAATACCAGAATCAATGATAGTCAGTGTACCAGCAGCCTTGTTTGGAATCAACTTGATGTACAATTCCTTGCCGCTATCCAGTTTTGATGGATCAGTTAAAGATTCATAGCGAATCTTGTCCAGAGCATCAGATGAATTGGAAATCAACTCACGAAGGAAAATTTCCTTGTTTGAGTAGAATGTGTTAATGATGAGGGACATGAGCTGAGCAATCTCAGCTTGGAAAGCAAATGTCTCACATTCTTGCTCAGGCATCTGTAAATGGACAAAATTGAACTCAATTATTCACTTTGCAATTTAATTGTATGTATGCATAAATAAATCTCAAGAATTTTTGTTGTTACTTTTCTAGTACATTCTTTACACTTCCACCGGATATGTGTGAAGCAAGGAAATCGTTGCGATTTTGTTTAGTTAAACTTACCTTGATGAATTATATTATTCTGCAATTATATTTCAAATATTACTTTCAAACACTATACAATTATCACAATTGTAACACAGCAAAATAAATATTTCAATTAGAAAACCGTTTGCTCTTAGCACTCTCCAACTCTTGTGACTTATTTCAATGAACTGATTCGGAGGGGTGTCGGTTCGCTGTTTTTATATAGAAATGAGTATTTTTCGATGTTTCTCGAGTTTTCTAGAAAATACTACCTTGACTTCCGCTTGTTTTCATTTCAGATTGTTGTTGATGTTTAAATTATTTCATGAAGTGGTGAGTGATAAACTTACTTAGTATGCTTTTTAACTAGTTGATGGAAAATGATTAGTGACTGGATTCATCAAATATTTTGTTTGATTCAATTTAACAATAAAATGTGCAAGAAATTATAATCGACACACAATATGACTAAAACTACCTGGAACGAAACACCACAGCATTTCAAACTGAAGTGTATCTGCCAAACTGCTTCTAGAAATGTCATTTTGTGTATGTTTATCGCGTGACGCGTGCTTTGTTTATCGATTTTGCTGCATTATTTGTATTTTTGTGGTTGAGCGGTACGTTTTATTATAGTCACGAACGTTCTAGAAAGACCTAAAATTCAATTTAATTAAAATGGAAAGCTCTGTAAACATTTAAGTTTGTTAACATACTAATTGTAGGAAATCTGTGTGTACATTTGTAATTTTCCGATTGTTTTTCCTACCATTGGCTTTTTTTCTTAATTACTTTTATTTACTTAAAGTGCTCCTGACTCGTTGAAGGTCAATGCCTAAGATAGGGCAGCCTTATATCCCTTTGGATTCTGGGCACTTTAATTCCAATGTGGTCGAGCCGCATCTTGGAACAGCTCATAAATGTCTCGTACATTTCTTATTATGCATATGGATGACAACATTACGAATGATGACCATTTTGGGTGTTTACTTGACAAAAATCTTTCAAAGGAATTTACCATTTATTTTGTTATCAAAAACTGTTAGCCGTATAAAATCTGGGATTTGATGGTATGCCATCCATATTCAATTTAAAATTTTGTTTATATCTATTCCATTCGCATTGATTTTGTGTGTAGATGTAATTTATACTGATTTCTTTAAGGATTTTGAACACAAACTGCTTAAGTGGCGCTATAGACTGGAGTGAACCTGGGCTTTGATATTGAATGAAGGATTTGGCGAGATCGTTGCCGAACCTGATGGTGCCGCGTGAATTGTACATAGTCATCCTGAACAGATAGACGAGTTAGGGCGATAAACCAAAGGTAGACATGGCTCTGAATAAATCGTCTCTATAAACTCCTTCATATGCGGCTTGTAAATCGATGAATATGTGTCGTGGGTAACGATTTGGACTTCTTTAGATTTTTCTAGAATCTGTCGACGTGTAAAGATTTGATAATCTGTTAACTTTTCTTGCTGTTCTTCTTGTTAACCCACTTCTTTTAATTACTGTAAGATAATGATATCAACTAAATGCAATAAATAGTAACCTACAAATGAATCAACAAAGTGTATGTATGTAATATTTTATGCGATGTATGTGATGGGAAAGGCAGCATAACAATTCCATTTTCTCGATAAAATATGATCAATTCAAGACCGATATGAGATGTAAGATTATCAAGCAATAAAAGTATTGGATTTTCTTTAAAACAGTTCCTATATTGTTTTAAATGTGCGATACTTCTGGAAATATTTCACTTTTCATCCAAACGTTATCTGAGAGCAGACCAATGGATCCGTTTACAGAACCAATCATGAAATTGGGGCTCATGAGTTTTCGCGGAAACACATAGAGAGGTGGAACGTGATTCCCTGTGACATTGGCAATAAAAAACCATTGTGACTAAGCTGCCTCTTTCTGCGAATGCAACTTGGGACACAGTTCTTTTTCCCTTTTCAGCAATTACCTACAAGAACTATGAGTGTTAGAGTAAAATATAAGAGAAATTAAAACACTATTAGCCTTGGAGATTCGAGTACGGTTGTTACACCGGTCTCATTCATTGTAATTTTTTTCGGGACCAAACTGGTATTCCTCATACAGCTGCTTGACATGTTAAAAAAAGTTCTACCGGTGCTTTTTTAAACCCATAGAGAGGAGCCAAAGGTAAGGCTTTTAAGGAGTATGTATTTTAAGAAGTCTTATATAAATAGCTTCCTAAAGGGGAGGAAAATAGCTTCGATAATGCTTTATCGAAGCAAAATTGTTCGTTGGGATTCTTTTTAAGAAGTCTTATATAAATAGCTTCCTAAAGGTGGGCCAAATGTTTTTTCATAAGACTTCATACGGGTAATATTGTGGGGAGGAAAATAGTTTCGATAATGCTTTATCGAAGCAAATTTGTTAGTTGGGAATCTTTTGTCAGTTGCCTACTTGGCTCAGAGCAGGTTTTTCCAACGTTATTTCTGAATTGGCTACCGCAATACTTTCAGGAAGACCGTTCTTCGCATACAACAAAGTTCAATCAAAGTTTCAATTTGATTGGCTATTTAGTTACAGTATTTTTCTCTCACTTCGACAACCCCCGAACAATAAGAATAAGTTGGCAGCTATGTTTATAATGGTAGGTACATTGTCTATTATACAAAACAATTTAATAGATACGAAAGAATTTATATATATATTTCATTTTGAATGCGTTGTGAGATAAAATAGCAAGCATACGATTTTTGGAAACGAAGAGTTATTTCACAATTGAACTACACTTACTCAAAATATTTAGCTTATTTTATTATAATAAAACACTAATCCGAGAATAATATTCTTTTTATTATTTAATTTACAATAAAATCTTGTCGTTTTACATTCGACCAGTACTGTATCGCATGGGGCATTGTTGAACAGTTTTCAATTAGGCATTGTTGCGTCGGCATCGTTCAGCTGTCAACATCAAAGCCGGTATCTACCTATGTACTTTGTATTTTGTTGCTGCTTTTCGATTTTGCTTATTCCGCCAAATGTCAAACGATTTAAAGAAAACTGCGTGGATAAAGAGTTTTTTCGTTAATTTTCTTGGTTTTCCTGGAAATGGTTTCAACCAGAGGTCCAAAGCATAAATTCACAGAAGGCGAAAAAGTTCTATGCTACGAGCCAGACCCGACCAAAGCCAAAGTTCTTTACGACTCCAAGGTACCTTTGTGATGCAGAATTTGCCGATGTATTGTTGACAAAGTCGCCATTCTAAATTTGTGTTTTTTTTCTTTCTGTTTATACCTACTCGTATTCGTTTTTTTATTGCGAAAATGTATGCACTCTTGAAATGATGCTATTAGGTGCTGGGCACATACGAGACGAAAGACAAGCGTGGCAGGAAACTTATTCAATATAAAATCCATTTTCAAGGATGGAGTTCAACATGGGATCGAAAGGTGAATTCTGATTTCGTTCTTAAGGACACCGAAGAGAATCGCCAGCTACAAAAGGATCTTGCCGAAAAAGCACAATTGCAATTGTAAGTACAATGACCCCAAGGTGCCGTGTCAACGTGCGGGTATTTTTAAAACACTTTCAATGTTGGGTTGTGGCTGGTGTTTTATTATTTATTTTATACATTTCATCGGTCTGCGTAGAGGTGCATACTTGTATCGAAAAGAGCGTAAAAAACGCGCACGCAAGGAAGACGGTTCTGATAGTTCGCTAAAATTTCGTAATCGTGGCTCGTCGGAGGATAATTTTAGTTCCAGTAGCACATTTGAAAAAAATGAAGGCGATTTCCTGATGAGGGACGGTGAGTTAATTAAATACAAATAATAAAGAAAAACACTTAGTCCTCAATTTTTTTGTTTTTTTTAGAGTGCGAAACAGAATCTTGCAGTAGTTCCGTCGAGAGCTTTCATGACGATGAACGTGTTCTGCTTAAAGTCAGCGAACGGCTGAAGCAGTACCTTGAGTATGATCATGAAATGACTGTGCGAAATGGTAAACAGCACATTTTGCCAGCTCGTGTTCCGGTATTGGCGATACTCGAGAATTTTGTTAAGCAGAGTGCTGTGAAATTGATATTTTCAGCAACGCAAAATGAGACGGGTCGGCGACGTAACACAAGTATGCGACCAGACAAAAAGGAGCGAGAATTTGAAAAAATAATGAACACGTAAGTTGTTGTTTTTGCGAATGCTTATAATGTATAAAATCCGGTGTGTAATTGCCATTTCGGCAATTCAAAGACTTATCAATGAAGTGATTGGGCAATGCTGATTTTTTAACGAACGGTTTTAACTCTAGAACGGTATGGTTTTCTTGATATAAGCAGATCACAACAATCTGTATACGCTAGTTTCAACTAAGCTCCTTTCTTTTCTGTCTTTTAAATATAGAACTAATGATGACAGTGAGTAATTTAAATATTTTGCTTCCACAAAAGCTTAAAGCCATAATCGGGGAACTTATAATTGTGTAGTAGTAATTGTTGACACTAGGCTATTTTAGGTTTGATGAATTGTTGACGCCCAAGTGTGTCGTCAAACCCGCTTAGGCCTGCGTGGACCCATTTCGATACCCTCTGTTGTACCTGAAAAGAAAGCTGCGTTAGTAAAAAGAGTGATACATAGATGATTTGTATTGCTCCATTAGCTTTAAACAATAGGAAGCTGCTCCAATCCAACTTGCAGCAGAAGCTGACAATCTGTGCAATAGTGGCTAGATCCGTCACGTCCTCGTAGTAGAAGCTGCCTAGGATTCTGTTACGGCTGTTGCTGATCGCGTGGCAGTGACACATTAGGTGGACAATGTCCTCCTCGACGTCTGGGGATCCGCACTTCATGCAAAGCTGGCGCGAATCACTTAGGTTAATCCCATGGGATTGTTTACCCAGCAGATTGTGACCTATTATGAGTCCCGCCGCTATAGAAATGGTAGCTCTGTTCAGAGCTATAAGCTTGTTAGATTTGATACCGCTTATTTCCGGCCAAAGGTCTTTAGTGTGTTTGCAAGTGTTGATGTTTTGCCACCTAGATTTTGTTTCACTTTGCGTGGATCTGGTTACTTTAGCAAGTGGGGGCGTTACCCTATTGTCGCATAAGAAGTTGCAGCTAGACGATGAAAATCTGGCTAGCTTCAGCTTTTACGTTTCCTGGAATGTTATTGTGTCCTGGCGGCCAGATAATTTGGACTTCGTTCTGGTTACAAAGAACTCTGAGCGGCAGCGTGTAACTACTCTTGATTTTATAATGTTGGATGCCAGAGCATTTATGGTCGCTTGGCTGTCTACGTAAATTGAGATATCCTCTTGTGACATGTCCAATAGTCTAGCTGATTTGGCAGCTTCGAGTATGGCTAGATAGTCTGGTAACGGACTTAGGCTAATTGACTTCGCTACGGAACGAAATGCCACTGTAGCCAGCACACGGTTTCCTCACCTCGATATCCATAAGAGGACATGTCAGTTTCCAGATCAACGGACGGTCAACCAAATTGCGATAGACAAGAGGCACGCATCCAGTATTTTGGATGTCCGAACATTCCATGGAGCTAACATCGACTCACCACGCCATAACAATCCAGAAGTACTGTGAAAAAATTTAATGCCGAAAGACGGCAATCGCAAGAGACCGCCAAGACCTTCGGGCAACGCGTATCCCTTAACCTCTCGATTAACACTATACCACCAGCATCGAAATTCGAAGAACAATGTCAACGATGCCAACAAGCCATTAGATCAGCCTCAACTGATATGCTACATTTCTCGCGCCCACCAACAAGAAACCCCTGGTATGATAAAGACAAGAGCTGGCATTGAGCTCTATAGGCAGAAAAGAAGGGAAGAACACCGGCTTTTCAGAAAGAAGAAAAAAGAGAAGAACCACTTCTGCAGACTGTTAAACGGCGATGATGAACAACTTTCCACTGTCAGGCAGAACGAACAATTCAATATTGCCAACGACAGCGAAAACTTGCAACCACCCAACCTAAATGAAGTGAGGATAGAAATATCTAAACTCAAGCTTAATAAGGCTGCTGGAATAATGATGGTCTCCCCGCCAAGCTTTATAAAGCTTTATAAAGATGACTTGGTAAGTAACATCCACCAACTCATAAGCCAAATCTGGTCGACAGAAAGTATGCCTGAAGAATGGAACCTCAGCATCGTTTGCCCGATCCACAAAAAGGAGACCCTCTAACCTCGCCAACTACAGAGGCATAAGTCTCCTCAACATCGCCTACAAGATCATATCTGCTGTAATATGGAAACGCCTTAAACCTTTTACCAACAACCTTATCAATTCCATTCGGCCAACTTTGCATAAATTTAAGAAAGTATACCGATTGTACGGCAAAGAGAAGTAACTTTCAAATAACAGATGCCAGTTCGGGACTACATTTCTTAAGGACAATAGAATTAATAAAGTAAGGTCTGTACAGTTCGAATTGCTTAGGATCTGTCTGATTACCTAGGTCGACATTTTACTATAACTCTCTTTGCATCGATATTGGTATCGTGGATCGCTAATATCATAGTGTGGTCAAAGTTTTACAATGACGGGGATATTGTGATATTTTTATTTTCTGGATATGACGTGATGACAAAAAAGTCCAAGATATTTGCGAAGTTGTTAATTATATCTGGAATGAGTATTAGTTCCTCGACAAGTTGGATAAACTTGCTAGTCATTGCAAACATTTCAACCTGCCTTCCTGCTTTATCTGTTCTGTTCAAATACTTATTGTGGACGTTAAAATCACCAAGGATAACTGTGGATCTTGGACACGCAGTCAACTTTTCCGACTAAATGATGAACAAGTTTAAGACATATGTATGTCATGAAGATTGCCAAGTTGAATCGATTCTTCCATCTAGTATGCTGCATATACTAGGTACATCAACACATTTGCCAATTTTGAATGGAGACGTGCATGAAGCGCGTAATCAATAAAGCGAAGATGCACTTGATTTGTCTTTGAGTCTTTCTGAAATGAAGAGAATGTATGATCTTTTACTTTGAAGGTGTGCGCAGTTGACATTCATGATGCGCTCTCGTTTTATAATACTTTATAATACTTATGTACTTATTAATATATTTTTTTTTATATTTTAAAGTGTTTCGATTCTAAAAGAGGTCGCTGATGGATTGCGAATTTACTTTGATTTCACGCTGGCTGATAATCTTCTTTATAACGAGGAAAAAGAATACGCAGTATCTTTGCTTTCTGAAGAGAATCTCAAGAATTTCTCATACGTACCTTCTCCGGGACTCTCACCTGATTTTCTATCGCCAAAACTAGATCCAGATGGAATGCTTAACCCCGACAATTCCGACACGCAGCTGCTTTCAGAAACCATTCCATTTAATGAGGATCCACAGAAAAGAAAACTACGTTCACATCGTAGTGAAGATTGTGAAGCCATGCTGGAGAATTGTTTATCCAGGTATAAAAAGAAACACATCAGACATTTGTTAAATAATATCTTGTTCTTTCCAGTATTGCCAGTACGAGTTCAGGTGGGTCGACACCATTGCAAACAACAGCTGCAACATCGAGTTTGAATTATATAAAATCTCTTCAACCGATGGCATTGAGTATTTCTCCGCAGGCTAAGGATTTTCTACAGAAAGTTCTTTCATGGCAGATCTTGCCATCAAATGCTGATCCAGCACCATCGATGATATTTGGAGCGACGCATTTAGCTCGACTCATCGGTAAAGATGTCTATATATTTGTTAATCGTTCGACGTTGTACTAAGAGAATTATTTTGTTTTAGTCAAACTTCCTGAATTCCTAAACGCATCAACATTACCGGAGGAAAAACTCAAGTTATTGCTACAACACTTGGATTCTTTTGTTCAGTAAGTAGTTGTTTGGATGATTTCGACAATGATTTCATTGAACTGGATCTCAGACAATATGCTTCAGTTAGCCCCACACTTACCTACCTGCCTTTGCTTGAGCATTTCTTGTGGGTTGAGTTTGATTTCAACCTAGCGAGGGTTATTTCTCTACTGCATCTATTTCAGGGTTGAAGAAAAAGGATTTCATTTCTTAGCCGTCATTAAAGCCCAATGCGTAGTTTTGTTGACCAGATCTAAACGAATACGTAAAGTTCGTTGTTGAATCTTTCCTTTTTTCGGACGAGCTGATGTTTTTAGAATGCGATAATGACATTATGCTAAGTTCGTTCTTAGTTGCAAAGATCTGTGAAAGAATTTGCGCAATCCTCTCAAGAACAATATTGAAGGAATTATACAGCAAACTATTTCCAGTTCTAAAACTAGACATCGCATTGTATAGTTCTTCCATATAGTTCGCCCGATATTGAAAAAACCTTTGAGGATTAAAGACTTTATTAATAAATTAGCATTTTTTCCCGATGAAGCAGCGTTTGGCAAGATTAATTTTTTATTTGACAATATCGATGAAGTTCGGCAGTGTGTATGAACCTGTGGTCGATGACCATCGATTTCACAATTGTTCGTTTTAACTCATACTTTCTTGGTCAAACCATGCTTTTTTGAAAAAATTAGTAAATTAAAATTTAAATTAGGAGTGAAATAACTTGCTAATTTCTCCAACTGCGTTGATAAAATCATATCACAGAATTTGAACCCTCTGATTACTTACTTACTTTACTTAAGTGGCGTTACAGTCCGGAATGAACCTGGGTCTCAACCAACATGCCTCTCCAATTAGCCCGGTCCTTAGCTAACTGTCTCCAGTTGCGCACTCCAAGTTGGTTGAGGTCGGTTTTTACTTGTACGCACCACTTACTGCGTCCGCCGTCTGGCTGGGAATCGAAGACTCTGTGAGGCGGAGTATTGGTGTCCATTTGTTCTACATGTCCTAGCCATCTTAAACGTCCAATGCGAAGTTTTTTGACCAGGGGCATGTCGCTGTACAGCTCTTATAGTTCTTGATTGAATCTTCGTCTCCATAGCAGGTCAACGCAAACGGGACTTTTCCTCTAAAATCGACCAAGGATTCACTTCATCCACTTTTGAGACGGTTCAGCGCCGTAGAGCAGGACTGGGATGATCAGGGTCTTATATAGGATCTCTTTAGTAGTTTGAGTGAGGGCTTAACTACTGAATTGCCTTCTTAGCCCGAAGACATAGCGGTTAGCAAGACTTGTTGTCAGAGTTAATAGCTGAGCTGATATAGAGAAATTCCCGTACTACCCCTAAGTTATATCTTTCAATGGTGACGTTCTGTCCAATTCGTCGATCTTGCCCCCATTTGCTGTTTAACCCATTTTTGCCGCTTCCTTTTGTATAATAGCAAACGTGGCTATGACATCACGTTGAATCCTACCAATGATGTCAATACCGTCGGCGTATTCTAGTAATTGCACCGATTTTTGGAAATTGTGCTCTGGTGTTGGCTCGGGAGTTTTGCACAATCCTCTCAAGAATCAAATTGAAGAAGTCGCATGACAGCGCATCGCGTTGCCTAAATCCTTTTTGGTATCGAATGTGTCGGTGAAGTCGTTTCCGACGCTGATGGAGCAGCGATAATTCTCCATCGTCATCCTACAAAAACGGACGAGTTTGGGAGGTATACCAAAACTGGATATGGCTCAGTATAGTTCGTATCTATAAATGCTGTCGTATGCGGCTTTGAAATCGATGAATAGGTGGTGGGTTTTGATTTGAACTTATTGGGTTTATTTTTTCCAGGATCTGCCGAAGTGTGAAAATTTGATCGGTTGTGGACTTTCCTGGCCTAAAACCACACTTATAAGGGCCGATCAGGTTGTGGGTAAACGGTTTCAGGCGCTCACATATTACGGCAGATAGGATATTGTAGGCCATGTTGAGGAGACTTATGCCTCCGTAGTTGGCGCAGTTCAGAGGGTCTCCTTTTTTGATCAGGCAAACGATGCTGAGGTTCCATTCTTCAGGTATACTTTCTTCCGACCAGATTTGGCTTATGAGTTGGTGGATGTTACTGAACAAGTCATCTCCTTATCAAGCCTTATCAAGCTTGAGTTAAGATATTGCTATCCTCACTTCACTCAGGTCGGGTGGTTGGCAGTTTTCGCTGTCGGTGCGAATATTGCATGGTTCGTTCTGCCTGACAGCGGAATGTTGTTCCTCATCGCCGTTTAACAGTCTGCAGAAGTGGTTCTGCCATATCCTCAGCATCGACTGTGTCTTAACTACGATATTTCCTTGTTCAGCTCGACATGATTTTGTTCGAGCCTTGTATACTTGGCTTTGACGTTTTATACTGGAGGGGCACTTCTCTATATCCTCGGTCAAGCGCTTTTCTTCCTCTTTTTTCTTCGTTCTGAAAAGCCGGTGTTCTTCCCTTCTTCTCTGCCTATAGCCTTGTAGGCCTCGTTCGTGGCTGCGAGCATCGTCGGCAGTCCGCATCAAACCAGCGGTTTCTTGCTGGTGGGCGCGAGAAACTTAGCACATTAGTTGCGGCTGATCTAATGGCTTGTTGGCATCGTTGCCATTGCTTTTCGACATTCGATGCTGGTGGTATGGTGTTAATCGAAAGGTTTAGGGATACGCGTTGCGCAAAGGTCTTGGCGGTCTCTTGCGATTGCCGTCTTTCGGCATTAAATTTTTTCACAGTATTTCTGGATTGTTGTTTCGTGTTGTATCCGCATTCTTACCTTTGCTGCAACAAGGTAGTGGTCCGAGTCGATGTCAGCTCCTCGGAATGTTCGCATTGTGATCAATTTGGTTGACCGTTTGTTGATCTGGACAGCGCTCCGACAAGGCAAGGAAGTCGGTCAGTGTAGAGAAGTCTGATAACATGGACATCTCAAACTCTCCATGGAGACGAAGAATCGTGCTGCCAAATGACTTTTTTATGGTAAGATACAAAAAACACAGATGTATGACTGTATTTCTATTTGCTACTTTCTATACTTTGTTCAACACTCGACCTTAAACATTTTTTCTGATCTGACCTTGCCGATAAATCCAGACCAGCTAATTTGGACTGTTTTCCTTATCCATTTACACATATTGTGTTGATATTCTACTCACGCTTTACCTTTTAGTCTCGGATTTTACTATTGTCGCAGGATTGGCCATTAGTTTAGAATCTCAAATGTCAAATTTGAAAGGCTCAATCGCACTAGTATACTTTAAAATTGCCTTTAATAATAAATAATTTTAAATCTCTATACTTCAGTTACTTGGAATCACGCAAAGAATGGTTTGGCGAACAAAACTACTTTAAGGAGCTCAAAATTGAAGTTGAAAAACCTTCCGATGAGAACTCCCCTACTCAAACATAAACGCCAGCTTATATTTTTAAAGAAATATTTTGTTTTATTAATATTTTTAAAGCTTTTTTATTTTTTTAAATTATCTAATTAACATTTCTGGTTTATGTAAAAAAATAATGGAATAAATTATTGTATTTCATTTTTTTGTTCATATAGTTAGTGAAAATTCTTATCGATTTTATCGCTCAATTTGTCAGAAGTTATCAACATGAGTAGTAAGTTATAGTAGTAATTACATATAAAATATTATGGCTTTTATTCGTTTTGAGAATAATCAAAGTGTTAAGTCTTAATTTTGTTACTTAAAATTAGTTTAGAAAACATAACAAAAAATGTTAATATTAGTTAATAGAAACAAATTTTGAAATTCAATTTTATGCTAATTTATAATGTAAAAATTATTCTCTGCAAAATATTCAATTTGTATAGCAAATTAATTTAAGAAATAAACATTCAACATACAAAACATACATTTTACATTGTTTTTCTTCTGCTCTGTATCTCCTTCAACGGCACCTAATTATTGTATTCATGTTTTTTTTTTGTTTACTTATATAATAATAAATATTTCTAAAATGTAATTTTTGTGAATGTCATTTGGTATTTTGTGTTACATATATAATACATACATTTTATTTATTTTGTAACAAGATGATTCGTGTGCTGTTTGTATATTAACAAGATAAGAACAGGAGGCAACTAACAACACGGATGAATGCATAAATCATTCCATAAAAAATAGGGGCAACAAGTAACAAGTTACACAGCACACAATTTTGTTGACCTCCTAACTTATGTGCGAGAAATTCGATTTGTGGACGGTTTTATTTATTTAACAACACGGACAATTTTTGTTTGTATTTTAATTTGTGACTGATGTTTCTTTGTATGTTTGTAATTCTATTTTGATTTAAAATATTTTTATGTATTTTGATTTTGTGACATTTAGCAATTGTGGTGCAAAATTAGTTAAAATTGTTGCTGGCTAAATGGTGTTGCTTAGCTTTTGAAAATTGTCCTGCTACGAATAAATATTTTCTTTGTTTTAAAAAAGACATGTATAAACTTTGTTCTACATTTTGTTTTGTAAAACTCTCTAAAGGGAGGTTGTTAACTGTAATCGACGTAGGTAGTTATCGTTGTGGACTTTTGATTGGCAATTCATTAGTGATAGCGACCAACAGAAGTCTCTTATTTTGGGTGGCATTTCTGTAGTGTAAGATTGAATAAAAAAACGTGCGTCTTGAATTAGAATGTAATCTATTGTATGTGATGACTTCGTAGTGCACGTCATTTTGAATATATAAAGCACCTAAATCAAATAAATAACAAATTGGTGCCATAAGATAGACAACGTAATTTCCTATTTTGGCCGGCTTTTATTGATTTGATTTTAAAATGTTACTTTGCCACTTTGAAATTCGAAATTGATTCGCTGATTGCCACACATGGGTAGTACCCTTGATATCATTTGCTATTTAATTGATCAAACAATAAGTCCACATCTGCATAGCTTACCAGGTATCATTTTTTATATTCTAACCCATAGGGGTATATTAGTTTTGTTTTATTTTTAAGTTTAAATTCGATCATTTCCTCATTTCCCTCTGCTTTCGCTTTGAAGTCGTTTTGTTGCACTGGACGCTGTTGGCCTCATGAAACCACTTAAACGGGACGCTACCGCACTGGCTGGTCGCGATGGACTTCTTTGCCGATTGATCATCGTTGGCGTACTACTCTGGACATTTGTAATTGATGCCTTAACTAGAACCGCATTGCGGGCGGACAAACTCCTCGAAACTACCGCAGTCGCAGGCGTACTGCCTAGTTGATTTTCCTTAAAGCTTGTACTGCCTAAGTTCGATGAACTTGTTCTTGTTGATGGCGGCTTTCGAACTGTAGCACCAACGCTTGATCCACTTGAACTACTGCGACTGGCTGGAACTCGTTGATTGCGAGATGAATTTTGAGCTGCTAATGGCCGTTTGCTGGGTGACGACTCAACAGAGTTGGTTAATAGTGGTTTGACGGGCATTCGCCTTACGGTATTCGTTGAAATTCCACTATTAAGGGATGATCGAGAACTTCTAAGACTGGCTCTAGAACTGCTACGTTCTACATCTCGTTTGCTGGATGCGGCTATTGCAGCAGATTCACTCTTCCTTAGTGAATTGGCACGGCGCACTGCAGCTGCTGTTGCAGCGTTAATACTAGATGGCACTGTTAGGGTGTTTGTAGTTGGGGCTACCCTTAACGAACGAGATCGATCTAAGCTGCGTTTGTTTCTTTCCAAAATGCTGTGGATCTGTGTTTTTTGCGGATTCATGGAATTTTTTGTCTTTGAGACGGAAGTATCACGACTAGGATAATGACTGCCAACATTTGTAAGTGGGACCTTGCTGGCGCGGCCTTGTGACCGAGTTGACGGCTTTGTGACAATTTCAGTGACCTCATTACATGACGACGTACTTTCTTTTCCATGTGACGGGGTATCTGAGACTAGACTTTGGGTTTCCTCGAATCCTTCATCGTTCAGTTCGTGATTGTTGGCAGAAACTTTGATGACTGTAGCCGTAGCAGGCTTTTCGCTACTGATGATCTCTCGGGGCGGGCTCCAGATGCGTTCGGGCGTGCCAGTGGGTGACTTGAGATTCCGAATGGCTTCGCGTACGTCTTCTTGATTAATGGAGCTTATGTGGCGCCCAACCTTTTCCAATTTGGCAACGGTCTTTTCAGATATAGCAGGTTTTTTGGTCTGTAGGTCTTCATGTTTGGTATGAGCCAAGATTTCTGTGACATAAGGAGTGCTTTGACTCTTGACTGGTTCTTTAAGGGGACTTTCATGAAGGGGTGGAGTAACTTCCTCATTTCCACTGCTGTAATCTGTGGGTCGCTTATAACGACGAGTTCTTCGTGCCGCTGAGTATCTATCAAAAAGTCCAATTGGTTCGTTGTCGGCTAATTGATCCGCACATGGGTTAGTGGCACCACTATCGCATACAGTCGTTGCATTTAATGTGATCGTAGTTGGTGCATATGACGGCCTTGCTGTTGGGCTTTGTAGACTTCGCCTTACAACTGGTGGTGTTTCGATGTTATCGGAATCAATTTCTTTGCGGCTGTACTTTTCGTTGTGCCTATCCCGAAGAGTGCTGAATCTGTCAACTACGTTATGTGATGTGGGCGATTGGACTTTGTATGTAGACTGGCTGTTGTCACCTTTACTATCAAAAATCATAGATGGCAGTTTCTTTAAATCAATGGAATTTGGTGTGGCTGCTTTGGATTTATTTTCGACATCATCGACCGACTCAGAGGGACGACGTATATAGATTTGAAGGCGATCTGATGCTGGATGCTCGCCTAATTGTTTGATCATTGTTTTACGGCGTTCTTCGTCTGTTGATCCTCCATGGATGGTTGGTGTTGTTGGAGTTAATGGAGTCGAAAGCTGACGTTTAACCTGACGCCCAGTTTCATCTCCTGTGAGTACCTCTTCGGAACTGTTTGAAACATTTAGGTTGGATTTTCTCCAGGAAGATTTGTCACGGGTGTTGTTGACATCTGAAATAAAGGGTTTAGAAAAGTGTTTTTATATATATCATCAATTCGAAAGAAGTTGATATTTTAAATTTCACTAGATATGTTAAGCCAAAAGTTTATTATCGAGAGGAATATTTCCTTTTCGATAAAAGTTAATCAGTTCTATCAAGGTATCCGTTCGAAAGAATTTTTGAACTGAAAGTCATTTCCAATTGGAATACAGTTTGCTTTCGAGATATCCAGAACAAAACTACTGAAGCTTACAATCGCGTTTAATGGATTTTGCAACAATTCTTTGTCGGACAACTTGTTAACTTGCCGCTGCGCTATGTTCGAAATGCTAATCGGAACGGAAACCTTGGTAGAGATTTCTTCGGTTTGTTCGAAATCGAAAGGATACCTCAATATGCTTGGATATGTGTTTAAAGAAGCAAATTTTTTGAGTGACTGATTATTCCACAGATAATCTTCGAAATATCGTTACCTTCTATAGCCTGAATGGTCCCAACTACATCTGTTTTTTCTAAGGTTTTAGACGGCTTCCAATCAGAATATACACGTTTATAGGTTTCCACACCATTCGAATTGACTGCAACTTTTTCCTCTGGCAGAGGATCCAGTTTATTTCGTTCGCCTTCTACTAAATGTATAATATCATCAATATTTTGTATGTTACCGGCTTAGTCTTTGCTTTACCTGAATCGTTTTCAAGCGATCGCCTGCCATTATTAACAAGACGTCGTTTTCGTTTGTATTCTTCGTTTTGTTTTTCATCATTTTCGTTTGACTGGAGCCACGATTCGATCTTTTGCCGCCATTCGCGAGATATCCTAAAAAAGTGCGTTAAAATGTTTTCTTGTACCTCCTTAGTATTCAAATGTACCTTGGTTTATTTTCTTCGCTTGCTGTTGGTGGGGGTTTGGTCTCAGTCATAGGGGATGGTGAGTTAGCCCTTTCACGATCCGCACCAAAGTCAATATTTAATAGTTCCGGACGTTTTCTACTTGCACTGCCCGATCTTGCCCTTCTCGCCCATGAACGATCTGCAATTTATATAATTTTAGCAACACCAGTACACTAAGGCGAAGGAAAGTATGGTATATGGATAGTGGAATCATAAAAGCTGACTAGATGAAAAGACCCTTTCTGAAAAGGTTTTGGCTACTTTCGCTATTAGCATATGTTTAGAGAATAGCAATTAAGGTTATTTACATCCAATGTAATTGGTTTTAATATGGTATGAATAAAGCCTTATCACTACAATTTTTCTAAGTCTAACCATGTGCTTACTTCATATTAAAATAATAAATTAAATACTTCAAAAACCTACAAATAGAAAATATAATGAAAACTATCATGCACCATTTTCTAAAAAAAAAATGTTATTAATTTCGTACCCAAACTTCCATAGGAGGATGACTTTCGTTCTCTATTGCCATTGTCATGACCCGAACTTCTTAGGAACTCCATTAAATCGTCTTCCTCATTTAACACACGACTTCGGCGCCTTCGTAAACTGCCATTCGGTGTTATATCCGGCGAAATTCCATCCTCCCGCAAAAAGTTGCATTCACCACCGGTATTAAAAGATCCCATACGACGTCTTGACAAAGCCGGACTTGCCCTTGGATCGAAGGATGGATCCAAAAGTAATGGATTTTCGGGATCAGATACTGGTGTTCCACATTGACTCACTGCAAAAAAATATTTTTTTACTTGTATGCAAACATTTATATGATATGTGTTTATTATTTAATTTAATTCTATTGGTTCTCTAAAGAAAATATTAAAAAAAAAAATTTGTCACTGCAATATCTTATCAAAAGTTCTCTCCTCAACATCTGCGCTCGGAAAACATTCACTTCACAGAGCCAGTTTTCATATACCGACCAAACTCATTCGTCTGTGCAGGACGACAAAAGAATTTTCGATGTTCCATCAAATTCGGTTATGACCGTAATTAGAATTCTTCTATATTTTTCAACAATTTTTTACAATATTTTACAACTACTGCACAAATGATAGCATCAAGGGGTTATGAATACCTTTAAATGTTTTACAACAGAACGAGCGTTTGAGAAGGGAAAGAAAGAGAATGTTAGGATAGATGTTGGATGTGGTGGAGATTTACTCGATGGATGGTGTCCGAACTAACTTCGGTAAGTCACTGTTTCTTTTGTTCGTTAAATTCGCAGAACTTTCAAGATGGTGTATACTCTTAGGTGTAACAATCGACCATTTTTTACTGTTTTGAAAAAAGGTACAGAGGCATCGCCGACAAGATACATGGATTTTTGATGCGAGTGAACGCGCAACCCAACCACTTTACACGCAAAGACATTACCACTACACCGTGGCCACCCACTTACTGTACGGAACGAACTGTACAGAACTTCTACATCCTAGAGGTAGTAAGCTTTCGACTTTGGCAACGACATACCGTCAGAAATCGAACGAAGAGAAAGCCCGTTAGTCAGTGCATCTAACAGCATAATTTCAGATTTTTCCTTAGTTCCCAAATTTTCATAGCACCCCAGGGTGACGATAATTTTTAGTTTTTCATCGAAATTTTTAATTTTTATGATTTTTTTTGACGCCCCCGGGGTCCTCAATTACCCTTGCTAGCCGCTGTTTCTTCGCGCATTTTAGTAACTACAAGAATTATTCAAAAGTTTAAATGTAGCCAGCGTTACGTTGGCTTTCATAACATACACATGTGACAGCTGTATTCGACCATCATACACCAATCAGATGCCTCCAATTTCGCCTCCAATTTCCGATTTAAAGGAGGTAGTAGATTGCCAGGCACCACAAAATCGTCTTTATTTTTCAAATGTTGCCATTAGCGTTCTCAGTACCTCTCTGTCGCATCCCCAAGCGTGCTTTAGTGAAGCACGAGCAGTCGTAAGGTGTCCATGGAGGGATCACTCAAATAACAATGAAGATTCATCTAAAGAACGTCGGCTGAAACCGTTGTGCGTGGATTGACGAATTTTGAAGTTGAAGGTGGTGAACTAATTTTTTTGGAGAGAAACTAAATAATTACAAGCCGACAAAGTTTAGATGAAGGAAAATATCTATTTGACCAATAAAATGAAAATACTAATTAAAAATTGTTGCTGTGATTGTTTTAATCCAATTTCTCTTCAATGCTCTAACCCACTTTATGAAAACTACCATTAAGGTCAGTTCGGCATGAACCCAAGTAGCACTTATGTGCCTTTTTGTTACCACGACTCGTGTGACCTATATTATGATTGTTGCTGTGGATTTGATACAGACCGTCTCTAGATCCAGCCTGTGAGGTTTAGAAAACGGATAAGATCTTGTACCCTTTTACCCGATTTGGCGCTAAGGTCGTTGGTCTAAAGCACGCAATCTGGCTCTTGCTTGTGCCGGACATTTGCAGATGAAATGGAAGAGGGTTTATCTCTCAGTTGTGTTCCCGCAACTGCGCCATTGAGGGTTGTATGCGATCCCTAGTTTGACCGCATGGTCTCCAATTGACCAGTTCTTGCGATATATGTTCCGGTTCTATTCTGTAGATCGTTTGTTCTGTTTTTGTCGTAGGAGGGCCGTATCGTCCTCGATATGACGTAATTAGTGTATGAGTGTATTTGTCCCTTAACCGTACCTAGCGGTATACGGACTCTTGACGCAAGTGAGTCGAGAAGAGCTGAGCCTTGTCTGGCTAGCTCGTCTGCAAGCTCGTTTCCTTCAATGTTACTGTGA
This sequence comes from Rhingia rostrata, assembly GCA_949824845.1. Classification (NCBI taxonomy): domain Eukaryota; kingdom Metazoa; phylum Arthropoda; class Insecta; order Diptera; family Syrphidae; genus Rhingia; species Rhingia rostrata. The sequence continues at coordinate 64,047,360 of OX463757.1, forward strand.
CCTGGAACCTAGAGAAGCGTGACCATAAAGCGTTCGCCAAGGTGGGCAAGCTCGTTCCGACATTCCTGTACCAGTTTGGAGGATATGGTAGCCGAGTTGATGGCCTTTATGACTCGCCGCTTGGCTGTGTATCATAACAGTAGTATTTTGCTTTTCCGTAGTGTCACGCCCCAGTAGCGTGTATGCCTTTGGAATAGCCAATAGCTTCGCCTGGAATACGCTGGCAAAGTCCGGTAGGCGGTATGACACATGATTTCAGTGATTCCGAGTAGACTCCGGGACCCACACCATAGTTATCCTTAGATCCGTCGCTGTAGACGACCGTGTCGCAATCTCTTACTACTTCATTTCTCTTCCACTGAGCTCTGGTAGGAAATCCTACGTGGAAGCCTTTCTTGAAGCTTAGTAAAAGTGCTATGTAGTCTGTTGGAAACGTGACCACGCCGTTTTGTAACGAGTCCAGGGTGTTACTATGGCCATATGGCCTAAGCTGCATTAAGCGGTATCTCTAATTTGTTGGTCGAGAGAGGCAAGAAATGCAGTAGCAGAGTAAGGGCATCCGTTGGCGCCGACCTCAGCGCGCCCGTGGTACTTATACTGGCTGTTCCTTGCAGCTGTTTTAGTTTTGTGAGGTTATAGCCCTTACTCACACTGCTGTGTACATCCACAAAATCATCTTTGGTTGAAGCCCACACTTCTTTCCAAAGGTTTTGCTAAAAGCATATAGGTAGAAGGCAACACACGCTTTCCTTACTCTATGTTTGATATTGTGTTTCCAGTTAAGTTTTGGGTCGAGCATGATACCCTCAAGCGTCAAGCATGATACCCAATTACCAAGCGCTGGAAGATAGTGTCAGTGGTTGGCCATTAACACGGGGAGGGCAATTTCATGTATCTTGGTTTTGGTGGTGAATAGCACATATTCCGCTTTGCTCGGGTTTAAGCCGAGTAAACAACTTACAGGCAGGTGATAATCTTGTCTAGAGCAGCCCCCATGATTTCACTTATCACGGAGGGGAATTTGTTTGACACTAGTATCACTACGTCATCCGCATACGCAACAACTTTGACCCGTTCCTCGTCTAATTTAACTTGAATTTTGTTCATAGCCATAAGCCAGAGTAGAGGAGAGATGACGCCACTCTGTGGCGTTTCTCTATGGGCAATTTTGGTTATGCTCTATGTTCCGAGCACAGAGACATTGGCTAATAGATTCCTCTATACCTATCTCGATCAGAGATTCAAGAATAGCTCCAGGGAGGACGTTGTTGAAAGCTCCTCTATATCTAAGAAGTAGGCTAGAGTGTATTCCTTAGAGTGTAAGGATTTTTCGATTGTCCGCACTACCTCGTGGAGAGCTGTTTCCGTTTTTCTGCCCTTGAGGTAGGCGTGCTGTGATTTGATAGCGAAGATTCTTCTAGAAAACTTCGCTATGGATGTCTAGAACGCGTACAAAGGAGGTTAGACTGATTGGTCTGAAGTATTTTGCGGTCTAGTGGCCGCGTTTGCCTACCTTCGGTATAAACACCACTTGAGCGCATCTCCACGAGTAAGGTATTTAGGAGCTTCTAAAATTGTCGCCAACCCAAGCCGTAGCAACACCTATATGATTCGCTGATATGATATGATTCTCCTCTCATGATGATTTAACAAATCATAATCTGATTGTTATCAATTGTTAAGAAAAGTTGTTAACTTTAGAATGTAGTAGTTAAAGGTAGATTTATAACAACTTTTAAACTAAAAGCTGTCAAAATGGTGTCTGGTGGACTGACTAAAGTCAGTGAATTTTTGAAAATTAGGTCACGTCATCGCAGGTTTTAAAATTTGCCTGTAGGCATCTTAATCTTAAAAACCTTTTAACGCACTGATTAGTTAAATAAATGCGAAATTTCGAAATCGTTAAGCCTAAGTATAATAAAATTTTACTGATACAGTTATGTAAATATGAGAATCTTACAATTTATGTTAAATAAACGAAATTTTCTCTTACATTGCCTGGTCCTCTTAGCTAGCTGCTCCTCTCTCTGTTTTCTTCGTAATGTTGCTTGCTCCTCCAGTTGTTGTCGTCGTTCGTTTTCCTTTACCGCTTGCCTAAATTTGTCAGCAAAATTTTGGAAAATCTTAAAGCACTCTTCCAATCTAAAAGAACTTGGATCTTCACAGAAGAATTCGGATAATTTTGTTCGCACTGTTTCCACTTCTTTCATACCACGTTGCAGTATAGATACTTCGCTTTCAGCGGCCTTAAATATATATTTTTATTAGCAATTGGCTCGTGAAAACATCCAACTGACTTACCCTTAGAAATTCTGTCATTTGTTCCTTAATATCAGCATCGGTAGTAGGTAGCTCTACTTGTCGCTTGATCTTCTTAATTCTACTGTCTAGGGCGGTAATCTCATTGTTTATTTGCTCAGATGTCGTTCTGAAAAAAATTATAAAATCAGACCTAATTTTTTATGGTGTCCTGCAAGATAGATTACTTTGAAGCGTTCTCTAGCGTTGTCAACTGGGACGGGAAATTCAGTAATTCCGGATTTCGTTTTTCTGTTTGCATAGCAACGAAATGAATGAGATTCATACCGGGCTTGTTCGCCCGAATATCTGTAAGTTTTTGCAAGGATGTGAGCTTAACACCTGCCGCATTTCCAGCATAACCACCAGAATTAAGAAAGTTTCCAGCCACCACCACCATATAAAGAACTTCTTGTAGCATTTTGTTGTTCATGAGATCTATACAGGAAGAAGAAGGAATTTTAGTATTTTGATATCATTTGGTATTGTATTTCTTTTACCATCCCCGGCAAAGATCATTGCATTGATACAGGGATCTAGATAGCTGACATTTGCAGCGAATTCTTCTTTTAAAAGCATACTTTCTATTCGAAGTTTATAGCTGAAAACGATTAAGAATACATGAAAAGGGTAGATCGTATCACTGATTGCGTCAACTCACTTTGGTACTTCAAGTAGTTGCAGCAAAAATTTCTCTGCATTGCCTAGGCGATTTTTATCACCGTTATACGTTTTTAACATATCCAGTTCATCTACCTCGGGAAGGATTTTTAGCAAGCCACGTAATTTTTCGGCTCCAATGTCGTCGTGTTCACCATCCTTAATCAACTGGATAATGTCTTCGTTTGATCTGAGATAACAAAAATGCAAATAGTGGACCGTTGTTATTGGACCGAAACGAAGACTTTTTTAATTGTTTATATATGGACTTACGTTCTAAACTGCTTAAGGAATATATTGACATTGAGACTTCGTTTGCCATCCAGCAGCGTTATCTACACAAAAGAAGTATATTGATTACTAGTAATAAATATGTTTTTGCTAATTATACCCAAAACTGCTTAAATGGGAAAGTAAGAAACACATAATAGTCAACTCTGGCACTTACCTCTGTATTCTCTTTTTTCGACTTCCGATCTAAGGTATCCGTTCCATTATCCCTTCCTAACTTTGGTGAGCCATGAGCACTGGTCGACTGCAAACAGAATAAGCCTTCCATTTCGTTCCAGTCCAGATCGGCCATCGGACTGTCCTGGTGACTATCAGCAACAATTGCCCAGATATTTCGCTTGCCGATAACTTTGTTTGGCGGGATTTTATTCCAGTTAATTGTTTTCATCTTTGCCTTTGGCGCTGGGGTATCTTGTTGAGGCAACAACACCGACATTTCACTATATCCCTGCTCAGGTGTTTTCGGCCGCAGTCGGTTCTCTATTGAGTTACTCGTCAAAAGGTTCGGTGCAGGAGGCGGTGGGGCTGGTGGCGCACCCGGTATACGACTGCTCCCCGTCATAAATGGAGGTGGTGGTGGGGGTGGAACACTACCACCAAACGCAGGAATTGGTGGTGGCGGAGGAGGTGGTGGTGGTGCACCGCCACGTCCAGTTGGTGACAATGGGCTATTTGATGGTATCGGCGGCAGGGGCACCGGCGGCGACGAGTGAACACTGTTCGGTGTAAGCGGCACTACTGATTGCTTTCTGCTCGGACTTGTAGCGTCACCCCGACAATGTGGACACGTAAATTTTTGTACACTCGGCGAGCGAAGCAGCCGCACAGAGTCCTCATGGTTTTCGAGAAGTGTTGCCCGATGGACTAGTTTCTCGGTTGTATCCCAAATAATGTCGCTAACCGCTTCTTTGGGATCGATGCGAAGCAAATGTTGCAGTATGCTGAGAAATGGTATTTCCTGAGGTGTGTCAGCTACCTTTTGGAGGGAATAAGCACATATATAGAGATTTTAAGAAAATACAGAAACTACGATCGTATTATTAATATACCTGACGCAGAATAGCGTAGAAAACATCAAGATGGGAGTTTAAATTTATTCCATTGGGTCCTTGTAAACTCTGAGCTTCGTCGCATTCTCGTTGTTCTTCGAAGACGTCCAATTGCACAATGATATCACCCACACTCTGAGCTACTTTTCTGTAATTTAACGGTATTTCATTAGAAAATCGCTAGAGCGTATTCCCTTCTAAAAAAACGAAAAAAAGTTCTTCATACGCAAACATGAGTAAGTGCATGAAGGCAGTATGCCTAAAGTTACTGCTTCTCAATTTTGCTGTTCAAAATTGTTGTTAAACTGTATATCTGTTTCAAAATATAGCATCTCAATGCATAAATAAAAATCATCTGGGCCCTCATTCCGTAAAGTGATTGTCGTTTGATAATAACATTTCGACGGTACGTCTTGCATCAGGTAATATCATACGCGGTTTTGCTGTCGGCGATATCACTTTATTTGCTATACGTTAAATAATAATCGTCAAATCACGGAAGATTATTGAACGATCGCTCATGAGTTCTCGTCTGAGTGATAATCGTTTTCAAAGTTGGTTACCGAGAGGGTATAATTACTTCCAAAACTTGCTTTACAGATCCCTGAGTTCTCGGTATGGACATGAACGTTCACTTCCAAATCCTTTTATTTTCGAAAAAATCCTCATTTGAAATTTGCCTTCGTCGATTGCAGACCTTAATATCGATACCAGATACACGAAACTATGAGGGATTGCTTTAGATTTCAGCGTGTTCCAGCTCTAAAAACTGACGCTTTTTTGTATTTTTGAGAATGAGAGTCGTTGGAATGAACGTGTGGCCAGGCACTTTGATGCACCAACACAACGTATCTTTTATCCATACGATACTAGTTAAAACACTTAAAAGACGCAAATCTTTGCCTGATGACAGCATTGTTAGTCACTTCAAGTTCAGTACATTATTTTGGCGCCCACTTTTTGAAGACATTCATATCCTACATGACAATTTGCACATCATATTCTTATGTTCATTTATTCCATTTGGTGTCAAGTGCATATAGCCTATAAGAAGACAAATTCTTTAAAACCGCGTATTATTAGCATCCACCACCTGAAGCTGTATCTGTGCCGCCCTATACTTGAGTTCACGCGATGCTACTATCAATTTGGTAGCAGCTCATCCGAACTTTCCATTTTTCAATCCTTTTCTGAAACAAACATTGAACGCGCTATCTTTAATATATTCCTGGAATAAGGAAACGATATTGACATCATTGATCGACCCCACCGATCAGTCCAGAAACATTTGGATAAACAAGTTCGAAATCTCATTGTTGGTAGCAACAACTTTGACCCCTACTAATTGAAATTTGTAAAAATAATTGAAATTTCCTTCGATTTGATAGTTTTCATTTTTCTTTGCGCAAAAGTACCCGAACGGAATCACAACCGCGAGTTCTATGAGCTGTAAGCACTACATTGACTACATTGTCTACGTAAGGAAAAAATTCGAATTTCAAGCTTCAGGTTCGAGATGACAAAGAACACGGAATATCCGGTTTAAGGATCAAGCGATCGCCGATACCAGTACACTTGGACTGAACGACTAAAAGGAATGTACCCATCAAGAGGAAGGCAGAGATCCTTAACGGGTCCGGAGCCCTTTAATCAGATGTTATGTAGGTAAGTCCCAAAAGACAAATTAATTATAAGACTAAGCAAATTAATTGACAAAACACTTTCCGGGTTTCACAAGAGCACAAATGATTGTTGCGATTATAATTGGCCGCCGAATTCCGCTTTTATTTGTAGGTTTTTCATTAACATTCAAAGCTAACGGTAAGGTCCAAATGCCACTTATAGAATCAATGAAATTTTACCAAAGACAAGTTCAAAAAGATAACATATTTTTAGGTAATTAAACAGACCCCCGCATAAATTCCAACTCAAGCTCATAACATCAAATCAACCGCGTAATCTCGAATTGAACACACAAATTGATTAGCCAATTAAATTTTTTTGCAGTAACAAAATGAGATTCCAAAAAACTAAGCCACGATTAGGTGCGACCTAAAATCTAAACACATGAAAAAAGGAGTAACGCTAACATGCAAATGCGGTATTTATGACCCGATGCTTATCTCCGATCTAAAGTAAATATAAAATAATAGACCAGGTAGGTACTAGGTACAATGCAGTAAATTGGGTATCAAAAATCGATACAGAACAAATAGCGACCGCCAGGCTCAATGCAGTTTGCACATACAAATTAATTCTTAAGAACAATTTTTTTCTATTGCACTCACTTCAGATTTTCTATTAATCCAAAATGTCGTAATCCACTATTTCTCAAGGAACAACAAAACGATACACAGCCAAATGGTCGCTTCGTTAACTCCTCCACGGTCGCAGGTCACGGATGCTGAGTGAATCCTTCTATATGGCCGATAGGTGGGGAATAAACGTGTTTTATCGCAAAATGTATCTTATGTCGTCAGCGAAGTTGTCTGTGTTGCAAAATTCAAATGTTGTGCGCTGCACATTTAATTTAAACTTTTCACGGCCAAATGTGTTATGTAAAGTTTTTTTTTATCTCCACGCTGTTTGTTTTTAGATTTTTCTACGTTCTTCTGTTGCACAAACTTTAAAGTTAACAATATACACACAAAAACACAACCGAAAGGACGTTGTGCTTCTGCCTTATTGAAGCCACCATATACTTGTAATCGGATTTAGTTTTGGTGGACAAATACCAACATAGGTTATGCGGTATGCACGTGGTGCGTGCGCATATATTTCCCACAGCCCAAGGATCCTATTTAACTTGAAAAGTTCGCTAACCGAAAAAGTCAAAGCAAACTTAAAAACAACAAAATCCACTATTGGAGCTTTTCGTCTACACGTGGTGCTGCCATATCCTCTGGCTTATATTAGGCAATTTTCCCTCTTCCGGAAGAGATAAGGATGTTGACGATTTGGGTATCCGGTGTGGAAGTTGCAAACGGTGAAGCCGAGAGGTTGTGTTCAAACTCAAAGCATTGCCAACTATTTTTTAAACTTTATTTTACAAGAGAAATATATTGTTTTCGAGTTTGATTTTTGATTGATTTTTACATAACGATGATAGGGGAAGCCAAAAAGTGGTTTCCGCGATTCCATCCGTCGTCGGTCTGTCGGTACTTCAGATGTTCTTCAAATTTCGTATTTATAGAGTTTTTGTCACTATTCTTGTTTTATTGATTTAATTAGCCATTCTATTAACGTCAATTTGTTAAAAAATGGCTCTAATAATGCAAAAAAAATACATTTATTTATTTATTATATATGCAAATATATATATAATTTATTTTATCAATTTCTCGCAAACAATATTGTCTACTTGTATTCAATTTAATATCTTTTTTTCAAACAGATTTTAAGTAAGAAAAAAATCAGTAAAAAACATTTGTAAGGGAACAGTCCTATAGTTTTAAATCTTTGCAGTTTATTGCAATTGATAAATGTTCTTCCTCCCGAAGTTTTTCTACGAAGATTCAAAGTCTACCAATAATTCCCGGTGTTGGATGTTAATGGCCAATCTATAGGGCCATTTCTTGGTGTGATCTTTTTTATAGAACATTTCCCTCAATAAAGCGATTGATTCTTCATTGATCTATATCGATCTCCATAGACAGTAACACCCGCTCCTTCCGCATTTTTAAAGAAATATGGTATGCGGATGCAGCCAAACAGTGCATTTTCGGGGTAGCATTGCAATTGGTAGCTGTTGGATTGCCTGTGTAAAATTGATTCAGCATTTGGTGATGGTTATATAAATAGTTCATTCATCTGGACGATTATGACGACCAAAGTAGTCGGCGATTTTTCAAACAAGTATCCACTATTAGTAAACGGTTGAAATGGCAATGCTTACTGAACACAAACGACATTAAGACCGGTTTGCTGATTCGAAGCATAAATCCTCTTAATAGCTTGGTTCCATATACCATTTAATCCCAAGCATATTGTTTTGTCTTAAAATGTTCTGCAAGGACGTAGGACAAAATCGGATTTTTTTTTAAATCCCAAAAAAACTTTTCGGTTTCACCTCTGCACTGGCACGGATTTGCGATTCATTGTACTGCTGTTCTACTGCGCCATGTGGATCAAGAAGTGGGGTCATAGAACAACCTTTTGAATCACCTAACATTTAAGAAAAAAGGTATTACTACAAACACTAAATTTTGCAACTATTGAAAATCATGGATCTCGCTACGTTTAAGTGTAGCAACACCTGCAAATTATTTGAGTGTTGCTACGGCATTTCATCACACTAACCATCGCCCCACTAAGCCCGGAACCTTAAAATATAATACATGTTATAAAACCATTTTTAAAAATAACAATAACATCAATAACATTTTGAAACGATGTTATTGCAAACGATTTTTGTTTTTAAATATCAGTTCGGTTTTCCGGAAATTTTATGAAGTCATTTCAAAGTCTAGCTATCATGCTTTGGAAACTTTTAAAACTATCCTTGAAGCTGTCGAGACATACATTCCACCAAAATCAGCTATGGTAGAAGATGGTTTCTAGTTACAAATAACTAGGTACGCCAAATTTTACTAATATATTAATTAAAAAATTACTATACTGTGCCTTTTTGAAGGACATTCCAATAAGCTTTCTATTTTCACTAAAACCACAATTATTATTTCCTTTGTTAACTGAAAAGTTTTAAAAAAGAGAGGTCATCAAATGTATATATGACGAGGAGTTACAAATTCTGAAATTTCAAGGATTTTCACGTCATATCAAGCACATCCAGAATTTAAAAATTGATTTTTATTTATTTTTTTTATATTGAATGCGTTGAATACTAAAATTACCTAATATACATAAAATATTATTACGAGTGCTTTAATCCCGTATGTCATACTTACATTTTTTTTACCATAAACCATGTTTCACTTAACGACTTCTTTGCTTAGGATTAAGTTTGGTGCAAATCGCTATGTATTACTTAAGCGTTTATGTGGGACTGACTCTTAAGTATATTAAAAAAAAAAACCTTCTATTGGATCACCTGTTATGATCCACAATTCTTTTGCTGTAAGAACATTAAGCATGAAACTATTTTGTTCTTAGCTTATTAAAAAATCGTCAGCTACTTAAAAGCAAATGTTAATAAAGTTGGTTGACTAATGTTCCGGTTAATGGACAGGTACAATCAATTACAAATTGATTGGCTGTATAATTCGGTAATAATTAAAAACATATATGGTAATTGTGAGGAAAAAACCTCTAAACATTGAGGCTTAAGATAAAAGAGGAAGCCATTCAGGTGTTTATCATTTGTCAACTCCTATACTCGTATGACGTATAGGTTGTTAACAGGTCGTGATATTTATCATTTGTGTATTTGAATTGATTTTGAGATTAACATAAATCAATGGGGTCTTAAAAAAATACCTGATTTACATTCAATTAGCAGATAATAATTTTCGCTAATTCGATTGAGATAAGCAGCTTGAGTTTCATTAGTTTATAAAAAATTGTAATGTGACTGTGGCTATGGCAAATGCATTGACTTTTGTAGTTTACAAGAAAACTAATATTAACAAACCGGTTTGAAAGATTTACATAAATGTCTCCATTTTTGCTCCGGTTTTGCGTAATTTATTGAAACATAGACATTTGCCAGGAACAAACGGAAATATGATTCAGTGGCGCCAGTTGTTAAATAAAACGTGTTTTGTATTAGTATGATGTGTTTAAGAATTTAATCAATAATTTTTTTTTTTCTAAATCATACTGTCAGATCTGTGTTGTCGTTTTCTTATTACAAGCAGCAACCTCGAGCAAAGATTTGCCAATGCATACCATATGCATCCACGGGCTAATCATTTAGATAATTTTTAGTCGGACATAACAGAACATAGAAGCTATAATTATTTATATTATTTTAAGAAAAACTATTTTATATTAAAATATTGAGCCTACGGGCCTAGCAAACAATCGCGCAGAGTCTTCATTAAAATAGGTTAGCAAACAATTGCAGTTCAACTAAATCGATATTTTTATTGGAAATTATACTCATGCGACTTAAAGCCTCCTGCATACCATAGTTGTGATTATGTTTAGGTATATGCAAAATATTTAATCTAATTAGAAGATCATGTGCAATAATTTGTCCTGATGATAATTGGTGTAGGAAATCCATGTCACTTTTCAGTCTACACTGAGACAAAGGCAACGAATGGAGCAGTTTAATTCTACACATACGGAGATCAACCAATGCAAGTCTTCTCAAAGCAAATCCTATGAACTTTCGTTGGACTGCTTCAATCCTAGTTGAATGAGCTACAAACTTGTGCAGCATACTCCAAATAAGGGCAAAGTGGACAATTATATAGAGAAAGAGTGATGTAACTCTTTTGACCACATTTTTATAAATTTTAACATAGAGTTGGAGTTATTGAGGATAACGGTAATTTGTTTATTAAATTCCATTTAAGGACAAAAACAAACACCTAGATCTCTTTAAAACTGTTTACACGACAGTGATTGTGTCCGAACAGAGAATAATACAATTTGGAAACGGTCAATAGGGTCTGTACTGCTTGCTCCCACATTCTCCTTAGCTCAAAGCGAATATTCACGCTTCGTATTGGTGATTTGCACTGGTCTTCAAGTTTTCCCAATTTACCCGTTTCTGAAGTTTTTCTTAAGCCACTGTGAGAGTAAGGTACATACTCTATGAAATCGAGAATATCCGACAAGAGTACCCACGGTCTTCAACAATGGCGGTTACCACTTTACCGATATTATCATCTAACAATTTAGGGAAAATTCTAAGTCCCAGAGAAACATCTGAATAATATTATAAAATTGGCACACGTACATAATTTCATATGCTAAATGTCAACAATGGACTAGTTGGTAAATTCTGAACTTATAATTCATTCAAGTAGGCTAAAAAGCAACAACATTTCATATCATAACTACACCATCTTCAAAAGAAAGTGGGCCACAAACCCACAAGTTATATCCGAAGGGCTAATGTATATATTATACCAGCACTGGTTCTTTTTCTCCATAAAGGCCGAGGTCTTCATATTTGCATGGTTTGGAGACTTTTCCCAAAACATATACTCAACTTCCTGGACTCTGCCTACTTTCTTCAAATATCAAACCGTGTCGTAACAGCAAAGACTTTAAGGTGTTCTGTCTCTTTATTATTTGTAATATAATAGCATGTTTTTGGAGGAACTTTAAGAATCATCCCCAGATTTGTTAAATTTCAACTACCTACAATGGTTGGTGCGATGAACTGCCGCGCAGAGGTTCTGATAAATGATTTTTCACTGACCCTCTCCCTTGATGATCTGACAAATCATCCGAGTAGTATCAATTGTCATGAAAAGCTTATCTCAAAATCGCCGTTCGGAGTCGACATTAAAACAGGAGGTCCCGCTATCGTGCTAGCAGTGAATGGTTGTAAGAAAGCTCGGCCCTGGGTACTCACGAGCATGTTGCGCCAAAAATTTGTATTTTATTTGTACCTACAAGGGACACAGTTACAGTCCATCTCATAACGAAAAGCACAACGCAATACCAAAATTAATTTTGTTACAGAACAACCAAACAATTGAATGACCATCAATTTATTTACTACAATTCCAGAACAGGTTCAATAAACGTCTGCAAGCATCATCTCAGAGCGCTATTTATGCTTTATAGGTTGGACTTATGTGAGAAAATTTAAATAAAAAAATTAATCTCATGACCTAAGGATGGTAGTTTCTCAAAACTACTAAGATTTAGTATGTTAACTTTGATGAAGTTTTACTGTTTTTTTGACGATTTTAGTCACGTGACAGTAGAGGGCATATGACTAATGAAACGAGCTAAAAATATTCACATGAGCACTCAAATATGTGTGAAACAGCTGCTTTTGGTGGACCTGTCATGAAAGTCTTTTTGATTTTAGTAAAATTACCTTTGGGAAATCACCAAATTGAAGCCAGATTTGTTGCATGCAATAATTACATTTTTAAACTCAACAACATTAATTTACCACTAATAAATACAATCTTCTTAAAACCAGGACCTGATTTATAGTTCATTTCCAAAAAATGGCAATCAATACATATTATGACGTGACAATCCTTTTGGCTTGCCTTGCATTATAGATCAAAATTAAGAAAAGAAGTAAAGGTCATATAAAACATTTTTTATTTTTACTTTTTCTAAAAGTAATATTTTTTACCCATAGTTAATTCCTCTCACGTGACTTAGTTGTCCCGGCTAGGGTATGTCCTGCTGTCAGGCAAGAACCAATATAGACAATTTTGTTGATCAACACCATAAATGAGTTTGATTATGTGCCACCCTTTATAGTCTAGTATTTATTACGCTTACATCTTTATCGACGTTGAGATCATCAACATTTAAAGTCGATACGTGTTTACTCTTTTATTGTTTTTTTAAATCCTTTAATCAACGGATTTTCATGCACATTTGGGCGACTGTTTTAGTATTATAAATGTTTATCTAGACTCACCTATTTGTTAAAATTACCAAAATCAGATCAATTCCTTAAGTATGCTTCACAATCGCAACTAGCGCTATTTGTTAAGAGACGCTACTGTGACATTCTAAGCCCGTCCCTGCACGGAAAATATCAATATTCGTTACGGCAAAAGAAAAAAAAACATAAATTCTCCACCACTAGCGTAATCAATTAAAATATTTCAAATCTGATAAAAGTTGGTAATGCATTTTGTTGCCTTAAATTTGTATTTGCATCTCACTTCAGATGCAAATATTAGCTTATCGAATCAATCAGTTATTACGCCATTCGTCTCTAACAAAATAAACAAAATGTCTTGTTATTAACTGAGTGTGCCATCGATATTAAAATCAACACAAGCATTAATTGGATATAATTAAATTAAAACATGATTAGTGCGAATCAGCAGTGGATGCAAGAAATGAAAGAAAGCTTACGTCGAGTGGACTTGTATAGCCTCCGAGTCTGTGACTCTGAGAAATGATTCAATGGAATATTGGCGACTGACCTCTTGAAGTAACAAGCTTACAGTTTTGCTTGTTAAATGACGGAGTACCGCCTCCTGTCTTTAAATTAACAATCAACCGACATTTTCGCAGATTTCTCATTTTGTTGTTGCTGTCTTGTCAAAATATGCAAATTATACATAACATTGTCAAATTGTATACGTGCATAAAGAGGGTGTGTGTATGCGATTGGATGTATATTATGAAAATTTATAACTTACCTTAGGTTATTTAAAAGCGGTAACACCTTAAGACCTGTGAAATAGACGAAAAAATTGCTTTTTATTATAAAACAGAAAAAATCGTAGGTATCTCTAGCTGGTGTCCAATATGCAAGTATGATATATGTGGTTAATATTTTAAAGAGATATTATGATCAGGTGGGGAAATTATATCTAAGATCGGTTATAGCTTGATTGGGTATGCAGCTAATTTATATTTTTACAGATATTTGTTCAAGTTAAGGTCTTGATTCATTAGTTTGTACGTGTTAAAGGCGATTGCGATACTTGTCGTTTAATTGCATCCTAAATATGGTATTTTTAATGACAGTTGTCTTTTACAGATCATTATGAACATGACATTAGAGTGCATATTTTGTATCACTGTCAAGTTTCTGTGACACAATTGACAGATAACTAGGTTAATCCTCGTATGAATTTTCATTCGTATTCAGTTGTCTCTAATCAGTTTCAGTTGTTTAGTTTTGCAAATCTTGGAGAATTTATCTTAGAACAGTGAAAAATGGTTTCAAAAAAAGCTTTGAGGTCTATTTTTTTAGAATGTAACCAATGTAAAATTTAAAGTGGTTAAACGATTCCAATTTCCCCAGAGGGGAAAACTTAATATCAAAATCAATGATATAGTGTGCAGCAGCCAGTAAGTTAAGATTTTTTATAAGCCTAGTATTTAATAATACTTCTAGTTTTTCGACCGCGGTCCTTGATTGTGCATGGTCAGCAGGTTGATGTTGAGTACAATTAGGTAACCCTTTGCTTCATCACGGTCGACAAAGATATCATTGAAACATTTGATATCAAATGATTCAGGCATTGTACTGCAACTTCTTTAATATAACTTAAAACTCCCTAGCCCACACCAGAGGCACAATCTTCAATAAATCTTTGTGACTATTAGCATAAGGAGATCCAATATAAGACCCCGATCATCGGAAATACTGCTATACGGAGTCGAATTTCTGTGTGTTGACGGAGTTGACGCAACTGGAGGCAGTTAGCTAAGAACTGTGCTAATTGGAGAGGCATTTTTGTTGAAGCCTAGTTTCATGCCGGACTGTATGGCCACTAAGTAATTATGTTCATTTGAGAAAATTTACCACAAAGGCAATATATCTGGAACACAAGTTAAGCATTAGGTACGGTTACATAAAAAACAAGCAAAGTATTCAATCGGCGATTGAATAAAAAGTAAATCGAATTAAATACGAGACATTGCATAACTATAGTTGGTATAAAAAAACTTCAAGTGTTTTGAAAAGCGTTTGTAGTTACATCTGCAAGTTAACAACCTTTTATTAGGCTAAGATATCTTTCCAAAAGCGTTCAAGTTTCTTTTGTACGCTTACGATTTATAAATACACTTAGACACCTCACTCTTTTTCCAAACTGCAGTGAACGAATTTTCAAAAATACTATCTCAGTTAGGTTGAGCAACGATGTAGCCGATCAATAGTAGATGCGGAAGGTAATACTGAGTAATGAGCAAAGCAGCTGATTCTGCTCGGACTCGGATTTGCTTTAAGCGACAAACTTAAGCAAGACGTCTTATGATGACGCATTATAACAAGCCGGCCGAGAGCAAATTCCCTCGCTTTTTTAAGCCTTCAGGTATGAGCATATACAAAAAAAAACATTAATCATAACGTCATGTTTGGAATAAATGACATCTTTAACGGAAATCAAACCACACTTGGTAATGGGCTATGACTTCGCTGAGTCACGCTTGGCGTTGCATCAAATCAAATTGACCATATTGCGAAAGAAAAGAGGCACACATCCAGTGTTTCGGAAGGACCAATTGCAGAACGCATATTTCTTAATCTCTCGATGATGGATCTCGCCGCATACCAGCATGAACCCCAGGATTGGCGAAGAATTATGACGGATCCTGGCTGCCAAAACTCAGATATAACAAGCAACGCGAAAATGATAGTTGCCAATATTGATACTGAGCTTTTTAAGCTAAAAAAATGGGAAAAGCTCTTTTTTAGAACTAAAAAAAGATAATAAGAAAAACCCACGGTCTAAGTATATAAAGGTGTCGGAATGTTCGTACGTTTTACCAAATTGTTAAACACCAAAATCGAGGACACAAAACCCGAACAGTTTCCTGTCGAGATGAACAAGAAAAATTGTAGTTGAGTCATAGTTGATGTACAGACCCACTTTTGTGAATCAAGGGCTGCTATCATGTTGTACGAACCATTAAATATTGGTGATGACAGCAAAAACTACCATTCACTCGTTAAGTAATAACAGAAATTTCTAAACTAAAGTTAGACAATGCAGTTGAAAGTTATGATAAATAATAATAAATAAGGGCCCTCATTCCGTGTTTATAGTTTGACGATAACACTTCGACAGTACATCTTGCATCATGTAAGATTAATAGTCGTTTTTGCTGTCGGCGATATCACTTTATTTACTCCACGTAAAACTACTACCACCTGAGTGATAATCGTTTTTCAAGTTACAGAATGAACCCCAAGTATATTTTTGTCTAAACAACCTGTTCGGTCTCTATCAGTGTGTTTCAAGACCATTAAAGTCCAAAACAGAAAACCCAAAAAAGTTCAAATCAATACCCATCGAGATTTAGAGATAACTTATATAAATTCATGTATAGTTCTGGTATACCGTCTAACCTCATCCGTCTCCACGCAGGATTACGATGGAAAAAAGCGTATACACTACAGGAATACACTTTGCCTTGTGATATCTTCAAAAATGTAATAATTTCCCATTGCATTACCATTTTGCGAAATTAGACCTTTGAATTTTAAAATATATTTTCTTTTTGCATGTCTGACGCTCTTACAAGTCACACATTTGGTGGTAGACCACAGTAAGAATTAAAAAGTGGCGTATACTTGATGTCTTGCGAAAGTCTAATAAATACCTAAGACTAAAAAACTGGAATTCGAAGTTCAAATTCGGCATTAAAAATGAGGTCCCATCGTTTGTTGCAAAAATATAACTCCGCGGACACACATGAATAAAGAAGCTAAGGTTGAGGCCTTAATGGGCCTTTTATTCCAGATACTTAATTTTCCATACTTCATCTAAATAGCGGTCAGGCATTTAAAACCGGAATTTATTCATTAAGAGCATTACCTCTGCCAGCCGTACCTATCAAACCTTGAATTCGATACCTTCAATGCCAGCTGTTGCCCCGGAAAATTGCGGAATAAAGCACAGCCAATGGCTTATGTAATGCGAATCGCCGTCACGTCAAAAACCATGATCATAAATTCGCTCTAATTGAACTCAAACGGCATCAACCGAGTACTTCCATTGAACGAGTGAGTTCGCAGTCGAAATCCTAGTAAATAGGGGAAGCCCGCACATAAACTCTGCTGTTCTTGCCAAAAGGTTTCCACCATACATCAGTCAAACTGATTACCGCATGCTGGGCCATTACCTTGGAATGGTGGGTCGTCGATCGTTGGATGGTGAAGGTTTACTCACCTACATTTGCGCAGATCGTATAAACTCGGTATGACACATTGAGACATTAACACAGGCAGCGCTTGGAGGAGTAGAGTAATTTATTCAGTTTCGGCAAATCGTTCGGCGTACGTTCTCATTCCGCTCCTCAATCACTTGACAGCAAATGTAATTGTAGTGTTTATGATTTAATTTAAGTAAGAAGATAACTAATTGCTCGGCATGAAGAGCTTATCGTTCTATTTGATCTGTGGTGAGTTTGTCTTAAGTAGCCGAGATGCAAATATCTGCTTAGGTTCCTGTTTTGTATCTATGATTTATTGATGGGAATTGTAATTAAATTTACAATGGAGAAAAGTGGTATTTATTGCAAATGTCAAGCGTAGTTAAAAGTGTCTTTGTTACTCAAGGCATGTTGTGGGAATTATAATAAGTATACTAAAAGTTAATTATATATGTGCATAATTCGTGTTGGTATTCGACTTGAGAGTAAGTAGATTATAAGCAGCTGACATGTGCTTTTCAAACTAGACACTGATATAAACACTGTAAATGTTATAAAACCGCAGGTACAACTGTTATGTTCCTATAAAACTCAGTCATAGCACCATAGGTGTTCTACATATGCTCAACGAAGACTTGTTTGAGGTCTGTCGCTTTATAACGTGAGAGTTTCACAGGAGCTTAAAGATATCATCCCTATAATTGATGAATTTCAACTATCTACAAGACACGTAGTTCAAAGCTCATAAGTGCACTGCCCATCTCTTGTTATTATTGAACATTTTAAACTAAGCTTAAATATACTGTGTAAATTATAAACTGGACTAGCTACCAGGGCTTAAGCACTGCCCATCGAATAACAATAAAAACAAACGCAGTAGCAAACGTTTTTTTGTTTACAGAACAAGCAACCAATGGAACGAACTTCTAACAGACTAATTTCCCCCAATTTACAATCTAAAACAATATAAGAGCAGAGTCAATAAACATCTGCAAGTATCATGTCAGGGAACTCTTTGAGCGTCAAAGGTTCGTCTCACCTGAGAAAAGTTTATAAAAAAGGGATAATATAACTTTGTATTTTATCGCAAATGCATCCTTAAGAATTGTAATTATCAGTCAATGTCAAAATGCAGGCAAGGTTCAATGGGTCTACTCCCATTCTTTTGCTGTAAATGCTCACAAATCCTTATATTTTCTTCGAGTGTGGGTAAATTGTATAATAAAAGTGTTGACAAATAAGTACAGCAACGCGTTTAGGTAAAATACAGTCAATTTATTCGTTGTGTTCTAGTTTTTATAAATAAACGACATAAAATATATTTTAACAACAAACGACCTTTCACTTTCAGATACCAACTGACAGCTTAGTGATGTTTACTAAAAAACAGTTAAATTAACATTGCACAGATACAGATCTATTTTTATGATGGTAAAGCTCATGAACGAGCAATATTTGAAAAAAATTATAATTATCACAAAAATTCTGAATCAAATTTTGTTTACAGAAAGTTGATGCGTGCCATTGTGTTTGAATTCGACTCGACATCACTGTTAAATGCTCCTGTGTCAGTGAGACAACACGCCTGTTGGGCTCTGCAAAAGTTTGAACAAAATCCGGAATTGCATCGAACAATTTTCAACGATGAAGCCCGTAGCAGGAATTATCAATCGGTTAGATGAATGATACGTCGCTCATGGTGAGCTTTGACTGAAAATCATCCATTACGTCGTTGAGGTGTAGGAAAGCTTGAATGTGGTGTAGACGCGACTTCCTTTATAAGGAAACATTTTTAAGTCTTTGACTAAAATGCCTTGAACGAGTTTCGACCACCTTATTTAGTCAAATTCAATGAAGAATCTACGCCATCTTCGACTAAGGCAGCATTGTATTCGACCGACCAAAAGATAGTCTTTCGGCCCCTATACTGTCTCGTGTTTTATTTTCGAGCCGAGCGGCTACCCGCCCTAGCGCGTTAAATTCAGGTTGCGCGAAACCATTAGGTTTCAACAGGATCAACGGGTGGCACTTCAAAGCTGTTTTAAGCAATACATTCTGGAATGGATAATCTCAATAAGGGGCGGTTTGAAGTGACCATGCCAGCCCTCTCCCCTTTGTGACCCCTTTGATTTTTTGAGTTTTCTTTTATAACAACAGACAAAGTACTCAGGACCGGGATGAAATTAGCAACGTACCAGGTAAAATGCTGATAAGTGTTGTAACAAATTACGATGGATGCCAGAAATCCGTAGGCACTTATACGATTTTAAGAAATGTGTAAAAGAAAACGTTAGATATGTATAAGCAAAATCTAATTCTTAAAATAATTAAAATTTGTTTTTATTGCATTTAGCAACAAAACAAGTTTCGTTGCCGCACCCTGTATCAATTCGAAAAACAGTAACCGCGTTCTGTAATTTAGATTTAGTAAGATAATTTAGATGAATATCTGTTCCTATTGCAATACCTTAACTTTTGAGATTTAATGGCTGTCTAGCTCTAAGATTTCATTGAAGTGATTTTGAGTTCAGCTAAAATAATCTTGTGAGAGGATTAGTTAAGTTCATTTAGCACGATAGTTAACTGCATTGACCAAAAAAGGTCCAATCACACGTCTGGCCAAAATGATGCAGAGGAGTCTTTTAAACTACATGATATTGTTAGTCAAAATCTTAACTCGAAATTAGGTGTCTTGAATATTTTGGCTTAAATGAATCTAGTAAGGACCAGTTTTTTTTACTGGATATCATAGTAGTTTCAGGATCAAACTCGAGTTGACTCGAGAAAATTGTTTTTTCAGTAAATTTAAAACCAGAGTTAACTTCAAGTTGACCCATGAAGTTAGGATTAATTGATCAGATATTTTTGACAGATGATAAAATACCAAGCATTTAGACATTTCATTAAATTTTATTAAGTATTAGTTTAACTGTTTTAAGAAGAAAAAGAACTGTAAGTTTGCGACAAAGCGTTTTCAATTGTTTGAGAAAAGGAAACCAACGAGCTGTTAAAGTGATAACATTGCAAATCGATAAAACATGAGTGCTACCAAATTAAATCACCACACACGTAGTCAAATTTAGTCATGCACTAAATAACTGCTTCATGAGTTAACTCTAGATTAAATTAATTCTGGTTTTAGTAAACTCAGGGTTAAATCAGAGTTAACTCAGCATAAAAAAACCAAGTCTAAGCACACAAAACCTCTTTCGTGGGAACATTTCTACGACAATATATTAAAGAAAACGCTCTTAAGGTTGAGATCACAAGCTCAGAATCTCGACAGTATTTTTTTTTTATTTTCTACGTTGTTAAATCTACCTACACATTTCTAAAATGTATCCATTTTATAAAATATATATTCGATACCTTCAGTTTATATATTCCGCTTACAGATAACATTAAGTGTTAAAGAAAGCATGCAGGATCAGTTTAAATGTAAATTTTCTCGCTTCGATTGTTTCTCAGTCAATTCAATTACATAGTACGTCACACGCTTATTCATTTGGCTGAAGTAGGTCACAGGCCCTTAAAAGTCTACTGAGTTCATTGAAATTTCAATTTATGTTAAGAGGAAGCGTCAATTCCGTTCTTTTTTTTTTGTTGCCCACATTCCTTCATCGACCTATCAGCTATTTATATTTATCAATACCAAACGCTTTTAGGTGAACGTAACCATAAAAGCAAATCTTACGTCAGTGTTCCATATACGGATGCACTTGGCGCAGATTTTGATTGACAGGAAAAAGCTATTAAACTTAAAATTCGCGCCAATACAGATATTAAATTTGCTATGCCAACTGTTAATGTTTCATTATCAATTTAGATTTTAGACAATAAGGGGTTACTTTTTTGCAGGCTTCAGGGACAGACTAAGAAAATTTAAGTACGACTAATGCAAAATACATTTTTTTCAAAATCATTTTATTAGGACATAGATATATTTTTTTGCAAATATAACTAACAATCCTACTGTGGCGGTGTTATTTTCTTTTAAATTTCAACTTTTGACACTTACCAATGAACTCATTTCGTATTCTGATTCGATCTTGCAAGTTTGCCGCTGAAATGATTACGCAGTTGATAAAAGCCAGTAGCGCTACTTGATATTCAATATTTGTCGCATTTTCTAATTCGTTGATCACAATTTTAAAACGATATCGTTCGTTTTTGAGATTCTAGAAAAGAATAAGAAGAACACAAAAAGAATTGATTAGTCATGTAATCGGAGATCGTGACTGATTGCACCGACTTGGACGTACCTTGTAAAATTCTAATGTTTCTATCGCTCGAGAATAGCCTTCTGAATTGTAAGCACATAAAGCTGACAGCAGTTCGAAAACTTGCTTCTTCACTGTGGTATTGTTGGTGTCTAGGGCTGCGCCTAATTTGGAAACATATTCACGATTCTCGACAATGTAGTCCAGGCCGATTCGTGAGTCCATCCTGGGAAGTGTCATTTTGTCCAGTCTTTGTCTTGAGGTTCGTTCTGCTGAAGAATTTTTTTGTTGATTTATGTCGCGTAGTTGATCTGTATTGAAAAGCGAAAATACAATGAATTAATCGTTTGTAATTGTATCCATCATTTTTTTTATTTTTTTTTAATGTGCATATAATGGTCACATTTAGTGCGGCTTTACAATAACATCTCCTAACCTTATACGTCGCAGAAGGGACAAATAACAATTTAGAATAAAATGCCAAAACACCGCTGTAAGAAAAACGAATTATTTCTATCATTATCCGTAGAGTCCAGGGCTAGCTTTTAAAGCGAGGAAAGCAATGTTAAAATTGAAAGAGAGCGACATAAACCTTATCAAAAAACGATTATGACCTTCGCTGAGTAGCAATCTAGTTTAACGTGGATTTAAAAAAATCGTATGTTTAATTTGTGTCCTTTTTCGGTAAGCGCTGTGGCGGCATTCCTAGCTCGTTTTCAAACAAAGTAGTATTGGATGCACAAAAAAAGAAGACCCTCTAAACTACAGAGGCATAAGTCTCCTCACCATCGCCTACAAGATCCTATCTGCCGTATTATGTGAACGCCTGAAACCGTTTACCAACATACTGATCGGACCTTATCAGTGTGGTTTAAGGCCACGAAAGTCCACAAACGATCAAAGTTTCACACTTCCGCAGATCCTGAAAAAAAAAACCATGAAGTCCAAATCGATACCCACCGTCTATTCACCGATTTCAAAGCCGCATACGACAGCAGTTATAAAGACCAACTATACAAAGTCATGTCTAATTTTGGTATACCGCCCAAAATCGTCCGTTTGTGTAGGATGACGATGGAGAAAGTTCGCGGCTCCATTAGGGTTGGAAACGACCTCACCGACACATTCGATACCAAAAAAGGATATGGGCAAGGCGATGCGCTGTCACGTGACTTCTTCAATTTGATTCTTGAGAGGATTGTGCAAAACTCCCGAGCCAACACCAGAGGAATAATTTTCCAAAAATCGGTGGAACTACTAGCATACGCCGACGATATTGACATCATTAGAAGGACTCAACGTGATGTCACAGCCACGTTTTTTGGTATAGAAATGGAAGCGTCAAAAATGGGTTTAGTAGTAAATGGGGGTAAGACTAAATATATGGTGTCAACACGAAGGGACACACAACATCGACGAATTGGACAGAACTTCACCATTGAGGGATAGAGCTTTGAGTTATTACGGAACTTTTCAACATCGGATCCGCTTTTAACTCTGACAACAACATCTCTTCAGAAATAAAACGAAGAATTACTCTTTCCAGTAGTAAAGTTCTCACTCGAACTACTAAGGAGATCATATATAAAACCCTGATCATTCCAGTCCTGCTCTAAGAAATTTTTGCACTGAAGACAACGTGGAAGCTGTGCAGCTAAGTGTTGCAAATATTCCATCTGTCAGCTAGCCGTGCGTCGGTCGTTCAGGCTAGTTAGGCGTATGTCCAAAACAAAATTGCATATAAACATCAAATTTTGTTGGCATTGCCTAAAATTCTTAGCCACACAAATTGTTTTTTTTTTAAATAATAGTTTGATGTCGGATGAATAGCATTTCCATTTAAGTGGTTACATTAACAAGCGAAACGGTAGATTTCGGTATTTCAAAAATCCTAGGGCGAAAAACCAGCATCATTAACATTTATTGGCGAAGAAGTTATTGGTCATACAGAACAGAAGAAGTATCGACAATTTTCGCGGTGAATGGAGGGGCAGGTACACTACTAGGCAAACTATGGTGGACCCGCTGCATGAAGTTTTTGACCACGTACTTCACCAGATTTAGCTGCGCCCAAATTTGTCCAAAAACGAAGTGTTTGTGAATAAACCAGAGATTATACAAACAAATAACAAATACAGCAGAATAATTTAGACGATTAACATGAGCATTGCGTGGTGTAATGGAAAAATATGTTAAATATAGGTATGAAAATTACTAAGCAGTTGAGTTTGCGGACTGCAAGATCTGCTTCTCACTTGACATAATGCGTTCGATCGGGGCCTTCGAATGAATCTTTGGAGTGTGTTTGCAAAAGTATTAAATTAAAAGTTATCTGCTGAGGGCCATTTAATGTCAATACATCATGACATAGTTTAAAAGATGTGGTTAGGTAAACAGCGTTTAACGACAAATGCCACGTAAGGTAAGGGCCTTGCTTAGGGTTGCGTTTTTCCACCTGCTCATTTTTTGTATACATAAATATATATACACTATTCGAATGCAAAACGAACCTTTAACGTTCGATAATGCCCTTGTGCCCTTGAATTATTTTGATTTGGACATTGAGGAAAATCAATAGGAGATCGTAGCTCTCATTGGCTTACTGTTCTCAGGTGATCTGATACGCCCAGGATACCAAGTTCGTAGTCATATCATACTCACGGTTGTCTGAACGTAGTATCCAATTTAAAAATTGATTTCCGGTCCGGGCCACATAGAAGCGATTTCGAAAGTAGCGATGACAAGACATCAGTTCAAAAAGTAAGTCTAGAGGGAAAATGCATGCTCCTTATTGCTCTATCCCATAAAAGCGACTACCCAATGTAGGAAACAAAACAATTGAACCACGGTTGCCGAATAAGTCCAATTTCACCCCACTTCAACACTTATAGTCTGATTGCCTCGCATTTCAAAATGTGATCTTGCCGCATTCTGTAGAATGTACATGATAACATTATTCAAGACCTTTTTTACTTGTGCTTCTTCTTCTCAACAAAGCACAAGTAAGGTGGAGTAAAATATCATTTTCTCTGAAAGGATAATTCAGTATAGCCGCCTCTAATTTTGTCATAGATGCTTTTTGTTACTCCTATGATAGATCTGAACCAATTGAAGATACATGGATTCTTCTGAATTAAGGAGAAATTAAAAAATCGAAATAACGGATTTTATAATTTTGCCCAAATTTTGCGGATAGTTTGGTACTCCTTGGGTCCTCCCAAAATGTTATTCAATGAACACTTGCAAATTCAGTAGCGGTCTGTGCAAAAAAAAAGGAAGTGTGAAAAAAATAAACTAATTTCCAGAAATTCTATGGAGTGCACTATATATGCAAGTGAAGTTTTATGTTTCAAGGATTTGTTATTATGAAACGGGTAAGCCTGGATTCAACAATATATTATTTGTATTTAAATCACTTGTTGTCATTAGATTAGGATAATAACCAATTAGGGAAATGGCCAAAAGAATAAGATCACATGTCCAAGAAAAAGAAACGAGAATACCTTGGTGTATTAGTGAAGTGATTTGCAAAAAAAACCGGTGATTGATCATCTAAAATTGCACTTCGGATCTTCTATAGTTTGATCACGATCGACATTTGATGCAGTAATATCGGTTTAACATTTTAGGGATAGACTTTATTATAGATACCCTGAACCATTCTGTGCAAATTTCGGTTGTCATTAGCATCTTATGTTTAAAAATCGATCGCGAAGGATCGAATTTCATGAAGAACATACTTGCGCGCCCCACCTCGCGACAATTTTAATGATTGGACTTTCCTATTAACAACATACGTATTTATAAGATAATGTTTGTCCTTCTCATGCCCGCCTTCAAATCAAAAGTATTACTTAATTTAGACATGTGTCATAAATCAAAATTACTTCTGCAGTAGCAACTTCAAATTACATGTTTGTATATCAAAATGCTGCTTTAAGGTGCATTGGCCTTTTACACTTTAATCACGCATAATGATGAGTGCAGTACTCGTATGATGTTTATTTTCGGCAATGCGGATACGTTTCGATTAATGCAGCACCAACTTACTGGAATCTTAATTGACTGTCTCAAGTGTCTTTTCTGTTCAATTCAACTAAATCTAAAGTAGAGGGTGGAGCTTTATCGATAATTACTCAGAGTCGGGTGTTTGGTTGTGCTTATTAAGTGGACACAAATGCAAATATTCTTGTTGAGGCATTCAATTCGTAAAGTGGCTATATATTCAAATTCTCTCATACTTTCTGGCTACATACAGCGCATGTAAGTAACTCATAGGTATATGTAAAAAAAATTCAACTTGCCATTTTACGAGTAGATGGATATGAATGGCAAACGTTTAATTTCTCCGTTTGAATTTGAATTTTGCGGCGCCTTGTTTTGAAACCAATTTTATATTATGTGCATTATACCTTTTTTTAATTACGATGAACTTAGAACAGAATAGCACAACTTAACAAAAACTGTCAGAACAGTACAGATATCGAACAAGTAAAATGAAGACTGACACTTCAAAAAATATGTTTCAATAAGAATATTTTGTGATTTACATAAGGTTTTTTTAATATCTATATTTATATGATCAGGTTGATAAATGAACAACGCTTGCGAATTGTGCAAATTTATTTCTGAAATATTGGTTCAGTTCGCGAAGTTTACCGCAAGCTACGCCCATTTTATGGTCGATTATGTCGACCATCAGAGGAATTAATTCGGATCGTTTTCGCACAACGTTTACTCTATGTGATAATACGCATCCGCAGGGACGTTGAACAGTGCGCACCGAAGAAACAATTGCCGCTGTAGAGCAAAGTGTTGAAGAGGACCTGAATGAATCGATTCGCCACCGTGCACAGCAATTGGAGCTTTGTCAGTCAATTTTATTGAATTTGATTTTGTCAAACATCTTGTCTTACGAACTTACAAGACCCAGCTTGTGCAAGAATTAAAGCCGCGAGACCATGCAATGCATCGAGATATTGGTGTATGGGCCGAAAATGAGATCGATCTCGATGTTGATTTTAATCGAAAAATTTTGTTCAGTGATGAGGTACATTTGTGGTTGAATGGCCACATCCACAAAAACTGACTGTTTGTTGTGCTCTATGGGCTGGTGGAGGCATTGGGCCATATTTCTTCCGAAATGATGCTGAAGAGTCAGTTCCAATAATGGAGACCGGTATAAAGCCATGATAACCGATTATTTTGTTCCCAAATTGGATGGCATGAATGTGGATGAAATGTGGTTCCAACAAGACGGCGCTACATCCCACACAGCGCACTTCGCAATCGATTTATTGAAGAAAAAAATCGATGAGCGCATAATTTCGCGGAATGGACCTGTCAATTGGCCACCAAGATCGTGTAATTTGACACCATTGGATTATTTTCTTTGGGGATATGTGAAGTCGCTCGTCTACGCCACCAAACCAGTACCGTAAGGGGGCTTGGAAGCCAATATTCGTGGCCTTATTGCCGACATACGGCCCCAAATGCTCAAAAATTTTTTTGAAAATTGGACTTATTGAAAAAATTGGCTTTATTTGAACCAGCCGCGGCGGCCACATGCCCGAAATCATATTTAAACATTAGTAGCATAAAACTATCCAAATTGGTTGCATTTTCCTAAAAAAAGACCGCATTATGCTATGTGAGTTTATGCTGGACAAGATGGATTTCTGTTGGTAAAGTTTAAAATATCGAATTATTTTTTAAACGCTGTTGCCAATATTGAATGGTTCGTTCTGCCTGACATCAGAATGTTGTTCGTCATCGCCGTTTAACAGTTTGCAGAAGTGGTTCTCTCAACTACGATATTTCCTTGTTCATCTCGACAAGTTTCTGTTCGAGCATTGTATCCTTGGCTTTGAAGTTTTACACTTTGGTAAAACTTGCGAACATGATTCCTGGAGTGGCACCTCTCTTTATCCTCGATCACGACCTTTTTTGCTCATTTGGCTTCTTTCTGAAAAGCCGGTGTTCTTCCCTTCTTCTGTGCCTATGGAGCTCAACGGCAGCTCTCGTCTTCACCTGCAGATTGGCCTTGTAGACCTCGTTCTTTTCTGCGAGCATCTGTAGGCATTCCTCATCAAACCAGGTGTTTCTTGCTGTTGGGCGCGAGAAACCTAGCACATCAGTTGCGGCTGATCTGATGGCATCGAAATTCGATGCTGGTGGTATGGTGTTAATCGAGGGGTTAAGGGATACGCGTTTTTGGGTATGTTTGATTTGAGGATGGAATGGGATAGCATTTTCAACGATTTACACAGTGGATTGCAGCCGTCTCATATGTTTTTTATTTGGCAACCAAAATGTTCACTAGAAATAATTTATATGGCAAAACAAAGTTTTGCGGCTAGTATATCTATACATTCCTAAAGCAATAGTGTACCCTAATAGGGACATAGTTACGAGATTTTTGGAATTTTATGTGCTCGAAATTAAGATTTAGTTCAAAGTAATCCACGTCCACGTATGATTCTTCACACTCTGCCGGACACTCTGAGAAGTAAACTTTATAGTTATATGGCGAGAGAGATATGTGGGTGTTCCGCTAATCGCCTGCATGTATGTAAATTGTGCTGCAAACCAAATATACATCTAAATATTATCTAAGTATATTCTTTTAAACATTATCTATCCTTTAACTAAAAATGATTGTTTTTAAATCGCAAACGGATGAAATGGATGAAATCGATATTATTTTTACATGATATGAGTATCAAGAGGTGGTGTACGAAAATTCATCATCTTAGCTCATAATTTAATAAATTATTCTTTGTTTAAATTTTATTGATTTTGAGGAATATAGAACGACACAGCGTTCGATTTTGATTCTAGATAAAAACAAAATATGACTCATCCAATATTTAAACGAAGCATTGTATTGTAGAGTTTGCATTTCTATGATTTTTTTTTAAGGTTTTGAACAACAAATTTACCATCATCTCCAAGGGAGTAGGCAAAAATAGCCACTAACTAATTAAATAATTTCTTTCAAATAAAATCCGGAAAATCGGAAAATTTTGAATAATTAATTTAACAATATGATTAACATTTATATAATTCATGTTCTATTCTGAAGTTAAAATTTTTAATGACACGTTTCAGCATGTGTAGTTGTATTGTATAGGGTTATCTATGTATACTTTTGACTTTATGTAGCCCCAAAACAAAAAGTCTAGAGATTTGATATCACGATGCGCAAACTAAACAATAAACCAATACATTTGAGAGGCTAAGCATTTAAACCTTTTTGATTTTTCATTTTTACATTTGAGAACTATGTCCCTATTAGGGTACACTATTGCTTTAGGAATGTATAGATATACTAGCCGGAAAACTTTGTTTTGATATATCAATTATTTCTAGTGAACATTTTGGTTGCCAAATATAAAACATTTGCTAAATCTTAAATTTAACTTTAATATGAATATTGTATTTAATATTCATTTATTACTAGGCTAAGCTTGTTTTATTTTGGAATTTGTAATATACAACAGGGGTATGCGAGATTTTGAAATTAAAATTGCGAATTCCACTTGACCTATATTTACCACATGGCTTTGTGATTTTTGTCATGAAAACATGAGTACTCTTAACAGCTGTAATTTGTCAAGACCAGTATATGGATCTATGAGTTAATATGGGTGAAGACCACTATTCAATCAAGAGGAAGACGAAGCAAATCAAAAGAAAGCATTTCATCGAAGGCAGTTTCTAAGGTAATAACCACAAGACCATAAATACACCTTATCAGAAATCAATCGAAAAAATACCCTTGCAAACTGCTGTTACCTCGCACTTAGAAGGCAAATAAATAATAAAATCATTACTCGAACTTCTAAGCAGATTTTATGTAATACTCTGATCGTCAATGTCCTAATTTATTAAGCTACAGCATTGACCGTGTTTAAGGCGATCGCGGGAATTCTTGGTCGTTTTAAGTGAACATTTCTACGACTCCCTTTCCATTAATGGGCAAAGAATTAACCATGGAATTTACAAAATGTACTTTGGACTCTTATCAACCTCATCCCCAACAGACTATCAAAAACTAAAAACAGGTCTAAGCACGAATATCATAACTCTCAACTTAGTCATTTAAAGTTTATGTATAGTGACTTATTTGGGCACAGGGTACTTCGAAATACGATGACCATTCATCGTCATACTTCGGATAAAGGGTAAAACATACTGTGACCATAGCTGCAATAACTTAATGTACATTCGCTCTGATGTTAACTTGGCTACTTTATTTGATATTAACGATTTTTACAGTTGCTGTCAAATAGAATGTATGAACACGAGAATTCACTGTCAGGAAGTTTTCGAATATATCATAGACTGAATAACTTTGACTTGTGAACACCCCGTTGTAGGTATCTACTTATAGGTGCATATATATTTTTTTTTAAATATGTGTACCATATCCCATTGGGGTATATGTTCTGATAGACCGTTCCCACTTCATCTACAAATGTCCGGCACTAGCATGAGCCAGACCCCGTGCATTAGACTAACCATTCTTCGAAAACCTTTGCTACATCCCGGGTAAAAGGATACAAGATCTTATCCGTTTTCCAAACCTCACAGTCTGGATCTAGATACCGCTTGTATCAATAATCATCATAATAAAGCTCACACGAGTAGTGGTAACAAAAAGGTACATCAGTGCTACTTGGGTTCATGATGAACCGACACCTCTACCTACCTACCCTAACCTACCCTATTACATATGCAATATTCGACAAAAATATGCAATGTTCGACAAAATCAGGGTTTTTGTTTTTTGTCGAACCATAAAAGGTTTTGATAAGCTGTCTGAGAAATATATTGTGACAATACCACGCCCACTTTTAGGGATTTTTAATTTTTGGATGGAATGGTATAGGGTATTCAATGATTTGCATAGCGGATTGTAGCCTTCTCAATTGTTTTTTTATTACCTTTGATCCATTTCGGTTTACCACCTTTTTATGTCAAAAAAGATCTTAAATTATACAAAAAAAAAAAATCGGATGTAAAAGAAATAAATTTGTAATGAATGAATTATGCTGCATGAATACAATAACCTGCCTCCTTTTTTATAGGAATGCAACCGTAGGTATACTTAAGCATTTCAAAACAAATCAATCCATTCAATACACATGGACAAACAATTAACCGGCTGCTATTGGCATCAATGAAATTCAAAGGTGTTAAGCACCGTGAATAATGCATGAATTCTTGAAGTTGGGTGCAGTCATAGCCAGACATCCACTCGGAACGTAGTAATTGACATACCTGAAGAATATGAGAAGGTTAACAAAAGAACGAAACGTCAGTTTGATTACATTAAATGGAATTCAAAAGCTCTCCTTCCAACCACGTTTTGGCCATTAGAATCAGATACATACAAGTGAGCAGGTTACTTCAGCTATGAAAAATGAAACACACATCCAAATAGAGTGCTTTCAAGAATCTTAATTGAACTGTTCTCAGAGTACCTAGTTTATGTGAATGCAAGTTGAATGCGTTTAGCCCACACTCTCAGTCTATACAGTGCGGGTGTTAATGTCAATGTTTCAAGAATGCGGCAGTTAATGCCAATAGCCGTTCCCTCAATATTGTTCACAGGCATATGCTAATTGTACTCCTGTTTCGGGGTCTTGAAATGGGGAGAAATTATTTTTCATTTTCATTGAAAGGACATTTAATCGATACTAATTTTTCAATACACTTGTCAAGCTAACTAGATTCATTAAATTAGCTACTTACTATTACACAATTAAATTGCGCATTCTCGGAGTTTCGAGTTAAATATGCCATGCCAACCAAACACTGAAATACAACACAGCCAATAGCACCCGTCAAGTGCGTTATGCAAATTGCCGCCGTTCTGTATGGTGAGTAGTCCAGCTGTCAGTCTATCTGTCAGAGTTGTTTGCTGTATTTATACATCTCTCGAGATGGTAATTTGTTTTGCTTCTTTTGAAATAATAGGCGTCGGTCGCCAAATTGTCGGCATTTAAGAATAGCAAGGTACTATTGCTGTAGCTATAGTGGACGGGCTTGAAATGAAGTTGTAAATAAACAGACATGTGGCCGAAAGTGGAAAATTAACTTGGGTCATTGTTGTCATTCAAAATATTTGCGCTGCTATTGCATTCTTCCGGTTGAAATCAAGGTTATTGTCTTCTATAGAAATTATTGTCATCCTATTTATAAAGACATGTGTGTAAATAAATTGACGGACAAGACAAGTAATCAAACAAAACCTCGAACTTGAACGTCACATTTAATCACGCGATTGTAATAAATTAAATGATGATGTGGTTAATATGTAAGCAAAACTATTAAACTCGGGTTCAAATCGCGCGGGTGGTAAATTGACAATACCTAAGATTTTTTTGGTTTCCCAACTCTTAACTCAACGTGATGTTTGCTATTATAGAGCAGAAGTAGACCCTCATCATCCCAGTTCTGCTATACGGAGCTGAAGTGTAGATCATTTCAAGAAATCCAATGTCGTTTTGAGCAAACCATTCTTCATCCATTTTGCGTTGATGAGCTATGGAGACAACTAATGTACACCAACACTGCGGCTCCCAGAGTTTTCTTATCCCAGTTAGACGTCGGCATCGGCGCGAAAAAGTAGAGGCCGACCGATCGAAGTGCGCAACTGGAGGCACCACCAAATTTACTAACTCTTGCAAACATCTGACAAACATCCAAGAATATTTTACTGTAATGAGAAGCTTTTTCTATTTGGGTTAAACAGGAAATCCCATTCTTTGTTGCGAAAATGAAGTTTACGCTTGCTATGAACAAATCGATCATGTACTAAGTTTTATCATCCATGAAGCAATATGAACAATGCCCTATGGCATAGGGCATAAAAAAGCTGTTTAACGATTATATTTATTATATTTACATTTATACGTATTTTTCAATACGTTGTACATATCCAGACTGGGTGCTTTTAGTGTTTCTAAATTATTCCCAAACTTTGACCTTCAATGATCAAACCAATACTTGCGTGGTTAAATTCTGTCATCCACATTAGTTATATCGATAACAAATTGCTTTCATCGATTTAAATTGTAATGCTTCCGATATCTTTGAACTGTAAACAGTAATTGTCGCCAAGAGATTTATTTCCTGTTCTATATCGTTTATGAAAATAAATCCTTTGTTGTTTGTTGTTGATATTCGATTATAATAACTTCAACATAACCTAGAAATGACCTTAAAATGCGTAAGCTTTCACTTAAAAAAGGAGCGAACAAAAACGACAACTAAATTCACAAAATGACAGGTGCTCGCTCACAGCCGTGTACAGCACAACAGCGCGCCAGAGTACTGCGAATGACCGACCGAACAATCGAATCCGTCATCATTCATTCGCTACACCGTACACGATCGATTTGATCGATGAATTTTTGTTTTTCTTTTGATCTTTTTGTCAGAAGATCTGCATCCATGAGTAACGTGCCGGTTCGACTGCCATTTGGAGGATAAATAAACAGAAAAACAACCACAAAAACTGGAGGTGGGAGAGGCAGAAAGACCCAGAGCGCAACATGCGCAAGGTCGTTGCTAAGCGTGAACGTGTGTCCGCCACCGTGCTTTACCATCAAAAGGTGTGTCACTAAGGCAGAGTTGAAATGTTAATATCGGTTGTCTTGTTGAAATTGCACACATTTATACTTTTTTTTTAACTGAAATTGGAAATCAATTTACGATGCGTATACGACCTGCCTCCCACATGTTCTTGTAGATGACAAATTACAAAATTGTGTAACAATTTGTTTGTGAGTGTGCCTGTGTATCGGCGTGTTGTTTGGCATGAATCTTTAATCGCTTGTTAAATAGAGTAAAACGCTTTTCTGTGGTCTATGGAATAAATCATTTTTGAATGTGCTAATTTGTGTGATATTTCTGCGCTAAATACCTTGACAAACAATGTGTTTAAAGTCCTGCTGATTGAATACTATTACCTAATCTACACTTAAATTTCACGCGAATTCAAGGTCATAAGCCATTTTTTTTGTATGTAGGTGTTTAGGTTTAGATATTGCAACAAAATTAAGTTCATTTTTGCAATTTGGATTTTGTAATATAAATTTTGTAATTTCAATAGATACATTGTTTGATAAAAAAATCGATATTGCTTTATTTGTAGCGTTGTAAGATGGGCTGTGTGTCTATAATATCTGTAGTTAATTTCACATGTAACATGGTATGGATGACTTCGGTCATCTAATTATCTGCCCTTATAGTTCCTGTAATAAAGAGGAAGATATGCGACAAGACATTCGAAGAAATGAAGAATTTGCCTATAATGCGGATTGCTCTTTTTTACAGTAAGTACAGTAAGTATATTTTATGTTTTATCGATTTACTGTAAAAAAAAACTCAGCACACGGTTGCACTTGTACAAAAAATATTGAATACCAAAACTTTACATTTTATTAATGGCATGTAAGAACATCTTCTCAGCCAGATTATTGCGAGCTTTGGTGAGATAGATATTTCAAAAATATTTCTGAAATAGTGTGGATTTTGTGATAAAAAAGCTTGTCAAAAAGAAACTTTCGTAGCTATCTCAAAACAAAGTGTATTTAGTATGGTGTGATTTCCTCCCAGAGATATCTATTTTAAATGAATCATCAATCCGTCGATATCAATAGTCCAAAGGAAATCGTCCTTCGGAATTCGGTCTATCTTATCGTCTTCAATGTATATAATAATTTAAGCCAATGTGTCAGACATTACAAACTACAAAAACTTATGTTTATATTGTGTACCACAGGGCTCGAGGCTAGTTCCCAATCTATTTATACGTTACATCAACACTATCAGATCTGTGTCGTAGTGAGCTTAATACAAGCTGCATCTACGAGCAGAGATTTGCCACAGCATATAGTTTGCATCCAGAGGCTCATCATTTTGTGCATTTGTTAGTAGAACATAACAGAACATAGACGTTATTAAGTTATATAATACTAACAAATCAATAAACGATGAAAATTACAGCTGAGCTATATTAAAGAAAATACAATTTTACAGACACTTATTACGCCTCTATCATACAGTTTCGCAGCGTGTTTTTCAAACTACTTTTACTAACATGCAGTTACATAGTTAAGCATTTACGCCGATGATATAGCAATTACGCTCTATCGAAATGCTTCCACAACAAAGGTCATGCAAATTCATCAACAAATCAACCTCTGTTTAATTTCAAACATCCAACAAACGTAGTTCAAATAATAAAGCCCGGAGCTCGGAGCATGTTAACTATTTTTGAAACAGTGTTTATATTTGGAAACTCAAAAGCAGAATCTAGAAATAGATATAGGATTCTTGTGCAACTCGACGCAGTTAGCTAAGGACCAGGCTAATTGGAGAGCCATGTTGGTTGAGGCCCAGGCTCATTCCGGACTGTAGCGCCACTTTAGTAAGTAAGTAAGCACCGAATAATTGTTTGGAATTCTGAATTATATAAAACCGTTGTTTCAGTTATTTGTAAATGACAAAGTTTTGGCGGTTTGTTTATTTGGAAGGTTTTTTTTTTATTTTATTTATATTTACTATTGTTTAACTTCTTTCGGGACTTGCGTCCCGTTTTTAATTATGAAAACTCACGACTAATGTCCCACTTTAGTGAGACATAAGTCCTGAATTGAATTTGGGACTTATTTCCCACATTAGTTCTGTCAAATCACTTCGGGACTTATGTCCCTGCGCCGTTTTGCGTCAGTGTTTTGTTCAAGATGCCAACATTTTGTATATGGATGACAAATGAAGTTTCAGAAACACATAGCATAGTGTGAAATACAAGAATTACGTTAGTTGTTCTACAACATAAAGCTTTAGAACAAATAAAAAAAAAATAAAAATAGGAAAATCGTAAACACATGAGATGAAGCTGTCCGTACAATCCAATACCATATTTCATCTAAAGCATGGTATGGCTTACATTTTTAAAACGAAATTTAGAAGGCAGGTATTTTTTAAATTTGTATTTAAAACAGTTTTTTTATGTTAACTATCTTAGAAGAAATGGTACTTGCGCCATTAACAATACTGTACAATCTATTTCAATACTATGTCAAGTTTCAAAATTCAGAATGACGAAATTCTAGAAAAATAATGTTTATCAGTAAATCGATACAAAATTCTCAGAATCGCTAGCTGAGTCGATTTAGTGATGTGCATCCGTCCGTCTGTCCGTACGTCACCAGTTTTTGGGCCTTAAATTTTGAGCTAGAATGATGAAATGTGGTTGCTCCCAAGAGAAGAAATGTAAACAAGTGAAATCCGCCCAACCGTTAGAAATTTTAAAAAGAAATATGTCTGAACAACATATCTAGACAATCCTAATGTATATATTTCGTCTAATTTTAAAATATATATTTTCGGTAGAATTTAAAAAAAATCGAAAAAAGTTTTGATGCAAAATTATTGATAATGATAATATAAACATTTCGTCCATATATCATTTGAACACACGCCCAATTTTTTTTCATTCCCATTCAGTTTTAAGTCTCGCCTAATTTTTGGGGACATTCATTTTAAGGATTGGATGGGATAGGGTATTCAAAGATCCGCACAGCGGATTGTAACATTCTCATATATTTTTTATTTCATATATGAAATTCCACATTCCACATACGTCAAAGGGACTTACAGTAACAATTAGGAGGCTTTGAGTTTCTGAAAGCATGGGCAAAGTTGTCGGTTTCAAGAGCCTCAGATTTGGTAATATACTACTTAATTAATATACATTTCTATATTGTAATCTTTTTCTTTCTTTTATATGTTTATATCAATATTGACTTCGATATAATCTATCTATCAAAAAATCATTTTTTGTATTCGAAATGGGAAACGTCTAAGAACAAAATACGTTCATTTTATGAAGCCAATATTCACAACGATTTTCAAATTGGTGCATTAAAAAATAATTTCCAAATAAAAAAAGTAGCAGATTTCACAAGTCCACCCCTACTCTTATATCCTCTTAATAATGGAAAAATTATGTTCGAGAACAGTTTATTTAGGGGAAAAAAATGTGTGTCTACAATGTAAATCGTTTATAAGTTAAGTTTGAAATATATGATATATTGAATACGAAATTGTTTCTTTTATTGTTGACTGAAAAGGCATGGCTTCCTTTGTTCTTTTAATAGCTTTCTTATAAGATTTGATGAAAAATGTTTTACCTTTTTAATTTCCATAAAGAATGAAAGTACAGATATGAAAAAAATCAAACCTTCAAATCTTGAATACATAAAATAATTTTTTTTAAGCATAACTTAAGAACCACATTATTAAAATAATCGCGAAATAGTATTGAAACAAGCCGCTTAAGTTCACTAAAAACAATCTCAAAATTAGATTTTTGCTCTTGTTTACAGAATTTCCTACTCATTTTAAGGTGGATTCATTCTTATTCCCGGTGTTTTCGAGCTTAATTATAGATAACAATAGTCCAAAACGTAGCTTTTGTATTCTTAAAATAAATTTGTTTCAGGCATAATTTAAGAACCACATTCTTAAAATAATAGCGAAATAGTATTGAAGTAAGAATGTTAAGCTAATTAAAAATGAGCTCAAAATAAGATTTTTGTACTTGGGTTAAGATTTTTCGAGCTTACAAGACTTTCGTCAACGAATAGGCTTGAAATATCACTGATATTCTTGATTTTAGCTCGTTTTTTTTTCTGAGTGTATCACTTATTTATGCATGTAAAAACATCATATGCACATTCAGGAAATTCATACTAAAAAAACCTTTTACAAAATTTAAAAGCAATCGAGGCAGATTTGTCTTGTTAGAAAGATTTATTTAATTTTCAAATTTAAAAATAATAACGCTTTTTCACATCAAAACTCAATCCCGCAGTTGCAACCAACCACTCCATTCGACTCCCAACATAAATGCATTTATTGTCACCATTACTGGGTGGTAAATTTTCACAATTGAACTTTATGGCGTTTAAATTACAACTGACCCAATATGAATGCACTGGCTACGTACACATTCGTGCATTGAAGCATGATGGAACACCATCTTCAAATGAACACACAAACAACTCCACTTGCGATTGGGAAAAATTTCAAAATTAATTTATTAAGTGCCCATAAATATGAGGGGGTATGACGTGGGGGTAAACTTCACATTCAAAGGCCACAGCATCATATCTGATGCACACATGTCGTTTTCAAGATGCAGCTGAGCATACGCGAGCAGCGCCGCTATATTGGTTCAATTCACAAATACGAACTCGGACAAAACATAAAATTAATACGACGAGTCTCAGAAGTACAGCTGACAGAAATGTGTTAACCACGGCAATTCATAATAATTAGTGATTTTATTATTTCTTCCTTCGTATACGAGTATGCAATACACATATCTGAATATTTGCATATCTGTGCGCCTTAGAGTGTGTTCACAAAGTGTAACGACTTTGTTCAATGCTAAAAGTGTTGAATGGCACACAGCGCCAGCGGTTGCAATGATATCAGTATCTGCCAAAAGTGACAGAAGGAATTAAAAAAGTACGCACATAGAGTAGCGTCCAATTTGATGCTTTGTTTGTATAATAATAGCAGTGCGGTGCGATGCGATCGTTGTGAAGTCAGACCCATGCTGACGTTAGCTTAATAGATGAACTCTGCACTGATCACCTTCACAGATTTATGCGCGTTAATGTCCATCGGCATCTACTTGTAACAGCGTTATTGACCTTATAGCGCGGTTGAGATTAGTATTTTTAATGCTCATATCCATTAGCTATTATTTTGTTAGTTTTATCTCTTATATTGTGTTTTTTTTTGTAAAGAGTTGTTATGTTATTATATCGTGAGTTAAAATTTATTCAAACATTTCTGATGAACTTTGAACCCGTTAAGTGATTCAGGAACTGACGTTATAAGGCGGCGCGCTTCCTCAATTAAATATCAAGTGGTAATATACGTGTCTTAATTGTTATTAATAGTTTATGTATAAAAGGGTGATTCATAAGTGCGGGGTTTTTGAGTATCAGCTCTCTATAGTAAAAACGATTTATTCGAGATAGGACTATTTTATTTTAAGAGGTAGTTCAACTCTGCACTGATGCTTATGAATCGTATTTTTACAGGTTGTGCTCATTATGTTAACTTAAAGCACTTCAAAGTGTTAAGAATTATTGGCTTAGTCGTGCAAGGGTTTTTTAGGGGTCAACTACAACTACTCTACATTTAATTAAAATATCAAAACTTTAGCTCAGTGAAGACTTGACGGAGGTTTTTCTCTTTATTTGAGGAACTGTAACGGAGATTAAGAGAATAGTAACATCCATCCAATTTACGTTATATAGTTACAACCTACCATAGACACGAATTTCTAGCACATAGTCTTCAACTAACAATGACACAAACATCACAATATCAAAACATTTTTTGTTGTAAAAAATCCAAAAAATGA
Organism: Rhingia rostrata; assembly: GCA_949824845.1. Lineage (NCBI taxonomy): Eukaryota > Metazoa > Arthropoda > Insecta > Diptera > Syrphidae > Rhingia > Rhingia rostrata. The sequence continues at coordinate 64,086,077 of OX463757.1, forward strand.
AATGAAATTACTGGAACCATCATGTGGTTTCAACAAGACAGTGCCGCATGCCACACAGCTACAGCCTGAGAAATAATTCAATAACCGCATTAGTCATTTCATAATCGTATAATCTGGCTTTTTTGCGATCAGAATTGGACTTAAAGATCTTGCGATTTAACGCCAATAGTCTTTTTTAGTTGTTATTTTTTGAAGTGAAATGTCTATGCAACCAAGGCTACGAACACCAACGCATTGAAAGATGAAATTGGGCGATGTATTTATGAAATTCAGCCACATTCATTCCAAACGGTCAAAGAAAATTTAGATAAAGACTACGTACTTGCCAGCAAAACCGTGGCAGCCATTTATACAAAAATGTATGCTTTCTTATTAAAATACTGTATTTTCAAAATTCAGTTTTAAATGAATTATAAGACAACCTTTATATAGATGTATATGAAAGCAGGTAGTTTTAATTGAGGCAAAATAATTATTCTTTTATGATACACTTTCTTAAAAATGGGTTAAAAATACAGGTAATCAAAAAGAAAACAAAACATTTGAAAAAGCTACAATCGGCTGTGTAAATCGTTTTATACCCTATCCCATCTTATCCCATTACTAATATCCCCAAAAAGTGTGGGTGAATTATAGAAAATAGTTATAGGTAGTTATTCAAATGATTTTTTTTAGGAAAGCGCCACCAAAAATTGGGCGTGTATTAAAATGATGTATAGAAGAGTTCCTCATATTAACAATACCAAAAATACAAAGTTTTAAGACTGTGGCTTTCGTAGTACTCCAGATGTTGTTTTTGTATGGGAGGTACCATGCCCACTGATCGGATCCCACCCATATAATTGGACAAAGTTAGAAGACTCTGGCTATTAGAGAACTCTAGATATTTGGTTATGCGTATTTTTCATGTATGGGAGGTGCAACGCCCACTCTTTCGATCCCACCTATTATATGTAATGCTACTGAAATTCGTGGCTTATGAACTCACAAAAAATTTTAAGACATTTACTATTTTAGTGATTCAGATATAACTATGACGTTATATATTTACTTTGTATAAAAGGTGCCACGCCTACTTATTCTATCATTTTACTCAGAATATGGTTAGTGCGATGAACTGCAGCGTTACAAATTCAGGAAGAATGGATAAATTTTTTATTTTGTTTAATTCCCAGCCGTACCAACACCAAAATGATTTTTGACTGGCTCTCCTCTCGTGATGGTTTGACAAATCATCCGAGTGCTATCAACAGTCAACTTGGCCGTTCGGAGTAGTTGTGGAAACATATGAGAAGGCTATCGTTTTATACCCTATCTCATCCCATTCTTAAAACAAATATCCTCAAAATGTCAGCTTTTTGGCGATGAAATAACGAAAAAGTCATTGTCAGAACATAATGTTCAGACAGTTCATCAATATCATTTATGGTTCGGCAAAAAACATCGTTTTTCGCCTGGTTAAGCTATGAGGTAGTTTATAGAAATGGTTTTTGTATGAAAATACCTCCAAAAAGTGGGCGTGGGTTAAAATGGTATATGGAAGAAATGTTTATATTAACAGAACCAATGATTTTGCATAAACATTTTTTTCGAATTATTTAAAATTTCAACAAAAAAAAAATGTTTTTTACTGAAAACGCCCCTAAAAAGTGGTCGTGGAAAAAAAACTTTGTATGAACAAAATATAGACATTGTGATTGCCTTGATATGTTGTTCAGACACGTTTTCAGTATATCTAACGGTTTGGCCTAAAACTACGTTTTTCTGAAAAGGGGGCGTGGCAATAGGCGGATTTCAAAATTTTTACACTTGTTCTGCTTCGTCGAATAGAGAGTCTGTATATCAAATTTCTAAACTCTAACTCAAAAATTAACACGCAGACGGACGGACGGACATACATACATGGCTTAATTGACTCAGCTAGCGATTCTGATCCGATCCATATACTTTGAGGTACATCTAGCGAAATTATTACGCATTATGTTACAAACTTAATGTCAAAACTAATATACCCCTATGGAATAGGGTATAAAAAGTACACACTGCATACATAAATGGTTGTGAGAAAAGTTACTAACGAGCCTGTTGCGCCATAAATAAATTTTTTTTACCAACATTAGCAATTCACAAGCTCACACAAGTCCAAACAAAATGTAGCCTATAGTTTCTTTTTGATATGCAGTTAGGTCCTGTGAAAATTGCATATATCGGACCAGTGGTCCAGACTTGCAAATGCAAATAAAGATGAAAATAAAGATACACTCCATTTTTATATATGAAATATAACACAGATATCTTTACTTATCGCTTAACTTCGTTACTCTTAACATTCATCCAGCTAATTCTGCAACTGAATAAATATCTTCATAAAATAAGAGGCCATACTTTGTGAATAGGTTCAACAATGGCTGCATTAAACTTTCAGATCCAAGCCTACCTTTTTTTTTGAAAAAGTCAGTTCAATGGCTTACCAAGTCACATCGTTCGAATGCCGCCCGCTTGAACAATCAAGGTCGCTACATGGTAATGCAGAATGAATATTTCGTGGATAGCAAAAAAAAACCCAAAAACCAAATCTCACCCTCGCCATAACCACAATACGTTTCCACTTTGTCCAGCTGACATTTGAATCAACATTATTAGCCCACACGTCTTCGAAGTCAATGCCATTTCGAATAAATCACACACCGCTGTTGAGCATTGTCGACACACACGCTATTTATGTAGGTCTTTGTCCATATTACACAATTCGGTTGTTGGCGGTTATCCACCATTTGAACCCTCGTCGTCATCGTAGTTGAAGTCGACGCCAATTCAATGTTAATGTCAATTTCCAAAAAATAAAGCCTACGTCCATACGTATACGCAGCACAATGACACGACTTGCACCATATGTGGTAGATATGCGGTGTCAAAGACTGTCATTGAGCAGCAACTACTGCTGGGTGCGTGTGTTGTAGCTAAAAATAGACATTACTCGTCTTCGAAGTTTGCCGATATCACAGGTAGGATGTTTATGTTTTCTTTTAACGAATGGCCTCTGCAAAATGTGAATAGAGGAAATGCTTGTACCATGCAATACTGTAGGTGGGTATGTTTGTAGACCGAAGCTAAGATTAATATCGGACATGAAACGCTTTTTTATTTGAGAAATTAAAAGAACTGTTTTACAGGTTTGTTTAGTGATTTAAAATGGTTAACAACCATCTGACCTTAAGATACCAATAGACGGATGACCGAATCGGTCATCCGGATGACTAGCTGATGTCATCCGAGCATGCATGTCACGGCCAAGTAATAAGTGATCTCAGTAGAAGAGCTGGATAATAACGAATGGCGATTGCAAGGCATGCGCATGACATAAAGTTCGAAGATTTTGACAAGTTTACGCTACGCAACCCAAGTAGCTCCCGGCTCGTTAGTACCCGGGCCTAGCTTTTCCTCACAAATCTTCATGTTTGCAAATGTCATGTTTATGAATTCAAAAATGCAGTCGATTATTACACATTCGGTCCTGTTACAAATTTGGTTAAGTCATAAGACAGTTTACTTTAGAAAGTAGCAAGATGTGTTAACAGTTTACAGGACTTTCATACACCAATGAAAGTTTATTTGAAGTTGTAAAATTAATAACATTAAGCTGATAAATTATATCGTCCGAATTACCAGATGATTAACATTTGTGTTGATTAAATTGTATTTTTATATGTCGCTCGCAAAACATATGGCTTGAAATTTATGTTTTCATAATCAACTTTGGATTTCAAGACTAACTTTATTAGTTGTACTAATCGCGATATTTGAAAAAAAAACATAAAGGAAAAATTCTGGCAAAATTACGCCGCAATAAAACAGAACACCTTAAATATGTTCAAAAAAGCCGTAAAAACTATTCAGTTTTCCATTTCTTGTTTTCAACATAATTCTATATCTGTCTCCGACATTTGACACCATTTGCATGGTGAAATTTTACATTATGATGGAGGTAAAATTTCAATTTCATCATGTCTTGTGTTTCAATGAACAGAAAACATGATGAAATTGAAATTTTAAATCCATAGCTGCTAATAGGAATCATTGAAAAATTCCGTTTCATTCCGGTGAAATTACAAACTTTGCTTCACAAAAATAAAGCTTTATCGTTAAAAAACAAAAAGCGATTTTCTGAGAAAACTTTAGTTAAAATTTGAAATATTTTTATATAATATAATGTTTTAAAATTCATAAGATTTTTTTTGACAATAACTCGATAATGATTTAATTTATAAAAGAGCCGAAAAAGGTAAAGAAAAAAATGTCCACTGATGGTTTTCAATGATAACAATAATTGTGTTCTTAGAGCCCAGTTATGGCTATCATTGAACAATTTCATTGGAACACAACACATGATCGAATTGAAATGTCATCCCCATAGTTTCTTATAGGAATTATTGGAAAATTGCGTTTCAGTTCGTTGAAATGGTAATCATTACTTAATAGAAGTAAATGTTGATCAGTGAAAAACAAGAAGTCATTTTCTGCGAAAACTATAATTATAAAATTTAATAACTATTTTTGGATAATCGTGTTCTAAGATTCAAAAGCTTCATTTTGACACCAACTCGCCGATGATTGAAAAAGTGCCCGTAGTGTCGAGAATATTGCTGCCGCTGAGGCTTCAGTTGAAGAAAGCCCAAATGTATCTCTCACACGTCGTTCTCAAGCGTTGGGCATCTCTGTGACGTCGTTGTGGCGAATTTTGCGAAACGATCTTGGCCTACATCCCTACAAAATTAAATTGACGAAAGAACTGAAGCAGCTTGACCACCAGAAGCGTCGTATGTTCGTGATTTGGGCTGAGCAACAACTTGAAAATGATTCGGATTTTCATCGAAAAATCATCTTGAGCGATGAGGCTCATTTCTGGCTGAATGGCTTCGTCAATAAACAAAATATGCGGTATTGGTCAGGCAGCAATCCACACGTACTCCATGAATCATCATTGCATCCCGAATAATTACGGTTTGGTGTGGTTTATGGGCCGGCGGCGTCATTGGGCCGTACTTCTTTCGTGATGATCAAGACCGGCACGTTACTGTGAATGGGAATCGCTACAGTTTAATGATAACCGAATATTTTTGGCCCCAATTGGATGATTTGGACTTGGAGGACATGTGATTAGAACAGGACGGCGATGCCACAAGCCACACAGCGAATGCCACAATCAATTTATTGGAAACCAAGTTTGAAGAACGTGTTATCTCACTAAATGGTCCAGTTGCTTGGCCGCCTCGGTCGTGCGGTCTATGCCAACAAGGAACTTCGTACGAATATCGAACGTGAAATTGCAGCAGTATCGGCCGATTTATGCTTGAAAACCGTCGAAAATTGGGTTCATCGTCTGGACTTCTGCAAGAGTGGCCGTGGTGGCCATGCAATTCCATACATAATGGCATCGAACGTACTTTCATAGGAATAATGAATTTCATTGATATCCAAAATCGTTTTTGTTTTATTTAAAAAAAAACTTTTGTCGCGCTCTTATTGAAAAACCCTTTACCCACGTAAGAACCATTCGTGCACCCACCACTAATTTTTTTATCGATGGCAGTGCATTTTGAATAAGCCCAAATCCTGCTAATGCATTCCATTAACTAATCTTTATACTCGTTTTATCCTAGCAAAGTAGCCTGACAATTTGTATCGTATTTGCTAAGTTGCGATTAACAGCACATCGCTATTTATACCCTATCCCATAGGGGTATATTAGTTTTGACATTAAGTTTGCTACATAGAGAAATAATTTCGCTAGGTTTAAATCAAAGTACATATATGAATCGAATCCGTCCGTCTGTGTGTCACCGATTTTTTGGCCTTAAATTTTGAGCTAGTGGTTTGAAATTTGGTATATAGGCTCTCTATTCCACAAAGCAGAACAAGTGTTAACATCCCCATACTGCCAAGCCCACTTTTAAGAAAAACAATATTTGCGACAAAATGGCAAGCAATTTTGAAAAGTTTGTGAACGAGGTATTTAGACAATCCTAATATCTATATTTCGTCTATAAACAGTTTTTTTTGGGGCGTTTTCAGTAAAAAAGTTTTCGGTCAAATTTTACAATACTGGAAAAATTTTTTTTATTTAAAATCATTGGGATTGATCTTTCGTTTATACATCATTTAAGCATACGCCCATTTTTTGGAGGCGTTTTCCTACAAAAATCATTTGTATACCCTAGCCATACCATATGCTGGAGAAAAACGTTGTTTTTTGTCGAACCATACAAGATTTTGAACAATATGTTGCGACACTGTCAATTTTAATGTTTATTTGCCATAAATCCCACATTTTAGGGATATAATTTTAAGGATAGGATGGGATAGGGTATTTAATGATCTGCACAGCGGATTGTTGCCTTCTCATAAGTTAATTTTAAGGATAGGATGGGATAGGGTATAAAACGAACCTAACAGCGGCTTGTAGCCTAATCATATGTTTTTTTAATTCTGTATCTTCAAATATTGTGTTTGTTTTAATTGTAACTATTTTGAAAGCGAACTTCTATTTTAAATCTCAATTACTATCACATCAGGAAATCAATACCAACAAAAATGTATAACTTCTATGTATAGCGCTATGATTTGTTAAGATACAATTGAGAATGCTATACTAATTTCGTAAAACTATTTGCTGTACTGTTTAAAGACTTCCTGAAAGATTGCTATATTTAAATTTTTTCAATGTATCTACATTCTACATATTGCTACATTGCTTGACTGAATGTATAAATTGTTGAGGTAGATGGAGTATTGTATGGAAAATGTCTACCAATATTTCAGGTGTGCCACAGATAGGTTAGCCGCTTGTCGGCGGTAAAAATGCAGAAATAATGACAATATTGATTTTCAATTTGAATCAACTAGTCAATATTGTTGAGGAGAAATTGAATATTCTTCAAATTTGGCCTGAATTAAATAAAAACAACAGTTTTTATTCAGAAAACCTTGTTTGAGATTTCAGAAAAAAAAACATATTAAGCAGTTTTGTTTTAAATAACAACGATCATAATCGTGTTAAGTTTAATTAAAATATTAATCGTTTTTAAGAAATTTAAATACTTAGTACTCAATCCGTTGTATGGCAGGTATCAGTAATGTTGGCCCTAAATAGCAAACCCAAAACCCCTCTCGTTATTGTCCCCAAAATCATCATATATCCATTTTGAAGTAAATCTGTCCCGCCGTGTATGCTTTTCATCTTACTTACTTACTTAAGTGGCGCTACACTTCATTTCTGGGCCTCATTCAATATGCCCCTCGATTATCCCAGTCTTTAGCGAAATGCCTCCAGTTGCGGACTCCAAGTTGGTTGATGTCGGTTTCTACTTATGCGCCCCACTTAAGGCGAGGTCTTCCTCTACTGCGTCCGAAGCACGTCTGGCTGGGAATTGAATGCTGCGAGCCAAAGTATTGCTGTTCATTCCTTCTACATGTCGTAGCCATCTTAAACGTGCAATGCGGATTTTTTTTGGACTTGGGGCATGTCGCTGTACAGCACGTATAGTTTTTGGTTGAAACTTCGTCTCCATACCCCGTCAACGCAACCAGGACCGAAGATTTTTTGATGAATTTTCTTCTCGAATCAATCAAGGATTTCTTCATCCGTTTATGTTACGGTCCATGCCTTAGCGCAGAGCAGGACTGGGATGATCAGGGTTAGCTGTTGGCCACAGTAATTCTTCGTTTAATTTCTGAGGAGATATTGTTGTCAGAGTTAATAGCGGAGCCGAGGTAGAAAAAGTCCCGTACTACCTCAAAGTTGCCAAGTTGCTGCCAACGGTGACGTTCTATCCAACTCGTCGATGCTGTGTGTACTTTCCTGTTCATAGCATATACTAGGTCTTGACCGAATTTACTGCTAAACTCATTTTGGCCGCTTCCTTCTTTATACTTGCAAACGTAACGGCTATGAAATCACTACCAATGATGTCAATATCGTCAGCGTATGCAAGTAGTTGCACCGATTTTTGGAAAATTGTGCCCATGGTGATGGCTAGCGGTACTAGCGGCAGGGTAACAATATTTGACCTATTTATATAGGTATGCCTTTAAACATCTTGCATTCTTAATTTTTATTATGAAAAATGTTTTTTTTTTTTAAATTATTTTCGATGTCAAGATAAAACTTTATTCGCAAGTGACCTTGTTAAGCAAAAAAAAGTCAATGCTTCTAGCGATCCTACTTCAAATAATCTTACCAATATTTTAGTAAACAAATTCATTTATATTTTATCTACAATAAGGCTTTTCAAAGTAGTAAGTTTACCATTTCCGAAAAATTGTTAGTGAGTAAGGATAAGTAATCAGCTGATCCTTGAGCGTCATACGTTCAAAACTAACATACAATAAGTTGTTTTCGCAAATTATATGTTCAGAAATGTCATGTGTACTACAGCTGTGTAGTAGAAAAGATGTGAGATTAACAAGTCGATTGCCGATATTAGCATTATAGAATATTCCTTTTAAAAAAGGAAGCTAATTAATATTGCTTAGGTTTGTATTTAATTGTTCTATGTTTGTAGCACTCCATCTTTTTCTCCCACACAAGTATTGAGCGAAACGGGGATCGATCGAACAAAAACATATTATATATATTTTTCAAATACGCTCACGTCGAGTCCACTTTCTGAAAAAAACGTCGGTCTTACGTCAAGGAATTTTGATAAAGTGTCTTATAAAGATACTCAGACAATGTCATTTTCAATATTTTTTATATCTCTACATCTTATAATCCCTCTATATAAGTCTCGTCTATCCTCCTAACATCGCTTTTCAGAATATCTCACTTTTACTTGGTCCTAATATATCAACGTATACTACTTATATTCGAAAAAAAATAGAAGCCGAGATTGTTACCAAATCTGGCATTATGGAGACGGACAAGTCCGGAAAAGTGGGTATTGCGATTCTGTCGTCATTCTGTGCACGCGTCTGGATGCTAAACGGATTGTCGGATTTACGATATTATGTGTTTAATAACTAGAGGCGTTTTTTGGCGCTATAAGCCCAAAACTAATTATAATAAGAGTTTAAATAATGTAAAAATTTGTCAAAAACAAATTCGAGTTTATTTAACAGCTATAAACGCTAGTACTTAAAAAAAAACATTACCTAAGTCTTTAAAGTAAGTAAGAAGAATCGAATGAACATTGATCTCAATAAGTCTGGTTCTTAGCTAAGTGATTCATGTTATGCACTTCAAGTTGGTTGAGGCCGTATTAGATTTGTGGGCGCCAGTTAAGGCGAGGTGGTTATTTCCGGCTAGGAAATCGAAGACTCTGCGAACCATGTACATGGCATTTGAATCGTCCAATGCGGATAAAATTTATGTCGCTATACAGCTCGCGGTTGCTATACCATACAACGGTACCGATGATTTTGTGACGAGTCGATCAGACTATAAAAGATCGAGCTTTTGAATTAAGGCAAAGAATTAACGGTTGTAATGACAAATTATTGGTTTGTGATTGTGGACCTTATATAAGTTCTGAGTTTTGCACAATCACTAGAATCGCTTCACCCTTTGGAAATCTTGTTGATGACCATGGTATGGACCCAACAGGTGTTTGGTGAACCCTTTCATACGTTCACATACCATTGCAGACAGGGTTTTGCTGAGGAAAGTTTGTTATTACAACATTTTCACATTCACATTCTGTATATACCCAAGTTTTGACTGCCAAAATATCGGTATTGCAATTGAATTTTGCTTCAGTCGAACTAATGGAAACCTAGCATTCAATGAGCTGAAATATCGGTGTCAGTATTCACTGCTGCTTTCTATACACACACGCGCCCCACATATAACGATAGATTTTCTCAATTTGGCTGATGATGCCAATTAAACTGGGTAATGTATTACTCATCTAACCTTAACGTTTCATAAATCCCACCGATATAGACATTGTCAACGTAAACTTGAATCAAGACACGCAGCGAACGTGGTCTTGATCGTTGCTACATCAATCACTACAATGATCGCTGTTGTTGCTGTCTTATTATTTTTGTTGTTGTTGGTGTTTGGGACAAAATAAAATTGTTTTCGATTTCCACGGCTTTCCACAGCATCGGTACTGGTGCTTTTGTTTTCGTTTTGTTTGTATCTGGTAAGTCAGGCAACAAGATACAAGCACCGGCTACCTTGCCTTACCTAGTAAACTTGACGCCAGCCGTCTGACCGATTTGGACAATATCTAAAATTATGTACACAATTTCATTCATTACCGAGTACAAGTGCGAGTGGCAACTGACAAGTGGTGTTTTTTTTTTTTTTTTGTTGCGGCTGCGGCTGCTACTACTACTACACCACCTTGGATGCATTTAAATCGGATGAACCAAGATCGAACGACAGGGGAGGAGCGCGCAACTGCTCCGGTACCAGCCCAAGACAAAACAAACTAAAATTAACTTGAAAAGAGGTTTTCGCCTATTTTAGACTAACATGAGGTCAACCAATAGTGCGATGAGTAAGTGAGAACTTGATGTTTCATAATGAAAAAAAAAAACATCTAGATGCATTGTGCACCACCGGACTATGGCACACTGCTTTGTTTTGTTGGAGATGTTATGTTTCGGTAAGACCAAAGCTGTATATTTTTTGTATTAATGGGTTATGAACGAGTAGGTATGTCTTTCAATTTTTATAAGCTTTGCGTAAGCGTTCCTGTAAAGATCGCAATTAAAAACTTAAAGTGCAGCGGCTAATTTGATCGTGTAACTATGAGATATCATTGTATATAAAGTGCGTTACTGTTGAATAAAGACTTAGTCTAAGTTCAAAAATGTAAAAAAAACTAATAAAGAGCAGGTATCAATACAGTTTTGATCTAAAATGTTACCGATTGGCTCCTCTTCCAGATTTCCCTATGCTGTCTCAGATTTGATTTTTTAAGTAAACATTTTCAGCAGAGGGAACAGCAGGTTCCGGTTAATTGGGTCTATCACAAATGGATTAATTAATTGCGTGTAATAATATCATAATTTCACTCAAATAATGGATAATTTTTTTACGTTTAAATGCACCCTGCTAAGTTGCTTTAGATGCACTATTGGCTCAATGTTTGTGTTAAAATAGTTACTTACTTACTTACTTCAGAGGCGATTCATTCCGCAATTAAACTCAACGAAGATGCCTCTCCAGTAAGTCCGGTCCTTGGTGAACTGCCTCCAGTTGCGCAGTTCAAGATGGTTAGGGTCGGTTTCTACTTGCGTGCAAAACTTAAAACTTCTACTGTGTCCGAAGCAGGTCTGGCTGGAAATCGAAGAAGCGGGAGTATTGGTCCATTCGCTATACCCTACCGACACGTTCAATGCCGAGTTTCTTTCGAAGATTTTTAGAAGAATTTTTCTCTCAAAACCAAGAAGGTGTTCTTCATCCACTTTTAATACGGTCCATGCTTCAACGCCGTAGAGCAGGACTTGTATAGGATTTTCTCAGTAGTTCGATTGAGCCTTTACTACTAAACTGACTTCTTAACCCGAAAAAACAGCTGTTGGTAAGATTTATTCTTCGTTTGTATTGTTGTCAGAGTAAATAGAGTAACTGAGGTAGACAAAGTCCCGTACTACCTCAAAGTTATATATGCCATGGGTGACGTTCTGTTCAATGTTGCGTGTCCTTTTGTGGGACAGCATATACAGGGTGTCCGCCGGGAAGGTATACTACTTTGTTTTGCCGCCATTTTGGTAAACATTAGTCTTGACACGTGGCAAATTTATGATGGAAAAATCGTGTTTTAATCTTTAAGACATTTTATCTAAAACAATCATCGATTACTGTGACGATGGGAAAGTTACGTGAAATTTTTGGGAGAAACAACGTGCCAACAAAACGCACTATTTATCGTGTAGTGAATGATTTCGAAGAAAGTGGGTCCGTAGGTGATAGGCCCAAGCATGGACCACAGCGTAAAGCAAGATCGGCTGAAAACATTACTGCTGCTCAAAGAAGTCTTCAAAACAATCCATCAACTTCAATTCGACGCCGTGCTCAAGAGTTTGTTCTTCAAAGAAAAATTTGGCCACAATTTTGCACAAGAGCTTCTTCCACAAGACCATTTAAGCCGCATTCATATGCCAATAGGATGTTACAGATAGCCCAAGACAACCCCCATTTTCATGAAAAAATCATAATGAGTGAAAAGGCACATTTTCATTTGAATGGATAATGTTAATAAACAGAGTAGTCGGTTCTGGGATATGGAAAACCCTCAAATTATTCATCAGTCACCTTTGCATCCATTAATAGTTACAGTCTGGTGTGCCATTTGGCCAGGAAGAATCATTGGACCTTACTTCTTTGAAAATGAAAACGGCGTAGCAGTAACTGTGAATGGAGAGCGATATCGTGATATGATTGAAAACTTTTTAAGGCCACAACAACATGCTTTGGGTTTGATTAGCATGTGGTATCAACAAGACGGTGCCACATCAAATACAGCCAGGATTACAATGGAATTACTGCGAGAACTCTTTCCACTACAAGTTATTTCAAGAAATGGTGATGTTGATTGGCCTCCACGGTCGTCTTATTTGACTGATCCGGACTTATTTTCATGGGGATATATGAAAAGCAAGGTTTATGCAAACAAACCAGAAACGCTTGAGCAACTCAAAAAAATATTCGGTATTAAATTAATGAAATACCGCGTGAAATGTGTGAGAATGTAATGAAAATAGTGATCAAAAGGGCTTGCATTTGTGAGACTAACAGAGGCGGACATGTACCTGATATTGTATTCCATACATTATTGCCGACATTAAATAAAATAAAATAAAATATGCTAGTAGTTGCATCGATTTTTGGAAGATTGGACTTCTTGGGTCTTTTCCAGAATCTACCAAAGTGTGAAGATTTGATCAATTCTGGACTTTACTGGCCTAATAAGGGCCGATAAGATTGATGATAAACGGTTTCAGGCGTTCACATCCTACGGCAGATAGGATCTTTTAGGCAATATTGAGGAGACTTGTGCCTTTGTTGTTGGCACAGTCCGGTGGGCCTCCTTTTTTGTGGATCGGGCAAACGATGCTGAGGTTCCATTCTTCAGGCAAACTTTCATCCGACCAGATTTGACTTACGAGTTGGTGGATATTACTTACCATACCATTTCCCAGCAGCCTTGTTAAGCTTTAGTTTATATATCCCTATCCTCACTTCACTTAGGTCGGGTGGTTGGTAGATATAGTCCGTGCTGTTTAAAATTGGTAGGCACGCTTGCGACTGAAGAAAGTTAGCAAGGGACTAGGCTCATTTTAGATGAATTAAATAGGAGTACCAACTCGATTCCGGACTTTAGCAATACTAAAATATTTACTATTATACCCTATCATATAGTGATTTTCGCATTAGGTTTGTAACATAATTATTTCGATGGATATACAGTCAATAACTTACCTATAAAGGGAGATAACTTTGTTTGCAGTTTTATTCAAACAGTACTTTAAAAAACTTAAATCAAGTTACAACAACTGCCTCGAACAGAGGCAAAATTATTTAGACAAGTGCAAATGACTGCATTGGGAAAGTAACGGTTCTAAATGTCTTTCGTTAACTGATATTTTGCTTGGTGTCCAAATATTGCGCTCAGTTTTGCAAGATATGGAACGACTCAAAATCGCTACCTAAGTCGTTTTTGGCAAAACCGACTGAATTTAAAAAAAAGTATCTAATATAGATATTTTGACATTTTCAATATCTATCTGTATAAAGTTTGTAATGCCACATCCATTTTTGGGGGTATTTTCCGTAAAAATCAACTTTCGTCATTAACTTTTTGAGTTTTTGTGGCTTATGTTAAATAGCATATAATCAACCAATAGATCTTATCCGAAGAACTATATGAAAGATAAAGAAAAGTAACTCAGGGGAAAAATGAATGACGAAGTATGACTTGAATTAGAACCAAAACAAACGCATAACCATATCTTCTGTTTAACAACCATCCATCAAATTCATTGGAATCTTACTCAGTCCTATTGCAAGTGTGAATCAGCCAGCCAGTTGTCTAAAATCGAATCATGATTCTGCACATATGCACAACTACATATGGGTTCATGTACTTTGTTCTTACCCAGATCAGTCCCACATTGCGGTGACTATTTGCTCTGATATGGTGAGAGTTTCATCTACCACACCCTGGACTTAGGATAATCGCCTTCCCAGCAGTCTACTTAGTCATTCGAGCGAAAATAGCTTCCCATTTAGCTGTGAATTCCTAGTGGGAAGTACGTCAACCTTGCCGTTCCAGTGTGTGTTTAGGTCTAGCTATTTATTGCCGACATAAGTTCAACAACTCCAAATTCCGTCCATATATGGGGAACCACTATTTTTTTTGTTTCGTTCTTTAACTGCCAACTATGTCAAATTGACACCAGCAAGTGACTAAGCTTAGTGTCAACAAAACAAAATAAAGACGAATAACCGGAAGCGCCAATTGTGGAAATTGTGAAAAGTCTACTAAATCTTTCTCCACAGTCACACACACTCTAGAGAACGGGAACAGACAACACTGACAGGCCGTGAAAATAAGAAGGAAAACAAATTTTCGTTTAATTAAAAGAGAAAAATCTAAATTCATGACTTGTCTAGTCTCAGCGAGACGTGTCAGTCTCTCTGGTTGCCGGCATGGTGTCACCAAACCCTTAATCGTGGTATATGCACAATACACATGCGTGCAATAATTCAATCAGTCGTTATCGTCGTCGTCGGTCGTTGCGCAGTTACTGTCGTCCGTTTATTATTGAGGCGGATCGATAATTGTATTTAGATGAATTCTGTTATGGTGTTCTTTGAAATTGTCATTGGAATTGCTATCACGATCACGGATATCCGTCTTTGGTTCCTATGGACGTTCGCTTTGCTATGAGTATGAGTGCCCTGCTCTTTGGGGTTCGTGATTTTTTTTTTATTGATTCCCCCAGTGGGAGGTAAAACCGATAGTGTGATATATAGATATAAAGGAAAAACTGTTATGATTACAGTAACCTAACCACCATTGGAATGGAGCAAATCCTAATTAAAACTTGAAATAATTCAATGATGTCGATGATGACACGTACAGTAAATTGAAGTAACTCAACGACATCCTTTTTCCAACGATTCATCGCGTCGCGTCGTTTTCAATGACAACCGATGACGGGTCTATATGGTGCATATGATGCTGTGTGAGTGTACTGTCTATTTGCATAAGTAACGAGGACGCGATGTTTGGCTTCCATCTCTCATTGAGGTTAGATAGAATGTGGGGATACCAACATTCTGTCAGCGAGTACACACGCAAATGTTTATGGATTCACAATTTTCCTTATAATTTACTTATGACGTTCCGTGACGGTTTTGTATTACGTAGGCAATTTTCCCTATATGATTGACAACCATGCACTTCTAGTTTGAACTCAATTTGTGCAGTAAATTAATTGCACGATCGGTTTTCCAGGAATGGATTTTGCTTTCAAGCAGCTTGTTTGCGTGAATCGTGCCAACTAAGGCCAGCAATCCGTGTCAGTGATATTGAAGATACGACTTTACGAGTATATTTAAGAATGAACTATTTAGTTTTCATTACAAAAAAAAAAAAACTCAGTAAACGAAGGAATTTTTAAATTGCTTGTTTCCATTGACCATGGTGACAATGTAATGTGTTTAAATTTTAACAACAAAATCTTGTGGTAAGTAAATTAATTTCACCTATTTTTCAGTAGGAAG
Organism: Rhingia rostrata; assembly: GCA_949824845.1. Classification (NCBI taxonomy): domain Eukaryota; kingdom Metazoa; phylum Arthropoda; class Insecta; order Diptera; family Syrphidae; genus Rhingia; species Rhingia rostrata. Next base: position 64,101,822 of record OX463757.1, read on the forward strand.
TTGTGTAGGTTCCTCGGCGACTGCTTAATTATACTTTCAAAAGAAACTTTAGTTTTAGAACTAGGGATCTTAGGGATGACCGATTGCCCACAGGTAGGTATTACAATTTGAACTAGTGTTGTCAAAAGCTCGTGTAAATTGTAGGTATAACAATTCTGAGGAAATCAGTGGTTTTATTTTTCATCCGGAGAGTCATTTATCGACAGTTGTTTTTGCGACGAATCTCAAAAGCTGACATACCCCTTTCGCTCATCAACGGAAAAGGAAAACCAAACGCAAGTTTGGGATTTAAGCAATGCGCTCTGAGTCTTTTATGCGAATCTAGGATATTTAATTTTCATGGGTTTTATTGTGATCAGGTTCGTCTTTTCTAGTTGTTTTTCTATGCGAAAGCACCTTTACGTGAGCAGATTATTTAATTTCTGAAGCTAGTCATGAACCCATAAAATGAGAAATTGGCTTTCCAAGAGCCTTAAGTATGCCTGATGTTGTTGGCAAAGGTTAAGTTGCTCACTTTACATGTAGAAGACACTAAGGAGTATTAGCGTCGCGAAGCTAGCACTCTCACAAATGGGCTATCTCTTTGTCAAAATGTATTTAACAACTTCATTCAACTCGCAAAACAACAATTACTAGATGTATTTTATAATTTAATTTAAAACAAATTTTTTGAAAGATGAATAGAAATATCAAATTTTGTTTGATGTTTTTCAAGTTTGCTAGCTGTTAAGTTGGTTATCTTTCACTGAACCACTTTAACAAACAGCTGTCAAGTGTCCATTTGCTTAGCATTTGTGTACCCTATTCAATAGGGGTGTATTATTTTTGATATATACATACCTAGTTTGTAAAATAGAAAAATAAATATATGGCTTGACCCAGAATCGCTGGCTGAGTTCATTTAGCCATGCCTGTTCGTCAATCCGGTCGTAAGTCAACATTTTGACCTAGAATGATGAAATTCGGTACACTTATTTATATAACCTTTTTTGAAATTCGCCCACAGCAACCGCTCATTTTCAGAAAACCGTAATTTTAGATCAAATCGTAAAGAATTTTGAAAATGTGAATGAACAACTTGTTTTGGGCAATTTCAATCGCGCACTTTTTGGGCGCATTTTCAGTAAAAAATGTTTTTTTCGGTAAAATTTTAATATATTTGAGAGAACGTTTTATGTCAAAACATTGGTAATGCTAATATTAACATTTCGTCTATAAATCGATTTCTTTTTAAAACGATTTTCATAGCTTATGCCATAGCTTTTGATAAAGGTCAGTGGGCTAAATTGGCCAGTCCGAAAGAGTTGAGCTAGATAATGAAATTTGGTATTTTAGTTTTGTGCATGGATTCAGAACAGGAATAAAAAATGTAAAATGCGCCCGAGGAAAAAAGCTCAATTTGGTAAAACGAATCGAAATATACACAAGCAGACAGGCGTATTTAAAAATAAAGTTAAGAGGTTGTTTAACTTTAAAAGACCTCTAAGTATCAATCAAATGCGAAATCGGTATCTATAATAGATTTTCACATTTTCACTCAAGCAACTTTGCTTGATCGACTGAGTTTTGAGGTTGTTCAGAGACACTTTAAAATTAGTTTTGACAGATCAGCTAATTTTCATCTAAATATTTTAATTATATTTATTTTGAGTTTCTTTGTTGAAAAGTGAAAGCAAAGTAATAAACATGGACTCAGACTATACTTTTTCTGTAAATGATCTAAATGTGATAAATACAAGCAGCTACGAGACGAATGTACAAACCCAGAACTATCCGAATCGAATTTCAAAAGAAGTATTTTCGGCAAGAGTACGATTTTCTAAGCTCAATATTGAAAAGCTTATCAACCTTGTGCGATTCGATCTTGAAGGATCATAAAGGGGTGGTCACATTTCTGTAATCAAGTAATGGCTGCTATAAGATATTGGGGGCGAAATGAAGGATATTATTTAATCTAACGTCCTTCTTCAATATAATTCTTTAAAGATTCCATTATACACGGATTTAGTCAATCTACGCTACGGGGTGCTGATTAACTAAAATACCTCTGAGACACATTTTAAGAAATCTAATAATTACGGGTGCAGATGTTCAGTCAATCCCATTAGCTATAATTCACTCATATAAAGTCGTTGGCCACGCCCATATTTACTTACTTACTTACTTAAGTGGCGGAATGAACCTGGGCCTCAACCAACATGCCTCTCCAATTAGCCCGGTCCTTAGCTAACTGCCTCCAGTTGCGCACTCCAAGTTGGTTGAGGTCGGTTTCTACTTGTACGCTCCACTTAAGGCGAGGTCTTCCTCTACTGCGTCCGACGTCTGGCTGGGAATCAAAGACTCTGCGAGCCGGAGTATTGGTGTCCATTCGTTCTACCATTTTTGCCGCTTACTTCTATATATTAGCAAACGTGGCTATGACATCACTTTGGGTCCTACCAATGATGTCAATATCGTCGGCGTTTGCTAGTTTTTGTACATATTTTTGTAAAACTGTGCCTCTGATGTTGGCTCGTGAGTTTTAGACAATCCTCACAAGAATCAGATTGAAGAAGTCACATGATAGCGCATCGCTTTGCCTAAATCCTTTTTTGGTATCGAATGTGTCGGTGAGGTCGTTTCCGACCCTGATGGAGCAGCGAGAATTCTCCATTGTCATCCTACACAAACGGACGAGTTTGGGCGGTATACCAAAACTAGACATGGCTCTGTATAGTTCGTCTATATAAATGCTGTCGTATGCGGCTGTTATACAGTTCGTCTATATAAATGCTGTCGTATGCGGCTGTTATTTGATCACTTAATTCTTTTAAATTTAAAATTGTACATTTAGACAATTTCTTATAGATTGGTCGCCTTCAGTCGGCAATAAAATTATGTTCGTAAATAATGTAATGTTCGGTACACGAGTGATAGATGTAGCGATTTGTAGTTATTCCATTCGATTTATAAAGTTGGACTTAGCCTTGGCACAATGTTCAGGTTTCCGGATTATAGTGCACTAGCTCTACTCAGATTTTCTGATTATAGAGCACTAGCTCTAGAAAAAATCCAGCGTATGGCAAAATGTGCCCACCGTATGATAACAAAAAACACAAACGCCTAAAAAATAGGCGATAAGATTATGAATACGCATGGTGCATCAAACAAATTTTGTAAAGGTTGTCTGATGGAAAAGATACATCATACATTCCGCTTTAATACGACTGGAGAACTTTAATCAATAAAAATAAATTTCATACTACCACATTTTTCCGCTTTTTTAGGTTTGGAACTTCGGATTTCTAGAAAGGCAACGAAACTAACGTCAACCACCTCTAAGCTGAGTTGGAAGGAAACATATCTACCTCATTCATCGACCATTATTATCCGGCAAATGCCAAGGAGTATCTAAACATTGATACTTGATATTGGTGTTTAGTTTCGATGACGATAAAAATAAGGTCATAAAGTGCAGAATAGGGTTCACAATCCTTTTAATAGATGGGTAAAAACAATAAAAAAAACGATTGAATAATAACGATCTTAAGAACTTTCAGTTTTTAAATAAGAACAAAATTGTGTGTTAGATATCCAATCGACTCACTTTCATTTGAAGGGAATTTTATAAAATAAAGCTTCCATATAACATTATAATATATTAGGAGCTCCGCGAAACCCTATTAACACCTCTCTTCAGGATTCTGAGCTATTGATGGGAAGGACACGAAATGTAAATAAGTTTGGCGGTACATTGTCCCTCCACCCACAAATATACCACCAACCTCAAATGAACCAGCAACCACAAATGTACAACCAACCTCAAATGTCCCATAACTTGGTACAATGAAGTGATCTGATCATCCTTTATATATGAAACACTAAAAAAATGTCACACAGTCTGTGTATCTGATGTCTGGCGAGGAAACTTCATCGCTTTAACCCGTAGGAACAATTGACAAGAGCGAAGAATTTTTTTTCTCGGTGAGTGGAGACGAAATATGGGTTTTTTGTGTGTGTTGCTTACATTTTTTTGCTTTTAGGTTATGAAATATTTCAGAGCGGCTTATGCGACATCTGTATTGCCTCATGTACAAGGCACCCATCGCTGTATCTGAAGGCTTCGAGTTGGTGGGATGTAATTAAATAATCCATTGAAAAAAAGGAAGAATGTGAAATCTCCGCTAAAGGGTATCTTACAATGGGACCAAATAAAGGACCTAAGTGTGGCGGGTTAGAGGAAACTACTAAAGCGTCGCGATAACGTAACCTTAATAAGGCGAACACCAAAGAAGTGTAATGGCTTTAAATCATACATCTAGGTGGTCAGGTGTCGTCCCTAGCACATGAGAAATTATTGCCTCCAAATGGCTCGTAAGGGGCAGAAACACATTGACGATTACGGTCTAATAATTCTTCCAGACAAAAATCCGTTTCTGATAGTGACTTTCTTGGTTTGGTATCTTTTTAAATCCGTGTTCCGGAGGAAAGGCCAAATTCCAGTGACCTTGCGTTTCGGTGGCGAGTGGGTGTTGGGTTATTATATAGCAAACCGGTTGACTCGAATTTGACCAATAACTTTACTCTGAAGGACTTTGGTGAGGATTAAAATTTGATTCACTTAAATAGTGAATAACGTGTGCGTGGTTATTTTCTTGAACTACTAAGAGTTCACAACAAAGATGTTTCCCAAAACAACATGACTGCTATAACCTAACAAATTTCTGGCGTCTCTATTAAAAATATTCGCATATAAAACATATCTTAACAATGAACAACTATGAAGAAGCGGAGAATCCTACAACCGTGAAAATTCATTTTCAATGTAACTATAATAAAAGAGCGTAGCAAGGCTATCATTGATTAGAAGGCAAAGTTCGACATTGGATGTATGATAACACTACCTCTCGCAAAAGGAATCTCTAATTCAATTTTTCATTGTCATGGAACTAAACAAAAAAAAATTGTATTATCATTTCGGGTGTTTATTTTATCGACAATAGGTAACAATCCAATCCAAAACATTATTGACAAGATCAATAATCTTTAGAAAAGTGATTAACCGAGGTAGGTATGTGTTGTTAAAAATAGACACCCGCACAAAAAAATGAATTGTAGACTGTTTTTGGCAGCCACCAAGGCCAGAAACGTGATTGACAAATCTCGACACGAAAAGTTAACCCAGCCTGACAAACGATAAAATAATAATGTGGGGAATGTGATTTCTTATTGTTGATTTTTTAAAAACAAAAACAACAATATACCTAAACGAAGATTAGGCGCCAACTTCAAGTTATTAATTCATCTCCATGTGATGTTCGAGCGACCGTAATTGGGCGCCAATTAAACAAAAAATTAAAAACATCAAAACAAATAAAAGAATGTAAATTTATACCAATTTATTCTTTTGCATGACGGTACTATGTTTACTGCTGCTGTAGGTGCTAGCAGTGGACTATGTGAGTCAAGACATTTTATTAAGCACTACATGCGACTGGCCTTGAACGGAGCAAGTTGCATAAACGTATCGCGTACGTACCGGTGTGTATTGTATACTGGAATGCTAAGTGCCACTCGCGCGTGCACCCAGAGTGATACATGTTACCATGTCAACCATTAATTCAAGAAATATTTCATAAATCTGGACCAGAATAGAGCAGCATTCTTGGGCCTATAGTTGTGATTTCCCATTCACAGATAATTGGGTGTCAATGAAGTTTTGTTTTATTATGCTAAATTTCTTCAACAAAAGTTTTATCGGAAGACTTTGAAGACAGTTTCGTGCGAGATTTAGTTATGTGAATAAATTAACTAATCGGGGCTAGAGCTTTTCAAAGTGGTATTCACTTGGCTTATTTAATGGAACATAGGTAAATTTAAATGTTTCAAGCGTTTAACACATCGCTCGTTGAAAACAAAAGTGACAGTAAACAAAAAGTATAATTTTCGAATAGGGCCGATTATTGTTTGGATGATAGAATGTTATGTCTAATAGCCTAAGGAACGTAAAGCAAATAATAAAAACGATATTAGGTGCTTCCTATAGTTTTAACAGCGGCAGATGTTTAAATTCTTCAGAGAAACGTATTATAAGACCAAGGCATTATCGTATTAATATGACAGCCTTAAGTCTTTGAAAAAGATTTATTTATTTCATTATGAAGAACAGCGGCTTTTCAGAAAGAAGAAAAAAGAGCAAGAAAAGCGAGCAATCGAGGATATAGAGAGGTGCCACTCCAGGAACCATGTTCGCAAGTTTTACCAAAGTGTAAAACGTCAAAGCTAAGGGTACAAGGCTCGAACAGAATCCTGTCGAGATGAACACAGAAGTATCGTAGTTGAGACACTGCCGTAATATGTGTACGCCTGAAACCGTTAACCAACAACCTGATTGGCCCTAATCAGTGCGGTTTTAGGCCAGGAAAGTTCACAACCGATCAAATTTTCAAACTTCGGCAGATACTGGAAAAAACCCAAGAAGTCCACATCTATACCTACTACCTATTCATCGTCTTCAAAGTCGCATGCGACAGCATTTATATAGACGACTTATACAGTGCCATGTCCAGTTTTGATATGCCACCCAAACCCGTCCGTTGGGCGTGTGTAGGATGGCGATGGAGATTTCTCGCTGATCCATTAGGGTCGGAAACGACCTCACCGACAAATTCGATACCAAAAAAGGATTTAGGCAAGGCGATGCGCTGTCATGTGACTTCCTCAATTTGATTCTTGAGAGGATTGTGCAAAACTCACGAGCCAACACCAGAGGCACAATTTTCCAAAAAAATCGGTACAATCGATGACGATATTGACATCATTGATAGGACCCAACGTGATGTCATAGCCACGTTTGCTAGCTAGAGAAGGAAGCGGCAAAAATTTGTTTAGCAGTAAAGGAGGGCAAGACGAAGTATATGCTGCCAACACGAGGTAGTACGGGACTTTGTCTATCTCGGCTCCGCTAATAACTCTGACAACAACATCTCGTCAGAAATTAAACGAGGAGTTACTCTTGAAAACCGCTATTTCTTCGGTCTATTTCTGCGGGCAGTTCAGTAGCAAAGCTCTCACTCAAACTACTAAGGCGATTCTATATAAGACCCTGATCATCCCAGGCCTGCGGATGAAGAAATCCTTGGTCGATTTGAGAGGAAAATTCTTCGAAAAATCTTCGGTCCCGTTTGCGTTGATGGGCTATGGAGACGAAGATTCAACCAATAACTATACGAGCTGTACTGCGACATGCTTGGTCAAACAACTCCGCATTGGATGTTTAAGATGGCTGGACACCAATACTCCGGCCCGCAGAGTCTTCGATTCCCAGTCAGACGTAGTAGAGGAAGACGTCGTCTTAGGTAGCGCGCACAAGTTGAAACCGACCTCAACCAACTTGGAGTACGCAACTGGAGACAGTCAGCTAAGGACCGGACTAATTGGAAAGGCATGTTGGTTGAGGTTCATTCCAGACTGTAGCGCCACTTAAGTAAGTAAGTATGAAAATTCTCATTAAAAAATTGTAAATGCTTTTGAAAATTTTAAGAATACATTAATTCAATCTATATATATAGAATAAACAAATTTTTTTGCTGGGAAAACAATTAAATTAAAAAAAAAGATTTAATATAAATAACGATCAAACATAATGATACATCTCTATTAGAAGTAATAAATAATTTTTAAATTGAATTTATTAGAAATTGGGTTAACTACGACAAATGGATTTTGGCTATGTCTGAAACAAGGCAAGGGTACATGCGTTTTAGGATCCTTTCTGATGCAACAAAAAGCATTTCATTATGAATATTACTAAGCTGTTTAATATGAGTTACTTTAAACAAAAAATAAGTTATTTATATCGGAGTGATCATGTTGTAGAGAAGTTTCGAAAACAACGAGATTCTATAAAACGTCTGAAATTGAAAACGTAACAACAATAATAATCGATTTTACAATCACCAGTGCATTTTGTGCATTTTATACAGACATTTAATTTTTAATAGTTTTATTCATTTTACAATATTTGAATATAAGTTATTGACTTAAGAATTGACAATATACAATACGCTTCAACTGAATAGACAATCTTTCGATGGTATGAAATTCATTAATTCAATATATTATACGTGAATTCATCATTTCTTGCTGCCAATTATTTGTCTATGATGTTGCGGAAAGAAATAAAAATTTATAATTTAAAAATCACCCAAATTTTTCCCTGAATCTCTTTCAAAGTATTCCGTATGGAAAAGTGCATCTTTTTTTGCGTCAACTGAATAAGCACAAATAATGAAATTAAAAAAGGAGGTAATGGAATGAATAAGTTTTTCTTAAACAAATAATTCCATTGGTAAGTTCTATTAGTGTGCACTACCTCCTTTATTTACAATTACTTCACAAATTCGATGCGGCATAGAATCATAAAGTGCCTTTAGGAATCCAGCGAAGTTTCTCTCCAGGCGAATATAATAGCTTCAAAAATTTGTCTATTTTTGAATTGGTGAACATGGTGGCAATTCCACATTTTGCTCTGTAACCCAATTTTTAACTATCCCCGCCGTATGAATGGATGCGTTGTTCTACTGGAAATTCCCACTTTTCCGTCCAAAAATATTCCAAAACTTGGGGGAAGTTTCTCTCCAATATTCCATTGTAAGAAACCGCAGCCGATTTTGCTGTTTACAACTTAAGTTCAACAGTTCCATAGTAGCTTACTGATGCTCATACCATAACATCACCTTCTCGACTATGATGCCGGGCTAAAAAAACGTTCGTCTTTTCCCATGTCATGAAAGTAATAATTAAACCCATCGGGAATCGAAAGCAGAACGTAATATTGCTCAGGCGCTGTTATTGCTGTTTTGTCACATTCTCATTGTTTTTTTAAATACAACTTTTTGTTCCTCAAGTAGAAGTTGATCACATAAAAGCTTCGAAAAATACCTTCGAAAAATGTTGTGTCTATTCAGTTGTAGCGGAGTGTATATAAAATAGATCCAATGTAAAGCAAAAAAAAAGTTATTTGTAAAAAAAAATACAAATATCGGCGAAGGCAATCGTAAAACTCCGCTCTTGCAAATATAAATATAAAACACAAAGGTTATCTTACAGGTCTTATGGAAGGATAAGACACAGCAGTCCAATACACTACTCAGTTTATAGAATCTTTTCACAGGATTTCAACGTTGTGATCAGTGGGAAAATATTAGAAAGACGTGTAGGTATTTCTTACAATTGCCTTTCAATTTTCGCACATCTGCAAAAATGGGAGTGGTACGAAATCACAAAAAAAATATCAATTAGACAAAATCCTTAAAAAAAAACTAGACTTTATCTGGACAGAAAAAATATGGATACATCAAAAGTAAAGGTACAACGACAAAAATAATTTTTTCACACTCAATAGGCCGTCTCCTCTGTAAGCACCCCAGTCCTGCTATATTCGCTTAAGGATCGATTATATCAAAAGCGGATGAAGAAATCCTTGTATTTTTGAACGAATATTTCTTTGATCTAGCTTGCGTCAACGGTGTATGGAGACAACGATTCTACCAACAGCGACATAGACTTGGGCAAAAAACTTCACATTAAACGTATAAGCTTGTTGGACATGTAGACGAATAGACAACAACATTCCGACCCGATTCCCAGCCACACTCAGTAGTAGGTGGCGCGCACGTGTAGAAACCTTCCTCACATAATTTGGAGTGCGCAACTCTTGGCAATTCGCTAGGAGCTGGGCTAATAAAAGACGCATGTTGGTTGGTCAAGTTTAGTAAGATTCGTTGTCAGTATTTATTCTTAACTTGACTACATTGTGAAATTTTAATAAAATTCTGCAAGTTGTATTATAGCCAATAATTGGGAGTTCTAAATTGAATGGAAGTACCAAACTCCAAAAAAATTGTCATGCCTTATCTTTCTTTATAGATTTTAAGGCTGTACAGTGTACATTAAATGGAATTGATACCCAAAAGGTTTTTATATTCTATGTTCGTATTTGCAACGCACACAACTTCCTGATGAACTTAGAAAAAACGACACATTTTAAGATTATAAAACAGCCTTGCTAGTGGATATTTTTCGATAACCAATAACCATGTACGTGACAAAAAACAAAACAATCGAATCCCTCAACGGAAACCTAATTTCAAACTCATAATTCCAAAATTAATGAGATAGTTTAATGTACTAGGTGGACCAAAGGAAGTCATCGGATGTTGTTTGGCCTTTAGAATATCGGATGTTGCTCGCGCAGTGTGTGACTTTACTTCGTCCTGTTGGAACCACATGTCCTCCAGTTCTTATTCGTCCAATTGCGGCACAAAACTCGGTTAACATGGCTCGGACAACGTGCCATGACCAGCTGCGGTCTCGAAAAAAATTGCTCGATGACTTCTCCAGCGTGAACAGCGCACCATGCAGTAACTTGAGTGGGTGTAATAGCTCCTCGTGCGTTACTCGTGAATTTTTGGTGCCCCAGTAGCGATAGTTTTGCTCATTATGAATTTGGTCGAAAAATCGTCCATTTCGATTATTCGGCGTTCTTGAGGAGTGTATAGCTCCATGGCTTGTTCACTTGTATTCTACATCTGTCTAGTCCACAAATGTCAAAACAGATTTGACATTGGCGGGCATTTGCAAAAATAAGAGCATCGTGTATTGAGTTCTACCTCTACCATTTTACAGGGTGTTCATAATGTATGACCCTATTGAAACTAAGACTTACGAATGGCAACACCTGCATAGGCTGCGGTAACGAAGGGACACGACGACATACCATAACATCTTTTTACAGGTTTTCGAGAACATAGCTGGGTATAGTTGGGTGATCCAACCAAATTTAGAAAATAATGGATACGGCAATTATTTTATGCTGACAGAGTTCTGAAGAATGACATGAAATCTATTCAGGAAAATTCAAAACATTCTCTTCTGTAACCATATTATATTCTCATAGATGTTCATAAAATCAAGGGTAAAGAATAAAATATTTAAATGGATTAGGCTTGTGTAAATAATACTGGTTTATCTTAAGCGAACTTGGGATAGGTTTTCGCTAATATATATTCGATAATAAAATGAAGGCATACACTTAAAAAATTTTACTATATTCTCTGAATTAATGTTACACACTGTGACTCAGTTTGACTTTGGGCCTGAAGGTATACATTTTTAAAGAAGAAGAAAAGAAAAGTATAGCGCTTAGACATCTCGAATAATTTCTAAGAGGAGCTTAAAAAAATTGAATAAAAATGGTACCATGTTTTTTTTTACCTTCCATTTCAGCAATAAAACCAGACCCCAGCTATGCTTTTTTTTCAATTCAAAAAGCTCAATTGTGTATAGGAAATTTGTTTCATGAACCTTAACTCATTTTAACTGTTGTGCAATCTTGTAGCAGTTCCATTCCGTAATGACTTACGTAAGTAATTTATTTTGTTTTCATCTCAAAATGCGAAAAAATAACCCCAAGTCATTGTTTATTCAGATTTCCTTCCTATTTTTGCATAGACTTAACGTAAATCGAAAAGTTAGTTTTCTCAAATCTCGAGAGAATTAATTTTCGCGCTTTTCCTATCATCATCTACTCATACCGAGTGATGGATTAGTCTATCTGGTTGCGCTCAGTGATGGAATTAATGAAGAGGTATGAAATTGCTCCGGGAGTAATACCAATTAATTGAAATGTCGTGAACGGCAAAGAGCTCATAATTTTAGTATCTGATTTTGTACGAATACTAGTATGAAATATGATGCGAGTACATGATATGCCTGTGGGTGCTTTAGATATGTTATGTATGAGACGAACTTCTTTTACTTGTATAGGAATAAAACGATTATCGTGTGATGGTGTGATATCTCCTCAACGTAGATTGAAGATATAATTTGAAGTTAACTTGGGTGGTGCAGCATTAAATGTCATATTGTAAAGATAAGGAACATTTCAAATGATTGCACTATGGCTTGATTTGGGTATGAGAATAAAATCAAGACCTTGGGTCGTAAAAAGCCCGTTGTATCGATAACATATTTTAGACATGGAAACCTGATGGCTTTGCCAATAAAAACAAACATAAAGATTTAACAATTTTTAGGGTCGAGAAATACTTTTTCAGATGATTCAATAGATAGTTGCATGTGGAAAACCTGTGAATAACATTTATTGGTATTATTGTGTAAGAAAATCAATTTAAGACCGAAGACGAAAAACACATGGCGAAGCTTTGGCGATAAAAGACAATATTTCCAATCCAATATTTTGAATGTCCGAACATACCGATGAGCTAACACTGACTGGGATAACTTCCTTGTCCAACCAGGGTTAGAATCTGAATCTGAATATCCAACACGCCAGAACAACCGCGAAATAATTTGAAAAAATTATAAGTCGAAACACGAACATTTCAAGTGAACGCCCATTCCTTTTGCAAAATGCTAACCTTAAATATCTCAATTGATTCCATATACCCACAATATAAGGTTTTGGCGGTCAGTGCTTGGCACACCAGCCAGAAATACCAGGTGATGATGAAACCCATGGTAGTCTACAGGAAAGAATGAGGGGCCTTCAAGACAATACTGGAAGCGTAGACCAAAGCAAAAAAAGATGCAGTTGCCACAGCGCTGACCAGGGCCGAGCTTTCTCACAACCATTCATGTATTATTGTGTACTTTTTGCTCAATGGCGGGATTTCCTGTTTTATGTCGACACCGAACAGCGAGTTTGAGATAATATTTTCCTGACAATTGATATTCCACGGTTGATTTGTCAGATGATCAGTAGAGGGGGTGCAGTGAAAAATCATTTAGGTGTGGCTACGGCTAGGAATCTTCTGCGCTGTAGTTCATCGCACTAACCATTGCGTTGCCGCTGAGCCCGTCATTTGTTATAAGTCGTTGTCATTATTCTTTATAAATAAAGGTAAAAGAAAGAATACCGGGTTTTCAGAATCCACTCGAGATAAAAAAGGACAAATCGTAATTAATTTATATTCTCAGAATATGGAAGATCCACCTCCCCAGACTTTTGTACTTAAATAACAATTTCAGGTGTAATTCAGAAAAAAAAACTACCACCCACATATGCACCAATTCATTGGCAAAATTTAGTCGGATGAAATTATGTCTGAAAACTAAACCTTAGTATCGTTTGCTGTTCCACAAAAAATGGAAATTTTTGAAGTGCGCAAACTACAGAGGCAAGTAAACTTGTTTTCATCTGCCACTTACCAATTATATGATATGGACGTTTAGAGTGAAAATCTTTGCTCTCCTTTGGGTTAAAGGACTATGGAGACGAAGATTCAACCACTAACTCTAGCAGCATGGACATCTACTTAATTAAAGAAAACTATTGGTTGTTCAAGATGGCTAGAATATGCCGCAAGTTGTTTAATTTGGAGTCAGATGTTTTGCAAGCTACAATGAGTACCAAGGCACAGAAATATCACATGGAACTGTAAGACTGTGAGGTATATCAACTTAAACTGGACAACGATCCAATTATCCATGCTATGTTGGCAGCATTTGAACCAGTTTGATATAGCTGAAAACATTACATATCATATTATCGGTGTCCTCACAGGACACTGCCCATAGGCCTATACACGAAAAAACTTCGTTGTCTGCAATCTAGAAGTTATCTAGATGAGAAGGAGGAGCATCCTCGACTGACTTTGTTCATGTCCAGCGATCTCCAATAAAAGAAGAATTAAAGCTTTAACAACATAATATATACAGGGTGCGTTATATCTTTATATAAATAATTGAACTCTGCGTCACTGTATGTAACTGAACTCCTCCTAAACGGCTTGACCGATTTTTGTATGCGTTTGGCGCTCTGTATGGTTTATATTCAAAATCAGCCAGGCAGATAGTGCTGCAATCGAAATTTAAGTTATTTGCAACTAAACTGCTCGATAAACTTAAAATATCATGCAGGACAACGTCTGTCGGGTCCGCTAGTATTTTATATATATTCATGTCGAGATATTTTCAATAAAAGGAGATCGTGAGGGCCAGTCAATTTCACAACTTTTTGACATTATTTATCTGGGAAACATTTCTTCTAAAATTCGCATCGTAGCACGAGCTTTTTGTGAAGTACCACCGTCGTGTTGGAACCACATGTCCTGTAGGCCTAATTGATCCAATTCGAGCACAAGAAAGTTTTTATTTTTAACTTTTCCAATTGCGGTTACCAGTAACTGTTACACCATTTCCTATGGCATCCTCAATGAATGTTGGCCCAAGTCGCCGTCCAAATGGGGCACCATAAAGTTACTCTATGAGGGTGTATTGGCCTTTGGTGTATCAATTGAGGGTTTTTATTGTCCCAGTAGTATTTTTTTGTTGATTAAGAAAGACAGCCAACTCAATGTGTGCTTCGTTGCTGCAAGACTCTAATCTCGCCGCCCAAACTATCTATACACCGTGTTACTCAACCAGCTGAAATTGATTAGTTTGTTGTTGTAATGATGTGGACGCCGAGCCGAGCTTTTGTAATGATACATAAAGCCTAGTTTCAAAATTCACTGGTTTCGCTTTCGTATGAGAAATTAAGACGAGAAATTGCGCTTTGAATTTTAGGCATACGATTGAGGATACCCTTAGATAAGAGACTAATTTAAGTAAGCGGGACTGACTAGGGTTACTGTTGACAAATAAAACGGTGGGTATTGACGCCTGCCAAACGACTGTACTATCTACGGACATGGGTAAGATGCTTAAGCCGCGATGCCAAATAGAGACGAATAACAAAATTCAGCGTTATTTATTTCGCTTTTATTATAGAAAATAAGGGAATTTTTTTTCTTATATATAAATTTCATATATCAAAAACTATCATTTTATCAGATTGAGTACCGAAGTCGTAATGTCTACGAGTTGGTAAATTTAAAAAAACAGAATTTGTTTTACAAAAGTGAGCTCATGACCTTCAATAAGTGCCACCCTGTTGATAACGACTGCACTCGTAAGATTTTAATTAATTGAAACGTACTTTAAAAAAGTTTGTGATAATTTTTGCGTAACGTACATGAAAAGTAGAGCGTGCTACTGGTCTTTGATTTCCATTGATTACATATATATGTATACTTCACCATAGCAATAATGAAGATATCAGAAAATGTACTAGTTTAATTGAACCCTGCCAAATATCATATAGAAGCCCGATAAGAATATAAACCTAAATCAATTTTATGAACAATGAATGTATCACTTATTATACTGGTAATATCTTTGCCTGGCGCTTGATTATTTTTTTTTTAACAAAACAAGGTTTGTTATCACAATGACTTACTTTTATTCAATTTCGTTGTATACTTCCAGTTTCTTCCAATTTATACTCCATGATAAGTACGTACCTAGGTTGTAAATTTATAACTGTTTATCACCAACTCTAAAAAAAAACGGAAATAAAAAAGTTAGGTTAGAACTCTTTGGAAATTTTAGAATGTATGTACAACATAAATCGTACAAGTTTTCTGTTAAAATTCACAACTGCACATAAACCTAGATCAGTCGAAGCAACCTTAATTCGACTCATAAAACTGCCATAAATGTTCTTAGACTTCCCAGTTTATGGCTAATTCCGTAAATTAAACTCGTTAACTAGATTATTACACGGCAACTCATACAATATAACAAAAAAAAATATATTTCCCCTGTGGTCTGATACAATTGTAGTGTTGACATTAAAAATTGCCACACGCTTTAGGCTTTAATCGAAATGTACAGGTGTAACTTTAATAAACACATTAGCGCGTTTTATTTGCCAATCAACCAGAACGTTTTATATGTCTCAACCACAAATAATACTGGTAACCTTCATCGGAATGTGAAAAATGATCGAGTCTTTGAGTTAATGAATCAGAAATGATGTATTAATTTATTAAATGAGAACGAAAACTGATATGGAAAATCTGTGACCGATCTCAACTTGTCTTCTAAGATTGTGGTTATAAAACATGAGTCCAACAACATTGTATCTGGTGTGGCACAATGAGGTGATGCGATTCGTAAATAAGATTAATGAAGTTGCTAATTGCCTGGAACGTAGTAGCATTCTTGTCTGTCGCAGTAGAATTCTTGTCTGCTCAATCCGCGAAAGTGGATTACCTGTTCTAACTAAACTACAAATTTTCGTAGTACAAGATAAAAAGTAGTTTTGCGGGTCCTCACACTAAGGATGATCTTCCTTGTCCATGATGATACCGGAAGAATTCCCAAGATGTAGTCAAGGGTACAGTCTTAGTTAGTGTGGAAAAAGCAAACAGTCTACATGAGCGTTTAGGATTGCTCAGACAAGTATTAAAGGAATCTAAAGAGTTAGTCAAGTCCTTTGAACAAAGACGTTGGTAGATAAACAAAAGCGAACCTCAACACTCAATTCCAAAGTGGATACCGACGGCCCGTGTCCTAGGGGACCACCTAGCAGCAGTTCTAAGCTCCTATAAAGCATATTCAGGATTCAGGATTAAAGACCACAGGCCGCTTAATAGTCGGCAGAAATAAATATCATATCAATTTTCAATGTATACCTTATACAATTCAATTTACATTGTGGTATAGTAAATCTTTCCAGCATATTATTGAATGAATTCTGATAAAGTTTGCAATATAACATTTTGACTCAAACGCGCCACTTTGTTATATGTTTTGCTCAATCACTTTGTTATACACATTCTACGCAACGTCATGTCTGGCAAATTGAACGCATTACGATAAACAAAAGATTTGCATCTGTTAACAATACAGCAATAGACACGGACCACTTCCTTAGAGCAAAAAAGGGAAAATGCAGATATCACAGCAATGACGAAATAATCAAGACAATTTGCAGGAGACCGCCGTGACTTTTTCAGAACGCATATCTCTCAATCTCAGGATTAATCCCATACGGGCAGCTTCTATTGTCGAAAATGAGTGACAACATTATTGAATTGTTCGTTGCCAAACAGAACGTATTATTTATTGTTTCCCCAAGGCATAATCCCCAAGACAAAATCCCCAAACCTTAAATCCTGAAATCTGAAACCTGAAACGTAAATCTCCTGCAGCAAAATGGAAAAATTGAGAATGCCCAGGGCTAAAATCCCCAATTATAAATCTTCAAAAGTAAGATGTTCAAGTATTGAATCATGCGATTGAATCCTGTCGCGTTTATGATTAATGAAATTATATACTCAAAGTTAATATGCACAATTTATTAAAAATAAATTCATTTTGAATTTCAATTTAAATTAAAAAGTAATAATTATTAATTATTAAAAAGGGATAAAAAGTCAGACTCAGAGTGCATTCATTAATTTTTTTTTTGTGTGTACATAAAACTGTTAATCCTTATCACACTTCACAATACTAAAGAGAGAAACGAATGATTTAGAGATTTATCATTTTTTTTTTGAGATTTTCTTGTTGGGGATTTTGTCCATGAAGATTTTTTTTTCGGAAATAATATCCAATGGAGATTTTGTCCAAAAGAAAATTTTTTTGGGGGATTTTGTACCGCTCCCGACTAACATATCCATAAACAAAATGACGGTAAAAACTTAAATCACCAATGCATTTGTATGTTTTTATTTTATTTGTTATTCGGATTGCAGCGTACAAAAATCGGGTAGGTTCTGATTGTTGAGTACATAATGACAACAAATAGAGGTTTGGATTAGCGCGATATTCTGATTATGGGTTATTGGGATTGCAAAACTTTACTGTAAGTAAATCAAACGGCGTTAAAACACCTAAGTGAACTTATCCTTTAATATATTAAGAGTTTGGCCAACTCGGCTTGTGACACTATATTTTTGGGACAAATATCACTCATTTAATCTTTATTTTACCAATACATGTTAAGCTATCAAAAAATAACCGCGATTGGTATAATGAAAGGGGCTAGATTAAAATAATTATAGCAATTTTTTTCCTCCAAAATATACTTTTACCAATAATTTTATGTATTTTGATCAATATTGCATTAAAAAAATATTTTGCGAAATTCTGAAATTGCAAAAAAAAATATTGGAACTATGAAAGATCAAACACCCTGTGTGTTTTGTAAATCGATCAACTTCAATCAGATCGATCTGATTACGAGACAAAAAGGAAAATACTCAACTAAAATGCCACTTTAAAGTGGGCATATAACTAAATATGAATAAATTAGTTCGACACAGGTTAACATTGTTACTTTTCCAAATTTGGCAAAGCCATTGCCATGTTTCAGATCCAGTGTCTATCTTGAGTTTTCTGCCTTAATTAAAAAAAAAATCAAAAACCTCATACTTACGTACGTATTTGTCATTAGTTTGTTGAAATAAATTTATTCATATATCTTAACTGACATAGATGCGAGTCGTGTTGTCTTAATGGAACGAGCTTGATGTGTAGCCTCTCGTTGTTATTGTAGAGTAAACGAACTAATGGAGATCTTGTAATAGAATCCAACAAAGGAACAAAGAAGCAAATAACAAACCTGTCTCGAGAAAACAACTCCATTCCGGACAGACAATTAAATTGCCCTTTGTGCAATCCTAACGCATACTCATATCAATTTGTTCGGGACGCAGATTGATTATATCGGCTGATGACAAATGAATTCCGTAGCAAAGCATACCGACGAGAAGATAGGTTAAAATCGTCTAATTATACGGCTAAGCTTCCAAAAAAGATAACACTTTAGAGGTACTCGTCTCTATCGTGTTACTTGCCTATACTCTAGACTCAACCACACTTGGAGAGTACGCGTTTGAGCGTGACGAAGGTCATTCGGCAAGATACAAACAGAGATACTTAAATGCAAATGCATAGATAGTTGTTGTGTCTCGCTAGCAACTGTGAGCGTATTAAATTTCCGAATGAAAACGGAAAGAATAACGAAAACAAAATTCAAAGAAAGAAAGGTGCTAATGCCGTTAAGATAGTTTTTTTGTTTGTTTTTTCGTTTCAACCGCCCAAAAGTCTGGACCGCCTACGTCTCAACTCCCATAGACAGCTGACAGCTTGCGTTCTTACAAGTAACGTTTTCAAAAAGCACACCGTCAAAAATTGTATGTGTGCTAAGCTTTGATTGATTGTTTTTAAATCGTATTTATGTATTCACTTGGTGGTTTGTGTAAACGGAATTCGGATGTTTAAAACGTGTGTTCGTTTTTTTAAGCCACTTACACATACGAAATGGGTAGGAATGCTAATTCAGTGTAGTTAATGCATTGAATTGTGCACAAGCGGCCTAAGTTTGATTCCTAGCTTCACGGCAATGACAGCTTTTTTCAAAATCTGCAGGTACGCAAATAATGTGACAAATTTTTCGATTTTCCAGTTTTTTGGTAGTAGTAGTAAATTGACCAACACATTCTACATGAACAAGTTTAAGAAAAAGGAAACAATCCGCTCTTGAATCCTATCCTATCTTATCTCATTAATATCGGTTTGTAAAGATGGTGGCGTCCAAATTATCCCTCCTCTTTATAAGAGCAGTTTTAAGGCAAGTCACATCCTTATCTGTCACCTAAGCAGGCTTCAAACGTGTTCAATGTGATCCATGTCCGGATTCATCCCAGGCCAATCCATAACGTCTGTTTCCGCTTCTTGCGATATTCGGTAACACACTTGGCGACGTGTGTTTTAACATTTTCCACCATCATCAAAATGTTTTCACAAATAACGGTGGGAATGGACCATATATTCCTCAAGGATGTTATACAAATATTAGCTAATCTCTGTAAAAACATGGCAACTTATTACCAAAATGAGGAGAAAGAATGAAAGAGAATCACTGCGCTTGTGTGAAATAAATTCCATCTTTTGTAGGCAGGTTTCTTAAATTTCTAGTAGTCGTCGCGGTTTTGTTAGATTGTTTTTGTTTTTAAACAACTAAAATCGTGTTACAGCTTTCTATGTGTTGATAATTCCTTGGGGGTGTTACCAGTATAGAGAAGCAAGCGGCAAAAATGGGCTTAGCAGCAAATGAACAGCATATACTTATATGCTGTCAACACCAAAGGACATACAACATCGACGAATTGGACAGAACGTCACCATTGACAGATATAACTTTGAGGTCGTACGGGCTTTGTCTATCTCGGCTCCGCTATTAACTCTGACAACAACATCTCGTCAGAAATTAAACGAAGAATTACTCTTTTCAACTTCTGTTTCTTAGGGCTAAGAAGGCAGTTCAGTAGTAAAGCCCTCACTCGTACTACTAAGGAGGTCCTATATAAGACCCTGATCGTCCCAGTCTTGCTCTACAACACTGAAGCAGGAACCGTCTCAAAAGCGCATGAAGAAATCCTTGGACGTATCGAGAAGAAAATTCTTCGGTCCCGTTTGCGTTGATGGGCTATGGAGACGAAGATTCAACCAATAACTATACGAGCTGTACAGCGACATGCCCCTGGTCAAAAAACTCCGCATTGGACGTTGGACTAGAGGCAGTTAGCTGAGGACCGGCATAATTGGAGAGGCATGTTGGTTGAGGCACAGGTTCATTCCATACTGTAGCTCCACTTAAGTAAGTAAGTAAGTAAGTTAATAAATAAGCTACGCATGAGTAGTCGGAATTATAAACAACTTGGGCCTCCTATATCCTTGAATTAAAACTCTTAAATAACTAAAGTCTCTCCGATAATTCACGCAAACTGGAATTTAAATAGAAAAATAGGAGATTTTTAATTAGTAAGCTTAGGCATTCCTCATTCATGGAGTATACCAATTGGGGTTATGTATGGAATATCGCGTTGGATAAATAGCCGCAACGCCTTTGCTGGTAAGTACGTACTCATATATTGAAATTTTCTATGACCAATTGGTACAAATGTGAACAATTTCCTCTTTCGTTGTGTCATGGAATTGTTTGCATAGTCAATTGGCGTTAAATCACAAGATCTGGATGGCCAATTCTGATCGCAAAAACGGCCGATTACACGATTAGGAAACGACTCATGTAGTAATCAAATTGTTTCTCTGGTGGTATGACATGTAGCACCGTCTTGTTGAAACCACTTGTTGGTCACATCGATATTTTGCTATTAAGACCCTAAAGCTGTGTTATTTTATCACGATAACGAACACCATTCATTTTTGCTATAGAAGAATGGTAGTTTTTTTTTAAAATATTGCTCAACACTAAAATGCGTTGTTTTTTCGTATAGCGCTCCATTTTTACTAACCTAGAACTTACACTTGTTGTTACGAAATGGTATATCAGTGCTGTTCGAATATGGACATGACGCATACCATATAACCAGTTAACTAGTCAGGAGGGTATCAATGTCGTACATAGCGTACCGCTACAACCACTGCAGCTTTGGGCAGATTTGGGAAATACTTTTAAGATCAGCTTGCATTAGCATAAGAAGAGTTCTATGAACTTCCTTTATAATTTTATATGCTCCTGAACATAAAGTATTCTTAAATATCTTTGTTCAGCTTGTTTAGCTGTTCAGAGACTGAGAGCTTCAATTTAATGGAAACCCTTTTAGAAAGGATACACAAAGATCATACATCAAATAAAAATAGCAGAAAACATTGATGTTAAATCCAGGCAATTGAACTATTCAATGGGAGTCGGACTCGGTTAGAAATGAAAATTAGTTGCACATCAACATTCATTGGTTCGAAGCTGACTATAAGGCGTACTTTATTAGATATATAAAATGAGAGTTTCCTTTCTAATAATTGCAGCGGTTTCCAGCCGAAAATCAAGGCCATTAAGCGACAATCAAGTTTCTGGGATCTATCTTTCTATAGACGACACTCTTATATTATTCGGGTCAGGATAACCTTTAAGGCACAGGCAGGAGTGTTAAGTATGCCCATAATTTTAAACATCTGTTTGTTTGTCGTTTTTTATTTTGAATAAAGATTTAATCGAAAAAGTCATGAAAAGTTATTAAAACATAAGAGAACTAATAATTATGAATTCGTCTTTACTGCATATTTTAAGATGCATTAATTTGTTAATATAACAGCAGTTGCAATTTTTACTAAAGGGTGATTTTTAAGAGTTAAGTTTTTCAGGTTGGCAGCACTGGTTAGTAATGGCGTCCAAACGTCTTCTGTCAAAGTAAAAAGTTTTCAGTATACTCTGCAACGAGCAACGATTGCAATTGTTAAAATGTATTATCAAAATTCGTGCTCTGCGTAAAATGTGCACCGTTTGTTACGACCATATTATGGCGACCATCGATGACGCTCATTTCTGGCTCAACGGATACGTATATAAGCAAAACTGTCGCATCTGGAGTGATGAATAGCCACATGCCATACAAGAATTACCTATGCATCCTGAAAAAAATACAGTTTGGTGTGGCTTATGGGTTGGTGGCATCATCCGTTAATTTTTCTTCAAAGACGATCGTGGAAGAAATGTTACCGACGATATCGAGCCATGATACGCCCCAGTTGGCTGAGTTGAACTTGGTTGACATGTGATTTCATCAAGAATGTGCCTCATGCCACACAGCTCGTGAAACAATGGAAATGTTAAAGGACGAATTTGGTGAGCAGCTCTCCAGATGGTCCTGTGAGTTGGCCGCCAAGATCATGCGATTTAACGCCTCTTGATTAATTCTTGTGGGGTTATGTAAAGTCGTTAGCCTATGCGGACAAGCCGAGCACGATTGAAACCTTACATGCTCGAAAAAGTGACGCAAAATTGGACTTTCCGAATGGACCATTTGAAATTCAGCCGCGGAAAACATTTACATGAAGTTGTCTTTAAAACGTAAGGTAAAGACCTATTTATCGGTTGCAATAATAATTTTGAGTATTTGTTGCAAATGTGAGTGTGTTGTTCAATTTGAAAAAAACTACGTTTAACAATTCACCCGCTACAAAGACTTTAAATCAAGTTTGACACAAATTTCCTGCAGTTGGATAAACATTTTTCTCTAGGAAAGAATGTATTACCAATACAGCGGGTAATTAACTAAGTTACATATTTGAGATATATCGGGTTTTTCAACAGGGACGCTACAAAAGTTGAGCGACAGGGACAGCAAACGACGCCATATTTCTTGCAGCTCTTTTGACATTTCTCTTCAGTAAGGTTTGCCATTTCATGATGGAAAGATATACGATCCAACAACCAGTCGAAATTATTAAAATTTACAACCGAAATTCGGAGTCAGTGGCCTCAACGTTAAGAGCGCTACGTCCAATTTATGGTCGTCATAATCTTCCTAGCAGATCAACAATTGAGCGTCTAGTGGAAAAATTTGAATCCACAGCCACAGTACAAAATGTTCCCGTGCCAGTGAAATAAAGAAGTGCCCGTAGTGTCGAGAATATTGCTGCCGCTGAGGCTTCAGTTGAAGCCCAAAAGTGTCTCTCACACGTCGTTCTCAAGCGTTGGGCATCTCTGTGACGTCGTTGTGTCGAATTTTGCGAAAAGATCTTGGCCTACATCCTTACAAGACTAAATTGACGCAAGAACTGAAGCCGCTTGACCACCAGAAGCGTCGTATGTTCGTGAATTGGGCTGAGCAACAACTTGAAAATGATGATGAGGCTCATTTCTGGTTGAATGGCTTCGTCAATAAACAAAATATGCGGTATTGGTCAGGCAGCAATCCATACGTACTCCATGAGTCATCATTGCATCCCGAAAAAATTACGGTTTGGTGTGGTTTATAGGAGGCGTCATTGGGCCGTACTTCTTCCTTGATGATCAAGACCGGCATGTTACTGTGAATGGGAATCGCTAATGTTCAATGATAACCGAATATTTTTAGCCCCAATTGGATGATCTGGACTTGGAGGACATGTTATTCCAACAGGACGGCGTCACAAGCCACACAGCGAATGCCACAATCAATTTATTGGAAAACAAGTTTGGAGAACGTGTTATCTCACGAAATGGTCCAGTCGATTGGCCGCCTCGGTCGTGCGATTTGAGGCAGTTAGACTATTTCCTGTAAGGCTACGTCAAGTCTATGGTCTATGCCAACAAGCCAGCGACGATTGATGAACTTCGTACGAATATCGAACGTGAAATTGCAGCAGTATCTGCCGATTTATGCTTGAAAACCGTCGAAAATTGGGTTCAGCGTCTGGACTTCTGCAGGCGTGCCCATGGTGGCCATGCAAAATAAATCGAGTTTCATACATAATGGCATCGAACGTACTTTCACAGGAATAAAGAATTCCATTGATATCCAAAATGGTTTTTGTTTTATTTAAAAAACTTTTGTCGCGCTCTTATTGAAAACCCCTTTATAACAGTCTAAACTACCAAATTCCTTTTCACTTATATAGGAATTTATACTTTTCTTTGTTCAGAATTTGAGGCATTTAACAAAGAAAATATGTCATAAGTTAAATGTTACAACTTTCATAAATAGCTATCGAAAATTTTGTGATTTTTTTTTTCATACGAGTAGGAACATTTCGTACATAATTCGTAGTGATTTTTTTCATTATTTGCATGAATAAATTAAAGCATTCATGAAACCGCGTTCATACACATCTACAATACATCTTTTGGTTAGACATTGTAAGTGGAAAATCAACAACCCAAATGTAATGATCGTAATCATTTAAAATATGAACAATTCATATAACATCATGACGTTTCATGAACTGCTACATAAAACGCTAGTCTCATACTTTAGATCGTATATTTATTGAATCTGTACATATATCATACGAATAGTTGCATAAAAAATTATGAATGAATACATGACATACTTGGACACATTCATACCCACCATGAATTGGATATTAAATTCTATGCAATGTTGATACAAACCTATAAACTTATACTTAAATTTGTAGGTATAAACTCTTACATAAAATATATAAAATATATGAAGCGAAACATAAACCACATGTAAAAACTCTCAATCAACATGAATTAATGCTTATATTTCCATATACGGTATATACGCTATATAAAAATTTTCATGTGAATCATGTTGTTTTGACATTAAGTTTGTAACATAGTGAAATAATTTCGATAGATATAGCTCGAAGTATATAGATTGACTCAGGATCGTCAGCTGAGTCTGTCTATCCATGTCTGTCTGTCCGTCCGCCTGTCTGTCACCGATTTTTGGGCCTTGAGTTCTGAGCAAGAGTGTTAAAATTTTGTATATAGACTCTTTGTCCGACGAAGCAGAACAAATGTAAACATTTTTGAAATCCGCCCACAGCCGGGCTCAATTTTTAGAAAAACATTTTGACCCACGCCCACTTGTTTGGGGGCGTTTTCCTACAAAAACCTTTTGTTTACCCTAACCCAAGGCATATGCAATAGAAAAAAGTTTTTGAACTATTAAATATTTTGATAAACTATCTGAACAATATATTCTGACCAGTGGCCGTAATGTTTTCTATATACATTCTTAGACATGCCGACTTTTTGGGGATCTTTAATTTAAGTATGAAATGGAGTAGGGTATGCAATGATTCGCATCGCACAGCGGATTGTAGCCTCCTCACTTTTTTTTTGTGTATCCTTGTTAAAAAACTCTGTTATGTTCAACAGTACAGAATGAACAAACATCTGCAGGCAGACATATTAGAAACATGAATAAGAAAACGGATTTACTCTGTTGTCTAGTAATAGATGGCTTCATCAAATGATGACTTTTAGTCGATGGCTGATGATAGAAATGTGAGTTGTAAATAGTTAATAAGTAGTTACAACAGTATCACTCATAGTTTGGCGAGACATGTGTAAATAAGTAAATGAATGATGAAAATAAATTTTTTTAAGAAAATGGGAACTCTACACACAACCGTTTATAATACATGCTTTGTTAATCTGGCTTGAATTATCTATAACATCTTTTTCCCATATACTAATTCAAATTATGATAAATTTATTTCAAAGTAAAAAGGTAACCGGAAATACCTCAAAAATAAATAAGTCATTCCGCATTGTAAGCATTCACCCGGCTTTAAGCGCGTGTGGGCTTACAATTATTCATTACCTTCCTTCAACAATTATCTCAACTTTGTTTGTTTCTGTTTTTTTTTGCAAAAACAAATGCCCCATTCTAGAATAAAAATAATTATAGTAGCTTCTCCAAATTTGGTCAACACGTTTAAATACAAACTTTCAGTACGAGCTACAGAGAAAAAAAACTCTCCATAACTTTCAATTAACGATTTTCTCAAATAATTGACTTGCATTAGGGGCTAAGTTTATCATCAACAATTGATTAAATTTAAATTGAATGATTTATTACTGTTTGATGATCATCAGGTAGACCGCCATTAAGCCGTCCAACACAAGTGTGGGGGCATTTGAAAACCACATTTACACCTACTGATAGTGGGTTTTTATTTTCTGTTGTATCTTTTGTAAAATGTTTCTCATTCTGCGTAACGTTCTGCCAGTACAACAATACGAAATTAGATTTGCATTTAATTGTCTGTTGTTTGGTGAAGATCTTATGAAAAATCTGTGGTGAAGAACTCCTACACACGCGCTCGTGGAAGTGGTTGTTGTATAGCATTTTTGGAAGCCTTTAAACAAAAGTTGAAGGTCTTTTTTTATTGATGATGAGTATCTAAGAAATATCAGCCAATCAATTGATAAGTTTGCAATGCACGTAGGTTGTCCGATTGAAAAAAATTAACACGGTCGTTCTATGAATAACTTAACATATTTATTTTATTTTTAGAACATGATGTGTGTGCGTTATATACAAAGGATATGCCCAAATAAGATCAACAATATAGAGCCGTTTTCGCTCTATCAAAACTCAAATGCTTCGAATTAATCACCGCCGAGAGAGGCAAAAAAGAACAAGCCAAAGAAATTATAACCTCACGTCTAGACCCAACCGACAGTGTACTAAATCATTAGTTTTGTGAAAATATTCGAATCGCAGGACTTGACTGACCGGCTGTTGGGCAGATTGAGAACAGTGAACTTCTAAACCACCACGTATCTTCATAATTTATTCCTCTTCCCGTCTGCGTATCTTTGTTTTTATGACTTTTCGGTCTGCCAAATCTTTTTGCAGAATATCCGCGCCATGGATATACGAATACTTTTGGAACTTAGATGCGAAAATCGCAAAATTCCGAGAATTTTATGTCGTTTAACCTTCATCTGATCAAATTTATCTCAATGACTCGGACTCCTTCACGAAGAAGTTATTTCGATATTTGTACTTTTATTTCAAATTCGCTCAAATTCGGCTGAATTATACTAATATACTTAACGTGCTTGGATTAGATTATGTTAATTGATATATAGTTGAGTTATGAATTGATTTCGACGGGGCTTTTAATGCCAAGTGCTTTGAAGTTCCATGAACACATTCAATAATGCTTGGGAAGAGCTGATGCTTGACAGAACAAGTAAATTATGAATGAAATATGAGTCGAGGGGGGCATTGATCATGATGCATTGAAACGTGACAATTTCAGAGAACCCACATGTAAGTGTAGAAAATCATATACAACGTTTCACTTACGTCATTGAATCATACTTCTTCTAAAATCAGGATGGACAAGCATTGACTCTTGCTCGATATGATCACGTTCACGACATGTTAACCGGGTTCTCTCGGATGATACTGATGTGATTGCATGTGGTTGGAACAGTTCAATTTTATCAATTATTGCATTAAACAGTTCCTGGTCGTGTAATCTCTCGTTTAGACCTTTTTTGCCTGATGTGGTATTCCATACATAACTCGATACTATGTACGGTATTTGTTTGGTTATTCAATGTAATGTATTCAATATAAACGGGCTCAGTAGTGGTTAGTGCGTTGAACTGCCGCTCAGAAGGTCTGGGTTCGATTCCCAGCCGTGACAACACCTAAATGATTTTTCACTGGCCCTCCTCTCGTGATGATCTGGAAAATCATCCGAGTAGTACCAATTGTCATGAATAGCTTATCTCAACTTAGCCGTTCGGATTCGGCATAAAACAGGAGGTCCCGCTTACGTGCAAAGAAGTACACACGCACACGTGAATGGTTGTGAGAAAACAAGCTAGGCCCTAGCTCGTTAGTACGAGCCTGTTGCACCATAAATTTAATTTAATTTTTAATTCAATGTAAAATGTTGGGAAACCTTTTATAACTGAAGGCACTCAAAGGACACAAAGTGGAAGGGTCAATCGAGTTATATTCAACTTAGAAAAATACATTATACAGCTTTTACAAGAAAAACCAAATCCTCTGTTCGTTAAATCAGGAAAATCTATCAATCTTCGGACTTATTTTGGCAACAACATTTTACCTCAATTGCCAAATTAGCTAAGTAACCTGTTTTTCTAACTTTCGAAAGAAGCGGAACAGTGAAAAAACTAATGCGTTGTTACTTTCAGAATTTTAACGAAGCCCTAAGCTATTAAGTCCATCACATTAAACTCCAGGCCACTGCAAAAAAAAATGTGCAGATCCGGGCGGGTGGTTAGTTGTAGTTGAATAGTAATTTCTGGGTATTGCTGTTAAGAAACAAAAATGTTTTCCTATATCAAATTCACAAAATGTAAATATGCTGGTCAATAACTGATGACATGGACCATTGGCTCAAATGGACCGTCCGGGGAGCTCTAGTCCAGTGCTTCCTCTTCTGTCCTTAGAACAGACCAAAGTTTTTTTGACAGAAAATAGTCAAACCTACCTGTAACAAGTCTACTGTTACTAAATTTCGCAACTATTCTGCTACAATGTTGCGTCTCAGAAACCGAACACTAATGTTGTTCAGTGAAACATTCTGCTTCTACCGCCATTACATCTTCGATTTTCAGCCCATCCCTATCCTTGACAAAGTTATAAGCATAGGATGTCTTAACCTTAAGTATTTATCCCACACACCAGAGTTATAATCAGTTGAAACCCTTTTTTTCTGAAACTAACTGCTTACTCGAAAAACCTAAGAAATATTTTCTGTATTTTCGCTTATAAACATAAATGATGGATAAAATATAACTTCTGTGATTTGATGAACAACAAAAGGATGTAGCAAACATTTAATAAGTGTTTATTGCTGAAAGCCAATAGCGACACAGGTTGTGTCGATCGTAAAAAACACGGTATGTGTGCATTGAAAGATTGCTACAGTGTTGCTTTGTCGCGCTTTCAAAGAACGCAAGTGTACATCGGGTCCTAGCGTTCTAGTACCCATATTACAAACTTTCGCCAAATCTTCATTAAAATTAAAATTAAACATTAAAATTTCTTAAAAAATATTTACGCCATTTTTGATAATTATTTAAGTAAGTTTCATGAGTCTTTCTAATCAATAGATGCTTCAGAGTTAATCTGAGTATTTTTTTTTATAAATATGTATATACTATATAGTGATTATTTTTTCCCATATAATTTAAATATTTTTATTGGTATTTTGTGTAATAGTAATGATAAAATATGCATCATATGTATAAATTATGTTTTTGTGAAAAATATCCCTTTTTCCACAGAAAAAAATAAAATACTCAACACTTTTACACTTAAAAATAGGGTCAAAACATTTTTTTGAATTTACTATTATTTGTGGTTTTAAAGAGGAAATCTCTGAATTTTTTTAACCGCAGCACATTATTCGAATTCGGACGACTAACATAAATCGCTTGCTGCAAATATAACATTTCAAATATTTTTGGTTTTTTTCACATTTCGAAATCGATACTGTTGTAACTCTTTTACCAATATTAATATTTGTAATGTTTTCATAAAGCACTGCTCTGTTTTAAATGTTTTATTATTTCTACTCGGACAGCATATTGCTAGTTGCTATATTTTTCAACTGCTCTCAGAACAATCATTCATTTTGAGTTACAATCTCAGGTGCATATCCGTCCTTGACGGATAACACTTTGCTTTGTTCTAATTTTCATTGTAAGTATAATTCACTAGATTACGAGTGCGTATTATGTAGCACGGCACTTCACAGCTTACAATGTAATCGCAAATGCCAGTTACGAGTATTATGACAGATAACCCGAGAACACCAGTGTGTAGATATATCAAAGATTTATCTAATATTTCACATGATTGCTTTCCACTCTCATATCTATTGGCTACCCACATAATATTGTATTTATCGTTAATTTGCTGAAAACCTCATAAACATTATAATTAATTGTTTACTTATTGATTACGGATTGCATCAGTGGCAGAGACACCTCTTTCCGCGTACCTACGATCGCACCGAAATGGTAGTTTATACGTTTTCTAAATAAAACCAAAGATATTAAATGAGTTTTACTCTGTAAAGTATTAAATAAAGTATTACAGCACACCTAACCACCCAGTATTGCATCCAAGTTCGTTCCACATAAAACCAACCGTTTTAAAGAAAATGTTTAAAGAATAAAATTACAACCAACTAGTGTCTATGAGTAAAAAATTACAACGAAAAAACACATATAGAACTGAACAAGTAGACACAATTTTCAAGGCATTTTTTTAGGTGTATATCTCGTGTATCTACACAAGAAAAGATTCAAGATTTACAAATTTATATGTATATTAACGTTCGCAGATACTCGTACTCGTACCTTATGTGCAAAATATGTAAGAATAAACAGGTGGGTTGGTAATATTTGTATCTATTTTTTTCCGTTGTGCTTTGCATCCAGTAAGTTGGTGTCACTTCACACTAAAGTATTAATCATCAATTGATTTTTTTTTTCGTAAAAACACTGTAGAGTGGGCATAATTTTGTATTACAGACATACAAGACTTTTTTTTTGCAATTTAAAACTTTTTTTGTATCTTTAAAACTAACGATTTTTCACCTTCGAATCACTTCAATAGTATAAATTTATCCATAGGTATATCCAGATGAATATTATTTTTCTTTAATTCATTTAAACATAACATTGTATACACTTGTTAACTTATGTTCGGACAATCGGGAATAAAATCAAACAATATAAAAAATTCTAATTCGTTACTTCCACCCACCACAAAATATCAATTTTTTTTTAGCAATAACCCAAATCGATAGATAGATTTAGAAATTAAAAAAATCGCATAGCGCATACGCGCATTCGGACCGCACGCGAGTAACTAACTTTAACTTGACGTCGTGCAAGTGTAAGAAATCGTCGCCGTTTGCTTTTGCTTCGCGCATAGAACTTTGTACACAACTGCGGAGTGTACAATTACGTGCAGTAGATACGAAAACAACTAAAGTGTTTCGGCTGCCCACGCTGCTGTATAGCGGAGAAGAGTGAATAGCAATAGAGTCGGACGGAGCAGCAACTACCAACTTACTTTACTAGATGTTGAGAGAGATGAATCAATGAAACTTCGGCAAGAATATTGTACCGATTCCGAGTTGTTCCGATCCCGAGATCGACATCAAATGGATTTGTGTTACTCATTCGACTGAGTGTCATTGATCGATTTCGTTTTCGTCGCGGATTGAATGAATGGATGCTGGTAAGAAAAGTAAAACAAAACGAATGAGAATGGGGTATAAATTAAGTTGAATTTGTCGATAGTAAGGTGGGTGAAGCACATGTAGAATCCGTTTAAAAATACTGCAAAATATAAGTGCTTCATATTTTTGAATTATAGACAATGGGCAACATCATAATATTTGGAAGTCTGGGTCGGGTCGGTCAGGCATCATTGATGAAGGTGAGGGGGGCACCATTTGCATAACAAACATTTATTTGTACCAATACTGATCTCGTCCAAGCGGGTTTCTCTTGCTGAACTTATTCGAACAGCCGGATATCCAAAACCCCGAAAATCTAAGATTCCGGAAATCCAAAATCCAAGGTAAAAAGTATTGTAGAAAATCACCCCCAATAGTATAGGAATGGCTTTGGCTAACGGCTTTTGCTCAAAAACGAAATGCCGCTATGTCCATAAGATGTCCATAAGATCAATAATTTGACAAGGCGGTCTCCAAACAAGCGTACGGTAAATCAAATTGACTAGAGGAAAAGATTAATGCTGATAAAGATATAGCAATGAGCTTTATACTCAAAGCAGCAGGAAGGAACACCAGCTATTTATAAATAAAAAAATAAAACCGCGCGCATTACTACTCCAGGAATGAATGCCAGTAGAGATGTTTTTGAACGTAAATAATCACAATTCATTAGCAAAATTTGCGACCCTCTGATCTGCGCTATCTACGCAATCTGCCGTAATATGTAAAAGCCTGAAACCGTATTCAAACTATACTAAGGAGATCCTACAAAAGATCATATAAGTTCTGCTCTACGGCGCTTACATGGCAGTATCGTAAGCAAAAAACGAAATCCTTGGTTAAATCACTTTACACTCACTTTACGAAACCATAGGATTCTCATCTAAAACATTCAATCTGCCGTAATATGTGAAAGCCTGAAGCTTATACTAAAGAGATCCTACATAAGTTCTGCTCTACTGCGCTTACGTGGCTTACATGGTTAAATCGCTTCACGGGATGTAAAGCGAACGTTTAGAATAATGATATAAACCTATATCAACCAACTAACGAAGGATCGTGCTAATTGAAGACGCATGTTGTTCGCTTAAGGTACGCAAGTAAGTACACATATTATTTTTCTTAACATTTCAGGGTTTTAATGTTATTGATCCTAATATCGCTAAAAAAAATGTGTCATTGTTATGGTAGCTAAAAACGGGTACTGTCATTTGCTGTTTCATTTGAAATGTTCAATAACAGGGCGATACAAAGTTTGCCGAGTACCGCTTCTTGAAAATAGTTTGCAAAAAACGATTCTTGGTATGTCGTCCTTTCCTATAGTCCAAATTGCTCACTGTGTTATTGCCGGAGGTCGAATTCTTCGATTAAAACAATGGGCTTGGTCACGAAGTGATCGACTTGAATTTTATAAAATTTGATTTCAAAAAGTTAGAGTGAATGAGTTTGATAGGCTATGCTAATTAAATAGTATGTAAGTGAAAATTACTTGCCATCCTTCACAATAATCCTGAACCTGTCGACAATAAAAAATTCTATTTTACAAAATTGATTTTAATAGTATCAGTAGCGATGAATTGATCACAGATAGTCTGTGTCACTTATCAGAAGTCAACATAGCCGAATCCAGATTACTTCTAAAATTTGTTCACACATGCTTATAAATTCAAATATATGTAACGACAAATAGAAGAATATCGCTGTCGAAAAAAAAAAAGAATTTCATTCAATGGGATATTATGTCAACCCTAAGTCTGTACGTGCTTATCCACACCGCCTTATTGTGTTATTTTACCACAGAAATGGAAAATAGTTGATCATCCCACACAACGAGACAATCAACAGGTCCCACATGTGTGCACTCATTTTCGTGAGTGGGACTAGGTACAAACCGAAATGGAATCGAAACAATTTAACAGCACTCTGTGAATGTGCTGTTATAGTTTGTTAATCTGAGTTGCACTCAAAAAAAATGTGTGTGTGTTGAATTTACGTATTTGGCTACGAATTAGATTAAGATATCATTTTTTGAATTTCCACCAATTTGATAAGCCCCTTGTCGATACAGGAATACCAATAATATATTCAAATGGGAACCAATAAACTTTGTACGAGTATTAAAATAAAGTGTGTCTGCTGCTAACTTGATGTGAAAATATTCAGCCAAGTGATCGTTTGGTGGTGAGCCAATTAATTATCTTATGGAGAGAAAAGTTTATCGTCATATCCAAAGATAAGGTTTTGCACGTGCTAGTATTTAATTAGCCAACAAGTTAGTAGGGTGGTGCCAAGAATGATTGGCAAGAGTCCGTATATTTTTAGAATCATAGAAGTAAGATTTAAAAACAACTATAAAGGGTTTGTTTTCTCAGCGCGAATGAAGCGTCATTGTGAAGACCAATTTTTAACAACATTATCGATCAACTGGAGCCATATATCAGCAATAACACGACGAATGTTGACTTCCAAAGGGTCTAACTTCGCATACCTCAAAGAAAATAGGTGTGGTGCGAAAGGTGTGAGATCACAGGTTTGTGGAGTCTTGTTCGCAAATACATTACCCGAAGTTATGCGCTCAGCAAATGTGGCATGTTGCGGCATCTTGTTGAAACCATAGCTCTGTGGCGTTAATACCAATCAACTGAGGAACAAAGAAGTCAGAAATCATATTTCTATAGCACTATCAATTGACGATAACCCTCTGACCGACATCGTCCTTAAATAAATATGGGCCGACGATTCCACCAGACATAAAAGGCACACCAAACAGTCAATTTTAATGGTTGTATGGCCGTCTCGACAAAGGCTTCTGGGTTTTCTCCACTCCGAATTCGGAAATTTCGAATGTTTACATATATATTTAACCAAAAATGGGCCTTACCAGAGAACAACATTTTTCGTTAAAAATGAGGATGGAACTGAATCATGTTTATGGCCCATTCACGGAACATACGATACTTTTAAGCTTAGATCTTTTCGTAAAATCTTCCACACAGTGAATGGGCATAGCTCCAAATGTCGTGCACAATGGCGAATCGACTCAATTCGGATTATCCTAAATACTGCGCTCCACGACGGCAATAGCAACTTCTGTTCGCACTGTTTGTCGTCTTTGGGGATGCGTATTATAGACCAGCACTAGAGTCTACCTGGTGCGAAAACAATTAATCGTGTTCCGAATAACTTGCTAACATGAACGATTATGTCGATCCCATTTATGTTACTCATTTACAAATATGTGCAATGGAAAAGCCTGGATAATCGGGAGCTGTTGCCCTGGATATTTTCAATGTTATTGGTCGACATTGAAACAGGGCTTTACTAGCCAAATTAACAGTCTATGGCTTTCGCAAATACTGTCCCGCTGAATGGAAAACTTTCTTTGCATATCTTTATGAGTAGTGGTGGATGGTGGATGTTAAAAAGATAACTCCTGGATGCATTGACTTATTTATTATATATGGACTGCTAGTAGCCAACTTCACGCATGTTCCAAAACAACATAAACGCCAATGTTTCACTGCGGAAAACTAAGTAAGCGAAAAAAAATGTTGCATCATCACATTGCAAAAAAATTGATGTAAATGATCATAAAACATGAGTAAGTAATAAATTTAGAGAATTTGTTCAGTTTATGGGTCAATAAGTAAAGAAATGTATTGTTATTGTAGAATTTTTTTGAAATCACTCATTGTAATTGTCCATCATATAAATAGATAACGCTACATGTCGCTGTGGAAATGAATCTCTTGGCACAAGATGTCGCTCTTTTCTTAATATGGTACTACGGAAATTTAAGCTTGACGACGGCATGTGTTTCTTTGCTAATCCGAAACAACCGAGTCGTCATAAAAAATAGGTACCAGAAGAAGTACACATGCACACATGAATGGTTGTGAGAAAGCTCGGCCCTGGGTACTAACGAGCCTGTTGCGCCAAAAATTGTTTCGTAAGAAAATTATTTCTTATAGGCTTCGTGCTCCTGGACGTTAGAATACAACTGACGAACAACGCACATACTGCGCTGGAGCCTTAGGCTCCGACGGTCCAAGACTGACATGCCCCGGAGATGAGGACACTGAAGTCACTGATCAAAAATCTCCAACAGTAAATGTCGGAGAATAGCAAAAAAATAGTCACCACTGGAACATTCCACTAATTTCCTGAATTTCCCAGGCGGCAGAAAACAGAGAGACTCTCTCGTCTAGTGGTTTAAGTCTAGAAAGTGTCGACGTGAACGATATTTCATTCACTTCACTTTTATTTAACCACTGAACACCAATCTTGGCGATCTAAGAATCACACACAAAGACCAAAAGGTTGATACTGGTCGTTGAAAAATATGAACTCCTAAAAACCTTGACTTCACTAAAAAATATAAACTTTGTGGCAGAAGACATTTGCCAATAGAAGCGTAGAAGCAGTATGGTCAGAATTACTGTTTTTACAAATTCACCTACTATCATATGCCGTTTGTTACTAAAGAGAAGGCAGCGGCAATAATGGGTGGCTAACCGCTTTCTTCGGAATATAACAAAGCAATTGTGTAGTAAACCATAAATTCTTCGAACAAAAAGGAGATCCTAGTAGACCTTTAGCGTCCCTGTTTACGTTTAATGGCTATGGATATGAAGATTCAACCACGAACTTTAAACCTCTACAACGTCGTATACCTGGTCAAAAAACTCTGCATTGGACGTTAAAGATGGCTAGGACATGTAGAGTAAATGGATATACCTACATTCCAGCTAGCAGTCTTCGATTCCCAGCAAGAAGTAGAAACCGACCTCAACCGATTTAAAGTGTGCAATTGGAACTAGCTAAGGCATGTTCTTAAAGGACCCTGTTCGCCACTTAAAAAAATACAAGTTTTTTAGCACGACAGGCTCGTTGTACCCAGGGACGAGCTTTCTCACAACCATTCGTATGTACTTCTTGCACGATGTCGGGACCTCCAGCTTTATGCCGACTCCGAACGGCGAATTTGAGATTGATAATAATCGGTTGATTTGTCAAATCATCGCCAGAGGAGGGCCAGTGAAAAACCATTTAGGTGTTGCTACTGCTGGGATTCGAACCCAGACCTTTTGCGCGGCAGTTCATCGCACTAACCATCTCGCCACTGAGCCCGTTCGCCACTTAAGTGAATAAATAAACACAACGGTTTGTTCTACCGTTAAAGCGAACCGAAAAAATCTGCAGCCCTTATTTATGAATAGGACTTGCTTTGTCGAAACCGAAAGACTTTGTATACTTATAATAAACTTGCAACAAACGTACGTTAAATGGTCAGATGCAGGAATTCCCGCTTAATAATGTCTTCTTTGTAACGATATCTCATCTATTATAATCTTCAATTCACCTTATGTCTGAGCTGTGCTCGAACAATAAAACGGTAATTCATAAGGGCTTAGCGCATGCCAATTATAAACAGAAAAATTAATAAAATGTTCTTCAATCTGTTTTTGAAAACATGTCATCGTATTAGTATCAACCAATTTTTTAATTTTTCAAAATGAAGTTCATTTGAAAAACCGGAACGAATGATTTAAACTTGATGTTTTATATCAATTCTTCGGGATGGCAAAATTCTCTCCAGATCAGATCAATTTAGTCTACATTTCCAGTACCGCATGAATTACGCCCCTGTATGAATCACAAGTTGTGTCTGTTGAAATTTTTCCTCAAGCTTTTCAGAACGCCCACACCGTTCAAGGTTGCTCTGGCTTATATTTGTTTCTGAATGCGCTGCCAAATGAATCGCAGTTCCTCTATGGTCCACCACATTGGCAAAGCCAACCAAGAAATCCGATAATTTGGGAAGTAAATTAAAAATCCGTTGTAGTTGGTCAATTTAAATATGAGGACATCAAGATAAGCTCCAAACCTAATCGGGTCCTGTTCGATTTGTAGCCGAGATTTCTAACTCGGTTACTGCTTTGCTGCAAAAATGTATTTACTGCGGAGGACGGATAGGAAATGTCTTTGTTGATACTGTGGACAGACCACTTGTCGTATTACTTGTGGACTTTGTGCGGTTGCCCTCGTTAATCACATATGAATACAATGATTGCGATGGAGCGCTATATCGTGTGGATAGATTGCCTCAATCGTTTGCCTGGTTGTTGGATGCTGCCTGTATCTATTCTCAGCAGCAAGCAAGACACTCACATTAAAGTGTCTCGACAATAAATTGTTCTGCGCTAAACATTGTGTGATCGGATGGAATCATCTGCTATGGTAATTGTCCACTTCGTTCCTGGGTAGTACCTTGAAGACAGATCATGTCATACTATTTTGCAGTTACTGAAGGATGAAGAAAAGACATTTATGTAGGTATTCTATATCTTTTACTGGTGAACAATGAGTCAGTTGAAGAGCTCGAAATTTGTTTTATCTATATTCTTCTCGATGTCAATGTTAGCGTATGCCTATTGTGGGTAGATGTTCAAGTAGATGATGTAATAAATGATGTACCATTAATTGAAATGAGTTTAATATGTCAACATAATGTGGCTTCAATTTTTAGCCCATTTTGTTCATTGAATTAAGACTAACCGACTTATCATACGTCTATTAATTGATTCATTTATTTGGTTCTTAAAAGTTGGAGATATGGAATTTCGTCCGAAACATTTACTAATATGAGTCACTGAAAGCTGAGGAAGAAACCTATGTTGCTTTTGAAATAGTCTTGTCCTACTAAACGTTCGGTACCATTTTTACATGCTAGATTTCTTATTTTCTTCACCTAAAAAATGGCATACTTATATTGATGGATGAAATTCATGTGGCAGTGAAGTGACGTGACCCAAGATATTTTTTCAAGATTTCGATTGCTTTAGAAAAATGATTGCGTTTCGAAAATGGTAGACGATGGCTTTTTATCTATCCTCCTCGTGGCGACCACTGGCTGGATCAGACGAAATTCCAAGATGATTTGAACGGTGGCTTTATACAGCCACAGTTAGTCTTGGCAAACATCCGATATGTGCTACTCTGACATATTTTAACAGCGGGTTAGGTAGGAATTTCAAATCATGCCACATGAATAGTGATGGTGGAGTATTTTCAACATCAATGTTCAATTGCATAGAGGATTTTGGAGTGAGTAAAATCAGCAACTATTCAAATGTGCATTTGTGATGTTTTTAGAAAATTCAACTTTTCTACTTGGTCAGATGCAGGAATTCCAGGTTTCTACTTGTGCGAACTCTTCCTCTACTGCGTCCGTCGTCTGCCTGGGAATCGAAAACTCTGCGAGCCGGAGTATTGGTATCCATTCGTTCTACATGTCCTAGCCATCTTAAACGTCCAGTGTGGAGTTTTTTGACCAGGGACATGTCGCTGTACAGCTCGTATCCATAGCCCGTCAACGCAAACGGCACCAAAGATTTTCCGAAGAGTTTTCCTCTCGAATCGACCAAGGATTTCTTCATCCACTTTTGAGGCGGGCCATGCTTTAGCGCCGTAGAGAACGACTGGGATAATCAGGGTCTTATATAGAATTTCCTTAATAGTTCGAGTGAGGTTTTTACTGCTGAATTTCCTTCTTAGGCCGAAGAAACAGCGGTTGGCTGTTTCATGAAAATCGTGGTTGTCATGGGCTGGCATCCTATAGGCATATGTACGGCGGCATAAATGGTCTTGTGGAAGAAGCTCTTGTGTCAACTGAATCTCAAATGAAAACAATTGCAAATCCTTGTGCAAAATTGTGGTCAAAGTTGTTCTTTGAAGACCAAGCTCCTGAGGACGGCGTCAAATTGAGGTTGATGGATTGTTTTGATCACTTCCTTGAGCAGCAGTAATGTTTTCTGCCGATCTTGCAGTACGTTGTGGTCCATGCTTGGGCCTATCACCTACAGACCCACTTTCTTCGAAATCATTCACTACACGATAAATAGTGCGTTTTGTTGGCACGTTGTTTCTCCCAAAAATGTCACGTAACTTTCTCATCGTCACAGTAATCGATGATTGATTTTGATGAAATGTTTTAACAATAAAAACACGCTGGTTTATGGAATATTTTTCCATAATAAATTTGCCACATGTCAATTTATGAATCACCTGGTGTATAATTTTCTTTCTTATTTAGTTTTCATTATATAAAATGAATAAACAGCCAGGTCAGAATGACACGGAATGAATACCCGGCCTGCTCTCTCAGGCGTAGCTAGACAAGCTGCTTCGACATATTCGGACAACAGGTTGTCTAGGAACTTCAAGGGTTTGTCAGGCCCCTTGAACAGAGCTGGTGGCGGATGAACCGAGAGGCCAACGGCAGCGCTCAATCCCGTAGTGGATACTGATGGCCCAGTGTCCTAGGGGTATCTAATAAATTGGAACTAGCCCTCCAGGTTGGGGGTTGTGCGTTGGGTTAACTACCCAATCATGGAAAAATCTAACGGTTACGAAGCAACCAAAAGCCTCGGAAAGGACTGATTTTATTGTTGACGACACGGCTAAACGAAAAAACTACAACGACGTTCGTATCTGCACCTGGAATGTAAGAACATTAAACAGGAGAGGTGAGCGACTACCGATGTATGATGTTAAAATCGTGCTGGGAGATTTTGACGCAAAGGTAGGAAGAGAAGACATCTTTAGCAGTATTGTCGGAAACCATAGCCTACACGACAACACGTCTGGTAACGGACTTAGGCTAATTCACTTCACTACGGAACGAAATGCCACTACAGCCAGCACACAGTTTCCTCACCTCGATATCCATAAGGCGACATGGCGGTCTCCAGATCAACGAACGGTCAATCAAATTGATCACATAGCGATAGACAAGCGCCACGCATCCAGTATTTTGGATGTCCGAACATTCCGAGGAGCTAACATCGACTCGGACCACTACCTTGTTGCAGCCAATGTTAGAATGCGGATATCCATTACACCACAACGATCCAGAAATACTGTAAAAAACATTTAATGTCGAAAGACTGCAATCGCAAGAGACCGCCAAGACCTTCGCGCAACGCGTATCCCTAAACCTCTCGATTAACACCATACCACCAACATCGAATGTCGAAGAACTATGGCAACGATGCCAACAAGCCATTAGATCAGCCGCAACTGATGTGCTAGGTTTCTCGCGCCCACCAGCAAGAAACCCCTGGTTTGATGAGGAATGCCGACAGTTGCTCGCAGCCAAGAACGAGGCCTACAAGGCTAAGCTGCAGGTTAAGACGAGAGCTGCCGTTGAGCTCTATAGGCAGAGAAGGAGGGAAGAACACCGGCTTTTCAGAACGAAGACAAATGAAGCAAATGAAGCTTAATAAGATGGTAAGTAACATCCACCAACTCATAAGCCGAATCTGGTCGGAAGAAAGTATGCCTGAAGAATGGAACCACACCAGAGGCACAATTTTTCAAAAATCTGTACAACTACTAGCATACGCCGACGATATTGACATCATTAGTAGGACCCAACGTGATGTCATAGCCACGTTGCTAGTATAGAGAAGGAAGCGGCAAAAATGGGCTTAGCAGTAAATGAGGGCAAGACGAAGTATAAGCTGTCAACACGAAAGGATACGCAACATCGACGAATTGGACAGAACGTCACCATTGACAGATATAACTTTGAGGTAGTACGGGACTTTATCATCTCGGTTCCGCTATTAACTCTGACAACAAGATCTCGTCAGAAATTAAACGAAGAATTACTCTTGCCAACCGCTGTTTCTTCGGGCTAAGAAGGCAATTCAGTAGTAAACCCCTTACTCGAACTACTAAGGAGATCTTATATAAGACTCTGATCATCCCAGTCCTGCTGTACCGCGCTGAAGTATGGACCATCTCAAAAGCGGATGAAGAAATCCTTGGTCGATTTGAGAGGAAAATTCTTCGAAAAATCTTCGGTCCCGTTTGCGTTGACGGGCTATGGAGACGAAGATTCAACCTGTACAGCGACTTTCCCCTGGTCAAAAAACTCCGCATTGGACGTTTAAGATGGCTAGGACATGTAGAACGAATGGACACCAATAATCCGGCTCGCAGAGTCTTCGATTCCCAGCCAGACGTTGGACGCAGTAGAGGAAGACCTCGCCTTAAGTGGCGCGCACAAGTAGAAACTGACCTCAACCAACTTAGAGTGCGCCACTGGAGGCAGTTAGCTAATGACCGGGCTAATAGGAGAGGCATGTTGGTTGAGGCCCAGAATCATTCCGGACTGTAGCGCCACTTAAGTAAGTGAGTAAGTAAGTTACACCAACATCGTTCTACGTGATGACTTTAAAATGTAGAAACTACGTACGACTTTACATTAATCAGTTAAAATGGTTAACACGGTCCACGAACGTTAGCCTTGGAGTTGATGTTTGCAATTTTTAACGGTACTCATTGAATACCCTACGCCCTTACATCCTTAAAAGGAATATCCCTAAATGTAGGCTTTATGAGGGAGAAATTTAGAAAATGACATTGTAACATCATGTTGTTCAGGCAGTTATGAAAACCGTTTATGGTTCATCAAAAACCTCGTTTTTCTATTGCATATGCTATGGAGTACAAATATATTTTATAGGAAACCGTCTTAAATTGTAGGTTTGACCCAGGGGATTAAATTAAGGAGTATTAAACCTAACGTTCCTCGTATTCATATATCATCGCTTAATGACCCATAAACGTATGTCAGTATTTAATAATTTCATTTTTTATAATTATTTTATTTTTTACCATTTCTTTTTTTTTGAGTTATATTAATACTTTTGCAAAGTGCTAACTTTTTTCTACTTCACTTAGATGTACAATTTTTTGTCACAATATATAAATTCAATATTTTAAATAAGATGGCATACCCAAAATCGTAAAAAAAATGTAGTTACGTTCTTGTGTGGGCGACGATATGTTAGTGTACACAAGAACTCTTACTCGCAAGCTGTTTGTTCGAAAAACTTTACTTACGAGTATGTATATGGAAAATACGTTAAATTCAGTTACAAAATTATTTATTAAGGCCGTGTGCCAATTGCGTTCAAATGGGGGTTAAATTTTATCCACTGTAGCTTATTTTTGACATTTCTGCAGGGGTAGATAAATTTGTCATTTTGCTGTGTCAATTGGATTAAACGGGATTATATTTTAGTACAATTTTCAATAATTTTCCAAAAGAGTAGGAACACACTTCCTTTTTTTCTAATTTCTTGTATAATAAAAAAAATAGCGAATGATTTCAGAAAGATAATCAAAAATTCCGTAATTATTAGTTGTTGGCAGTATAAGAAATATTTTTGTACAATTTGTGCTCATGATTAAAGCTACCCGCCCTTCTTTGTTCATTTTAAACATATTCCACTTGTAGCGAAACATATGTTATCATAATATTTCTGAAACCATATTTTTTAATCCTTTTTTAGTTTATTTTACAACTTTTATAAAATTTTGCTTTTTATTTAATAATCTGAATGATGTACTATTTACCCGAAACATGTGAACACTGGTTACGAAGAATAATCTATGAGTGTACGTTCCATCTCCCTCACTCCTCAGTAAATATACCAAACTTAAATATTAGCCACTGGATAAATTTTAGCGAGCTGTTGAGCAGGTTTTGAAGACTCTATTCACCATACTAATGTCAAAAATCATCCACTGGCTAACATTTTAACGCAACTGACACATGGCTTTAAGAAAAAAATACTTGCTTAGGTTTGCGTAGTGCGTGGTCAGTATTTTGATGCTACGTATATTTTTCTAAATTTTGAAGTTTCTCATACAAAGAGAGAGATATTGTTTTCAAATTCATTGCAGTTGTCAACATACTCGTTGACGAAAACCTTCAAATATTGAGTTCGTTACATCTATTGATTACAACCCCACTGTCAATTATCTAGAATACCCAATGGGATAGAAATAAGCACCGGCGAGATACACGCTGAAACACAAACTGGTGGACAAACGTGTGAAGATCATGCTAAAGGACCGATGGACGTGATATATGGCATGAGATTCGAACAAGTGTCCAAGTCTACCAAGATCTGTGGGGCATAAACAATCTGTTTATCTGTATCACAGCGATCAGGACTCTTTAATTGTTGCTGCAACTTGTATTGTTTTAATTCAGCTTTCAAATGCGGAATTTGTTTTCTATCGTTTGACTGATCACGTATTTCATTTTTATCCATGGAGTTGTCTCTTTTTGGCGTACTATGTGCGGCTTTGTCTAACATAAGCTACTGTTGGACTTTCGTTTTCGGTTCAAATTCTCCGCCTTCTTTAGGATGCAGCTGAAATAGTTAGTCGCATTTGTGAGATACTCGTTTCTATATTATGTTCGTGTATAACTTTGACTGTGTTGGTTGCTGAACTGCGTCTGCGCATATTTGCGCGCAATCTTTGCAAGTATGAATAGCATCAAGTCGGGGGATGCTTCTGCCGACGGCTTGGGGCACACATACTTTTAATAAATCTGCATCGTCACACAAAGTGCTGTTGTGTTCATAGTCAAAATTCATAACTGATTCTTTTCCATCCAAAAATGATCTGCAGCTAATTCAGCTTCCTTATTTTCTAGCAAAGTTACTTCATGTTGAAGTTTCTTTACCTTTAAGTCTCGTCTGTTTTTGTTAATTCCAGAGAACTTTTCCTCGATGATACATCGGCGAAATCGCTTTTCGTGTATCCAAAGTGATTTGGCGGATTTCCTCTTGACTGTCGATGACTGCGACGCGTAGATCCAGGAAGGCTCAAGTAAATGCTATTGTGTATTATGTGTTTTTGATTTTTGATGCATTGAATTTAGTGTTACCAGGTGATATGAGATTTTTTTTTACAATGGGGGTTAAATTTTTATCCATTGTGGCTAATTTTTGACATTTGTCTTTTTGCTGTTTCAATTGGATTAAACGGGATTTTATTTTAATACAATTTTCAATAATTTTCCAAAAGAATAGGAACACACTTCCTTTTTTTCTAATTTCTTGTAATAAAAAAAAGCGAATGATTTCAGAAAGATAATCAAAAATTCCGTAATTATTAGTTGTTGGCAGTATAAGAAATATTTTTGTACAATTTGTGCTCATGATTAAAGCTATCCGCCCTTCTTTGTTCATTTTAAACATATTCCACTTGTAGCGAAACAAATGTTATCATAATATTTCTGAACCCATATTTTTTAATCCTTTTATGTTTACTTTACAACTTTCATAAAATTTTGCTTTTTCTTTAATAATCTGAATGATGTCTATTTACCTGCAACATTTGAAACTGGCTACGAAGAATAATCCATGAGTGTACTTTCCATCTCTGTCACTCCTCATTAGGTATACCAAATGTCAAAAATTAGCAACTGGATACATTTTAGCGAGCTGTTGAGCTGGTTAACATTTTGAAAACTCTATTCACTATACTAATGTCAAAAATAATCCACTGGCTAAAACTTTAACACAATTGGAAAACGTATTTTGATGCTACGTATATTTTTTTAAATTTTTAAGTTTCTCATACAAAGAAAGAGATATTGTTTTCAAATTCACTTTAATCGCAATTTTCGACCTACTCGTTGACTCTTCTACAGCTCATCTAGTGAGTTGTACAGATGCATTCACCCATATAAATAATAGAAACCATCATTTTCGTACCTGGAAATTTAAGCCCCATGT
Source organism: Rhingia rostrata (assembly GCA_949824845.1). NCBI lineage: Eukaryota > Metazoa > Arthropoda > Insecta > Diptera > Syrphidae > Rhingia > Rhingia rostrata. The sequence continues at coordinate 64,146,782 of OX463757.1, forward strand.
GAGTAAATAAATTCTGCCAACTTTTCATCGAATTGAAACATGCATGTAAACGTTTTAACAAACAATTTGTGCTCATGATTAAAGCTATCCGCCCTTCTATGTTTATTTTAAACATAATTCACATGTAGCGAAGCAAATGTTATCATAATATTTCTGAAACCATATTTTTTAATCCTTTTTTAGTTTATTTTACAACTTTCATAAAATTTTGCTTTTTATTTAATAATCTGAATGATGTCTATTTACCTGCAACATTTGAAACTGGCTACGAAGAATAATCTATGAGTGTACTTTCCATCTTTATCACTCCTCATTAGGTATACCAAATGTCAAAAATTAGCAACTGAATAAATACTAATGTCAAATATAATCCACTGGCTAAAACTTTAACAAAATTGACAAACGTATTTTGATGCTACGTATATTTGTCTAAATTTTTAAGTTTCTCATACAAAGAAAGAGATATTGTTTTCAAATTCACTTTAATCGCAATTTTCGACCTACTCGTTGACTCTTCTACAGCTCATCTAGCGAGTTGTACAGATGCATTCAGCCATACAAATAATAGAAACCATCATTTTCATACCTGCAAATTTAAGCCCCATGTGAGTAATAAATTCTGCCAACTTTTCATCGAATTGAACCATGCATGTAAACGTTTTAATGGCATTACCTACATAAATAATAAATGAAGGAGTCCGGCAGCACTGGCTTCTATTTCATGTTGTTGTAGCTGGAAGAACTTTCTTGAAGTCGGTCGTCTGCTAGCGGTGGAGTTTTTAATTTAAGTTGATTCGACTGAAACTGAACTACTGCTGTTACTGAATAAACCTAGCTGGTAGAAATATCATCAATATATTATCTGTCCTGTTCCGAAGGTTGCTTATACATTTTTATTATTATATTCTTTATTTAGAAATTAAAATGGATACTGAGATGTTTCTCTATTCACAAGAAGCTGATGAAATGAGTAACATTTTTGATAATCAAATTTTAGCATCTGATGAATTCGATTTAATAGACCAGTTGGTTACATCTATTGACTTCAGCCCCACGGTCAATAATCTAGAAATACCCAATGGGATAGAAACAAGCACCGACGAGATACACGCTGAAACACAAACTGGTGTACAAACGTGTGAAGAGCATGCTAAAGAATCGAAAGACGAGCTATATGGCATGAGATTAGAACAAGTGCCCAGGTCTACCAAGATCTGGGTGCATAAACCAGTTTTAATTAAAACACTTGAATCCCAGTTTATGGTTTCTATGTGGATCAAAGAAACACCTGGGGAGCATTGCAATCGACCGGAAATGAGAAATAACGCCAACAAGCAAAGAGCCTTACTTGCTCGAAAACAATCGTTAAACGATTTGTCCGAATTTTGTTGCTCTACTTGTCGGAAGTCATTTAACAATCGGTCAGCTTTAATCAAACACCTGCACACCCATAGACCGCGAAAATTCGTTTGTTCTGAATGTGAGAAATCGTTTCTGGATAGTTCGAAATTGAGACGTCACCTTCGTGTTCATACTGGAGAAAGACCGTACAGATGCAATTTTAAAGGATGTGGAAAACGCTTCTCGTTGGACTACAATCTACGAACTCACTATCGGATACATACGGGAGATCGCCCATATACATGTCCAGTTAGCGGATGTAATAAAGCGTTTAGCCAATCAGTCAATTTAAAGGCGCATGCAAGAAACAAGCATAACGAAGAGATTCGAACCATAAAGAAATGACAAAACTTTATAATGAAATTTTCCTATAAACTTTGTTATTTTTTTCATGCTCCAAGTTTTGTCAATTATTTTGAACGCCCTAAATGTTAGTTTTTAAATGTAAACAGACGTAAATGTAGCATTAACGCTGCTGAATTCCTAATTTCAATAAAGATACTAGAAAAAAACATTATCTGGACTCGTATGGAGGCTTTTTTTCTAACGTGCATGGTTGTTGATGAGATGTCGCAGTTAATAATGGAGCAGAGGTGAGTCATAAACTACCTTAAAGGTTGCTGTCGACGGTGACGGTTTTATTTATTCTCAAATGATGTGAACTCTTTCGTGCTTACCCTAGTTTTAGTTTTAAAGATATTTAAGCGGTTTTTAAATAACCTATTGTAGCAAATGTCGCTATAACCTTTCATTGAGAATGTCGATTATTGATCGATTGATAACAAATTTTTTACTATGGGAGGGTGGGGTGTTGCCAAACTCGGCCGTTTAGAAGAAACTCGTACCCATCCGAAATCCTACAGCGAGCTGCAGGGGACAGCTCTTCACCCCATACACTGTTCATACGCCGAATTAATTTAAGTAATTTTCAATTTTCTCAAAAACTAGCAGACAAAATTTAGATTTCAGTTCTTGATTAAGAATTTATTAGAGCAACGAACTTCAGAAAAAAAGCATTAAAATATAAGTTAATATTTTTGAAAAATTACACTTACAAGTTTTTTTCCCCAAATTTTGAGTTTAAACCTTGTTTGTTCAAATAATCCGTTGATTCCTCTTGATTAGATTAGCAAATAACGTGATTGTCGATTAGCGATCGACTTGTGCACTAGTGATAGTTACGACATATTTGAAAAACTCCAAAGTTCCTCAAAATAAATGCAGCAAAACGTGTTCTATGTTGCCTAACGCAGGCTCATAAACCAAACGAGAACGCATTCGTAACGCATTTTTTCTCTTGAAACACACCTTAACTATCTCTAACTGCAAGTGTAGCTTAGGTTTAGTAAACAGTCATTTTTTTGTCATTTTTATAGACACGATGAGCAAAGTAGTGTGAGATTTTTATTGACTAAAACCACCAGCCTTTTTGTATTTGTATTGCAACTAAATTTGCGACTTATCTAATGGTTACTTTCCTATGAGAGTTCCTGCTTTATCCGCAATTTATAGCGCGGTTTATGATAATCGGGCCAAATCCAAGGGTTTAGTTCTTTGAAGACGCCGCAACAAAATTGTTTCGTCAAGAATTAGGAGGACCGTTGTGGTGACCGTTGTTTGGAGCAAGGTGACTTTAAACAATCACAATAATTACCGGTTTTAACATCCCTTAAAACCAGCAAACCGTATTAACGCCTTTAATTTTCTCAATCGTCTGTGCAAATAGAACCAATACACCACATAGACGTGTGCAGACAAAGAAAAAGTTGACATGGATACACACGACACAGACTGTCGACACTGTTAGATAATACCAAAATCATACACTCAGCGAGTTGATAATCTCGATCCCACGCAATATGGGCCAGAGTTTCATAAAATAACTTTACGAACTGTACTGCGATATAGATCTGGTCTAACATTATCGCATTGGACCCAGGGCATAGCCTTTTATCATGACTTTTGCGTTGCACGATGGCGCAACCTCCTGTTTTATGCCAAATCCGAACGACTAAGTTATGATGAGCTTTTCATGGCAATTGATACTACTGGAATATTTCGTCAGATATCATCAGGGACGCATTAGACATGAAGGGCAACACTCCATCACTTATTGAAAGTGTCCATCGATTATCGACTAATCTTGATTTTTGTATTGTAGATGTAAATGAAGAGAACTTTGTATTATTATTAATAAAAATTGGTTATTGTGAATTCAAGTTAGCTGTTACCGACCACAGCATTATACATGAAAATAAACTTCCGAATATCGCTGAACTTGGACCGCTAATCGACACTCGCAATATTTAGGGTTATCGGGAATTCTTTTTCCCAAGGAATTGTTCCATTCAGCAATTTAAATTGATTGCTGCTGAGTCAAAGACAATTAGGGTTATAGGGAACCCTAATTGTCTTTGATTGCCAGCCAGACATTAGACGCAACAGATAAAATCCTTGCGCAAAAGTAGAAACCGACCGCACCCAACTTGAAGTGCGCAACTGGAGGCAGTTTGCTAGCGACCAGGGGTTATTTTGGTTTTTAAAAGTCCAACGTAGCGAGCTGTACTCTTGTAGCGGAAAGGAAAAGAAGATTAATCACATAAATTTTCCACTGATATTACATATGTATGCATATGTATATGATTTTGAATGATTTTTGCGATACCACCAACTAAAAATAACTAAAATGCTTATTATTATTTTTTTATAACAAAATTATGTTTTACGATATTTATTTTAGAATATTTCTTGTGGTATATTAAATTTAAAATCATATTGATAGTAATACATTTTTATGTCATATTAATATCTTATCGAGTAGTATTTATAGTTTGTTTCCATTGTTTTTGTTTGTAATTTTAATTTACGTAATATAAAGTTTATTCATAATATCTATATTTATAAGTGTAATACTCGTAAATGTAATAGAAAAAATAATAATATTAAAAAAAAAACAAACAAATATCGTTCAAGCTCAACTACAATACACGTACATATTTGTATAAATTTTTGTTTAATATATACCTAATAATATACCTAAGTTTAGCTTAAAATTAAAATAAAATATAAGAAAAATCAATTTCATTTTGCATAAATATCTTTGGGTATTGAATAATTTATTAATTTATTTATTTTTGTTTGTTGTTCTTTGTTTTATTTTAAATGCGAAAACATTTCTAACAAATTATGTTAAAATAATAAAATTTAGAAGAAACAAAAACTAAACAAGTTTTTTTTTTTAAATAAATGGAAAATGTATGAAAATATCGGTATCATTTATATAATTTGATCAACTACATTTTTTTTTACGAGTACGACTAGCATTTTGTTTATTCATTTAATTTTTTGTTTGTCTTAATTGTTCGGTTTTTTCTTGTTTGATTTATTTATTTCTTATAATATAGAGTTATTCGTAATATAAGAATTTCTCAAGCAATGATTATATAAATTTAATATATAATATAGTTAAAAGACAGAAAAACACAAGCTTTTTTTTAGTACTACAACTTTAAATTAAAAACAAATAAAAATACTATGTTTGATGTTTCTTTCTGTTAGTCAATAATAATACAAAGAGACTTTTTTTTTTGTAGTAGTGGTGTTTGAAAAAAAAAATATATATATATATAAAATGCAGTTTAACTCATCAAATGATGTAATTACGAGCTGGATTTATAGTATTCCAATTTTCTGATGTTTAATTTCTAATGTTATATGTTAAACGTGCTTGTTTACGTTATAATATTATTCTTTGATATGCTCAAAATAAAATACATTCAAATTTATTCGTAGTGTTTCTTCAAAAGAGGTTAACTTGGAATAATAATTTTTATTTCTTTGTGTTTGTCAGTCCTTGAATAAATACAATTGGGAACGTAAGATTTTTATCTAAAAACAAGCATTAAATTGTGATTCGTAAATGTTGCAATTCAAGAGATTTATTTATTTTTAGTAGATTTATAACCGCAAAGCTACCATTTGTGTTTTTCATACAGGGTTTGGAGGATCGGGAGACAAGAAGCTATATATTGGTTATAAAAAAAATTATAATTTAAAAAAAGTTATATGTATGTAACAAAAGCCTCTGGCTTAAGAATAATATATAAACGTAATGTTAGCTGAGATAGGAAGCGATGAAAAAACTGACTGTTATAATTATCGGGTTGCACCCCATTTAAATCTCTTAGAACCTGTCTATACTTGTTTTGTGAATTAGAAAAAGGTTTCGGTTCGTTGGAGGCAAACACTGGAATATAAACATTGGATTATAGTATGGAATTGAGTGTTCTATATATGCTGTGCATGGGGGAACCTAACAGACGTCACATTGACTTCGTAATTGATTTGTTTATTTCTTGGTCCCTAACCGTACTTCAATGCAGGCTTTGTTGACGTCTTTGTTGAATAAAGATTAGAGGTATACGTACACGGTTGCGGTTTTACCAACTCCTACCTATGACCATTTAGACTTGGATAATGGCCGAAAGAATAAGATCGCAGGAGTAAGCGGATAAGTTTTTTTTTGGTGTAGTGCTGAAGTAACAAGCCGATACAGAGTAAAAGACACCAAAAGGCTCATAAAATTAAAAAAATATTGAATGCAAAAAATTAATCTGAGATCGTGTTGGACGAGTTATAGCTTGAGCTTGAACTCACATGTGAGATCGATCATGCAATTATTAAGCGAAAATCGGACTCTAGTTTCATGCAAAAATAAGATCGTCCTCAATGGCTCTGACTCTGTGAATTTGAGATCCATTTCAATTTTATCATTTAATAAAAAATACAAATTTTTGGCGCAACAGGCCCATTAGTTACCCAGGACGAGCTTTTTCACAACCATTCATGTGTGCGTGTGTACTTCCTTGCACTATATCGGGACCTCCTGTTTGATGCCTACTCCAAACGGCGAATTCAAGACAAGCTTTTCTTGACAATTGATACTACTCGGATGATTTGTCAGATCATCACGAGGGAGGGCCAGTGAAAAATCATTTAGGTGCTGCTATGGCCAGACCTTCTGCGCGCAGTTCATCGCACTAATCATCGCGCCACTGTAAAGTTATCTTTGTTCGGTAATAATTGTTTGCGAATGTAACAAAATAAGAAAAAAACATTTTTTCTCGATGATTCACTGTTAACAATGTTTAGAGTGTATAAATGCAGGTTCGGCTCAAAAAAAATTTATCTTCAATAATCTTACACCCTCTTTAACTAAACCGATGCATAAGACGATAACAATTTATAACAACATTTTTCTGAAATACATGACCAATCTCACGAAATCAATTGTTTTCTCATCTGTTTGCAGACTAAAACAAGTTCTGCCTCAAATTAAGCATTTAATTTAAGATCGAATCCAAAACCAGCTCACAACATGGGGCAAACTTTGTTAGTGTAACGTTTTTGGTACCATCTTCAGACAGATATCGGAAAGGTTGGTAGACAGATTGAATTTAACTTAAATTTTTTATTTTTGCATAGCTTTGTATGCGAAGGTTGGGTAGCATCAGTTAAGGGGATCTGCCATTTCTCCGAATCGAACATTATATTCTTCGACAATTTGATAATGTAGTTGGCATGTCTATGGATTGACTTTCGAGAAGTGCCATGGAGCAGTAATATCGGCTACACACCATCAGGTAGATCTTCGTCGGACTAAATACATGATCTGTGCCAACATCGTCTGGGATTTAACGGCGATGGTTCATTCGGTACGCCCTTTACCCGGAATCGATAGTGAATGAATGAAAAAAAAAAACTAAGCCACGTTATAGCATGACAAATAAATAGCTTGACGATGCGAGAACAAATGAATGATAACTAGCTGGGTTCCAATATCCTTTGTTCAATAAAAGACAGTACGCACATCAACAAATTATCATTTTGTTACTTCTCCGACTTCTGTAATAAATACACGTATGAGGTAACTAGCTTGTTTGTGATGTTTATGCGGTGCACAGATGTTGCAGATTGAACATTTTTATTTAAATTGCTTACGTACAACATTTTGTATGCAAACTATAAATTTCCCAAAGATAATGAGATCCTTCCTGTGTGTTTTATGTTATTTCCACTCATAATTGTTTTGCATATTGCCATTAAATTTAAGAATTTTCAATGATTAGTCTGCCCATCTCTTTTTTAATCAACAAACATTAAAATAGAATTGAGACAGTCCAACGGTAATTTATAAGATTTTCTCTGAGAGGACTTCCATGGCACGATGTACACAATTTGCCTCCGTACAGGTGTCGAATTAAACTACTGCCTTTGTCCCAACGCAGACTTAAAAATGACATAAACCAATTTTTATCAGGACAAGTAGATGCTCCTGATCTTTTAAGTGCTATTGGTTTTTATACCCAGGGAGGTTGCTATAACTTGGGTAGAATAAATATTTTACACATAAACACAACTATGGTATGCATGAGGCTATTAGTCGCATGAGTAGAGTTTACAATGTTTACATGTTAGTAAAACTAGTTCGAAAAACACTCTGCGAAATTGTATGCTAGAGTAATATATGTCTGTAAAAATGTCTTTCGTTAAATAAAAACTATATATAGCTTAATTGTAATGTTCATCGTTTATTGATTTGTTAGTGTTATTTAACTTAATAACTTCTATGCTCTGTTATGTCCCACTAACAAATGCACTAAATGATGAGCCTGTGGATACATATTATATGCTGTGGCAAATCTCTGCTCGTAGATGCAGCTTGTATAAATCTCACTACGATACTGATCTGATAGTGTTTCAAAAAAAAATCAGCAATGCATATTACTGCGATGCTTTATATACGCCACTAGCAACCCGGCCCGACTTCACCAGGGCACAATTTTAATGACGTAAAATGTTATTTCTGTCACTTAGACTTTGAATGCTCCTCGAATGCTCGGCTCCTGTAAGTGATAGAGCAATATTGCATACACTATAAAAAATGCAGATCATAACAGTTCATAAACATTTTGTGACTTTATTTTATACTATGTATAGATCAGTCTATTAGTTTTGATACAAACAGTAGACTCCCGATAGCGTGAACAGATTTTGTTTTGCTATAAAACGTGAAAAACAATTTTTTGTTCAGGTTAACAGTAAACTGTTTGAACAAGCTGGATCACTGAATAACATAACTTTAAGAGATTCCATTTTATTTGTAAAATCAGCTTGGGATCGATTGAAAACTGACACAATCGCAAAGTGCTAGAAAAATATATCGTAGGTAATGAAAATGATCTAGAAGATGATATTCCACTAAGCGTTTTGAAAAAGAAATTCTAGAAATAAATCTTGAAGTAGGGAATGCAATTTAACTGCTCGATGCTATAAATGTACTTTTTTTAGGATTCCTGTCTTTAATCAAATCATTTGGGTACCATTTGAAACCATTTCCACTTGTAACAAATCTTTGGAATGGGCTGAAGGTGAGCTGGTTAGCAAAAACGACATTTGTGTCTTAAGGCGTCTTAGGAAAATAAACAATGAGAATGCTTTTGGAGAGTAAAAAGATGTAAAGCAAACTGATTTCAGCCAATTTAATGTAACTGTTTATGTCACAACCTATTATTTTATGTTCCTATGCAATAACTTTTTGTAAAAAATAAATAAATGAATTAAGTATACTGTTATGTAATAGTTAAAACGGGCTATTTATTTATTTTAAATTGTTAAAGAAAAGATGTTTTAAAATGAAAATCTACAGTGGGATTGTCCCATTCATTTATCAAAGTTTGATCTTCGCAAACGTGAACGCTCTTTGTTTTTAATTGTTCACGTTGTCGAGAGTCTACGTTATTTTTTAACATAGAGAAATCATTTAGATAGACATATTGTAAAATATATGGGCCAAATAAGAATCGAAAGATGAGTCGATCTAGCCTTGTACGTCCTTCCGTCAGTACGTTATCAGCATTGGCCCTTGAGTTTTGATGGACACTTTCTTGCTCCCAGCAGAACAAGCGTAAAAAAAATCAAAAATCCGCTCACTTGGTTTGTTTTACCAACCTTAAGGAATTTTAAAAAAATGCCTGAACAAGATATATATATTGGTCGGTCCAAACATTTTCAGCCTTCTCATATGTTTTGCTGTTTGCACAACAGATTTCTATAAATGAACAGTATACGTTAAGCGTGAAGCACGTGTTTGTATTAAGGAACACTTTAAAAAGCATCATTAGCATCATGATGCTAGTGTTAATGAATGTATCTATGTTGATATATCAAGAAAAGTGGCGTGGCAGTGGGCGGATCTTAGACATGTAAACACTTGTTCTGCTGAGAGTAACGAAGATTAGATTAAGATCAACTGGTGTTAAGTCTCTTAAACATAAATAAGCAGACATCTTGACTACGTTAATTACCCTATGGCTTTTGCAAAACTACAAAGCTTAGTGTTCTCTGGATATTAAGACATTCTGCAGAAGCTAAACAGGTTGAGAAGGAATGAATAATAGGAAACTTTCTTTGCATGTATCATGCTCACCCGTAAACCAGAAAAGACTACCTAGATAAGTATTTCGACAGCGATCTTAAAGATTTAAAAAATTCATTCGGAAAAGTTGTGAAAGTTATCGAAAGTGTTTTTAATTTTCTGATATACAGAAGTGAAATTCTTAGAATTGTATGTCGCATAACGACACCCGTATTTTGAAAATTTAAAAATATGTTGGGACTTTCAATTTGTTTCCACTTTACCTAATTTTAAGAAACAACTTTTAGCAATAACTTTGTCATGATTTTAGTTATTCATTTGTCAGAAAATCGTCCAATTAGATTACCTGAGAACATTGAGAGCTTCAATATGTGAATTTTCGAGCCTGTACATGTCCTTGGACTTTTGATCTATCAGTGAAGCGAATTCTTCATTGGCAATTACGCAGGAACGCCTCATATGCGATTCAATTCTAGAAGGAACGCATGCTAGGCACTTCTCGAGGGCCAATACAAACACCTGAAATCAGCTTATGTATTGTACAAAAATTATTCTGCTGCTTTATAAAAAATGCCAAATTTTAAACGCAAAAGCTAATTGACCCACCTCTCGCAATGATCTCACAAATGAAAAGCTTATCGCAACTCATTCGGTCGAATTCTGTATTAAAATGTAGGTTCCGCTTTCGTGCAAGAATTTTGAATGTGGAAATTGTGGATTGTGAATTGTCAAATGGATGGAATGGAAGTGGTTAACTCCTTTAATAATTTCTGTGATACCGGCAATTGTGAACTCTGAACTCAAGCAATTGTTCAACGCTTCGCTTATTTAACAACGCAATCGTTATATTCCCTATTTACCTTCTGTAAAGGTTTTCCCCAGACTACTTAATGGTGTTATTAATATCGTACAAGTGGTACGGTACGGGGTACGGAATGTATACATGTGTCATAGTGATAGTATTGGGAGAAAATAATAAAAAAAAAACTTTTTAAATCTCCATACATTATATAAATGTCCCCGATTCGATGTTTTTTTCGGGATATCGTTCGTCTTGTTATGTCGTAGTGTGTCTCCAAGTTTGTAGACTTGGTAAAGGTGTTAACTCCGTCCCCTGGTCTAAAGCTTTATTGCTCCCAATAGTTCAATGTCACCTCAAACACAAATGATAGTGCAATTATACTTTCCTAAATAAAAACGTTCTTTTTATGTTTACAAATACAACAAAAAATTCTACTGAACAAAACTTAAATTATAATAGTTAAACAGTTTTCTTACAAATTGTGTTGTGTTTTGTTTTTCCTTTTTTGTTGTTTTCTTAAATAAATGTTCCAACATATCACAGACAAAATTATGGAACAAAGTTGATTTTTTCTTGCTGAAGGCTTTCTCTTTATTGCCTCCTTTTTCTTCATGTCTTACTTATGCCACAATGGTAATCATATATATATAAAAAAAAACAAGATTTTGGAAAAATATAAATATATGTATGTATATATAAAACACAGTGGGACAAATAATATATAAAAAAAAATATTTTTTTCTCTTTCTCTCTTACTGACTAGACTCTAAGGGGGAGAGGCAAGCAAACGACTACGACGACGACGTTACCGCGCTCTCTCTTTTTCATTCAATCTCTCTTCTGTGACTCAGAAAATAATATGAACCCACTTTTTACCTGTGCAATGCATTCGATATCTGCTTCAGCGATTGACCCACCTCGACCACTAGCTTTTCATTGTCCTGGATATTTTTACTGCCGGCCGATCGGAGGTAGCGCGATTGAGTTTCAACTCTCGTGACGAGTTCTCTAAAATGAAATTTTGAATGCGGTGGCATGGTCTCATTATCGGCAAATACTACACAGGAGTTTTGCAGGATATTCAACTTATCACTTAGCTGAAGCCATTGTGAAGCTGAAATGGAATTTACCGGAAGTTTGAGGCTGCCCTCCAGCAGTCCGACTAATTCTAGGATACCCTCGCGACTGGTTTGCGTCGCAGATTGACTGTTTGTCAGCGGAGTAGTGGAGTTCATGTTGCCCTCTGTGTTGATTTTCTGCCCTATTGGCGTGGCATATATGGTAAGTTTAGTGGGTTTCAAGGGAACTGCAGGCTTACTTTTGTTCAGCAATAGATTGTGATCAGATGTTGGATCTGGTGGTGTTAGGTTCAGCGTCGTCGTTGATGTGATCATGTCGCTGTTATCGTTCAAGTTACTTTTGATGGCTAACTTTGGTGAGAGCTGAGTCTGTCCCTCGGTTGGTGTGGATTCCTTTGGCTCCCACAGTTTCTTCAGGCTACTAATGCTGCCCGTGCTGCGACGTTTGCCATCCTCCGAGGAATCGCCAGAGTCGGTAGCCGCTGTGGTTGTTGTGGATGATGATTTTAGCGAATGATTGCTATCCTTCTTGTTGTTGTCTTGTTCTCCCGCATGCTGGAGTACAGAGACTTCGATTTTGATTTCAGTCTTTTTCAGTTCGATCTGGGATTTGGATTTTGGCTTGATTATTGGTTCATTCGGATTGTGGTTGTCGGCGGAATGGCGCTGTTCCGAATTGTCTTTTCTAAAGGAATTACTGTAGTTCTTTGTCGTACTATCGTCCGAGTTAGTACTGTCGTCTTTTGATGAGTTCTGCTGTTGCTGGTGGTCTTTGGCATCGTTGCCATTGCTATTGCTGTTGTTGTTATCTACTTTGCGTAGTCGCGACTTAAAGTCAATTATTGTGTTTGAGTCATTCTGGGGTGGGGTTTGTATTTTTTTCGGTTCAACTCGTTTTAGTTGAGCTTTAAATGTGTTGGTGTTGGTCGACGAATCAGTGGGTAGCGGGGCATTTGCTGGTGAATGTGCAGACTTTGGTGGAGGTGGAGGCTGTTTTTTATCTTGCTTTGGCAGATTCATGCTTTCGGCCAGTTCAGTGACTAATTGTGAAACTGGATCCACTTGTTGACCACCATTTTCCCAGCCATCGTGATGGTTTTTTGACAGCTTCCCCGGATTGGTGCGTTCTTTGATTTCCGCCATGAGTTTCATTTCAAGCTTCTCTTTCATGCTGTTGTCCTGTTGCTGTTGTTGTTGATGCTGCTGTTGATTATCTGGTGGACTACCCAACGAGCTGCATGAATCAGTGGAGGGTTCCCGTTTACGGAGACTCACACCAAATCGCGAACTAGCTTCCTCCACACTAGGTGCGGTGTTCGAGACGTCGTTGTTGTTGATTGGCGCTGGCGGAGGAATAGGAATCAATGGCGGAGGTGGTGGAGGTGATTCAAACTCTTCAGGTGGTGGAGGCAGATCTATAGGTGGCGGTGGAAAATCTAAATTTGCGAGGGCTGATTGCTGGACCCTTTTTGGACTGCTACTAGCACCACGGAATGAGGAGAACGTCATCATAGTACCATCAGTTGTAGTGCGATGACGCTGCAATTTGTTGAGACTGGCCGATGCGTTGTTGGCCATTGTAACACCACTCGATGAATTGCTGCGAATCATTTGCGGTTGTCCACCTTTGAATGTGGCAACGCTATTCGTTAGATTATTACTGCGTGCCATTACACCATTGGTGCCTACAGCTGGTGGTGGAGGAGGCGGAACATCTGGAACAATACTACTATGGTTTATCGGTTGTATACTACTAGAATCCTCTAGGCTGTCGAGAAATGCACCGATTCGAGCAACTTTTGGCAGAGTTCCGTAACGATTTACCACTCGCTTTACGTTCATCACCTCTAAAGCACCGACTGTAACCTGATGATTTGATAGGGGCGTGATTACTCCTGCCAGACTATGAAGCTGGTCAAGCGGATGTTTATTATGATTCGGATGCTGTTGAGATCGTTTGCTGTTGCGTGTCTCTAGACCGCGATTGCCCATTACTGGTGTGGGTCGCTTGAATGAGCTGTGTTGTACAGGCTTATTGTGATGTCCTAGGGAATGTTGCATTTTGCCATTGTAGTCCATGCTGTCACCATCCGTATCTGCGTCGGGATTATCGTTTTCCGAATCGCAGCGATTCGCCAAATTTGCAATGTCACGCGTTAAGCCTATATAAATGGAAACAGATTCTATAAAAAATGTCTCTAGTGTTTTAGGTAAATTTAATTCAAAGCATCGCTGTAAGTATTTGTCACACAGTTGTTAGGAGAACAGAAAATGGAAATGCATGTTGACAACGGGCTTCAGCGGAAACCAATGAAACAATGGTTAGCTTAGACCAGATGGGTTGACAGTTATAACAGTTTTAATTTTTTTAGAAAAGGAAAAATATCATGATTTGTCGGAAGCCGCATCTCCAGCCACGGCAGTCACTTTCTAAAAGATCTCTACATCAGATAGTTCTTGTGCTATAATGTCGTGAGAATGAAAATTATATATGTTTCACCAATGAACGCGATGAACGTGTTTGAGCTGTTTGCTCTCCTCAAGTCTTAGCTCTTCTTTTATTCTAGCCGCTCCTGCAATGTCTTCGAAAGAACGGCTATGTGAGAATCAGGAAAAGAAAAGTAATCCGGTAGCAGCTGTCGAACTCAGACATTGCCTCACCTTTTGCCAAAGAAAGGATGGATTAGATAGGTTTTTGCAAAATCATAAAGTCAACCAGATGACGCTTTGAGAACAAAACAGAAACTTTTTCTCACCAGCTTCATGGTACGGGCGGGCGGTTTACAGTGTGCATACATGAGAAACGAGATCCAAACATATGGCACTGTGTGGACGGGTTGTGCCAGCACGACCAGAAGGGGTGAAATATTTCTTCCATCGATTAAGGAAACCTAGACATTTCGCTGCGTTTTAAGCGACTTGGAATATGTGGATGTCCCAACATAAGTAGTTACTAACACACATACCTAGCATTGGAAGTTGTTCGGTTTCTTCGACGTGAGTGCCAATCATGGATAACGCATGTAGAAATTGGTTTCGATTTAACAACAGAAGACAACATTGTTTTTGGAAGAATTGAGTTCTACTCTGATGGATTTACACCATTTGATGATGCTGTCAAGGTCGGATTTCAATGATATCAACATATTTTGTCGTTTATAGTACACGACGTTTGAAGATGAGAGACTTGAACCTAAAAACGAATATGAGGAGCTGAGAGTACTGTCATCAGCGAAGGAACGAATTGGATTAAAAGTTTCAGACAGGAGATCATTTATAAAAATAAGAGAGTCGGAAACAAAACTGAGCTTTGAGGAACAGCAGCATTTATTTGGTGAGTTGCAGACATAAAACCGTCCAAAACAACTTGAATTGAACTTTTTCGAAAGATAATTTCTAATCCACAGAAGAAGTTAATCGAAGTTCATCGATTCCAAATGCACAAAAGGGTAGATGCCAAACCATGTCAAATACCTTTGAAATATCAAGTGCTTTTTAAATTGGTTCCACTTTTCGGTGAAATATGTCATCAAATCAACAGTAGACCTGTTGCTGTAAAAACCATATTGCCGGTCATGGAGAAGTTTTCGTGTTTCGAGATATTTCATAAGCTGTGGATTTATCAGTGTTTCCATGGCCTTGGAAAAAGGGAGGCAAGTGCAATTGGTCGGAAGGTAGAGAGAGAAGAAGATTCGCCTTTTTTTGGTACCGGCTGGACAAATGCAATTTTCCATCTACTCAGAAAGAGTCCTGATGAGTCGGATAGATAGAAACGCTTAAGCAGTGGTTTTTCTAGCGTAGAAGAAGCTTAGTCAGTGGTTTTGAACACATCTTCAGAATATTGAAGGATACACCACCTGGATCAGCGGATTTGTAAATGTCAAGATGAAATAAAAGTCTTGCAACTGTAAAAGTATGAAAAGGAACTTGTCCCATAGAATGATCTACGTACTCAATGAGGCGACTGGGCACAGTCTGGCAATGATGAAATGTCTGCGAAATTCACAGCACACAGATTGGCTTTGTCTAAAGAGCTAACAGCTTGAATGTCATTGTGAATGAGCGTCGGAACTGATGATGAGGTCAAATTTTATTTTTGACAAATGACCAAAAGGTGTAACTACCTCTGGGACATTGTAGAATTATTTGGTCGTAGAGAATGGCTAAAAAAGAGTCAAGCTTGCAATGAAATTGTAAATTCGAATTGGAAAACAACTGCACACGTAATATGCTATACCATGTCCGACGACTTGTACTCCTCGATACAACACCTCTCTACCGGAAGTAGACTGGTAGCCCAGAGCTAGCAACTGCTTTTGCTCCCACACTCGACGCATTCATTATATTTGACAAATTTTCAAAATAACTGAATACATTGGGAACACTATAATGTTGAACATGTTCATATTTCAGTCAATTTTTGTTTTGTCTTTTCTGACGCTTGCTTTTTTTGTATTTGTGAACAAACTGTTAAATCTTTCTAATCGCTGGACTGTGACTCACACAATTAGGCTTTGAATTTGGTCGAATCACATTAAATCGCTCAACTGTTACAGTAAATATATTCATAGTGCTTTAAACATTTGAATCACTCTTAATCACCCTTAACAGTCTTTTTCAGGTATCAAGTGTTTCTTTCTACGAAAAATCGTTGTCAAGACTGATGTTCTTTTATGGTATGGAATTCAGCATTGAGATGGTCTGCATTGATTTCTACATAAAACTGTTGTATGTTAGTGTTACGAACGTGCGTTATAAATTGTGTGTTAACAATGCAGGAGTATAATTTAAACATAAAAGCCACAACAAAACATTCTGACAGATTCACAGGTGCTAGCTTTTCGATTAAGGAAGCGGCGATAGGCTTTTGATGATTTTTCACTGGCCCTCCTCTCGTGATGATCTGACAAATCATCCGAGTAGTATCAGTTGTCAAGAAAAGCTTATCTCACGTTCGTCGTTCGGAATCGGAATAAAACAGGAGGTCCCACCATTGTGCAAGAAGTACACAAGTATACATGAACGGTTGTGAGAAAGCTCGTCCCTGGGTACTAACGAGCCTGTTGCGCTAACATTATTTGTTTCATTGTCGAACCATACCATCAAGTTTTGGACTGGTCTGACCACTAATTGATAAATTAAACATAAAAGTCATTTCGATTCGAAATTGGTTTTGTTTTTTTGCATGAGCAAAAAATTTACCAACTCGCCCACCTCCAAACGTTTTGCGTATCATTGTAATAACAACATTAGGTTGCATTCAATATTTGACACCACATTCAGCATCGCATCCACATACTTTTCGCGTATTAAATGGAATGATGACCTGATTATTGAGCGTCCACGACTATGAACAGCGAAAGAGTTGTTGAAACATAGTTAAACCACTTTAGTGTGTTGTCCGGATCGTATTGAATAGTCTATTGCACATCCTGTAACTATATCAGATATTTTTCATCCCAAGATCAAACGTTAAAAACTTGTTAGTTTCGGAACAAGTATGGCATCCACTTACCAACATGTTATTGAACCTAGATAAGCGTGTTGTTTGGATTCAAATTATAGCCTCATTTGTATTTTAGAGTTGGAGATTCATTCCGGTTCATCGGCTATCACGTTGCAGGCTATGGTTATATCAATGTGACCAATAATCGAGCAGATATCGCTACTGTGTTGTGATCCACGAGCTTTTAGATCTTCGCGATTTGGTTTTTCATTCAGTAGCAGATACTGCTACATATTTGATACCATACTGGTCGCTTCAGGGATGGTCGGCCCCTTATTCCTCGGTCATTCATACAACGAACGAGGCACTCATTAGAAATGAAAAGCTACATAAGCTATCAATCAGAAAAAAACTAACTACGAAGGTTTTAAAAAACATATAAAAAAAGAATATTTGACTGGGTCTATCGCTTTGAATACTCTATGAACTCAAACTTTCCTATATTCGTTCGCCTAATTGAACCATTCAGAGCTAACTATGTAGCGAAGGAGGTTTCTGACATTGATGTAAGCCAGCTCAACTAGATTATCGAAGGATTACTCTCCCAGATGAAGTTCCCCTTTCACTGAGAGAGCAGGACAAAGCATAGAAGGTGAGTAATACTTTCCTCTGCAGAAGTCATTGCTGAAGAGGACTAGTCTTCTTGCGTGTAAATCTATCCGATTTACCGATAATGCTGCTGAAGTTTGATCTGTTCAGCATTGTCAAGCAGATGAAGCGCTTCTGGTTAAAGTTATGCCAGAGTTGCCTGGATATTTGACACGTTGTGCCGTTCATCCATCTGCGGTGTGCTTTCTTGATCGCATACAGTTTAATCTGTAAATTACATGTAGCGATATATCATATCTACTGATGGTGGTACATCGAGGGTTGTGCCCTGTCTGGCAAGTTCATCTGCCTTGCAATTCCCTGGTATGTCTCTGTGGCCCGGCACCCAAAAGAGGTGAATGGTAAAATGCTCCGCCATCTAGTTATGAGACAGTCGGCATTCGTGGGCTGATTTCGAATTAAACGAGATTGCTTCCAGGGATTTTATTGCCGCTTGGTTGTCACTGAAGATGCTAATATGCATCGCGGATACTACATTTCACTTCATCCAGGACAAGGCTTCTTTGATTGCCATGATTTTCGCCTGGAAAACGCTACAATGGTCGGGAAGGCCAAAGGGAAAAACTCCTCCACCCAATCCAGATTCTGTGAATTGAATTATTTGTTTCGATCGAATCCGACTCCCATTCAAGGCGACTGGGAATGGTGTTCCTGAGTTTATGCTCAAAACTGAGTTGGGTAGTGGTGTGGTCGGTTATTCAGAATGTTAAGGTGATTAAGAAGTCATCAACCTTTAAATCCGAGAGTGCATTAGTAATTACTTCTGCGTTGAAGTTGTTAAAAGCTCCTTCTTTATCAAGAAAGGCAACCCAAATATACTCCTTTACTCTTATTAGTGAATTTTCAATTACACATACCAGTGAGTGAAGCGCTGTCCTAACTGACTTACCCTTGCAGTATGCATGTTGGGAGTTGGAGAGTGCAGTCGCTTCTATACTAGTACGGAGCGGTAGATCAATTAATCTTTCCAATGTTTTAAGCAGAAAAGAAGATAGACTGATCGGACGGAGATCCTTCGGATTTATGTGAGAGCTCTTTCCTGCTTTGGGGATGAACCTCAAGGTTGTATTGGAGTTGATCTGGTCTAGGGGATTTAAATGGTTTAAAGCTCTTAATGGCCCAAAGAAGTTTTTCTTTGGTGATGATTAAATTAGTGTGGGGAATGGATGTACAGAACAACTTTGGTTCTGTATCCACGAGGTTTGAGGAGCTACCAGGAAAGTGGATGTCCAGAAGTAGGTCAATGGTTTCCTTGCTGGAGGTTGTCCATTTACCATCTGGTCTGAGTAGGAAGTGAATTAGTGGAGAGGATTTTGCGGAGTCTAGAAGCCTCTGAGGTTTTTTCTATGTTACCACAGAAGGTATGCCAGGATGCTCTTTTTTCCTTTCTCAACACGGTTTTGTTGGTTTTGAGAGACAACTTGAATATAGTGTCTCTTTTGAGCTATTGGCTTTGTAAGAAAGTTGCCTGCATTTATTTTAAGGGTGCTTATAGGTTTAGTAACTTGTAAAGCAATTAAAATACTAAAAGCCTCACAACTAAAACGAAACAAACTATTCGCTCAGAAAAACAATTAGAACTGGGGCAACTAATGAGGTCTGGGCAGAATGCGAATAGGAAAAAAGAAGGCGTTTTGCCGGAAAACTGTCAGCCCTTTAATCGCCCAGTGCAAATAAATATTTTAATTTATTTGATTGTAGAGAAAAGTGTATTAGATTATAGAGAAACATGGTCTATACGAGATGTACAGCGAAATGTCTCTAGTCAAAAAACTGCGCATTGGACGTTTAAGATGAATAGGACATGTAGACCGAATGAACACTGATACTACGGCTCGCAGACTTTTATTGCCAGCAAGCCGTCGGACGCAGTAGAGAAAGACCTCACCTTAAGTGGAGCGCAATGGTAGAAACCGACCACAAACAACTTGGAGTGCAGTGATTTAAGGACCGGACTAATTGGAGAGGCATGTTGGTTGATACCCATTTCATTTCGGACTGTAGCGCCACTTACAAAGCTTTGATTGGAAATGACTAAATTAAGCTAGTACGTATAAAATGTTTCCTCGAAATTCTATAGGGTTTAATATAATTTACGCTCGAAGGGTGGCAGAATCTTGAAGTTTAAATTTATTTCTAGGCGAGTAACCACTTAAGACTTTTTATGGATTTTGCCCGGTAATTCCACTCACCCCCAAAATCTTCTCTACAACATGTCATACCAACTCAATGAAAAACCGCAGAAGAGGTGATTCCTGGTGATTAAACTCACTCCCATAATCTTCTCTACAATATATCATTCCAACTCAATGGGAAACCGCAGAAGTGACTATAGGTCTAAAATAGCGAAACCAATGAATAAAATATAGTCTTAGCGGTTCTTCCAATTATTATTTAATTGTTTAAGAAGTAAGCAATCGAACAAGTACATCGAATTACTGATTTGACTATGAAAGATTTCGAGGAAATATACATTTTTTCCGCTGTTATTCCGAAAATGATTTAAATGTCTTACAAATGTCTGAAAACAAGATGTTAAGATCACTCGTTATTGCATCGTGGTACATAAGCGTAGACCTCCGCAGAGATCTGATTCCCACGAATCAACGTGTAAACAAACGTGTTTAGATGAACAAATACAAAATGTTTGTTAGAAAGGTTAAGAGAACAGCCCTCCATGTTGTAAATGAAACAAGTGCATTTTTTGGCCTGATAATCATAAAGCATGTGAACATTTTTAAAACAAGGAACTCTTACCAGACTTATAATTTGCATACTTAGTTTCAATACAAAACAAATTTAAAGCGAAGAGTGGTGGTTTGGTGGTGCCGACCGTCTCCATAGTGTTTTGTAAAAGATTTCTACCTAATAATGGGGAAAAAAGGAAGTCGTATACCCAATTATTGTGAGAGTATGTTGGCACTGTTTCTCGATTTCATTTTCATGGGTTCATTTTTTCCATCAGTCTATGCTTGGAAAAGATCAGCAGAATGATTAATCAAAGTCCAGGTAAGTAAGGATATGTTATCAGACCTCAGTCCATTCTTTAAGTTTTTTTTAAGTGTCTGCGCATGCTCTGAAAATTCTGATATTGAGCAGTTTGTTTAACTGATTATCAATGTTCTTTTCGCGTCCGATGTCTTCATGCATGAATCCAATGATTACTTCTTCCAACACCAGTTAGAACCGGAGTGGTCGTCTCTGTACGAATCTGTTAATTTTTTTTTGTCATTTACTTCCTTGGCACCAGACTGCACGTGAATACTTTTCTAACAACATTTTCTACCGAATATTCGGCTAACTTGTTAACTCTTTCGTTGACATTCCATTCAAAATTAAGCTTTCGATCTATGACAGACATTACATTAATTAAAATGGAAAAGTCTTTTCCCAAATATTAATGATCAAACGAGTGATAACGACAGCAACAACTCAAGGTGTTATTTAAGAGAAAATATCACGGTAGTTACGCTCAACTAACATACGATAGCTTCGTTATCAATGCGAGTAACAAAGCGTGATCGAATAAGAAGTTCAAGCCCCCGATACAGCTTTTCATTCAACTAACCCATCCAAATAAAAAACTAACGCCTTAGTTGGTGTTATCATTTGAAAAGAGAAAACCCCTTGACCACGAAAGAAGGACAGGCCTAAAAAATACTATATTACATGTATGCAACGAATCCAGCTTTTAATTGGCGTTAGTGAGGAAGTGATCTAAAATTAGGAGTCATGCCAACGTTAATTTTAGTGGAGTTAAAAAAGTCCATAGGTAGAGTAGTATGTGAAAGATTCGTGTATATAGACTCCTTTAAAAATTAATTAGTGCAATGTTAGTCTTAGTTAATGCTACTGCATTCATTCAGAGTTAGTTACATTCCAATCCACTTGGCTTCCGATTTCGTGCACGTTCCTTATTGCCTTTTCATGCACACACATATTGAATACTGAAAAAATGTGGTGAAATATTGTTGTAATCCCTTACTCAGGTGACAAATACCTCGGAATAGAATATCGATAATAAAACTACTGCAAGAAGATGATTTCTTAATACTACTACCATTCGTATTCAGTTCGTCCACGAAATTCTTGCCATCGTCATCGCGGTATGTTGAATCTCGACTGGTAGAAAGAAGGCTTTAAAGAAATGCAAAATTCAATTAAATACATCTAAGACCGCTGCTGGATTTGCCAAAACGCACCTCGTTCTCTTTGGTGGAGCTGGAGCTTGTTTGCCTTGTTTATTGGTGGTTCGTCGCATTTGCACATTCCCCTTGCCTTGGCTGGAGAATGTACTCAGTTTGGTGGAGGTGGAGCCCGTTTCTTAAAAAAAAAAATACATCATTACAAAGCTTTCGAATGGTTTATGAAATGTATTTGTTACCTGATAGCGGTGTGCTAGCTTGTTGATCATGGTGGCCTCCACTACCTCCGCCACCACCACCGCCCCCCATCTGCGGCTTTTTTCCCATCTGTGGGGTGAGGGTTTGTGAAGCATTTAATTGCTTCTCAACTGCTTCCGTAATCGATGATTCCTATTACAATGAAATGAATATTTAAATATAAGCACAGGAAAACTTTTGACAGTCCCACCTGAAACATATGCTCCAAAGCATGATGAATGCTCTTGAAAGTCGGGCGATCCTGAGCATTCCATTGCCAGCACTGTCTCATGAGATCGTACACCTCTGGCGGACACCCAGGTGGTCGTTCCATGCGATATCCCTTCTCCAGTTTGTGAAATACGTCCGTTAAATCAATCCCAGGATATGGTGACATTCCATACGTGGCTATCTCCCACAGCAGTACTCCAAATGCCCACACATCAGATTTCGTACTGAATTTATTATAAGCCAGTCCTTCGGGTGCAGTCCATTTGATTGGAAATTTAGCGCCTGCATGCGCAGTGTACGTGTCATCACGCATTAGTCGGGCTAAACCAAAATCGGCGACTTTAACGAGCTTATTATCACCGACGAGACAATTTCGCGCCGCTAAATCTCGATGAATATAGTTGCGTGATTCTAAATAGCTCATTCCAGATGCAATTTGTGTTGCCATATAGAGGAGAGCGACTGCGTCGAGTGTTTCTCGTCCGGCAGATCGTAGAAAGTCCAACAAGTTGCCGTGGCTCATGAATTCGGTGATAATGTAGAATGGCGGCTCTCGTGTACACACACCTACAAATGAGCAAAGTAACGAAATGGAAGGATTACTGTTCGTTTTGCAGAGTGATGTACTAAACAAAAGAAAAATAATAAAGTCATAATGCAATGGATGTCTTAAAGGGAGTTTATGAAAGAAACTCTCCACAGGATACTTTGGTGAACTCAGCTTTTGTCTAAACAAAATCCACTATCTTCCTTATCATCAAATACCTTAATAATATAATACGATTCATTGTCAAAGTAAAGTTCGATAGGCTCGATGAGATGTCGTTCCATAGTATGTCGATTAAGACAGTTAGCATGTTTTACACATCTAGTTTCATAAAAGAGCACTGACAACTAAATTATAAAAAAAATTACCAATTAACTGCACAAGATTTGGATGCTTCATCTCCTTCATGATGGCAGCCTCTTCCAAGAAGTCCTTCAGCGCCATTGTGTCCTCCTTGAGTGTCTTCACGGCCACTGTATTGCCATAACGCTTCCAAATAGCTTCGTAAACCTCACCATATTGGCCGCCACCCAATTTATGCTTCATCACAATATCCGTGCGACAAATTTCCCATTCATCAGGTTCGGGGCTTAGTGGGAAAACAGTGGGTTTATTTTGCTTTGGTGCTGGATACAGTAACGGTGTAATCAGCCCATGGCCCTCATGCGGTACACTATGATGATGCACTAACTCAGCTAATGTATTAAATTTTGCCTCTGCCGTTACATAGACTTTACCATCCGAGTCCTCCGATATGCGATAATGATAGACTCGTCCTTCATATCTTAAACTAATGCTTCTCTGGCCAGGTGAACTCTCGCTCTCCCGTACCAGAAAACTTCCATTTATGCCCGAACTTAGCAAGTACTCTGCAGCGTTCCTCGAAATAGGTCCATGATACCAAGAATGCTTTTCGAGTGAGTTTAATGGTGTCACATAGTTCGAGGGGACCCAACCGACATTACCCGAATCGGAGTGTGCTTCACACCATTCGCCCGACTTATTGTATGACAATATCCGGACTTGTTCACCCTTCTTCAGACTAAGTTGATTCTCACCGCCAGCTTGAAAATCATACAGCGCGACAAAAAGCTGCGGATCATCTTCTTCTGGGCCGGGCGCTAGGAGATTCTCCTTTGATGTCCATCGGTGTGCCGATTCAAAACCGGATGTCGTTGAACTTGGTCCCTGACTGTGACTCTGTGTATTGTGCAACGAGCCATCCTGACTCTGTGCAATTAATTCAGCTTCCAGCTGACTCGAACCAGGCGGAATGTGTGGCAATGGACGTGATTGCAGGAGCGCTTCTGTAACGAGAAAAAGTAATAAATCCATGAAACTGTTTATTCAGAGAAGATATAAAACAAAAGTGGAAAATTAGGTAAAATTTCAAAATGATGTTTTCAATGTACACACTTTTTTAATTAAGCTACACGAGTAAATACGATTTAGATTTGTTATCGTTAAGTATTTTGAAATGTTTCTGGGTGTTACATGCGGCAATTCCGATAAAAAGCCGTCATAAAGTGACCTTCATGGGAATTGCAAGCGATTTATATTTGTTTTTAACGTTATTTCTGCTAAATGCTAGTTATTATAATTTTTGCTTGCAGAAGATAAATTGGACTTATTGCAATAAACCACGTCGACAAATCCGATATTTATCAACAGCTCATTGCATGAAGCATCACGACACTGAGCCAGTCACTCAGGCCCACATAGTCAAAGATATTTTCGCAACCAAAATTTGCTTTTCACATATCCTGCTGATCGTCGACTACTAGGCGCTGTAGATCAATACTGTAAGGATTGAAATCTAATACAGCGTACATTTAGTCCTCCGTGCGGGGTGTTTTGAAATACCAAAGGATCATCGGTTCAATGTTCGTCGGTTATACGGCACCGTGCAGATAGCTTCTGCTCTTTATATCGAATGAGCTGAACATTGTATCTCGCGTCTTTCTTGGGATCCAGAATTCCGTCCTCGTTGAGCCTTAGGGACTAGTTAGTCTTGGATATTTTGTAGAATCTGCCTTAAGTATTACAAGACATTTGCCAGTTGCTTGGCTTGCCGCTAGATTGTCTTGCAGCGAGACCCATTGTGATGTCCATTGTGGGTCCACGTCTGTGGTTGGTTCCTTCATAATCCAGTTACTGTCCATTGTTGTTAAAGTCCCTTTGCAGCCATCCATGAGTAGTTGCAAACCTGTAAAAATTAGAGAGAGAGATTTCGGATAGATCCGTGAGGTCATGGAAAAATTATTTTCCTAGTATTCTCATTTTTAATTGGCTGAGGCCTGGGCAGTGGCGCAGAATGTGGAGGGTATCCTCGTGTATTTCTTCATCAACGCAGCCTCTGTGGCTTTTAAGGAATCCCTATTTTTACTCTTAATATTGGTTGTATTTCCGCGAGGAGTCCACATATGCTTGATCTCATAATCTCATTTTTTTCTTTTTAAGGAGGGGTTTCCTACCAAATTTTGCCAAAAATAATGTTTTTTTTTTATTTCCAAAGGAGGGTTAAAGGAGGATCGATCAATATTTTTAGCCGATATTATGGCTAGTTGACATCGTTGCCATTGTTGTTTTACATTATGGTGGAATGGTATTAATCGAAAGATTGAGGGGTAAGCGAGAGTGGAATACTCTTTCATCAATAAATTATATTACAGTACTTCGTATTTGTTGTGGCGTGGTGGATATCCGCATTTTTACCTCGATCTTGCAGAAACAGTCTAAAGCAACATCATCTCATTTCTTCGTTGGAGCGTGAGTGCAAATAAAGCTTATATTGGCAAATGTGTCCTTTATATGCATTGGTACAATACGTTTGCTAATGTCTTCAAGCCATACGACTTCTTGCTATTCTTACAAAAAAAACACATCCGAAAAGTTTTTCTTACTCTTTTGCCCGGCCCACCCAATCGTATTTCTTGGATGGCAGTAATGTCTGCTTAGTATAGCATAAGGCTTAAGCTAGTTGTTCAGCTACAAGTCTTCCCTTTAATGTTCCCACACCGTCGCGACGTTGTGCTTTTTTACATTTAGCATGGTCGTGCAATCAGTCCTTTCCATGGCTTTTGGTTTATTCGTAACAATAAGTGTTTTCCGTGATTAAATAGGTAACCCAAAGAACAACCTACAACCTGTAGGACTAACTTATATATATTAGTTGAGTCTAGGTTCAATTCAATAAGGTCATCAGTATCAAATATGGAATTGAACGATGCCGTTGTATGTCATATTGTTCGAAAGTGTTAATATTTACTTCGTAGATGCCACCGTTAATTCTATCTTGTGATTTACGTCTGCTTTTTTGTGAGGATTTTCGATTTTATATTATATATTCGTTTTCGTCGCGAGTTACCGAAGTTCACTTTTTCACATCGGTATTATAAATCCGGTAAGAAAGAAGGTTGAATGTAGGTTAAAAGAAGGATTCAAGGCGTGAAAGGAGGTTTGGAGGTTTTGGAATTTTTTGGTTCAAGGAGGATCATCATCCCAAAAGGAGGGTAGATCGGATGGTTAGGTATGCGTATGCCATTACTGGCGATAAATATATCTTTTTGGTGCTATTTCAGAAATATTGCTATTGTTTTAATTAAAATTCGGTGATCCTTTCTTTTATTTTGCAGGATTTATTTGTTGATGATGACGCATTGAGAACAAAAAACGGATGCAGTGCGTCATCTGTATGGCTTTATAATCTTTGGTATTACGAAGTTATAATCAATGAATTTTCATAAGGAAATTTAATTACTGTGACTGGAGGACAATAGTTTCATAAGGACTCCATCACGAACACTTAATTTCGAATAAACGAGTGGGTCGTTCATTTAGTAAAACAAACTGAAAATGAAAGATATGAAAAGTATCGTCATAGAATGCCAATTCTTCAACAAATAGAAAATAAATGGACTTACAAAATTAAAGGGTCCAAATTTTTAAAACCTCTCCAATATCATATTCGATACGATTCTCGAGATCGTTATTTTTCACATAACTAAGCCTTGTCCAATAAGGGTAAGTTTAAATATTATAGACATATCTAAAGGACTACGTAAAAAATTCTCTTTGTCGATAACACTATGCAGAATGTTTTCATGACTCTGAAACATTTATTAATTCTTTCCGGTTTACGACCACAAACCAATAAGGAAATTTGTTTATTTGTTGATATTGAACTCTCGCATGTATATGATTCCTTCTTTGAAACCATTTTATTTGTAGAAATTGAAAATGTGTGGAATGCTTATAAGTGGTTTTCTTAAGGGACTTCCTGTTTTATTTGTTTATTTTCTGATATTCTCATTTGGTAATTGCGGACTCTTGATGTTTATTTGTTGCTGTAAACAATGTCACGGTGTAATTCGATATGTCAATTTGTGCTATTCATCTAAATTTATTTTAATCTTAGAATACTTTTAACATATGCTTACGAAAATAGCACGCACGTTTATATTCTTCTTATGTTTGGAATTGAAAAGAGCATATGTTACGGTGGTAGACAGAAGTCTTATTACTCATGGTGAATTTGAATTTTAATATAATATCTTTTATTCTGGAATATGGAGGAAATCGGTGCCCATGTGAATTGTACGGATTTTGCGCTATTGACCATAATTCCGTTAAGAAATAGTTGGGCAAAAAATATTTGTACAATTAGTAATAGTAACAAAGATATAAAGGGTGAAAATTCAAATTTAATGGAGAATGTTTATTATCATTTGAAAGAACATTCAATGGCATTTATTTTTTGAAGATTATGTCTATCAAATGTTGGCCGTTGCCAAGTCAGATGGTCCATCCGTTGAGTCCAATTTTCGATCACTCGTTCGAGCATTTCGACTGGTAACTGGCGAATGACACGCGTGATGGCTCCAAGGCCTGAATCGAAGCGGGTTTGTCGGCATAAGCTTTTGACTTTACATATCCCCACAGGAAAAAGTCTAATAAAGTCTATTATCCAATAATGAATGCTGGGTCTCAAAATGGGTGATGGTGTTCCGAATAGTACGCTCAGTAGGCCGATTATGTTGATCATAAGTTGAGCGAAGTGCACGAAACACATTTCTCACAGAACGTGAATTTTCATAATAAAGTTGAACAATTTGTAAACGTTGTTCACGCGTAAGTCTTTCCATTATGAAATGCCAAACAATACTAAACAAAAATAACATGACAGCATGACACGACTCACACGTGATCTGTCAAAAAAGGCTATTGAAAAAAGTATCTCTACTTGGATCACCCGTTACATTCATTGAATTTGATCAATTAACATTAAATTAATTTGAATTTTGTAAAAAGATTGTACATATTTAGAAGCATTGTCGGAAAATAAAGCAGCACACCCCCCTGGCAATAGACTTAGACTAAATGACTTCGCCGATTCCACTATATACAGCACACGGTTTCCTCACATTGATAATCCATAAGGGAACATTGCGGTCTATAGAGCACCAAACGGTTAATCAAATTATTCACTTTGGGATAGAAAAGAGACACGCATCCAGTATTGTCCGCCACGGGCTCAGTGCCGCGACGGTTAGTGCGATGAACTGCCGCGCAGAAGGTCTGGGTTCAGTTAATAGCCGTAGCAACACCTAAATGATTTTGCACTGGCCCTCCTCTCGTGATAAGCTGACAAGTCATCCGAGTGGTATCAATTGTCAAGAAAAGATTATCTCAAATTAGCAGTCGGCATAAAACTGGAGGTCCCGAAATCGTGCAAGACATGGATGGTTGTGAGAAAGCTCAGCCCTAGGTACTAACGAGCCTGTTGCGCCAAAAATCTGTATTTGAACATTCCCAAGCTCTTACATCGACTTGGGACCACTTCTTGTTGCAGCCAAGATGTCGACTGCAATCGCAAGAGACTGCCAAGTACTTTGGAGACAGAGGGCAGTTGAGGACGGGAGCCGCCATTTAGCGATAAGAATATGGAAGAATAACTTCAGATGCTCGCAGCCAAAATTTATGCTTACAAGACAAAAGAGCAGGTGAAGATGAAGGTTCTCATTGAGCTTTAAAGGTTAAGATAAAGTGAAGAACACCTGCTTTTCAAAAAAAAAAGAAAATAAAAAAGGAACAAAAGCGCACAATTGAAGATATAAAGATGTGCCCCTCCATGAATAAGGTCATAAGTTTCGCCACAGGGTAAATTCAAAGCCAGAACACAAGGTACGAACGGAATTCTGTCGAGATGAATAAAGAAAGATTGTAGTTGAGACCCAGTCGATGATGAGGATATTGAAGAACTACTTCTCAGGTGCTACTCACACCAACTCATTATCAAAATTTGGGCGGATGAACGTTCGCTTCAAGATGAGAACTTTAAGTTCAGATGATTAAGTCTTCTTAAAATCGCCTAGAAGTTATCTGTCATAATATGAGAACACCTGAAACCCATCACCATCAACAGGTCATAACCCGTTGGATAAGTACTCCAGTCGAACAAAGTTTAGCAGAATGCATAATTTTTTGCAGGAAATATAGCATAATAGTAGAAGAACAATTCTTGACACTTCCTTTTATTCATTTCAAAAACGTGCATTGCTACGGGGTCACGCAGACCTATGCGATTATACGACTCATACGAGCGCCAAAAACCCATAAAACCTAACCTAATGTAGGTGGCTCGCACAAGTAGAGACCGACAGTTAGCTAAAGACCGGGTTAGTTAGTTAATGTCAAGATTCATTCACGTAAGTAAGTTAAAACAAATAAATAAATAAGTGACCCCAAACAAAATAAAAATCCATATACAGCAGCCGAACTTCTGGCGCAAACATACAATGGAAAACGTTCAAGAAGTATGAAAGCAAATTAGAAGGAATTATAAAGAACTTCTGCACACTTTTTGTGTCGCTAAAACTTTCATGTCCCTTATTTAATTCTAATCATAATCTGTGGAAGCTATATATCATTGTGTATATATATACTATGTATATGTGAAACGAGCAACAAACTGCGGCTTATCTAAATATATGTAACCTGATTATTACGAGGATGGAAACTAAGCACTTCCGAAATCTCTTTTAATCTTCAGCCCACTTGATCCAGTTTGCCTACAATTAAAAACCCTATTCAGTTCACAAAAATAAGGGAACATGTTTAGATCGACGTTGCCATCTTTTGTTCTAAATTTCCTTTTGTTTTTGTTTTTTTATTCTCTCTCATTCATGAATAAATTTTGCTTATCTTAAACAAGTGCAAGCACTCCAGCCATTTCATGTTCTGCAAGTTTATGATAAGTCAAGAGAAGTGAAATTATCCTTGTCCAAAACTACACTGGAGTAACGTAAAGTAGAAATGTACAAACATCGACCTAGTGTTGGAAAGGAAACACAACAGATAACTGAACATTCTGCTATACACAGATGTAGTTAATATGCATTCATAAAAAAAGGAATGCAAGCAGAAAATGTGCCTTATCCAGGGATTAAATTAACGGCGGTATAAAAAAACATATGAGAAGGCTACAATCCGCTGTGCGAATCGTTTCAAGAGCTATCCTTAAAATAAATGTTACCAAAAAGTGGGCGTGGCCTTAAACCGAATGTGGATGAAATATAGAAAATTACATTTACACTTCTTGTTCTTCTAGTTTAACTTTTTTTTTTTTTAGGGAAACAAAAAGTTGGCGTGGGTAAAACTTTTTTTTTATTTTTCTTAAAATATTTTCATCGAACATTTTTTTTCAATTTTTTTAAAAATTGTACCGAAACCCATTTTTACGGAAAGCGCACACAAAAACGTAGGAAGAAATATAAATATTGAGAATCTCAGACACTATTTCAAAATTCCTTGCGGGGTAACCACAACCAAGGTTTTTCTGAAAAGTGTGCGTGGCCGTGAGCGGGTTTTGAAAATTATTACATTTGTTCTGCTTCGTCAAACAGAGAGTCTGTATACCGAATTAAATCGTTCCAGCTCAAGAATGTAGACCCCAAAATCAGTGTCACACAGACAAGGACGGGCGACTGACATGGCTCATTCGACTCAGCTAGCGATTCTGTTTTAATCTAAATACCCTTTTTAAGGTACATTTATCAAAATTATTTCTCTATGTTTCAAACTTAATGTCAAAGCTAATATAGCCCTATGGGATAGGTTATAAACATTAAGATTGGGTTTGCATTCATTTAAACTGTTCTGGCAACCGAGATACATACCCAATATACATATATAATATGTAACCGTACCCAGCGATGTCCTTTCGTTTAACAACGGAAAAGGACTTAAGGGTGTCCCCCCAAAAAGTGGTTTTATGAGTATCCTATCAAAAACTACCTCAAAAGATGTATATTGAAAGGATTATTGAATTAATAATACGAGGAAAATAATCAAAAATGTAAGGGTACTTCGAAATTTCTACCACCTTTTAAGTTTAAAAAAATTATTTGTTTCCTACATTTATGTATTAAAATGGTCCCTTTTTAATATATTTTTTTTGGAAATTTGTAACGGGTGGTTTAAGGGCCGATGTTGAATGTAAACCACACCTAAACGTCAATTTTTTTTTCTGCATTTCATTTGACATGTCTCAATTCCAGACTAACTCAATTTGAACCATGGAAAGATAAACAATCGAGCAACGCGTTTAAGTTACTCAGGCTTATTATGAAAATGGGCGTTCAAGTCAAATGCATATCGTGCACTTCGTGATTTTTTCGGTCAATTTAATCGTCCAAATGTGCCTACAATCGGAAAAATCGTGAAAAAATTGAGCAAACCGGGTCTGTAGAAGGTGTGAAAACACCAGTGCACGCTCGTACAGCTCGTACTGCAGAAAATATCGCTGCTTTTTGCGATAGTGTGGCTGAAGAGCCGTCCACCTCAACTCGTTGTCGTAACCAACAATTGCACCTCTCACGCTTACAAGATGCAATTGACTCAAGAGCTAAACCCTCTTGACCATTTCAAGCTTCGTCAATGGTCAGAATGGTGGCATGAAATGGCAACAGTGGATGATCAATTTTCGAAGAAAATCATCTTCAGTGATGAGAAACATTTTCACCTCCGTGGATTCGTCAATAAGCAGAATCGCCGCATTTGGGCGAATGATAATCCAAGAGTGTTTGTTGAAAAACTAATGCACCCACAAAGAGTGACTGTTTGGTGCGGTTTATGGGCTCGCGGCATCATCGGGTCAGGCAGTAACTGTGAATGGTGTTTGCTATTGTGAGATGATAACGAACTTTTTATGGCCCGAATTGGAAGATATGGATGTGGACCATATGTCCACGATACTTAAGGGTCGATACTTTTGCACGACAAATTCAATGGCCACGTTATCTCACTTGGTGGCGAAGTTGGACTTCTTTCTTTGGGGTAAGTTCAAAGAAAAGGTGTAGCCAGCAACAATTCAAGAGCTTTAGGACGATATAATTCAGCACATTAACGGCATAGAACCTCAATTATGCCTAAGCGTCATCGAACATCGGATGGAGGTGTGAGGCCGAGGTCCATACATAATTGAACCATACCAATATTATCATAGTAAAAAGAAATGACAATAATTGCCTAAATAATTTGTGTTTTATTCAAAATCAACATCGACCCTTAAAATTTAACCACCCTTTAGAAATGGAATAAATAAAAAATAGAAATATAAATATAAATATGAGATCACTGATTATCGATGCGGATGTTTGAAATTTTTGAAAATCTAAAAATGTTTGTGCATGTCAGCTCCCTTGGCTCCGAAAGGCCAAGGGCATACGGACACGAGTTACGCGCGAAAGTTTAGTTAGTTACGGACCATTTCGTGAGATAACACGTTCTAACAGCGCCTGCGGATCCGTTGAGGAATCATCCCACTTCATCTGCAAATTTCCACAATTTTTTTTTGGTTAAAATAAAATTTTATATTTATATTTATATTTATATACATTTACTGTTGTGTCGATATTTTTTCCTCGGACATTTATATTTATATTTATAAAGTTTCGGTTGAAATAAGGGGAATTTTCGGCGATTCAAGCTGTAGGCAACGAAAAAGTGTAAACATTTTCTTCACGGCAGAACCGCATCCAAATATTCAACGCAGCAGTTATGATGGGTCAAAAAAATGGAGTATTTATATTTATACTTTGGCCGGTCCTGAAAGTTCAAATCGATTTAATACTTTTCAATAATAAATCGATTTAGATTAAACCAAGAACTATAAGAGCTTAAGGCCTTAATTTTTGAGCTAGGAGAGTGAAATTTAATATTGGATCCATTTTATGAATTTATCTTTCCGTTTTTGTTCCATAAAACTGGCTTTGAAATCGATGAATTGGTGTTGAGCGGTCGCCACAAAAAGGTTTAGAGTCAAAATTTTGGAATTTTTGAAATTTGCCCTCCAATTGGTCCTTGTTAAAGGATTATAAGCGTCATGAAAAATTAAATACTTTTTTTTTAAAACACCGAAAAAAGGAAAAAAAAACCGACCGATCTTAGAAGCATTGTTGAGTCTGAAATTCAGAGGTCTAGTTAACGAAAAAAAAAATAATTGTTTTTTTTTTCAAACCAATTTTTTAAAATTTGGGAATTTTAAAAATTTTCATCAAAAGCCGGATATTCCGTCAATGCTGCCGATACTCTTTCAAAATTTCGTACGGTTTCGCCAAAAACTACGTTTAAAAAAAAAAAGGGGGGCGGATTTTTTGTATAAACGGACAAACCATAAATTCAATCATTGGCGAGTTGGTTTAGGGACATTAAGCTGGAGAATATCCTCGCTCCACCGACAACAGTCCTTTTAGGAATTTTAAGATTTGTTCAAAAATCTCGGCATTGGACGTTGCCCAAACGTGTTAGGCCTGCCAAACCGTCAGCCTCGAAAAGCAATAAAGCGTTTTAGTTATTCAGAAAAGTGTTTCTAAAATTTACCCCGAAAAATATTTTTTGGCTGCATTTTCTCATCGAAACTATTTCTGGGGCGGTGCCAGCATGATCCATACATGCGCGGAACGTTGTATCCTTCCACGGTTTCTCAGTCAGAAATAAGCGTTATTTTGTTAATCCGTCGATCGTGTTTAAATTAAGCGACTTCTTATAAAAAAAGTTTTTCCGCTTTCATGAAGTCCTTGAGCTACCACAATCACACATCACTCGACTAGAGACTCTTCACCTTGGAGACAGCTGGCCGAGAAGGATGGACGGACGGACAGTTGAGTCAAAAAAAAATGACAAGGGGTACGCGCTTTTATAAAATGAAATCAAAAATTATTTCTCCGGTCCTTAGCTAACTGCATCCGGGTACAATGATGACTCATGAGCTGTCTAACCACTTCGGGAGTTGGAGAGCGACAAGCTTCGCATAAGTTGCATCTTTTTAACCCACGTCCACTTTTTGGGGCGTTTTCATAAAAAAATATATAATGAATACAATATTTTTTTGTTTGTCGTTCCACAAAAGTTTTTATGGTCAGATATTTTTTTATATATTGTGCTTCTATTCAAAAATGATGTTATGAAATTATTTCATTCGACTGATACTGCACAGATATCTATGACTGTTTTCTCAGAACGCATAATAAATCTAAAATCGCCATTTTTATCATCCATGTGAAGGTTGATGATAAATAGATTTACTAGTATTTTTAACACTTTTACATATAAATACTAATATATTTACATATTTAAAAAAAACGTAGTCTTATTTAAATTTGTTTTAGGTATTTTCTTTTATATATTTTATACCATTTTATTAAATTCGTTAGTCTCCTCCTTAATATCATGTTAATATCATGATTAAGGGAAGTAATCCCCTAGTTTAGTGTAAATTTGACCGCTGAAGAATCTTGTCGTTTTATTCTGAAATTCTATGAGTAGGTGATTCTATCTTTTTAGAAAAGCTTCTCTTTTAATCACAAGAGTACATTTTTTATGTGTTGATAAGGTTCTATAATTATAATTCAATTTTGCAATATAACAATAAAATGTTTGACTGCATTCCAGTTAAAGCTATCATTGAAAACCCTCAATGGAAATTTTCTTTTACTTCTTGCGGCTTTTTTATAAATTCAATTTTGAATTATAGTTTTCACAAAAAATCACTTCTTATTTTTCACTGATCAAGATTTATTTTAGTGAAGTAATGATTGCCATATTGGAATTTTCCAATAAATGCTATCAGAAGCTATGGGGATGACATTTCAATTCCATTATGGTTGTTGTTCCAATGGAGCTGTTCAATGATAGCTATAACTGGACCCTTGGGTATAATCAATGTTAACTTAATTTTTTTAATAAAATAAACTAATTTTGTTTAGTTTTTTAAAAGACATTGCATGCATAAAAGTTTACTTAAATCACAAAGTAGGTGGTATCGGGTTTTTAAATAGGAAAACATATATACAAGGTGGGCCAAAAGAGATCACCCTATTGGAAGATGCTCTTATTTTTGCAAATGGCCGCCAATGTCAAATCTGCTTTGACAATTGTGGACTAGACAGATGTAGAATACAAGTGAACACTCCCCAAGAACACGGAATAATCGAAGTGGACGATTTTTCGACCAAAATCATAATGAGCGATGAGGCTCATTTCCACCTCAGCGGGTATCGCTTCTGGGACACCGAAAATATTCGAGTAATGCACGAGGAGCCATTATACCCGCTCAAAATTACTGCATGGTGCGCTGTTCACGCTGAAGGAGTCATCGGGCCATTTTTTTCGAGACGCCGCTGGTCAAACGACAACAGTGGATGGTGCGCGCTACAGGGCCATGTTAACCGAGTTTTTTGCCGCAATTGGATGAATTAGGACTGGAGGACATGTGGTTCCAACAGGACGAAGCAACGGCACACACTGCGTGAGACACAACCGATATTCTGAAGGCCAAACAAAATCGGATGACTTCTTTTGGCCCACCTTGTACTTTGTACGTCAGTAAGTCAGTCAAAGTGAGATTCTAAGTCGGTGATCGCTACTTGAAGATCTCTTTTCCCGATTTTCCTTGTCGTTGGTTTTCGCACTCTTCTTACAGCGTGGTTCAATAGTCTTGCGGTATGCATCAATCATTCTGGTCTTCATAAGGTGGCAGAGACCTTCTCAATGGAACCGTACTGAGTCGGTCGACAACCAATTCTCGTCGAGTATGGCATGGCATGTTCCAGCATGCAAGTAAAACACATACGTGGAGATGTAGATTCGATTACTCTAGTCTCTGCAAAAAGCGGCAGCAGTGGAAATATCGTGAAACGCGTGATTCGACGGATCTCGAAATTGCTACAAAAAAAACGTACATAACCACTTTGAAAGGGTACTCCTTCATAAAATATACGCACGGGTGAAGCAACGGCCATCGTAAATGATACCGGAATTCATGAGGTAACCGGCCGACCTGAAAGAATATTAATTGGAGTAGCAGACGAAACCGAATGGAAGAAACCTTCCTAGCGATCATTAATAATCCCAACAAATCTAAAAGTGCTCAAAGCCCGAAAAAGTGGGTCTCACAATGCTGTTCCTCTGTCGGTCTGTAATCGCAGCTGGAGGCTAAACGGCTAAACTGATTTACTTCAAACTTGATATACGATCTCTTTGGGTCAGGAAATTTCGGAATTTAGCCTACAAGGTAAAAACTAATGGTATGACTGATAATGGCTTTCATTATCACTCTTCAACTTCTCTGGGTGGATTTTCTTCGAATTCAGTATTTTGAATCCTAATTACAAGACGGGTTCAGTGGCGCGATGGTTAGTGCGATGAACTGCCGCGCAAAAGGTCTGGGTTCGATTCCCAGCCGTAGCAGCACCTTTATGAATGTTCACTGCCCCTTCTATGAATAATAAATGATCCTACAAATCATCCGAGTAGTATCAATTGTCAAGAAAAGCTTATCTCAAATTCGCCTTTCGGAGTCGGCATAAATCAGGAGGTCCCGCCATCGTGCAAGAAATACACATGCACACATGATGGTTGTGAGAAAGCTCGGCCCGGGGTACTAACGAGCCTGTTGTCCCAAAAATTTGTATTTGTAATTTAAAGTTGAGGGCGCATTGGGCAAGGACATAAGACCCAGTTGTGCACTCACCCCTCCTTTCATTAGTGTGTGCAAAGTTATTATTTTTGTCACAAAAAAGAGGATCCGACTCCGAGTGGCAAATTTGAGAAGCTTATCATGACAGTCTTTACTCTTTGATGTTTGTCAGACTTTCCTAAGGTAATCGTTTAACCTCGATAATATTGTCCTAGTTTATGCGTTTTAAACTTTTTTTGGATTTCGTTTTATGTGGTTACAATAAGTTGTTGGTCTTGCTTACAAGCAAACAACGTTAATGCAGATCAATAACAATATCTAATGTGATACGTGTGCAAGGATGGTATAACGAGATCAAATTCCAAACATAAATTTAACATACGTACTTTATTTATTTGAAATACAATGAATTATTTAAATACGAAATTGTTATATGTATTATACTTTGCAGAATCTATTCGTTAATATGTACATTTTTGTACGATTTTTTAAAAAATCCCCTCTTCATACAACGGCAGCACATCCTAATGGATATGGATAAGTCATTGCGAACAATTAAAATTCAAATAAGTAATAAATGATAATAATGCATAATATCATTTTTTGGAGGAAATGATTGTTCAGTTACTGACGGTAATTGCTTATTTACATTTCCTTTTAAACATCATTTATTGGGACGTGCATCTTCAAAAAAAAGTTAATGGCATAGCTGTTTTATAGTTGGTTTGGATGTGCATGCAACTTACGTCGTCGCGACGGAAGTGGCCTCTTCTTCCGGGCCAGCAAAAGGGTCCCACAAATGAGTGTACTTTTGTGATTTCCCAAGTTAGTGCACCCTCCAAAAAAGTCAATCGTCATGAAGGAGCTCCCCAGAGCGTCTGTTCGAGTGTAGAATTATTTAATTTAACTTTACTCAATTATTATTGGATGCGGGAGTAAAACTGTTATTTTCCAATGAAATATTAAACAGAGGATACTGAATCTACCCCGACCCGAGGAAGAGCAATGTTGTGTTAAGATTTTGACAATAATGGTTAGGCAATGAAATAACGTGCTAGAATACTAGGTTGTACGTCATGATTCATGAATACAGAACACGTTGCTCTGGGCGCTGAGGAAGAAACGACAATCGAATGTGTGAGTGTATTCCTCTTGTTCTAGATATGTGTTGTTGTAGATGTTAAGTAGATATTTTGCGAATGAAGTTTATTTGTTTGGTTTAAATGAATCCGTAAGTGAGCTATCGAAAGACTTTAGAGTAAGTTTTGCAATTGAGTGTCAGTGACGTCGTCGGTTGGATGATTTAAGGTTAAAGGGCTACCCAGACTGCATATCTGTTTTCAATTTAACTACGTCGATTTAGTTTTCTTTTTATTATCCTTGAGCTATTAAATACTAAAATTAACGTTTTCTTTTTGTATATGCGGTTTCTAAGAAAACTCTTGTACCTACTTATTTTAAATCTTTTTAAAAATTATTTTTTAATTTGTGTACAATTTTTTCATACATGAATGTATTCAATTCAAATTTATTTTCTTTAAAAAAAAAATAATTTTATTCAATTTTACAAAGCTGAAAACAAGCGTTTGTAACACATTCCTGTCATTTTCGAATGAGGAAGATTTTGAAGTGAAACATATAAAAAAGATTTGAATTAGAAATATTAATACGTAGATAATCCAAAAATGTTTAAATTCAAGCAATATTCATCATCAAAACGACAGATTACACGATTATTGAACTTTTTGTGCATTTAGTTTATTGTTGGACAGCTTTTGTGGCATAGCCCCACCTTGTTGAAACCGAGGCTAGCTCAATTCCATACCTTCAATTTCTGGCTATAAATGCACCATTTTACCGGGATCGCTGGCTTGGAAGAAAAATTGGCCAATAATGCCGCCACTACAAAATTGACACGAAACAATCACACGTTCATTGGCATCTGCAATGGGCGTATGCTGTTTAAGTGTAAATTGCGAACTGCGGAAATAACAGTTAGTCACGAGTATTTCCGCGATCTTGAGGTGCATAATATTCCATAATATGATTTGTCGACACGTATTTTGCATTGTTTTCTTTGCAAAGGAAAGTTGCCGCCATTTTGGACTATACTGTATAAATTCGACATTGACATCACGAACAAACCAATGGAAGGCTGCAATCCGATGTGTGAGTCGCTGAATACCCTTTCCCATCCTATCCTTAAAATGAATGTACCCAATAATTTGGAGGAAGAAATATAGAAAATGTCATTGCCACCACATCTTGTAAAGACAGTTTATCTAAATCCTTTTTGGGCGGTTTTCAAACTTGTTCTGCTAGGAGCGACAAAGAGCACGTGTACCAAATTTCATCATTCTAGATTAACATTTCAGAGCCAAAAACTGATGATGGACGGACGGACAGACATGGCTAAATCGACTATACCTTATCCAACAAAACATGTTAGTACAGGGCTGTTGGGAAACCTTTCTTTCTAACAATGGTGCCTGTAGGTGGGCTCAAGGGCATTATAGCACTGAAACACAAACGAAGCCACTGAACTTTGCGTACAATTGTTGTTGTAATTATTTTCAGATTAAACCACAGCCTCCCAATGACTTGCTTGCTCGATATCCTTTGGCATAATGATCATACAATCACCATTCGCCATTACTGCTGAGTCCTGGCTGTTTTTTTTTTTTTAATAAACTCAGCAAAGCAGTGTTACCATTCTTAAATGTCAGCACATCGTTACTGATTTTTCCGTGTTATTGTTACGGAGCTTTTGGGGTTTGAAGCTTTTGAGAACACAAAAGTGAGTGTGTGTGTGTAATAATATGTGTGGTGGTGTTATCATTTGCGTTTTTTTCTCCTCTTTTTGAGAAACCGGTAAATGTAGTCAAACCATTTTTTTCGACTTTGCGTTTTAAAAGGAAATTTTTTTCGCGCGCTATTTTAATGCATTGTAACAAAGCAGTGCAATAAGTAAATAAGTAAATTATTGTTGGACTATATGCGTTAAATTAAAGAAATTTTATATTTTTACGTTATACTTTACTGTATTTATTATGAATTATATTTTTGTTCACTATATTTATCATGAATAAATAAAAATACATTTATTTTATAGTTCTGTTTTCTGTTTTCGGCAAAAAATGTTTTTTTTTTTAAACAAACTAAAAAGCGATTAGATCTACTGGGGATACACTTAAAACGCGCCACCACTTGGTGGTAAGGAAAAAGATAAATGAAATTTATATCGCTTAACAATATTTTGTTGCTATTGTGAGATGGCAACCCTAAGGGAAATGCTCTTTCTCTTTGTGGTGATTTATCATATACACCATGGCAACCCTATGAGAGCTTTAGCGAGGTAAATGTCCTATCTTCCCTGTACTGACATTTATTCTTGGATAAACTATAGTTATTCTGAGTTGATTATTTCTCTACGTTTCAAACTGTGTAATAAAACTGATATACCCCTATGGGATAGGGTATATAACGAATGAACATTCCAAACAATAAGCGACCTGTATATGAATTAATTGGTTGATTTTTGTAGGATAAAAAGCGAATAAATGCAAGTTTTGGTGTAATATGGTCTATAGAAATTAAGAGACTGTCGGAGATTGATATTGAGTTTGATGGAAAGATCTAAAAATATTACGTAACATTTCTAAACAGATTATCGCTAAGAGAGGTTAATCTAGTTGGGTGAGAAGTGAG
This sequence comes from Rhingia rostrata, assembly GCA_949824845.1. Classification (NCBI taxonomy): domain Eukaryota; kingdom Metazoa; phylum Arthropoda; class Insecta; order Diptera; family Syrphidae; genus Rhingia; species Rhingia rostrata. Next base: position 64,187,462 of record OX463757.1, read on the forward strand.
CACAATTCCCTCCACAACAAGATCATAATGTTTGTTATTTAACGTTTTAGATTAAAGATACAATTAATTATAAAAAAAGTAAAATTTGACTAAATTATTTTAATAGTAATACAGATTCGTGATTTGTTTAAGCAAGGTCTAGTATAATGTCACTTGTTGTGTCGTATTTTAGGCTGGAATTAGGATTTCTCCAATAGCAATAAAAGATAACAAATAAGTACACTCCATTAGTATCTATGTGTTGGACAAATCGTCAATACTCACAAAAACTATATCAGAATCAGACGTCTTATTTGGCTAAAAGCCCCTGGCCTACAGTGCATTTATAGCAACAAGCATACGTCGTAGCTGAATAATAAACGCCTACGAATTGTACCTACAAGGTCTGCACACCTGATTCTTCATCATATTGCACCCCTCAGCCTCATAACGAATTCATATATGAAAGTCCATACCTACGTTTAATTACATATTGGTCTTCAATCACGTCTTTCAAGTCATTGAGAGAATTTTAATTGTTATTAGCTCTGTTAGTATTCCGCCAGCACTACATGCCATGTCTACATGAATGGGGGAAAATTACGTACCTATGTATTTCCTTCAACGGAAATTGTTTATTTTTTTATTATTTCGATCGAATTCAAATCAATGGAATAGATTAATGTGACATTTAAAGTTAGGTTGCTTTTTAAAGTAACGATTTAAACACAAAATACACACTTGGTTTTGACGGGACCACTCGAAAGGAGTCCAATTTTATTTGCTAAAAAGAGTGCAAGAAGAAAAAGCTGTCCGCAAATTAAAAACAAACTATTCTAAGCACGCCAAATAGACACAACTACGAGTATGTACAGTTCAATTTAAATATAGAGTTCAGAATTTGATTTTAGTTTTAGTGAAAAAGTTTTTTGTTATTTATTTCTTTACCTAAATGCATTTGATATTTCCCCGTATCGCGTTGTGTGCTTCGGATCATCGGACCTAAATCGGAGAAAAAAAAGAAAACATTTTTAAATTTGAAAAAAAAAAAAAAAAAATTGTCGAGGTTGTTAGTTTGGAGTCTACATTTTTCTATGTAAATACATATTTGGTGATGGGAAATTTCAAGGAATGTCTATTATCTACATAAATGAGTGGCGGTCGATTTGTGAAACCCATTGAGCAGTATGTGTGCCAGTTAATTATCGATCGTATTTTTGTTCTGTCGCTGCAGGAGAGCGCGCTGTTTGATTTGGTAAGATAATACATTTTTTGTATTAAAAAATATTTTTGAAATGACATATTTTCTGACGTTGGTGAGAGGGATGTGGAGTAGGCAATTATTTGATGCAGGATTGTTATGATGACGATAGTGAAACTATACAGCTACTTTTTTTTTCATTGGCGGTTGTGTTTGTGCCAGTAATAATGGCATTTGAGTCAACAGAAGCATGCGTTGGCAATTGAAGTTAAATGTCGAAGATATAAGAAAGGGGTAAGCATTTTATGTCTACAAATGTTAATCACTACAAGAGAAGAGCAAGGGAATAAAGGATATAGATTGTATTTAAATGTATGGGAGGAGAATCATATTTTAGGTAAAAGTTGTTAATACAATTTGGACACGAGTACGATATATTTAATAACGGGTAATAACGGATACTTATTTGGGGTTAAATTGAAACAAGACAAATTAAATCGAATTTTTGTGACACATGTGACACTAAGCCGAATATAAGCATTTGGGATAAAATTAGGCAAAGCATCGTATGGCCAAACACACATTAAATTCGTTTGCAAATACATTTTTTTAAGCATCTGCTTTACGGGACCCGCGGAGCTTATTTCTATTCGATGGAAATAAGTCCCGAGGTTGTAAATGATTTTTGCTTTATTAAACGTCGCATGTAACCCAAATCCAACAGTTGACACAAGCAGGGGGTAGCAATTCGTATACATAATCAAACTTTGCATACATCCAACCTCGCATGCAACCCAGATCCAACAATACGCCCAAGCAGGGGGGGTTGCATAGATATTCAAACTTTGTGTACACGCAAACTTGCACTCGAAAGTATGCAAAGTATGAACTCCCTGCTTAAGCTCACCGTTGGTTTCGGAATGGGTGCAAAATTGGAATTATGCAAAATTTCTCTGTATTTGTGTTTAAGACCCAAAGTGACAGAGCTCCAAATTGGCCTTATGACACTTTACCTAAAAGACATTATGCCAAATGTTAATATTCGGTATAGTGTCACTTTCAAAAGTAAAAGGGTTGGAATATATTCACGGAACCGTAACACTTACAATCAACTTTTAACTATGCCAATTTTAGAAATCAGAAAATTTTTAAGTATTTTTTTCGAAAACAATTGCTAGAACTACTTTTCAAAAAAAGAAAGAGTAACATACACACTTTCAAACCCCAAATTAAAAAAAAAAACATTCAAATACTGTTAATTTTAAAATAAAAATTAAATCAACTGGCTTTTAATTTACACCTAATCGATCACTGCAAACTAAATTATTGTCTTCTAAAAGAGTTCCCCAAAAATCCAAGCAAGATTTTAATTTTTCGCCATTTCTGCGGTCAAGAGTTGGAACGTTTGATATCTAACTGGATAGGGTTAGAAAAATGGAGTACTACACGAAAGAAAACCGCGTTTCATCGTAAGTAGTTGAAAAATTCAGCGAGACTAGTTTTGGTGGGGGATGCTCAACATACTTGTAACGGGTGATTTTTTTTTGCAAATCGTGCAAAATTTATGTCGAAAATAATGGTTCAGTTCGCGAAGTTTACCGCAAGCTCCGTCCATTTTATGGTCGATATAATCGTCCATCAGAGCAATTAATTCGGTTAACCATGGATCGTTTTCGCACTACGTTTACTAATACGCATCCGAAGAGAGGTCGAACAGTGCGCACCAAAAAAAAATTGTCGCTGTAGAGCAAAGTGTTGAAGAGGACCCGAATGAATCGATTCGCCACCGTGCACAGCAATTGGATCTTTGTCCATCAACTTTATGGAAGATTTTGCGCAAAGATCTTGGCTTACCGCGAGACTATGCAATGCGTCGTGATTTTGGTGTATGGGCCAAAAACAATATTGATCTCGATGCTGATTGTCATAGCAAAATTTTGTTCAGTGATTAGGCTCATGTTTGGTTGAATGGCAACGTCCACAAACAAAATTGCCGCATTTGGAGTGAAGAGAATCCACATGAGACCCTTGAGACGACATTACATCCACAAAAACTGACTATTTCGTGTGCTGGAGAGTCAGTTACCGTTAATGGAGACCGGTATAGAGCAATGATAACCAACTATGTATTTTGTTTCCGATTTGGATGACATGAATGTGGATGAGGTGTCGTTCCAATAAGACGGCGCTACATGCCACACAGCGCATGTCACAATCGATTTATTAACGGAAACATTCGATGAGCGCATAATTTCGCGGAATGGACCTGTCAGTTGGCCACCAAGATCGTGTGATTTGACACCATTGGATTATTTTTTTGGGGATATGTGAAGTCGCTCGTCTACGCCAATAAACCAGAAACGTTAGGGGCTTGGAAGCCAACATTCGTGGAGTTATTGCCGACATACGGCCCCACATGCTCGAAAAAGTGGTTGAAAATCGGACCTCAAGACTTGGCTCCTTTCGAACCAACCGCGGCGGCCACATGCCCGAAATCATATTTAAACATTAATGGCTTCCACTAAAGCCAAATTGATGGAAATTAAAACGATTTTCATGTGTTTTATTTCAATTCGAAGCTCTATAGCTCTAAAAAAGACACCCTACCCTTTACGTCAACTATTAATACCGAAACAATGTACTTGAGAGTTTTGGAACACCTATTCGGCGTCTTGGAAAAGAATTCCAAAATGTAAGAAGATCTCTACAGCGTGTTTAATCTTAAAATCAGCAACCCCATACATAAAAAGTTAAAAGAACACAAGAACTGAAGCATAATTAACATGCATCGCGAAGTGATTTCGTTCATTGGATTATCGAGCTTATTCCATTGAATGTCGGAAACTAATTTCGACGCGACATGTATATAGTCATGTCCCGCCCGGAAACCAAACTGATTTTCCGGATTAATTTTATTTTCCTCAACTCAATAAGGACGGGGTATGAGAGATCTAATAAAACGACACATACCTGACCTAAATTGGATCATTTTGACTTTGTTCAATAAAGCCTTCAATTTCATGAAAAAAATAAGGATTTCGTATACACCATATAATCAGCCCTATCGAGGTAACCGTTGAAAAAATTTCAGAAACGAAAGTGGGTTTCGATCGGATCTCAGTTTACCATCGAAGTATCCGTTGCGGAACAAAATAAATGAAGCATACATTAATTTGCGTACGTTTGACAATCTGTCAGCTGTGTCATTTTATAAATGTGAAAAGAAAGTGAAAAATATATTTGAACTCATTTTTCTTGTTGGGTTCTTGTCGTTTTTTTTCCAGAGCATGATTTTGTAGTAATACACGACATAATTTTATTTATCATTTTACTAACAACTTTGGGGTGGTTTCCATATTCGTAAGAATTCCGCAACAATTTTCGTCGGAGAACTTCCAAAGAAATTCAACGCGTAGCTGTCAAAATTTGTTGACTTAACGCATTAAGCCGTGTCGGGCGATCATGTGCGATGCATTTCGTCCACTGGAAATGCAAATCCGAACGGATACCTCGGTTCAAAATTCTCCGATATCGAACAAATCGAAGAAAATTTTGTTCCGAACGGATAGGTGTGTATATTTGTTTAGCCTACTTTGTTTTTTAAATTGTCATTCCTGGATACTTGAAATAGTAAAAATATTTATTACCAACGCCTAATTTTTAGAGGCGCTTTATTAAATTTAAAAAAAAAATATTTATAGAACATTTAGACTATACCTGTAGAAAATTTTGAGAGCAGCTCCTAATTTTTGTGGATGTTTTAATTTGCACGCTTAAAGGAGGATTAAGATTACTTCTATAGTATTTGAGCAAAGCGTGGACTTTTATAGGGAAGAGGAATAAAAAGAGAAACAGGAAAGATGTTGAGTTTAGTAACGTCGTACTCCATGTTCTGTTCTCTTATTTTTATTTTCTTTATATATGAAATATTTTATTTTTACTAATATTTTAAAGCAAAGATGTCCTCTAAAATTTTGTCATTAGAAAATATTGGCCATACCCACATTTTGTACACACCAATTGACAAGTCTTTGCCAAACGCTTTAGGCAAACAAACGTTACAATGAAAAAGATGTAGATAGTTGTGAAATTCAGAATAGATAATTTTAATTTATATATCGGGATAGCGAGACCCTTATATTAAGTCAAATTTTTGAAAACGCCAATTTTTCCTTCTCGAGACACTCAAATATAACATTCTAGCTTGTTTACCAATAGTGCTATATCTTAACTCCAGTATGCAATTCCTCTACTCTTCCGATCAGCATTTTAGGACAAATATTTACCTTACACCGACTTGAAGCAAAATAATCGATTTGCCGCAAGCACACATGCATATGTAAGTCCTTATCTTACAGTTTTATATGAGGGTGTAGAGCATATAGCAAACATTTAGGCAGACAATGATCTGTCTTCAATGCCATTACATTGGAGGTTTCGCCCTTCTGGCTATGTTTTCCTATTTCTGTTTATTTTTACCCAAAATGCACAAACCCTGGAAATGGTATTTGGCAAACGTTCATAATCGATATTTGAACCACCATCACCATTGAAATGGCAATGAGGACAATGAAAAATAAAACAAACAAAAAAGGCCAAGGACATTCGTAGACAAAAATTCAGCGTTATTGTTCACTAGGGAGTTTTTTTTTTGTATTTTATAACAAAGATATGAACTGTGTGCGGTATTCGTTTTTTCAATTTGATGGCTATCGATCGGCAAGAGGCTTTATAAATATTCTGTACTCCTTATAGTACCAGCACACGTGAACAGCCGCTATGTGCAGAATGTTAAGTATGCTCGCAGGGCCAACGGGGACAATAAGTTGTTACTTCATTTATTTAATGGGTGACAGATGAAAGGGGACATGATGCCGTCCTGCATATTGTATTCTCTACTGTTTGGAAATTATTTTCCTTTCGTTAGATAGTGTTAATTAACCTTAGGGTCATGGGACATTGGTTTCCTGTTATTTTTTGTGTGTGTGTTATCCTGCCAAATTTGGAAAATGTTTTTCTTTTTAATTTATTTGCACTCCTTTTACGAGGATCAAACATTTCAGTTGGCTCATAGTCAAAAACAAATTTCTATGAATACAAAGTGGATGTTTGATTTCACCCAACCAACTACAAACACAAAAACAAAATTGGGAACGAATTTGGAGCGAGGGAATTCATTATTCTTTGAGGAACTGCGGAGTTAGTCAAGGACTTGTGAATTATAACAATTTCATGCAAGAATGCAAGAATGTACTTCTTGTGTTGGGGTATTGGATGCCACATTGTGACAAATTAAATTTCATTCTTTTTGGTTATAGGGGATTTGGAAATGGTAAATATGAACATTTTGTTAGTAGATCATTATAACCCAGGCCCTTTCTTTGGGCTGAAGAATACATTTGTTGTGACGATACCTATTTCTATATTTCATCCACATTTTGGGGAAATTAATATTAAGGATGGAATGGGATAGGGTATATTCATACCCACAGCGGATTGTAGCCTTCTCATATGTATTTACTTGGTTTTCAGTTTCTTAAAGCACAACGAATATGTACAAAATTGTGCAAGTTTCTATGTAATCAATATAGAATTCAAAAAGGAAGATTTTACATGATTACCTCCAGATCACATGGTATCTACATCGATTGGGCATCTTGAAAGTATAAAGTGATGTTTTTGAATGGGTCCTTCAAGATCTCAACATGGCTTGGCTTTGTTAAAATTCCAAAGTGCTGTTTTTGCAAGTCTTTGTCGCTGTACAGTTCTTCATTGAATATTCGCATTCAGAACCGTTCTACACAAACGGTACCAAAAATGATCATAGAATTTTGATCCAAGACCACGAGTTTCTTTAACCCCTTGGGATATCTTCCATACTAATGAATGATTTTGATCTTATACAAAGAGTCCTTAGTACTAGTCCACTTTTCAAGCATTTATTATAATACAGAACAAACAAAAAGACATTTTTTAATGTTTGTTTGGACTTTGAAATTTTTTCCATCATGTAAACATAAGCCCGTGACTTAAATTAACCCAATAGAAATGGGTATGGAACGATCTTCGTTACTTACAGACATACAGCCTGGAATGAACATGGTTCTTAACCAACTAACCAGCGGTTAATGTGCAGCCCAGAACGCGATATCATACGACTAATTGCGGACTGAGTGTTGTTTGTGCCCCGTGTAAAATACGCCATTGCACCTTCCTACTAAAACCACATGTCCTTTACTCCTAAATCACCCCAATCAGGAATTAAAACTCCATACATCATGGCGCTCAATGTTTTTCTTTAAACCAAAATAGTTAAAAGCATAAACAGCATACCATGCAGTGACTTTGGGTGTATATTTTTCAGTGTTAAATAGTCGCACATTTTGTTTGTTCACTTATCCACATTACTGTTTGGATATAATAAAAATGAATAATTGCAATGATGAAAGGCGAACTATGGTGCTACACCGCTATCACACAGTGAAGTCGTTGATTTCCGCCCAAACGTATTTCCGGCACTCGTTTGACGGCACGCCACCTACCATGGTCCGTCATGAGGCTGGTAAACTCTTTTACGTTTTGCTGGACGAAGTTCCGAGTTTTGGAAACAATCGCTAATGTATACCACACAGGTCACACCGCACGTTTCGACAAGGAATTTATATGTTCAAATCGCTGCCGATAATGCTGCACAATGATTTGAATTTGCTTGTTCAATAATTAAAATTACAAGCAGACTTGCCGATCCGCTCGGATTTTTGGCAGATGATTCTTCGAATGGTTGAAGAAGATTTAAATCAACAGCGTGGTCACTGGAGATATTTAAAATAATTATAGGAATTTATCTTTCCAAGGCTGTATAGTCGGCTGGATGGTTGACATTAAATTGGCTATCATTCACTCAAATACGGAACACATTTCGACTAAATAACGGGCACTCACGACCTTGGTAGAATGCCTAAGCTAATTTTCTTGCAAAACCTTAATTGGGAAAATTAAAGACGTCATTGATTTTCACTTATCGCTATAACAAGCAGTTTTAGAATTATCCTCACACGTCCGTTTGTGTCGCGAAATTGATGTACCTTCAAAGTGATGTAGGTGCAATGCATGCATGTAAAATCGATTTTACATGAATCAGTGGATGGTGTAGAGACAACTAGCGCGACATTACGGTGAGCCCTCCACAGGGTATATTTGACATTACACAACAAATATACCACTCGCAAACATGTCCTTGACACATGCCCTTCGAGTTACATGATAAACGTTGTCGTTGCGAATTATTTGAAATTCCTCCTCTTCTTTATATCTTCTTAAATACTACGATAAACACCTTTAATTACACTTCTAGCATCAGCAATTCATACTCTTTCCTGCGATGTTCCCGCCGCAGACACACATGCCGGTCCTTGAATATGTCTTGGGCGTGCCACCATACACCAACCTATATACACACGTCATAAAATAATCCGGTTGCAATAATTCGCATGCACTGCAAACCGAACACCAACCTCTCATTAACCTTACGCGAACCCAACAGAGTGCAAATCCACTTTTACCGCGCTTTAGTTGAAGCGCTCAATGTTTTTGTGTCCCGTACTGAATTAGGTAGACATGGTGCACCAATAACAACAATGACAGTACGACGACATAAGAGCTGCAAGACAGAGAGCGAGCCAAGTTGAAGTCGAGTACTCGTTAATTATTTGCGAAATTTCCACCCTGTACTGCGACGAGAGACAAACGATTTTTTTTTTCATTCTATATCCCATAGGGGTATATTAGTTTGAACACATTATTTGTAACATAGAGAAATAATAAATAGATATTGTAAGTATATGGGTCGAATCGGAATTAATAGTTCAGTCGATCTAGCCATGCCTGTCTATCCGTCTGTATGTCTCAAATCTTTGAACCCAAATTTTTGGATTAGACCAATAAAATGCCGCGTTACCATCAGAGCAAGTGTAAATATTTATAAAAAAAAAAAACAATTTTTATATGATCCCATCCTATTGACGGACAGATATTACTCCGTCCGCTATTTTGAGCTAGGATGATAAAAACCGATTCACAACCTCCAGTTTAAGAAAAAATACATATATATATTATATATTCTTTAAATTCGCCTACTTCCACGCCCATCTTAAGAATAATGACGGTTGTGGTCAGAACAAAGGCAATTTATTTCAAAGAGTCTAAACAAGATATTTAGATAATTTCAATGTCAATTTCATCCATATAAAGTTTTTGTCACGTCAACTTTTTGAAGCCGTTTCAAAAAAAAATTAAAAAAATTGTCGGTACAAATTTAAAGAAATTCAAAACTTTTAAGAAAAAATACGCAGAATAAACCGAACCCACATTTTGAAGGAGCCTTTTTTAAGGGTGTGATAGGATAGGGTGTCAAACGATTCGCGTAGCGGATTGCAGTTTTTCTATTTGTTATTTTTTTTGAATTAACGAAGAAGACACTCATTTTTTCCCAAGTGGGAGTGGTCGTGTGATAGGAGTCTCTTACTTCACACATTTATATATGTATTTTTACCCTTACAGGGTAAGTATATACATATACTATTTAAAACTTTTTGGATTTAATTAGCGTTGTCTTCCATGTCCGTCTACATTTCCCTGAGCGTAAATTGTATGTACATACTATATACTCTGTTGGCTGATAATTTTTTTTTCGTGCCTTTGTAACATTTTGACAAAAGAAAGCGAATGAAATGGAAAAGCAGAGTGCTTTACAAAATTAAGGCGGCGCAGATTGTCAAAGTTCATTGCAACATTGTTTTAGGCGGAAGATTTTCTCTCACACCAGTCAGACATATTTTACCATTGAGAAAAATGAAGGTTGATTGCTTAGATACAAAAGGGTGTTCTTGAATAATTATTTCCTAGGAGACGAGTTATACGACTAAGTGATGGGAAATGATTTTTGTGTTTAACTATAAAAGTGAGTTTTTTTATTACTGGGGAACTAGTATTAAGCTACAATCTACCTTATACCTTTAAAATTACATCTGAACACCTCGAACAACTTTGGCTGGTTGAAAAAAAACTTAAGACTAAATTTAACCTTAACAAAATAAATAACGGGTGATCCAAGTAGAGATACTTTTTTCAATAGCCTTTTTTGACAGATCACGTGTGAGTCGTGTCATGCTGTCATGTTATTTTTGTTTGGCATTTCTCAATGGAAAGACTTACGCGTGAACAACGTTTACAAATTGTTCAACTTTGTTATGAAAATTCACGTTCTGTGAGGAATGTGTTTCGTGCACTTCGCTTAACTTATGGTCAACATAATCGGTCTACTGAGCGTACTATTCGCAACACCATCACCCATTTTGAGACCCAGCATTCATTATTGGATAATATTCGACCGAATAGACCACGTCCAGCACGATGTGAAGAAAATATAGCGGCCGTAGCTGAGAGTGTACACGAAGACCGTAGAGAGTCGATTCGGCGCCTTTCGCAGCAACTCGGACTGACGTATGGAACGACTTGGCGCATTTTACGTCAAGATCTTAAATTGAAAGCATACAAAATACAGCTTGTGCAACAACTGAAGCCGCTCGACCTTCCCAAGCGACATCGCTTCGCTCTATGGGCTCTTGAAAAGTTCCAAGAAGATCCGACGTTTTCGAGGCAAATTTTGTTTAGCGATGAGGCTCATTTCTGGCTCAATGGGTATGTAAACAAACAAAATTGCCGCATATGGGACGAAGAGCAACCTGAAGAGATTGAAGAACTGCCACTTCATCCAGAAAAAACAACGGTTTGGTGTGGTTTGTGGGCCGGTGGAATCATCGGTCCATATTTCTTTAAAAATTATGCCGGTGCGAACGTAACCGTCAATGGCGACCGTTATCGTGCCATGATAACCGACTATTTGATGCCTGAAATTGAAGCTCGTGATCTCGGCGACATTTGGTTTCAGCAAGACGGCGCCACTTCCCACACATCGCATCAATCAATGGACTTATTGAGAGAACATTTCGGTGAGCACATAATTTCACGTTTTGGGCCGGTCGATTGGCCACCAAGATCGTGTGATATCACACCGTTAGACTTTTTCCTTTGGGGATATGTAAAGTCAAAAGCTTATGCCGAAAAACCCGCTTCGATTCAGGCCTTGGAGGAAAACATCACGCGTGTCATTCGCCAGTTACCAGTCGAAATGCTCGAACGAGTGATTAAACGGTCGCCGAAATTTCACTTCAACAGATCAATTGTTTGTTTGTCAAGTTCATTCAATTCTGGTCAAAATAAAGTCTTCCAACATGACACGATAGCGAATTCCAGTGATAGTAACATCGCGTGAAAATTCGTCGACAAAAAAACAATGGTTCAGTCACATGGTCACATTTTGTGGATGCGATGGAGCCTGATGTTTGTTGCTGTTAAATATCGCTTTTTTTTATTAAGAAAGCCATTAAGAAAAGCATTGAGCCTAATTGTCAAAAATGATTTTTCGGTGAAATTATTTTTTTCAAACTTTGGCAGAGCCAATCGGTCGCTTTAAATGATCAAAAAAGCTGCAGTTCCTCATTCGATCTTGTCAAGATTTATAGGCATGTTGACACATTTCTCAATTTCTGTGAATCGCTTAATATTGATTGATTAGTTGGATTGCATTAAATTAAATTATCTGAAGTCATGGCTGACCTTTATAAAAAAAAACTAAAATATTTACAAACTAATTTTTTTCGGTGTTCATTGGCACAGGAACATTCAACAATGGTCGTCTTGACTCGAATTCGTCCAGTATAGCACGCAAAGCCTGTCTGATCCAATTATTACAACTGAAAATTACAGTAAGCGCTCTTAATAATTTCGTTAGTAATTTTTTTAATAATTTCTAAAAGTTACTCGTTGATAAACTTCTTTTCGATAAAAAAAACAAACAATAACCTTGACTGAGACTTTGACATTGACAGATCATAAAATCAGTATGCGTATGTACAGGGTGTCCGTCGGGAAGGTACACTACTTTGTTTTTATAATTTTTGATTAAATGAAAGAGAATGGATTAAGATCCATTCTCTTTTATTAATGATGATTAATGTTTTAATTTCGGCAATTATGTATGGAATACAATATCAGGTAAATGTCGCCTCTGTTAGTCTCACAAATACGAGCCCTTTTGAGCAAATTTTTCATTACATTCTCACACATTTTACGCGGTATTTCATTAAATTTTATCACGAATATTTTGTTTGAGTTGCTCAAGCGTTTCTGGTTTGTTTGCATAAACCTTGCTTTTCAGATATCCCCATAAAAAGAAGTCCGGAGCAGTCAAATAAGGCGGTCGAGGAGGCCAATCAACATCACCATTCCGTGAAATAACTCGTTGTGGAAAGAGGTCTCGCAGTAATTCCATTGTAATCCTGGCTTTATGCGATGTGGCACCGTCTTTTTGATACCACATGTTAATCAAGCCCATAGCATGCAGTTATGGCGTTTAAAGTTTTCAATCATATCACGATATCATTCCCCATTCACAGTTACCGTTACGCCGAATTCATTTTCAAAGAAGTAAGGTCCAATGATTCCTCCCGACCAAACTGCACACCAGACTGTAACTTTTAATGGATGCGAGGGTGACTGATGAATAATTTGAGGGTTTTCCATTGCCCAGAACCGACTATTCTGTTTATTCACATTATCCATTCAAATGAAAAGGTGCCTCGTCACTCATTATGACTTTTTCATGAAAATCGGGGTTGTCATGGGCTAGGTGTAACATCCTATTGGCATATGTACGGCGCGGGCGGCGTAAATGGTATTGATGAAGAAGCTCTTGTGTCAATTGAATCTTAAATGGAAACAAATGCAAATCCTTGTGCAAAATTGTGTCCAAAGATGTTCTTTGAAGACCAAGCTCCTGAGCACGGATGGTTGATGGATTGTTTGAACACTTCCTTGAGCAGCAGTAATGTTTTCAGCCGATCTTGCAGTACGTTTTGGTCCATGCTTGGGCCTATCACCTACAGACCCTCAATCTTCGAAATCATTGACTACACGATCAATAGTGCGATTTGTTGGCACGTTGCTTCTCCCAAAAATTTCACGTAACTTTCTCTTCGTCACAGTAATCGATGATTGATTTTCATTAAATGTTTAAACGATTAAAACACGTTGGTTTATCGAATATTTTTTACTTCGTTTACTTCACGACTGCAAAATTTGAACTGTCAAGACTAATGTTTACCGAAATGGCGGCAAAACAAAGTAGTATACCTTCCCGGCGGACACCCTGTATTAAAGCACAAAAAATGAAGCAATTAAAATCTGTCGGTGTAATTGGAACGAATTTAATGCTCCCTGCTGCCTGCTGGAGAGAAAAAGGACTCTAGCCTCGAAATACTTTGACTTTGTACCGCTATTACCAATGCAACAAATGCAGCAAAATAGCCAGTTTTCTGTTGAAACTTCAACAATGTGCAACCGTCAATGATAATAATTCCTAAGCCAAACAAACACGAAAGTGGAGAGCTTTACTAAACTCTGTTTTCGTCTCCGGAAAATATTTGATTTTGTTTACGTTGACGGGCAATGGAGATAAAGATTCCACAAAGAAGTTCATGAGGTGTCTTCGATTCTAGGCCAGATAGTAGGCATAGTAATGGAAGACACCATCGGTCTAAAAAATAAAACGATCTCAACCAACATGAAGTGCGCATCTGGATGGAATTTATAAAAGATCGGGTTAATTGGAGAGATATATTGGTTGAGGCCGAAGTTCAGCGAAAATTGGATCACCGCATAAATAACAAAGTATATCGTTGTTTTCCTAAGGGTCAGCTTAGGATCCAGACAGAGGGGTAAAAGCGCGTTTCTATATTCATACATGTCCGCTTGTGTTCGTGTTCAAAAGCATTTCAATTACAATTCAAGCCTGCAAAGACTGTTTTAATAATTATTTCTCAAGATGTTTTTTTTTTTTACTTGCAATCCTGAGGAAACCCATTTGCGTAGGCCAAACGAAAATGTTTAATCATGAGAGAACCACCAAAGTGGAAACATTTTTTTACCTTTGCTTGCACCGGAAACCTCTTACTGGAGTCTTCTGTATTTACTTTATAGACCATTTCTTCTCTCTTGAATTTACACGGCATTCTGCAACTTCTGAAACATTTTTTCATTGTTCTCAAGAACAAACTGCCTCTGCATCTTTTCGTTGTATATACTAACACACTATGTTCTCACAGTCTTAAGTCTTCTGTCTTCAACAACCAGAATGTAATGAAAACCCTGTATTCATGGAGAAATACTCCCCATACTTAAAAACCCAGTTCCTTCCTACCACACAATGATGTGCATTCTAATCAGGGAATTTCCTTTCAATGGATCGTAAAAATAATCTTTCAAGGACTTTCCTCGAAATCAATTTCAGGAAAGTCAAACTAAATGAAAAGGTCACACGTAGGCGTGTAAATTCATAGGATAACCAACGATGACTTAGAGCAATAAAAGAAGAATATAGAAACCTGAAGGACATGAGTACACATGCCAAGTCATGGTGTAGTGTATCGCACCTTTCCAACTCTTGCGAAATGTTTGATGAAAGCAATGCCCTTATGCAAACATTCTATTCTGCCAGTGTGATGTGGTTCTATGGAGACTGTATGTGTGTGAAGTACGTTAAGTCCACGAGGCTTGGTATTGGGCGAAAGAGGGCAAGCCATACGTACCATGAAGAGAGAATTTGCCGGAAGACTACAAGGAGTATGTATCACGAGGTCGTTCCTGGTGTATCTCGTTTTATTATATCTGCTCCAGGAAGGGAGGGATCAATGGCAGTTGAAGGAGTAAAACATATGTGTATCGTATATCCTTCAAGGCCTTATAAGGATGCATTACGATATTGGATGGTTACGCGTTTACTATTTCCCAAGAGGGAATCTCGTACAATGAGTAGATACGAGTGTGTTAACATTTACATTTACGTAGCAAAGAAATGAGTGTTGATTTTGGAAGGGTGATACTAATTCAAGGAGTGCGCACACAAGGTCGATTTTTTTGGATTCACTGTATTGGAAAACTGCACTCGAATGCGGAGTCCTTTGTGTAGTTTCCAATTAGCATCGGTTTTATGTAGTTTTATGAGATGTTGCTTTTTTTCTCTTTTTTTAAATTGAATCTTGAGACGACAATTCAAGATTATGAGAACTGGCTACTTATAGAACATTGGGATGGATGTGGTTATACTTTCTTTGTAGGAAGAGTTTTTGATTGCTATTGGATACATTTTCCCCTAATAATAAACAAAATTTAGTTAAAACTGAAGTTCTCGCAAAAATTGACACAAACAGATGTATTCGGTTACGGACGTAGGTCAAGCGCAGTTATTGCGTAGTCATTGGTAGGCCTAATAGATATGTGTGAATTCGATTAGTAACATTAATAATGTCCATCATCAGAGTATTATTAATTATTTTCTTTCGAAAAATATCCAAACTGGTGCATTGCAAGCCGCGAAAAAAAGGGATGAGCCCCCGCAAGGATTATTTCCTTTTCCAAATGGAAAAAAGCTCCGCCAGCAAAAAGCATTCACACCCGCGGCTTGCCATTTAAAATTGGCATTCTAATTAAAAAAAAAAAAAATATACCCCACGGGGTCCCCATGGGGGTTAATTCCGCGGAGGTTATTGAACTGCACCATTCAAAACTCTCAAAGATAACTAATTATGAACTTAACATTTGTTGGAGCTAAATAAACATGAATATATGGAAAGTTAGCATACAACTTCGCACGCAACTCAAATCCAACAGTGAGCCCAAGGTGGGCCAAACCAAAAGAAGCCATCCGATGTTGTTTGACCTTCAGCATATCGGTTGTGGCTCGGGTAGTGTGTGCCGTTGCTCCGTCCTGTTGGAGCCACATATCCTCCAGTCCTAATTCATCCAATTGCGGCAAGAAACTCGGTTAACATGGCCCTATAGCGCTCATCGTCCACTGTTGTCGTTTGACTAGAGGCGTTCTCGAAAAATTGGCCGATGACTCCTCCACCGTGAACAGCGCACAATGCAGTAACTTTGAGCGGGTGTAATAGCTCCAAATGAAATAATCGCCTCAAGCAAAAGGCATTAACAGCCGCGGGACTCATTTCCATTTCGTAAAGAAAATAATGCCTGTGAGGTCTATTTCCTTTTTAGAGATATAGCCCAGCAGCACGTATTTATAAAGCGCAGCTCCCTGAAATCCAAAGGATTCTTGAACAGGAGATACTGTCTTCATTTAGAACCTGAGGGTTTTAATACTTGCTTACGTGGCGATACAATAATGGGTTAACCTAAGCTTCGGCTATGATTATATGATTTCTTATGTGGCTTTTAAATCGACGTGGTTTTCGATCAGAATTTGATTGATTTTAAACAGGATCTGTCGAATTCTGAAGATTTGGTTATTTGTGGAATTGGACAATATAATTTTAGCTGGAACAATTTTATGTGTTAATGCAGTCAACGTTGAATTGAAGCTATATTCGCCTTCTGAGCATAATTTTACGTAATGTTGAACTGATAGAATATGGATCAGATAAAATTATCAGGTGGTTAAATCACAGGCCTACTAATTACGATTTACTTGCCTCCTAGTGCCGACTACTGCCCTGGGTGCTTAGTACCCTGAACGTATATTGAGTTTCGCCAAAATAAAGTACCATCGGTTTTAATGGGACAATCTTGGTCGTATTTCCACTAAAGTGTCATTCGAGGTAGATGAACTTCTAACTATCTTATAACAGTAAAAGTGATGGTCATAGGTCGACAATACTTTGTTTATTAATGAGACAAGCTTTGACTTGCCTTCATTAACTTACAACAGTAAAAGTGATGTTTCATGCATAGTCATAGGTCGACAATACTTTGTTTATTAATGAGACAAGCTTTGACTTGTCTTCATTAACTTCAAGAGCACGAAAATGATTATTCAACGAAACACTGGAATATCATCTCATAATAGCTGGACCGATTTGTGAAGGATACCGATAATAGCGCCTTACGAGTTTTTACTTACTTAACTTACTTAAGTGGGGCATGTCGCTGTACAGCTCGTATAGTTCTTGGTTGAATCTTCGTCTCCATAGCACGTCAACGCAAACGGGACCGACGATTTTTCGAAGAATTTTCCTCTCAAATCGACCAAGGTTTTCTTCATCCGCTTTTGAGACGGTCCATGCTTCAGCGCCGTGAGCAGGACTGGGATGATCAGGGTCTTATATAATATCTCCTTGGTAGTTCGAGTGAGGGCTTTATTACTGAATTGCCTTCTTAGCCCGAAGAAACAGCGGTTGCCAAGAGAATTCTTCGTTTAATTTCTGACGAGATTTTGTTGTCAGAGTAAACAGCAGAGACGAGATAGATAGGGTCCCGTACTATCTCAAAGTTATATCTGTCAAAGGTGACGTTCGATGTTGTGTGTCCTTTCGTGTTGACAGCATATACTTCGTCTTGCCTTCATTTACTGCTAAACCCAATTTTGCCGCTTCATTCTCTATACTAGTAAACGTGGCTATGACATCACGTTTGGTCCTTCCAATGATGTCAATATCGTCGGCGTATGCTAGTAGTTGTACAGATTTTTGGAAAATTTTGCCTCTGGTGTTAGCTCGTGAGTTTTGCAGAATCCTTACGGGATTGAGCGCTGCCGTTGGCCTTTCGGTTCATATGCCATCATCTCTGTTCAAGGGAACTGACTAACCCTTGAAATTCCTAGACAACCTGTTGTCCGAATATGTGCAGGTTCGCCTGGGACAGCAGGCCGGGTATTCATTCCGTGCCATTCTAACCTGGCTGTTAATAGTGTTGCTGTTTTTCGTCGCGTTGTCAACACTCGCGCTTATCGTTTAGCAAGTCAAATCCGGTTGGATGAGACCAGTGCCTTACGTGTTTTTACCTGCCACAAACAGGATATTGTTTCAAAAAAACGATACAAGCTGCTTCAAGATTGAACGCTACATCGTGTGTCATCCAGTCTATGTACCCGAGTCAATTCATGCATTGTTCTATAAAGCTCTAGGCGATTGGAGGCTAACATAGTGAATTGCAAATTCTAAAACCCCTGCGAGCATTCTTGCAAAAGCCTTTGATACCTAGTTTGAAGCAAATGTTGAAAACTGTTAAGGCTACTGGTTTGCTATATTTGACCTTAAGGGATCACATATATAAATCTCCTGTTCAAGAATATAAAGGGGAAACAAGAATCTAATAAATTGGATCGGAAGATTAAGGATATGGCTTGATAGCGGATCCACTTCGTTTGCAATCACCCAGCGTAATTAGCAAATAATTTACAGAATACATAAATGTTTTTCCAACACTTCCTCAGATGTTGCTGATACCACCCGGATCTATTATCACCTTTCGTCAATTCGTCTTTGATGGCCAAACATGTTTGACGCGAAGGTGATTTTAAAAAAAACATTTAGCTTTAGGAGCTTATCACTCTTGATGAAAGGTCTATTTTTTAGGATAGTCACAGGGGCTTCAGTCAATCTGTATTACTATCAAACCATCTTAGTTGATCATGACCGAATGAAAAAGATGCTGCTGCAACCGGTATAAGTTGGAGTATCTCGAAGAACATCGAGTGACCTAGATATAGAAAGCCAAACTTGAATGATTTCTTTACGCATTTTTTCAAATCGACTTTCGAAACGAGCTGTTGGTGGTATTATCCGGAAAACGTCTTTGAGGCATACCTAAGCATAGATGGAAAGACTTAGTTCATGGCCTTTACAATGGCGTCTTAATATACCTCTTGTTGTTTTGGTGTCGGAAGATGGCCGAAGATAGAAGAATAGGGGACATATTCTAGCGCCCTACACTTACACTTGTATAGGGAATGGATGGATGAATAAATTAATGTAATTAATAGACAAATTGATAATTAAATGATTGTTAGCATATTAACTGTCTCGCTACAAAAACAAAACCAATGAAAACGCGATAGCATTCATGATTAGTCGTATCGATGCAACGGCGTTATCAGGCCCGCCTTAAAGTTAAAATTAGACATGGTTGCTTGTCAATCCTGCAGAATTTATGTATACCTCCAAGTTTCTATTTTTTTAATTCATAATAATGTGCTGCTCTACGTGCTTGTAGTTTTTAATATCGACGAGCGCTCTTCGAATTTTAAATGCAACTCGATATTGAGTATGTGCCTCTTTGTGAAACTCGAAAAATCGTAAACCAAACATAAGCAGCTGGCAATCAACACAAGTACAACCACTCTAAGTATTTTTCATTACCAAGCAACGAGAGCCTGTCCAATTTCACTTTTGCCATAAATGCATTCGTATAAATAATTTGTATCTTACAGATATACACGTATGGCAATGGCAAATGCAATCATCTAAGAATAATAATTTCCTTTGCACTTGCATGACTGCTCACGCTTGTAATCGTTTACGAAATTGCATTGCGCGAGACGGCCATTCCAATTAAGAAAAAGTAAACGATGAAAAATAGTCACAAATAGTCCTACGAAACACGCCTACAAGCGATAAAATAGACACAGGGCGACTAAATCAAACGGAGACTTGCATTCTTGTTACAAACAATGAACTCTGCTCCCTTTGACAATTATTACCATCATAATATGATCGGCGACTTTCATTTGGTTTACATGTCCAGATAACTGTGAGGGGGTAGATATATACGCATGATCGCCTGATCATTTTCGATTGATCAAGAAACAGAAAGTAATCAATTTCGTACTGTTTTGTTGTTGTAAATCGGACACGACGAATACGACCACCATCACTTTGAATCCCGCAAGTTCCCCCTCGACTCAGTTCGTAAAAAAGTGAAATTTTTCAACTGATAGATACGCGCGCCGTCAAAGGTTTTAGATAAACAGATACAATAATATTCGCTGATGACTCATGCAGACATACTCGTGTAAAGCCACTTCTCCGTAAGGTACCTACTTGCGTGTTGTGTAATTAGTCGCTTGAATTTTATGTGATTATACCTGTCGGCGTCGGAGTGTGTAGACACTGGCTTGTTTAAAGTGAACTCAATCGTTAAATTATCTTGTTTTTTTTTTTGCGGATGTGCGGTTGGTTCAAGGCCAAAATCGGTTGCTTTTCGGGGAGAAAATAAACTATTTTTGGAGTTGCGCCTTCAGATTGAACTGACCTATAGGTATTTATCTAGTTTTTAATAACTAGACAATCCATGCTTTGAATCTATCTATACCTTTTGCGTGAATTGTTCAAAAATGTTGGCAATTGTCACTGAATTTGTTTGAGCGTGGCTCTATTTTCGACAAGTCGAAGTTGAGTAGCAATTAGCCATCAATAGTAGGATCTTTTCAAAAGTTTGTTGGCGGGTGAAGGACAACAATGGTTACTGATTCACCTATCTACTTCATGAACTCTGACGATTTCGAAAAATTTGCTTATGAAATTTGCGGACTTCCTTACCAGGGAACGCACAGATACGCTGTTAGAGATTCCCTAAGTTGATATAAATCAGGACGTAATCAACCAAAGGAGGATGGAAAATTGTGAAATTTTCAATAGAGCAAAAATGGCAAATATTTGGTGGCAAATTTATTAATAGTCAAAAGCAAACATAGTTAAGTTAACCGCAAAAAAAAACAAAAGCAATGCAGAATGGTCATTATATCAGGGGAATACATGCATCATCTAGGCATTTAATTTTTTTAATATTTGCGGAATAGGCTGGTAAGAACGAGTGCATTTTTTCACAACCATTCAAATCCAAACGCCTGCGTTGAGATAATCTTTTTTGTATACTACTCCCTCGAATGTAGGTGAAAATCTTCCTAATAGACAGTGGCTACGTTTACACCGTGGACTGAATTTGGTCTGGTGCTAAATATTTTGGTCTCAGAAATTTTCTGTTTACACCTTACATGACCAAATGTAAAACTCCCAAATCAGCACCAATAGCTACGTTTTCACCATGGACAATAACCATGACAAAAAGCAAAGTATAAAAATCCTATCTATTATAACGATTAGTATACCACTTCAGTTGACATCTGTGCGCAAAGATAAGATAAAGAGTTAAATTTATTACAGCCCAGGTCACCTAAATAAATGGACTGACCTAAAAAATTTAGTCCTTGTGCGATGTGTTTACACCGATAGGACTTACACTAATTGTAGGCTTAGTCCCGGTTATTGTCCACGGTGTGGACGTAGCCACTATGACTACATCAGATTCTTAGGCCGTGTGTCAGTTGCGTTAAAATTTTAGCCAGTGGATACATTTTGACATAAGCATGGTGACTAGAGACTTCAAAATGTTAACCTGCTCAACAGCTCGCTAAAATGTGTCCAGTGGCTATTTTTTGACATTTGATATACCTACTGAGGGGTGACAGAGATGCACCTGCAGAAAAGTCAAAAATTAACCAGTGGATAAAGTTTAACCTGTGATTTGAATTACAAAAATAAAAGCTGTCGACATTTCACATATAAGCTCTTGCGCTTGTGCAGTAATATTCAATTACAATTTCTTCAACCGACCATTCTCTAAATAAAATGTAATAGAAATATTCGATTTGATTTTTATTAATTTGAGGTACATGCATAAAAGAAAAATATTATAAGGGCTCTCAAACCAACAGCTAATACACCAAAGGTGATGGTTAATAGCACCCTTTGGATATAAATACTCTTCATGATGACATTTTAAATCTATATAAACTCTGCACATCCGGTTAATGTCAAGGTCAAAACTATCAACGCCCCTGTCAGTGAAAAGTGCCACTTGACATTATTTGTATCCTTCACAACATGGTACTGTAACATTGCAAATGTATACTTCAGGATGTTTACTCATCATTTAAATGCAAATAAATTTATTGTAGAATTCATTTTAGATAGTACCATCAGAATTAACAACACACCCTTATGTCGAATACCTCCTTAAAGCAAAAGTACAAGTGCCTTGCACAAACAAACAAAAAACAATTATCGCAGAAGATAGAGTTCACTCGTGCACTTCGGCTTCCTTCAAGGAAGTCATTAGACTACAAAACTATTAACTCCTCTAACGGTCTGTGTGGAAAGATTTTCTGTGTATATGTGCGTTCAGATTAAAAACAATTATCCAACACAAATGTCAAGAAAAATCGATTTTATCCCCAAGAGAAGATGAAATGATAAAAAAGAAAAAAAAAAAACATTCCACATGAAATAACGTGAAACCATAGAACAACCAACAGTAGCTGCAGTTGCAAAGCAGAAACATCATACATTGCGATGCGGGAAGGAAGGCAGTTCCGTGTCGTCTTGGGTATGTAAATGCAATACATGCAGCCATATATCCTAGCTTTGGTTTCCTCGCCTTGTCGACTACTACTATGTGCTGACAAACTCAAACGCGATAATAATGTCGTGTTGTTGTGCTACTAAGTCTCAAGGGTGGAAAAAGGCTCCATGACTTGAATTACACTAGCCCGTGTTGGGTACGGTACGGTTGCAGATTCTAATTTTAAGTCCTGTCATTAGGTTAAAGTTGCTTTTTTGTCCCCTCAATGTTACATACCAGAGCAACGACACAAACAAACTCGACTAATGGATCTCGTAAATAATCCTCAGTGTGAACTGTTTATGAATGTTTTGACCATAAAACCTGTCCAACCAAGCGAAGGCTGTTGGAGGTAGTTGGAGAAAAGGGATTTGCTGGTTGCCCCCAATGGTATGATGAATGAAGAATGTGCACGTTTCTATGTGGCGAAATGCCGTCGTTGCACAGATAGTTAATACAAGAGTGCGTCGCTTTACTGGCGCATGCTGGCTTTGTTTTATCGCAACAAAAATGGACGACTTATAGAAACGAGGATTTTTTTTGCTTACGGTATTATAGCACCAGGATGCATCGTTTGCAAGGGCTATTCTGTGAGATAACTTTCATGACAAATGGGCTGTGATTTTTAGAGAGTGTAAACAAAACATTTTCACTTTGTGAGAGCAGATAGTGCCATCCATTTAGCACGTTAATAGAGCACGTAACCGTGTTAAGATTTATATTTAAAAAATTAACAGGTTGTAAAACAGTTTAAAAAAAATATCTATTATTATAAAACATATAATGGAGAGCATTAAATATGCTTAACTAAGAAATCCTCTTTCTGACCTTACTATGCTGAGTGTCATAAACAATTTAAACCTAAGTTAGTATCATTTATTGTCTTTGTAAGTCTCTTGGAGTGTTATCCGTATCGGAAGTGGAAGAAGAAATCCTGGTTCCTTTTGATCAACAAAACCTTTGGTGTGATATGGAGACGAAGATTCAATTAATCGCTATACGAGCTGTACAGCGACATAGAACTGGTCAAAAGGACCGGGCTAATTGGATAGGTATTTTAATTTGGAGCCTAGGTTCATAGAAGCTTTTACCATAACTGGTGTGTAGGGGGGCATTTCAGCCACTCGATTGTTTACATGGTAACTTAATAATAGGCAACAGCCACGTGACGAGATATGCTGATAAAGGATATACCAGGGTTGAGTCATCTCACCTCTGTTGTGTCTTCTCGTCGTGAATACTGATTGCCTCACAAGACCGTGATATAATTGATGTAGTGGCTAATGCAGAGGACCTGTTTTTTTAGAGTTTGAGAAGTTCCTTTTACAATCAGCAAGACAATTGAAAAAAAAAATGGAAATCTTCTTAGTTTTAGCACCTGGGCCACAAGCAGTGGCGTGGGCTTTGATTTGAAGAAACAGAAATTTGGCTTTCGGAGAAATAACGCCAATGTTTGAAATTCTGACTTATTTCATCTTCTTATGCCAAATAAAGACGCCGAGTTTCAGAGACGAGAAAGCAAAAATAAGCGAAGGTTATGAATTTGTGTTGATTGCAACTCGATATGCAGTTTATGAATGAATATAATCAAGGAACTTATCCAAAAAGCAGCAGTACGCAAACTTTCCAATTAGGCAGTCACTATAAGGAATCGCACTAGCCTGCTCAGACATTCTGGACAGGAAGCTTAACTGAAAGACGAACATAACAGAAAAGCGGAAGTCACATTTTATTTTACCAAGAAAGCCATAGGCATGAAATCATGAATGCAACATCGTTCAGGTACTGGCTCTATATCCCGGGATAGCTATAAACATCAATAAACCTGCAAAGAACTGCGTGTCTGTGCATCGGAGGTGTAATTCGTACAACACATAAGCAGCACAGAAAGCAGCATAAGGCTAATTTCACGCACTGAGCGGCAAGCGGCAGATCGACAAAACGTCAAAAAGCTGAGCGGCAAACTTATGCTGCAAGAAGCCATTTATTGAGTGGCAATTCTTAAGCGATAAGTTGTGAAAATGTTGCTGTCGAGCGCTACATTTTAACATTTACACAGAATTGTCTTAAGTTTAAAAAACAATAGATTTGGTGTTCATCCAGTAAACCGTAAAAGAACAGGATATGGTAAATTTAACCATTCATATAATAATCTTCGACAGCAAGAAGGTCAATTCAGGCAATACCTTTTTGACACTCTGAAGCTCGGCGCTCAGTACGTGGCCTTAGCGTTCGACATATACCTTCTACCCATAGATATTTTTGACAAACAGATGGCAGATAACTCAGCCATCCGACTTAAAGTAATCCAACAGTGGTAAAACATACAAACTGGCCACTCAACGATTCTACACGAAAAATAAAATATTCCTGAAAACACCGATTACAGCCTTATCAACTTTGATAAGAGTTTTCATGTTACAATCGCAGACAGATCGTCATGGGAAAATACCGAACCTCTGCAACACGGAAGTGAGAAGTCTACAGATTGGTTTTCTTACAGGTAACAAGGAGAATGTACAAAACTAGTCTAGGTGTGCTGGCAAATCTTAGGCAGCCAAGCTAACCCAGCCAAACCTACCTATTAATGAAAATTCTCGAATGCTAGCGATTAAATAAATTACACTCAGTAGTGGTAGTGTAATTTATTTAGTGGATTATGCGTAGCGTGACCAGATCCAGGCCCACGAAAAAGAGGACACCTTCAAAAACCTCAAATGAAGAGTTGAACAAAAGTTTGTTTTGCCTCGAATGTTTTTCCGAATAGTTAATAATTTGATCAAAAAATTTTGTTTACTGAAAAAGCCCCAAAAAGTTGACGTGGCAAAAAACTTTATATGACACATAGACATATGACATAGTGAACATCGATGGACGAACGGACGGACAGACAGACTTTGCTAGATTGACTTATCTAGCGATTCTGAGTCGATCCATATATTTATTTTAAGTCGTGTTCATAAAAATTTCTGTCGAAAAGTTTGTTAACTAAGAAAACCTAAGAGGACAAAACTGCATGTTTTTTTTTTCAAAAACAAACCGAACATTTTTTTTCTGGACAAAAAGAGGACATGTCCTCTTAAAAGATGACGTCGGGTCAGCCTAATTATGCGGTGCCAGGCTCAGTGGCGCGATGGTTAGTGCGATGAACTGCCGTGCAGAAGGTCTGGGTTCGATTCTCAGCTTTAGCAACACCTTAATAATATTTCAGTGGCCCTCTTCTCTTGATAATCTTATAAATCATCTGAGTTGTATCAATTGCCAAGAAAAGCTTATCTCAAATTCACCGTTCGGAGTCGGCATAAAACAGGAGGTCCCGTCATCGTACAAGAAGTACACACGCAAACATGAATGGTTGTGGGAAAGCCTGGCACTAGGTACTAAAGAGCCTGTTGCGCAAAAAATTTGTATTTGCGGTGCCAAATTTCCAAACCAAACCAAATGGTCTAAACCCAGGTCACGTTCCCTTGCATGGGTGAACAATCCAACGCTTGGTGAATTTTGCTTCACAATGATAGGAAGAGCCGACATCGAAGGATCAAAAAGCGTGCAAATTTTGGCCAAAGTTGTTCTTTGAAGACCAAGATCATGAGCATGGCGTCTAATTGAGGTTGATGGATTGTTTTGAACACTTCCTTGAGCAGCAGTAATGTTTTCAACCGATCTGTAGTTAAATACACCCTGCAGGGCTTTTTTACTTTTCAAAATAGAAATAAGTCCCGCGGGTGTTAATGCCTTTTGCTTGTGGGGCTTATTTCCTTTGCATTCATCCAAACTCGCACGCAACCCAAACGCAAGGGCGGGCCCAAGCAAAGGGGTTGCAGGAGGGCATCACGTCCACAGTTATATTCAAACTTTGCAACCACCCAAACTCGCAATCGGATGTATTCAAATTTTGAACCCCCTGATTGGGCCAACTGTTGGATTTATGTGACATGCTGCGACCATCTTGCTTTCTTTTTATTGGTATTAGATTTGGGCATGGGAATGTCTAATAAATTTCGCCTCTTCATTACACATACGTACTAAGGGTTGCAGCGCGACCGTTTTTTGTTTTTGGAAACGTCACTAAAAAGTAGTCGTCTGCAAGTAGTATCTATTTGAATATTTGATCACAATACCGGAAAAACTGAATTTTACCAAAAGCCATAAGGGCCAATTGCATATATCCGAAGTGATCATGTGAATAAAAGATCCACTTGGATCTGTTGATAAGTCGGTTAAGATCTGATTAAATTTTTGGTGTTGAAGAGACTCAACATATCGTCAAAAATTAAACGAAGAATTAATCTTGCACCCCGCTAAGAAGGCAATTTAGTAGCAAAGCCCTCATCCGAACTACTAAGGAGATCCTATATATGACCCTGATCATTCCAGGGAGTCTTCGATTCCCAGCCAGACGTCGGACGGAGTAGATGAAGACCTCGCCTTAAGTGGGGCGCACATGTAGAAACCGACCTGAACCAACTTGGAGTGCACAATTTTGTGAGGGAGTTAGTTAAGGACCGGGCTAATTGGAGAGGCACGTTGGTTGAGGACCAGGTTCATTCCGGCCTGTAGCGTCACTTTAGTAAGTAAGTAAGTAAGTAGTAGAGACATACTACATGGGTGGTGTCCTAACCGGGAGTCTTCGATTCCCAGCCAGACGTCGGACGGAGTAGATGAAGACCTCGCCTTAAGTGGTGCGCACAAGCAGAACCGACCTCAACCAACTTGGAGTGCACAATTATGTGAGGCAGTTAGCTAAGAACCGGGCTAATTGGAGAAGCACGTTGGTTGAGGCCCAGGTTCATTCCGGTCTATAGCGCCACTTTAGTAGGTAATTAAGAAAGTAGTAGAGACTTACTACACGGGTGGTGTCCGAACAACTTCGGTGGAATTCTCGGGATCGGTGTTAGTAAGTTCCCCGAACTTTTTTTTTTTTTTTTACAAATTATGGTTTTATGGGATTTTGAATCGGATTAAGTGCACACTTTCTTTGTAAAGAGGTTAATGGCTGTTAGTTGATTTTTGGTTAGACCTCGATTCGGTGTACATTTAATTATAAACATTACTTCATGAATGTCAGCAATTCAACTTAAATCAATTTTTTTTCTTACAAAGTGTACCCATGAGTTTACACAATAATGAATTCCTTTCGAAATGTTTAAATTAAAAATTCCTGACTTTTGGCATGATTTTGATATTCCAACATTTGTTTTATTTCTTGTTTTTGTAATGGAAAGTGCACACGTTAGTTTTATCACATACACCTTTCCTTTCATTGTTTTCCTGACTACAAGTGAAAGTCAGAAAACATTTTTTCTTCAACTTGCTGTAATTTTGTAAAGTCGCTTCCAAATCTTAAAGAGCATTGCTTCAGAGTTCAATTACATCGTTCCATCCATCTTCACACCTTCTTTCGATGCAATCATCTCGGTGACATGACATTCCATTAACTCAGAAAGCAATTTGTTGACCGGCTTCTTCTTCTTTTTGCATTGTCTTCCTTCGGCAGTGCCTCGGTGAAATAAAAAGACAAAATGTAATTTTCAACGAAGAATGGTGGAAATCAGAGGACTCAGACCGGCTCATGGGACGCACACCCATTGCATAGTAGCAGCTCACAGTTGGTTGTACACACGTATATTTTTAGAGAAGCACTTTCAAAGGTGCCCATTCCCACACGTAAACTATTCGAAGAACGGCGTAGATTTATTCCCATTGTGGAAGTCAACCTCCTCCTGCGTCATACATGTCTTCTCTCCTACAACTGCATACACAATATAGACGAGGAATGTGGTTGGTGTAACGAGCAAACAACACTCGACGGAATTTCTTGAATTTATGATTTGCTAAACTCGCCGGAGATTGAAGAAAAGTGGTAGCCACGGTTTCGCTCATTGCAATGGAGCAGAATATTCGCTCTTTTATGTGAGAGGAGTCTGTGAACGGGCTGGGAAATCGGTTACAGTGCTATGAATTTGGGGAATTCATGCCATAAAGATGGCTGTTTCCGGACAAAGTAAGTGAGTGACTTTTATAGCTATTATGTATCTGTATGTAAAAGGGAGTTTTCTTTTAAATCAACAAAAATTGTGTTGTTAATAATATCATAAAAAAAAATTTGTGTATCTAGTAAAAGCGCACCCTCCTTATTTAATTTTAGTGGTATTAAAGTGTCATACAATATGTGCCGCACAGTTGTGAAAAAAGTAATGGAATATCTGCCGGACCAACATTTACCTGTGGATTGCGGATCTCTATATATGTAGATGAAGTCTCTGCTACTTGTAAAACTCGACGAAATCGAAAAAAAAAAAACACAAACCAAGATAGGTTCATTGGTCTTTTATATTAGATGGCAATATAGAAAAGAACCTCCTGTCAGAGTAGCCACTTAAGTACTCGAAGGAAAAGTGGAACTGCAAATCTTCAAGCTCGCAGTACCATTCTAGAGGTTTAAGGGCCTTATAAACTCTTAGCAGAAAAGTGGTTAAATTTAAAGCTGGCGGCAGAGACAACACCATGCTGCAGAAAAACATCTGTAGATGATCAAACAAGTAATAGAACTTATGAACGCAACAAAAATATGTCAAACAAGCTAAGCAAACAAACTCAATCGTTGGAGGAAACCATTTCTAGCTTATAAGCATGCTTTACAAAGTACCTGGATCAGCAATTCCATCAGCACGATACATTCAACTTCTTAAGTTCTCAAATACAGTCTTTTGTTGCCGGTAATTTATTGTAAGCGATATCGACAGCGATATCAGTCCACAAAAAAGGTGACCCCCTGAACTGCGCAAATACAGAAGCACAAGTCTCATCAACACCGCCTACAAGATCCTATATGCCGAAATATGTGAACACCTGAAACCGTTTACCAACAACCTGACCGGCCCTTATTGGTGTGGTTTTAGGCAGGTAAAGTCCACAACCGATCATATTTTCAACTTCGGGGATGCCGGAAAAAAACCCAAGGAGTCCAAATCGATACCCACCCTCTATTCATCGATTTCAGTAGTAGAGGAAGACCTCGCCTTAATTGGCGCGCACAAGTAGAAACCGCCCTCAACCAACTTCGAATGCGCAACTGGAGGCATTTAACTAAGGACCGGGCTAAATGGAAAGGCATGTTGGGCCTCAGTTCATTTCGGGCTTGAGTAAGTAAGTAAGATATCGACAGTTATAGAAGATAACAATCTTATCACTGAGCACTATTTTTGGTTCAGAAGTAAGCATTTGACGATTGACCAGGTACATCGAATTACTGACGTAATTGACAAAGCATTCTTAGAAACAAATTAATACTCAATCGTATTTCTGAACGTCCCGCAAGCCTTTGATAAGGTGTGGCACGAGCAGCAATCCTTATCGACATCCTAGCAGGTGTGGACTTCGGTATATAACATTGGTGTTGTACCAACACAACAAATAAAAAATATTTTACAAACTTTTCAAAATATTAATGTCGTTTTTAATTATAGTTAACAAATAATTTACGTAAAATGTTTGCGATATCAAAAAAAAACAAAATGTCATGTATAAAATAAACCTATATGTTGGTACGATTGTAAAATCGATGAATCATCACATAACAACAAACATCACAATCGACGTCACTAACACAAATCGACACTCGGAAGTTTAATCCAGGTTTAGTTGACTCTTGGTTAAGTCAGAGTTAACTCAGCGCTCTGAAAAACCGCGCCGAAAATATATAAACAAAACACATTTCCTAATTAAACGCAACACATAACATGTGATATAAACATATATGTGTATACCTATTATCCGTATTATTTTTTTAATTAATTGTTAGCACATTTTCGATTTTATTTCTCGTGAAAAACGCGATCGCATATGTCATTGCGCACCCAGACATTCAGATCGTTTCAAAGTTCAATGACATTTCGTCGCATGCCAGCACATTCATTCAGAATTTCATTCATCCGCTTTTTGCGAATGCATTTCACAAAAATAAATTAGTTTGGCAAAAAAAAAACACACCTCACATAGATACACGAAAGCTTTCACATGACAAAATAATAAAAGAGAGGAAAACAAAAAAAAACCTGTTGATCCGCGAAAAAATACATTTGCACGATGAAATTTGTATATATGTATATACTCTTGTTATTAAGCCAAACACCTTTTTTTAGACCGACCGACGACAGGTGGTTGGCGCCCGGCGCGAATTTTATTCGGTATTAAGGCCGTAAAGTGATTTTCAAAATGTACTCGCACGTTTTGAGATAATATGCACAATTGCACACCTCTTACGTATTTATTTACACTTCACACTCGCCAAAAGGAGGACACGCCTCATACGAGCCATATTTATCCACGGTTGTGTTTTACGGTGTGCAAGACCTTGACCTCAAGATGTTTCCATATGTAGCTATGTATGAGAATACGTATTTATTTTCGTTACAACATTGGGCCATAAACAATTATCGACAGAAACACATACTGTTGCAAGAATCGGAAGAACGATGATGAGGAGCTTGAAATGATGCAGAAATTCCACTTAAAGAGTCGACGTCCTCTGCGTATTGTTGAGTGGTTCTTATAATATTTTTTTTTTAGTGATGAGAAAAAATAAATCATTAATTTTGATTGAGAGATACTTTATGCTCGAGGGTTGAAATGGATACAACGCGGAGTGGTATTGATTACAGAATTGGAAGCATAATTATCTATGTGCTGTGCTTTTGAAGAATAATTCAATGTTGGGGTGATGGAGATTTTATTGTACTTAAAGCAAATTACAGATCAGACCAAATGTAGGAATACCCATATGCTGAAAAATGGTCAAGTTTAACGAAATTTAATCGTCACTATTGCTAGTGCAGAGAAGGAAGCGATCAAAATGGGTTAAGCTGTAAATCAGGGCAGGACTAAATAAAGGACGTCCCAAAATGTAGACATGATTTGAATATAAATGGAAATAATAGTTTTTTTTTTTTATGAAAAATAAACCACCCTGTTTATAAACACATAAAAAACATATAAGAAGAAACAGAACCATATGCTTAAAGCTTTTTCCATCTTGAAAATAGGCTGCAAAAGCTAAACGCGTTTGATGGTTGAATAGTTCCTGTGTTTGATGGTTGAATAGTTCCTGTGATTTATGTATTGAATTGTTTTTTATCTCTGCGAAGGTTGCCAAAGACAATTTCAAGAGTCTAAAAAAAATACTTCTGCAGATAAAAAAAAGGGTCCTTATTTAAACTTTGTGAGAGAAATACACAGATCGTTAGTGAGTATAAGGTGAAGAACTTCTTAAAATTTGTAAAATTTATGTTTCTGGACTTTCACCAATTTCAATACTTCTACATCACTAAAGGCTCGGTTACGGCCAACGCTAGTAAGATTGTGTGCTTGTAAAAAACAACCGTGGACGATTGTACACACTGGTTTAAGCTAGTAAACATTGAAAATCAAGAGAGTTTTTATCTGTAAAATTACAAGGGTGGACTGGCGCGGACTAGCGCAAACGCAAAAGGCGTGATCTGCGACCACGTTGTTGATTATCCACACATTAGATTGACTATCGCACTTGCGCGAACTATCGCTAACGCTTACTAGCTGGACGCTACCGCTGACTTAAGCACAAATCAAATAATAATATTTGAACAGTTTGTTACTGGACGGTCAAGCCGTTAAGATGTTTGTTTACCATCACCAATAAATCCAGTTTCCCTGTTCATGTTCAAATACTTTCTTCACAGTTGAGCAAGTTAAATTTCAGAACGAATTTTGTATGAAACTTGCGAAATGTTGAAGCCAGCAAAATAATTATTATTTTCATATAACGTTGAACAATAAAAACGCAGTGTTTTCTTGTATATTATTCGAATTATATCCAACTTAAAATGTTAGCTTTACACTTTACGACAAAAACCCACTACTTAGAAAACACTTTATAATACCCTGATCATCCATCCCAGTGCTACTTTACGTACCGTATAAGAATTTTTTACTAGCCCCCCTCTAGTGATGATCTGACAAATCATCCGAGTAGTATATCAATCGTCAAG
This sequence comes from Rhingia rostrata, assembly GCA_949824845.1. NCBI lineage: Eukaryota > Metazoa > Arthropoda > Insecta > Diptera > Syrphidae > Rhingia > Rhingia rostrata. The sequence goes on from OX463757.1 coordinate 64,219,976, forward strand.
AAAAGCTTATCTCAAATTCGCCGTTCGGGGTCTGCATAAAACAGGAGGTCCCGCAATCGTGCAAGAAGTACACACGCACACATGAATGGTCGTGAGAAAGGTCGGCCATGGGTACTAACGATCTGTTGCTCGTTTTTTTTTTTTTTTTTTGTTAAAATGACTTAAGATGGAATATTACTTCTCCTAAAATAAATTTTCGACTAAGCTAATGTTAATACCCAGATATTCCTCTTGCAGGATGGTAAACATTCTGCCATTAAGAGTTTTCTTTAAAATGAATAAAAATGGAGTGTTATTTTTCTCAAATGTATCTCGTACTTTTCTTACAATACAGATGTTTTTGGTATCATAGGGTCTTGTAAGAAAAGCGGTTAACACTGCCAAAATGAAAAGCATTGAAAGTAGCTCATTCAAGAAACTATCGGAGGATGAGAAAAAAAAAACCGTTCCGAATATTGACCCAGAAGTTTAAAGAAACTGTGTTAGGTAAAAGCTAGGTTTTGACCGTCTCGCCTGTCGGTGTAATACTTGTCCGTGCTATTAAGTAACTAGGAATGGTTGTTTGTTTTTGTTGATGTAGTTATTAAAGTCAAAATGTCGGTTAAGATGAAACACTTTATCGACTGGAGGGATGGTTTTCTAGAATTTAATCAACGAACATAAGCGTTGAAGGGTCAACTGAAAAATCGTTGGACCAAAACTTATAACAAGCTTTTGTCAAAAAGGTATAGCACCCACAAACATTTTTTTTATTATGTTACCTATATGTCTCGATAATCGTTTATGGAAGATTTTAAGGTTCCGCAAGCCAACAACTGTATATTTCTGGTATTATATGTGGATGGACGCAATCTAGTGGTAAAGTATTTTCCTGTCGAGTGGTAGGTTGAGTGTTAAATCTCAGCTAAAATAAATGAAACCGTAATTCAAAGAAATAAAATAAAAGCCTGCCTAAAAGCATACAACCACTGTAGTGCAAGATTCTGCGAATATAACACAAAAACAACAGTGACATCCGAAATTTAGTCCGAAAACCGTCAATGAAGTAAGCTTCTACTGCATCTAACATCTTTCCTAAATGCATATTGATTCCTTTTCTCAAACGACTGCATGTGAGCAAATTAGAAAAAAAATGTTGACTGCCTTTGTAGGGATTAGGCTGAAAACACACCGGATAAAGCAAAACGCGTTTTTTTGTTCGTTTCATGAAACAAGAAACTAAACATACGTTTTTGTTTTGATGTGTTTGTATAAGAGCACACACCGAATGCACCAAAACTGTTTCGAACCAAAGTCGTTGACGATAGTGGCCTACTTTCTTATGGCGCAACACACAACAAATGAAACGAATCATAAAAACTAAAGCAACAGAAAAACATGTTTCGTTGCCGATAGCTGATCTACTGTTTTTTTGCAAAACAAAATTTTAAAACGATAGTTCGTGTAATGTTTGATATGATTTTCGAATTTTCGATTAAACCCAGCATATAATCAAAAGTTTAAATCCACTTTCTGGTAAAATTAATAAAATTTTCATGATAAGTTCTTAATTCAGCTATTAAGTTAATTATCACATCCTTAGCATTTCGTTTTAGATTATACGGATGTTTTTGATTGGGAAAATGAAAGCACTCTTTTTTTTATCTATATCACTTTTAAAAAATCTGGATTTCAAGTGAGATTTTCAGCTAATTGCACCAACACAAAAATATTTGACAACTGACTTGTTAGTATGAAGTTTGCAGTTTAATTTGTGTTTTATTTAGAGTTAGTTTTTTGAAATAATTTAAGTTGTTTTTTTTTAAAGGAAAATTAAATCAACTTTAAATAAGTTGTTTGAATATTCATCCTCTTCATCTACATCAAGCGACAGTTTCTTGGATTCCCACAAAAACAATTCATTATTCATTGTTTACAACATTTAAATTTTTCTCATCAATTTTCATAAGTTCTTCTTCTACAGCAACGAAATAAACAATGAACTGCCAAATGGCACACTACAAATCTGAAATCTGGAGCAAACCTGAAAATCCCAATCGAAAACGCTATAAGATTGATACAACTTCATTGTCTGGGTCAAACCAAATGTTAAACAACGCTAACAGCAAGTCGCAATTCCATTTGGTTTTATTTCATCGCTCACCAAACAAAACAAGACAATAAGCGTTTTGTTTTAATACATTCTGTTTCGCTTTTGACTATCGAATCTAAAACGTTTTGATTGATCCGGTGTTTTCAGCCTTACCGAGCTAGGTGGAATTGAAACAAAAAAAGATTTAGAGTGAATAGACAACAACTCTCTTGCCCGTTTTCGATTTTCACCCAGCGGCCAGAGGGTAGACACAAAAGAGGAAGACCTAATCTTAATAACTTGCGCAACTTAAGGCAATTCGCTGCGGACAGTGCAAGTGTAACTTCAAGTTCTACCTTGTTAGCAAAAAGATCACAATTCAAGGGATATTTAAAGACAAAAGTAGAAACGACATCAACGTAATACAAACAACACATTGCTGAATAGAATAGACGACTGAAATCATTCAACATTATTGTGGTTCGTCTTGAAAATGCACCTCAATCTGTGACATCCAACCTACTCGTACATAATGTTACCACAAATCAATGTTGTTCGAGACATAACCGAAAAGAAATTGAAATCCCAGCATTTTTTGCCTCTAAATATAGTAACAGCCTCCACAGAGCTTTGAAGCAAACGAAACGTGTTGCAAACGTGTTTCCGTGGTAAATATTTGTTGCTGGTTTGCCGCTGCTGCAACACCAACACGAAAAGTTGTTTTATGGCTAGACAGGTTATGGTCCTATAATTAAACTGCATGTCGTCCGGATCGCATAATTGTGGTAGCCGGCCAGGCGATGCTGCAGACGCGCCAAGTCCACGCAAATTCTGAAAGTGTTTTGTTAATTTGATTGCAAATCAATTATCTACTACTCTCACTTTCGCTTGTTTGTGTGTAAAATATTCAGGAAATGATGGCGTTACATTTGGTTTTGGATGTGAGTAGTGTTAATAAGCTCATATATATGAATAAATTCGACATCAAACTTCAAAAATGTGTGGTGAGGAGTTTGCGTTCTGAGTTCGTGAGAAGAAAACAAAAAAAAACAAAACAAGTTGGTGCAGCGAATCAGCAAGTGATATGCACGAACAAGTCTCAACCTGTCTCTACACGAATATTATGAACGGATGTGTGAGCTACAAACTGATGTCGTTGTTGCTTCATATGTCCAGTTCAGTATAGAGTCCGCTTTAGGCCTAGGGTGATTTCAGTGCTAAGAGGTTGGCGATCTTGTTTCTCATCCATTTTTATGATCTCGAGAGAATCGCTTCGAGCTAAATTTATTTTGAGTATATTTTACATACATATGTCAGTGAGAGATCTTTGTTTTCTTTATTATAGGTTGAGGTAACAAAATAATTTGTTGATTTCGTAATCCCGTATTAATTAGAAAATCCTATTCGATAGATGATATAGGGACCAAAGGCTGAACTAAAATAGAAGATGGTTGCGGACGACCACTTCCAAAACTGTGCGAACACTGATTCGATTAGTTTTTGTTTACTTTTGCTCACTTGCGAAAAAGCGATTCATTCGCTCTTTCTCTTTTTTGTTTTGTTCTTTCATACAAAAATTTGACATTTCACTTCAACAGCTGTGTAAATATTTTTGGCAAAACGACTTCCACTCTGACAATCGCTTCCATTCACAAAGTCTATTATGGGCAATTTGAGTAATTGTCAGTACTGAAGAAATTTTATGAGATGTTCCGGGAATAAAACTGCTGTGCAAGTGGGAACGCTGTTTTGAATTCCCCTACAAAATGACAGTTCTTCTGGTTTAATTATGTTATGAGATAGAATGGCGGGCAAGGGATTTTTAATAAATAGTACAATTCTGCATAAATATTTCAAATTATTCGCTTCCTGTCACGCATTAAATAAATTCTCGAATTGATGTTGGAGATTTGGAGGCGCAAAACTGCAGTATTTGCAGTAAACTCTCATTTATTAATAGGTAAGCTAATGCGTCCTATTGGTATGTTCGCTGTAGCAGAGCCTTTTTGAAGAAACGCCTTTAAAACACGATCATTGGAAAAAACAAACAAATTTAAAACGTAAAATCCAAAATCCAGGGCCTTACCAAAATGCTGAAAAGATAAACGAAGCAAAAAATGTAGATATTTGAGTCAAGAACGAACACTATTGAAACAACAGACCGACCAATTCAAATGAACGGATTAGATCGAAGTACGGATCATCGTTGACATTATTCGGCAGGTATTATAAAAAAAACAGAAAGTAAATATCGATAACAACCTTTTCTGCATGAATTTAAGACAAACTACACAAATTCATTACTTTATGCAACCAAATCACCGAAAAATTCGATATCATAAAAGGATTTAGACAAAGTGACGAATTGTCATGTCATGAAAGAAAGTCACAGTCGTCAGATAAAACTTGAGGTATAAAGGCACATTGGTTCCCCTGTTATTTTTAGCAAAGACATCTCGTCAGAAATTAAACGAAGGATTACTCTTGTCAACGCTGCTTCTTGTTCGAAAAATCGGCGGTCCCATTTAAGAGCATTGACTACAGAAACGAAGACTCAAACCCGAACTCTGCGAGCCATACAACTATATATCGATTTCGTTATACAACTTAAAGATGGATAGGATATGTAGAGCAGATGGACACCAATTCTCTCCATTTTGAGCCAAATGGTGGACGCAGTATAGACTAACCCCGCCTTAATTGGCGCGCACAAGTAAAAACCGACTCCAATCTTCTCGAAATGGCCAGCTGGAGCCAGCCGATCCAATTAAAGAGGCATGTTGATTAAGGTTCGATCGTTTTGTCAGTTTTTTTAGTGGTAGCGGGATTTTATGGTCTTCCCATTTTTTTGACACTCCGATTCAGGCACTTAAGCATACTATTGGTCCTGAAATGAAACTCGAAGAAATCTATAATGTACTAGAATATGACATTAGATTGACAGACTTTGTGTCATTTAAATGAAAAAGCTTCCCGTCTTTAATAAAGCAACATATTTTGAAAAACAACAGATTATTTAAATTGTACCCAAAAAAAATCTTTTAGGGTGTGTGCAATGTAAAATCAATGGTTGTTCATGCTATTAGCTTAATTGAAAGTAGGGTGAGTTCAAAAATGCATCAGATACGATTTAGGTGCAAGGTCATAAGTTCCAAAAGTAAAACGCAAAAAAAAATTACAAAGTCACAAGTTATTGAAGTTTGCAAACAAGAAAAGGGTGTCTCCTGAGAAGTAAGCAACAATTATTTATTTCTTTAATTATTGCTTATGAACTGTTAAATTTATTGTTGTTGTTTCAGTGGAAAACACTAGTACAAGATGCTGCTTTTGAACTACAGATTGTGATATGAAGCAGACTTATCGCCCGAACCCACTGATTGAAAATTCGTTTTAATTCAAAATTCGCCATTTTCGTTTTAGCAAATGGTTGCTCGGTAGAAAATGCGTTTCGAAACATCAAATTTGTACAAAATAACATTTGTGCAAATCATCAAGGTTGCATTGCAAATGCGTATCAAAAAATAGTGTTTCCACATTAAAACAATTTTTTTGTGTTACGCCTATATTTCGGTTTTGTAAATAAATATATATATATGTACATACCTACTTTCTAAAATTATTTTTTATTGCATTACACGCATATTTGCTCCAAAACAACCTTTTTCTACTGAAAAGTGTGTTACTATCAGTTAATGCGAAAATTACATGAATGTGATAACGTCAATCATAGCGGTGAGAGATGTCTTGAAGGCATATGTCAGTTATGCAAAGGAATAAAAGAACAAAAAATGAAATAAAAAATTCAACAGTGATAAAATATTGTTTAACGGTTTACAAATATGCATAATTAAGATACAGTTAATCTTCTTGTTACCACAAACGAGTTTAGCGATAATGAATATGCATAGCTACGTGTATCAAGGATGAGTCGGTTTAAGTTCAAGATACACAAAAAAATCAAATTGTTATAGGTGTGAACAATTCGATTGAACGGATTGCTTGGAGTATTGGCGATGTTCTTTTAATGGCCTATGATAAACGCGTTAGATTTCCATAATAGCTTGTAGTTTTGTATTTCGTAAATAGATAATGTAGGATCGATACAAGATTGAGTGTATCGTATGTGTGGGTCATAATGTATGACACTATTTTTCTACCGAATATCATTGGAATTGAAAAAAAGCCTGACAAAAGAAAGGGTAAACATATGTCAGAAATTTTTAACTAGTCAGCAATGTAAATCGGATTGCTGAGTGGGAAAAGTTTCCAGAGAAAATTTATTTGCGATAGGACTGGTTTTCAATTAAGACAAGAGAGGACTTAGCCAGCAATACAGAATAAAACGTCAATATATCCTCTCGATCCTTATATTTTGTTTGTATGGCTTGATGCCTTCTGCAATGTAAATTTATCTATTCAGAAGTATTTCCCTTCTGTTTCTAATATGTCAGCGATATTTCATAAGATACGAGTCAACGGCGACGTCTCGACATAGTGAACAACCCACATAAGCTGGTCAGACCAGACAATTAGTTATAAAGGAATTTCAATGGGTTACAAACCCCTTTAATAGTGATGGTGGCGGATGGTCCGAAAGACCGCGCAAAACTCTACTCAAGCCAAAAATATGACATTGCAACGACTGTTGATCGACTACCGAAGAACGATACTTAATCTTAATCTGAATCTATCGTTAAATACCATACCACCACTATCTAAAGTCTAAAACCAATGGTAATGTTATCAATCAGTCATACGTTCGACCGCAACTTTTGTGCTGGGTTTATCACGACCATTAGTAAGAAACCCCTGGTTTAATAAAGAAAGGAAACGGATGCTAGAAGCTAAAAATAAGCCCTGCCAGGCCTACTTACCGAGTTATATAAAACGAGGGGGGTTCAATTGGTACTCCAAGATGATATTTGCCTTTTTGATTTATACCTCTTAGAAGTTCAGAAGAACCAGATGTATTACCTAATTCTTGTTTGCAAAAAAATGTTTGTTAACAGCTCTCTCGCACCAGCAAAACTAACACGACAATTCGATAAAGTTCCAGAAAATTTAAAGGAGAAAAATATCAGATTTTTTTTCAAAACCAAAAATACATGAATGAAAACACAGTGCCGTTTTTAACTAAATTTCCAAAACCTGTAATGAAAATGCAACTAAAGCATTTTTTCTTCGAAGCTACAGGATAGCTCGATCTGGACAGCCAAACAATATTGCATAGTCTTTAATTAAACCTTGTATGCTAAACACAATCTGTTGCGTACTTGGAGAAGCCACGGCAAAACAAAAAGTTGCAGCAGTTCAATGTTCAACTAGCACTGTGTCTGATCGGATTCACAAAATATCTGACCACATTGGGATGAACTCGTTTGCAGATTGAATGCTTGTGATATGTTTGCAATGCAACTCGATAAAAGCACTGATGTGCCGGCCTTTCAATACTTCTTCTGTTCGTGAGGTATTCCATCGAATCTATTCAAGAAAATTTGCTCATCTCCACACCTTTAGAAATCAATACAACAACTGGGGAAGAAACGTTCAAGGGCATACTTTTTTTATGAACAAAGTATTAATTTGGAAAAGTGTATTGATATATGTAGCGACAAAGATGCAGCAATGGACGTTCTTGATGAAGCTGTGAACATTGTAAGTTTCGTAAAAAGTCGTCCTCTCAAATTGATATTGTTCACAAAAACGTGCAAAGATATGGGAAGTCAGTACGAATCACTTTTTCTGCACACGAAAATAAGACAGCTTTCCAGGGAAAAAAACGTTAGCTATTTAGATTATTTTAATTTCGTGATGAGTTGAAAGTTTTCCAACTGGACAAAAATATTTTTCCAATTGCAAACCTTTTTTTCTACACATAATGTTCAATGTTTTCCAGTTTTACATAAATTCTTACAAGGAAACATGCATGAGCTCGGAGCAGATATTGGCAATATGATTGCTTTACATTTGGTATCTTATTAGATTACTTTCCAGATACGAAAACTGACATCGAGCGGGTAAAAAAAGTAATTTGTAATGAAAACCCAGCCTACGACACTAAGCATTCCGGGAAACGAGTCTCTTATACATCTGAAGAGTTCTTCTTAATCGAAACATGTATTTTATTTTGTACCATTAAACAAATTTTGGGATGGTATTAGGAGTGAATTCCCTGAAGTTGCCAAACAGGCTTTATTTGATTTGCTCCCCTTTGTCACTACGTATCGCTGTGAAGTAGGCTTTTCAGCGTACTTATGCAATAACTTAATACAGATCGAAATTGAATACTGCCATTGAATACTGCTCGGTAGAAAATGCGTTTCGAAACATCAAATTTGTACAAAATAACATTTGTGCAAATCATCAAGGTTGCATTGCAAATGCGTATCAAAAAATAGTGTTTCCACATTAAAACAATTTTTTTGTGTTACGCCTATATTTCGGTTTTGTAAATAAATATATATATATGTACATACCTACTTTCTAAAATTATTTTTTATTGCATTACACGCATATTTGCTCCAAAACAACCTTTTTCTACTGAAAAGTGTGTTACTATCAGTTAATGCGAAAATTACATGAATGTGATAACGTCAATCATAGCGGTGAGAGATGTCTTGAAGGCATATGTCAGTTATGCAAAGGAATAAAAGAACAAAAAATGAAATAAAAAATTCAACAGTGATAAAATATTGTTTAACGGTTTACAAATATGCATAATTAAGATACAGTTAATCTTCTTGTTACCACAAACGAGTTTAGCGATAATGAATATGCATAGCTACGTGTATCAAGGATGAGTCGGTTTAAGTTCAAGATACACAAAAAAATCAAATTGTTATAGGTGTGAACAATTCGATTGAACGGATTGCTTGGAGTATTGGCGATGTTCTTTTAATGGCCTATGATAAACGCGTTAGATTTCCATAATAGCTTGTAGTTTTGTATTTCGTAAATAGATAATGTAGGATCGATACAAGATTGAGTGTATCGTATGTGTGGGTCATAATGTATGACACTATTTTTCTACCGAATATCATTGGAATTGAAAAAAAGCCTGACAAAAAAAAGGGTAAACATATGTCAGAAATTTTTAACTAGTCAGCAATGTAAATCGGATTGCTGAGTGGGAAAAGTTTCCAGAGAAAATTTATTTGCGATAGGACTGGTTTTCAATTAAGACAAGAGAGGACTTAGCCAGCAATACAGAATAAAACGTCAATATATCCTCTCGATCCTTATATTTTGTTTGTATGGCTTGATGCCTTCTGCAATGTAAATTTATCTATTCAGAAGTATTTCCCTTCTGTTTCTAATATGTCAGCGATATTTCATAAGATACGAGTCAACGGCGACGTCTCGACATAGTGAACAACCCACATAAGCTGGTCAGACCAGACAATTAGTTATAAAGGAATTTCAATGGGTTACAAACCCCTTTAATAGTGATGGTGGCGGATGGTCCGAAAGACCGCGCAAAACTCTACTCAAGCCAAAAATATGACATTGCAACGACTGTTGATCGACTACCGAAGAACGATACTTAATCTTAATCTGAATCTATCGTTAAATACCATACCACCACTATCTAAAGTCTAAAACCAATGGTAATGTTATCAATCAGTCATACGTTCGACCGCAACTTTTGTGCTGGGTTTATCACGACCATTAGTAAGAAACCCCTGGTTTAATAAAGAAAGGAAACGGATGCTAGAAGCTAAAAATAAGCCCTGCCAGGCCTACTTACCGAGTTATATAAAACGAGGGGGGTTCAATTGGTACTCCAAGATGATATTTGCCTTTTTGATTTATACCTCTTAGAAGTTCAGAAGAACCAGATGTATTACCTAATTCTTGTTTGCAAAAAAATGTTTGTTAACAGCTCTCTCGCACCAGCAAAACTAACACGACAATTCGATAAAGTTCCAGAAAATTTAAAGGAGAAAAATATCAGATTTTTTTTCAAAACCAAAAATACATGAATGAAAACACAGTGCCGTTTTTAACTAAATTTCCAAAACCTGTAATGAAAATGCAACTAAAGCATTTTTTCTTCGAAGCTACAGGATAGCTCGATCTGGACAGCCAAACAATATTGCATAGTCTTTAATTAAACCTTGTATGCTAAACACAATCTGTTGCGTACTTGGAGAAGCCACGGCAAAACAAAAAGTTGCAGCAGTTCAATGTTCAACTAGCACTGTGTCTGATCGGATTCACAAAATATCTGACCACATTGGGATGAACTCGTTTGCAGATTGAATGCTTGTGATATGTTTGCAATGCAACTCGATAAAAGCACTGATGTGCCGGCCTTTCAATACTTCTTCTGTTCGTGAGGTATTCCATCGAATCTATTCAAGAAAATTTGCTCATCTCCACACCTTTAGAAATCAATACAACAACTGGGGAAGAAACGTTCAAGGGCATACTTTTTTTATGAACAAAGTATTAATTTGGAAAAGTGTATTGATATATGTAGCGACAAAGATGCAGCAATGGACGTTCTTGATGAAGCTGTGAACATTGTAAGTTTCGTAAAAAGTCGTCCTCTCAAATTGATATTGTTCACAAAAACGTGCAAAGATATGGGAAGTCAGTACGAATCACTTTTTCTGCACACGAAAATAAGACAGCTTTCCAGGGAAAAAAACGTTAGCTATTTAGATTATTTTAATTTCGTGATGAGTTGAAAGTTTTCCAACTGGACAAAAATATTTTTCCAATTGCAAACCTTTTTTTCTACACATAATGTTCAATGTTTTCCAGTTTTACATAAATTCTTACAAGGAAACATGCATGAGCTCGGAGCAGATATTGGCAATATGATTGCTTTACATTTGGTATCTTATTAGATTACTTTCCAGATACGAAAACTGACATCGAGCGGGTAAAAAAAGTAATTTGTAATGAAAACCCAGCCTACGACACTAAGCATTCCGGGAAACGAGTCTCTTATACATCTGAAGAGTTCTTCTTAATCGAAACATGTATTTTATTTTGTACCATTAAACAAATTTTGGGATGGTATTAGGAGTGAATTCCCTGAAGTTGCCAAACAGGCTTTATTTGATTTGCTCCCCTTTGTCACTACGTATCGCTGTGAAGTAGGCTTTTCAGCGTACTTATGCAATAACTTAATACAGATCGAAATTGAATACTGCCATTGAATACTGCTCGGTAGAAAATGCGTTTCGAAACATCAAATTTGTACAAAATAACATTTGTGCAAATCATCAAGGTTGCATTGCAAATGCGTATCAAAAAATAGTGTTTCCACATTAAAACAATTTTTTTGTGTTACGCCTATATTTCGGTTTTGTAAATAAATATATATATATGTACATACCTACTTTCTAAAATTATTTTTTATTGCATTACACGCATATTTGCTCCAAAACAACCTTTTTCTACTGAAAAGTGTGTTACTATCAGTTAATGCGAAAATTACATGAATGTGATAACGTCAATCATAGCGGTGAGAGATGTCTTGAAGGCATATGTCAGTTATGCAAAGGAATAAAAGAACAAAAAATGAAATAAAAAATTCAACAGTGATAAAATATTGTTTAACGGTTTACAAATATGCATAATTAAGATACAGTTAATCTTCTTGTTACCACAAACGAGTTTAGCGATAATGAATATGCATAGCTACGTGTATCAAGGATGAGTCGGTTTAAGTTCAAGATACACAAAAAAATCAAATTGTTATAGGTGTGAACAATTCGATTGAACGGATTGCTTGGAGTATTGGCGATGTTCTTTTAATGGCCTATGATAAACGCGTTAGATTTCCATAATAGCTTGTAGTTTTGTATTTCGTAAATAGATAATGTAGGATCGATACAAGATTGAGTGTATCGTATGTGTGGGTCATAATGTATGACACTATTTTTCTACCGAATATCATTGGAATTGAAAAAAAGCCTGACAAAAGAAAGGGTAAACATATGTCAGAAATTTTTAACTAGTCAGCAATGTAAATCGGATTGCTGAGTGGGAAAAGTTTCCAGAGAAAATTTATTTGCGATAGGACTGGTTTTCAATTAAGACAAGAGAGGACTTAGCCAGCAATACAGAATAAAACGTCAATATATCCTCTCGATCCTTATATTTTGTTTGTATGGCTTGATGCCTTCTGCAATGTAAATTTATCTATTCAGAAGTATTTCCCTTCTGTTTCTAATATGTCAGCGATATTTCATAAGATACGAGTCAACGGCGACGTCTCGACATAGTGAACAACCCACATAAGCTGGTCAGACCAGACAATTAGTTATAAAGGAATTTCAATGGGTTACAAACCCCTTTAATAGTGATGGTGGCGGATGGTCCGAAAGACCGCGCAAAACTCTACTCAAGCCAAAAATATGACATTGCAACGACTGTTGATCGACTACCGAAGAACGATACTTAATCTTAATCTGAATCTATCGTTAAATACCATACCACCACTATCTAAAGTCTAAAACCAATGGTAATGTTATCAATCAGTCATACGTTCGACCGCAACTTTTGTGCTGGGTTTATCACGACCATTAGTAAGAAACCCCTGGTTTAATAAAGAAAGGAAACGGATGCTAGAAGCTAAAAATAAGCCCTGCCAGGCCTACTTACCGAGTTATATAAAACGAGGGGGGTTCAATTGGTACTCCAAGATGATATTTGCCTTTTTGATTTATACCTCTTAGAAGTTCAGAAGAACCAGATGTATTACCTAATTCTTGTTTGCAAAAAAATGTTTGTTAACAGCTCTCTCGCACCAGCAAAACTAACACGACAATTCGATAAAGTTCCAGAAAATTTAAAGGAGAAAAATATCAGATTTTTTTTCAAAACCAAAAATACATGAATGAAAACACAGTGCCGTTTTTAACTAAATTTCCAAAACCTGTAATGAAAATGCAACTAAAGCATTTTTTCTTCGAAGCTACAGGATAGCTCGATCTGGACAGCCAAACAATATTGCATAGTCTTTAATTAAACCTTGTATGCTAAACACAATCTGTTGCGTACTTGGAGAAGCCACGGCAAAACAAAAAGTTGCAGCAGTTCAATGTTCAACTAGCACTGTGTCTGATCGGATTCACAAAATATCTGACCACATTGGGATGAACTCGTTTGCAGATTGAATGCTTGTGATATGTTTGCAATGCAACTCGATAAAAGCACTGATGTGCCGGCCTTTCAATACTTCTTCTGTTCGTGAGGTATTCCATCGAATCTATTCAAGAAAATTTGCTCATCTCCACACCTTTAGAAATCAATACAACAACTGGGGAAGAAACGTTCAAGGGCATACTTTTTTTATGAACAAAGTATTAATTTGGAAAAGTGTATTGATATATGTAGCGACAAAGATGCAGCAATGGACGTTCTTGATGAAGCTGTGAACATTGTAAGTTTCGTAAAAAGTCGTCCTCTCAAATTGATATTGTTCACAAAAACGTGCAAAGATATGGGAAGTCAGTACGAATCACTTTTTCTGCACACGAAAATAAGACAGCTTTCCAGGGAAAAAAACGTTAGCTATTTAGATTATTTTAATTTCGTGATGAGTTGAAAGTTTTCCAACTGGACAAAAATATTTTTCCAATTGCAAACCTTTTTTTCTACACATAATGTTCAATGTTTTCCAGTTTTACATAAATTCTTACAAGGAAACATGCATGAGCTCGGAGCAGATATTGGCAATATGATTGCTTTACATTTGGTATCTTATTAGATTACTTTCCAGATACGAAAACTGACATCGAGCGGGTAAAAAAAGTAATTTGTAATGAAAACCCAGCCTACGACACTAAGCATTCCGGGAAACGAGTCTCTTATACATCTGAAGAGTTCTTCTTAATCGAAACATGTATTTTATTTTGTACCATTAAACAAATTTTGGGATGGTATTAGGAGTGAATTCCCTGAAGTTGCCAAACAGGCTTTATTTGATTTGCTCCCCTTTGTCACTACGTATCGCTGTGAAGTAGGCTTTTCAGCGTACTTATGCAATAACTTAATACAGATCGAAATTGAATACTGCCACAGATGTGCGAATACAATTTTAAACAAATTATAAATCAAACAATAGAACAGTTTCGTTTTTACAATAACTTTGAAAAAAATATCTTGAAGAAAAAATTGAGTGTTAATTGAGTGAAGCACTTAGACGATATTTAATAAATTTTCCTGCGCGTACTTAAAATATTTCACTTAAGGTGTCTTTTCAATTATTCAATACTTGAAAATATCTGTTTATATTTTTTATTGTTTTTATTAAAAGAGTTATAGGTAAATAACTTTAAACTCTTATTACTCAAATTTTTGAAAATGTCGCTTAGCCCCTTTATCTCCTAACCGCTTCAGTTTTTTTTTTATATCGTTAAGAGTGGGGGTTTCGAAATATATTTGGGCCTTGTTTAGGGTTCCACAGCTTATCTAATAACTTTGAGAACCTCTGAGCTAGATGTATCTAGCTAATTGGTAAGGAAAGTAAATTCTCTACTGCAAGTAAACCCTCCTGATATCACAAATAATATTTGGACTACTAAATGCTGGGTACTTGGTTCAAATATTTAAAAAATAAGAATAGCACGTTTTTTTTTAAGTCTGTCAAACATCCATCAAAGTTTATAAAAATGAGATGAGAAGCTTCTAAAATTTGCCATTCACGTACACATACAAGACAACCAAAACAATCCCAACTCATTTCTTTTGCATGATTGAACTCACTGTTGTGGTTAATAATTGTATTGTGTTAATATTGTCTCTTCATCGGTATGGTATGATAGTTTACGAACCGATATCAGAGAACAATTACTTTTTTTGACTGCGGAAAGATTAATGCATGTCTTAAAATACGTCTTATTTGATGGTCGAAATTTTCTGATATTTATCTTCTCTAGATAAGATATTTGATAGCATTTTTCGTTTACCTTAGACTGTATATAACTAAATTTACGTGCTTTTTTCACTTATTTACTGAAACGTAATTATCACATTTCCTCTGCTTCATTTGCAATTTAAATTGAAAAACACGTTCCAAAGCATTTTTCGCCCATCTTTGGGTATTACTTTAGCAAACCCAAAACCTTTAAAATGACACACAGAAATATAATAATAATATCTCGTCATAAAATATCCATCACGTTTACCGAGGGAATTTTACTGAAAAATCATCTTTAGGAAGTGTAATGTCCCCCAAACACGACGACGAAAATATAAATAAAAACCTTTGCTAGGTACTTCATTCATATGGGTATTTCTTAACCATTTTCGTTGTACACATATATTCCTTATGAATATAAATATATGAATGTATGTATCTTCCACTTTCTTTTGGCAAGCAAGTAAATTCCATGTTTTTTTTTATTTTGATTTAGAATTTTCAATCTTTCACCGCTACATAGAGGACTGAGCCCATGAGCCTTATTACATTTCTGTTGGAATTTCTGCCAACATATGCAAACTACATCCCTAGGATTAGCTAGCACAATTCTACGTTTATCCCAAAGAGAAAGAGAAAACAAAAACAAATTCTGTCACTTAAAGATGAAGCTACTGATGAACTCAATGCGGCGTCTGAAGTTCGTTGGAATTTGTCCCTCCTTTCCTTGCCGCACGTAGCTAAGCCAATAAATCGAGAAACCCAAAACATGAGAAAGCAGAAGAATTTATTTTTCTAATTTTAGCCCCGGTTCTTTGTAAACATTTCCATGACCTCTCTTGCAGAGAAAAAGAGCTCATAAAGTTTATCCGTATATAAATGTATATATAGGTGTACTGAAAATGTGGTGTAAGCGACAAAAAGATTTGTGGCTGGGTCATGACTTGCTTTTAAATTTTCTACATCAGATGAGGAAATGGTAAGATGAACAGGAATTGGTGTGGTTTTATTTTCAAGAAATTGGTTAGTTTGGAATTAAGGTTCATACAAAAATTCCACGAACTGAAGAATGCACACAAAATTTCAAACAGTCAGGAGATACCAATTGAAGTTTGGATTGGATTTGGCCGATTAAATTGAAATAAAACATCGGTTATTGAACAGTTACATTTAGACGAAAAGGTTGACTGGATAAGAACTCACCATCATCACAATCAATCAGACGTATATTCTTGCAAATGTAAATATGTCAAGACTAATTGGTTACGCTATTCAAACTGGAAGGAAGGTTAAAACGTTTGCATGTACTATTTGCACTACAGTCTAAATATTTGCAGTTATATCCGGGGACAACAAACTTAAACTTGGTTTCAAAGTTCCTTTGTTCTAGTTAATGATATCATATCTTTCCAGTTGATATCAGTATATTACTGGTCACTGGTGTTCCACGAGGCTCTGCTCATAGTTCACATGCTTTTTAAATTATATTAAAGGGCGTTTTACGATATGCAAACATCATATAAGTATGCAGACGATATAAGACTGTTTTCATAATCCCAAAAATATAGCCCCATAGACAGCTTAGTAGATTTCATTTTTAATCCAAAAAAAAAAAACATTAAATTAAACCAAATCGAATGCCATGACATTTAACAGAACCAATAATATTTCATTTGCGTTTAAGCAATCCAGCAATTGAGTTAAAATTGCATATGAATAAGACTGTCGTAAAATTTGATGGGGTCCACGAAGGACCCAATCAGCCCAGCAACAAAAGTATCGCCCGACAGATTTCAAACTTAAAACTAAGTGTCACGTACAGCAGCTAGAATCATATTTCATAAAAACAGATATGAACACATCATATCCAACTATGTCAAACATATTACAGGCTGTTATAAATAAATGTTTGTTACATCAGACAATTTTTCGTTAATGCTGTTTAGCTTTGGAATTCGTTGGCCCTACATATCAGTAGTAGTAGTAGTAGTAGTGTAGTAGTACTAAAATATTCGATAATAATAATTCTGCAATACTTCATATTCACAAAAAAACTGTTGATGAATATAAAAACATTTTTTGGACATTTCGTCCATAGATCATTTCAGCTGCGCAAACTTTTTTAAGACGAAAGTTCTGCTATAGCGATGAGACCCATTTCTGAATGAATCGGTATGTCAACAAATAAAATTTTCGAATTTGGAACGAAACCAAACCCCATGAGATTCAAAAAAAAACTATCTGTTTGTTGTGGATTTTAGGTTGCCGGCGTCATCGGTCCATACTTATTTGAAAACAACTTTGGCCAAGCCTTCGCCGTCGACGGCGAGCGCTATAGTCCAATGACTGTCAACTTTGAATTGGGTGATATGGACACCAGCGCCACACTATGGAGTAAATGCATGCAAAAACGAGACAAAAGCCGTTTTTTTTTTTTTTCAAATTTCAAAATTAGAAAGTAAAATTGTTACCAAACGGTAGTCTTATTCCTAAAGATTAGGAAACTGTATATTTTTGTTTGATATTGCAACTAACTTGGCAACAGCAATTATGTAGAATGATGAAGTAAACCACCATTAAGCTTCATGTTGGAAAAAAAATGGGTGCAGGTTTAATTGTTATTGGTGTTAGAAAATGTTTGTTTTACACATTTACAAATTTTTATATTTTTGAAGGATCATACGTAGTATACGATTTTTTATTAAAAAAACGTTTACATGATGTAAGGAATTTTTTTTTTCTGAATTTGGATTTCAATCTAAATTGGATTTCTTAGAAAAATATTTGCTAGATAAAGTTTTTATGAGGAAGCGAATCACGAAGGATGTAGAACCAAAGAATGGCGTTTAAAACTTGAATTAAAAATACAAATTTATGTGTTGGATTATTTTATTTTTATCATTTTTATGATTTCTTACTTTAAAAACTTTTTTTTTATAATTTGCGCGCACTCAAGGGGTTATGAATACCCTTTATATGTTTTAGCACAGTGCGGGCGTTAAGGAAATTAGGGATAAGAAGAAAGGAGATACCGATGCACATTGGTTTTAAATGTCTGTAAGTTATAATGGAAAGGAAAAACAGAGTTTGGTGGAGCATTCCACATGCGTGTTGTTCGGTTTATGTATGAATCTCTATATTTCAGCGTACGTCCGAAGATAGGCTTGAGGGTAAACTGATTTGCATTCATTGCGAAACGAGTATTGCGGCTGAATTGTTGAATGGAAGGAATGCAGCTGGCTATTTCATTTGAACATTGGTTGTTAAAATAGCGATAAAACAAGGTAAGGAAGGAGATGTTTCGACGGTGTTCAAGCGAAACTAAGGAGTTCGCTATTCTTATGTCTCCTATAAGTTTTTTCGCACGTGTTTGAATCCCATCTAGTAGGTGCAATGTTGATTTTGGTGCACCTGACCAGACGTGGGCGTTGAATTCAAGTTTTGGGCGTACAAACGCTTTATATATTGTGGCCAGATCAGAGGGGTGAAATATTTCTTACATCGATTTAGGAAACCTAGACATTTCGCAGCGTTTTTAGCGACTTCGAATATGTGGTCGTTCCAACGTAAGTCGTTACTAACACACATACCTAGCATGAAAAGCTTTTCAGTTTCTTCGAAGTAAGTGCCATTCATGGATAATGGCTCTAGAATTTGGTTACGCTTTAATGACAGAAGACAGCATTGTGTTTTGGAAGCATTGAATTCCACTCTATTAGATTTACCCAATTTGATAATGCTGTCTAGGTCGGAATTCAATGAGCTTAACATATTTTGGCGTTTAGAGTCCACGTTCGAAGGTGAGGGACGAGGACCTGTATACGAATATGAGAAGCTGAGGGTACTGTCATCAGCGAAGGAATGAATTGGATTAGAAGTTGCAGACAGGAGATCATTTATAAAAATGAGAAAGAGAGCCGGAGACAAAACTGAGCCTTGAGGGACACCAGCATTTATTTGGTCAGTTACAGACTTGAAACCATCCAAAACAACTTGAATTGAACGTTTCGAAAGATAATGTCTAATCCATAGAAGAAGTTTTTCGTCGATTCCAAATGCACGCATTTTCGACAAAAGGGCTTGATGCCTTGAATTAATTGAAAGTATGGCGTTTAAAACTTGAATTAAAAATAAAAATTTATGTGTTGGATTATTTTATTTTTATCATTTTTATGATTTCTTACTTTAAAAACTTGAATTGCATTTATAGGAAATGGAAACTTAAAAAACTGGAGGATATTGATTGTCAAAAAAAGGAGAATTGCAAGAAACTTTAAAAAAAACCAACTCGTGGATTTAATAAAACCGGTAACACGAATGGATAATTTTTAATAATCCACAACTTGCTGCAGAAATAACAGGTGTCGATTTTCAATTAATTTATAGGCTGGAAGTTGTAAAATCGATTTTTTCATGTTTGGTAAATACCATTGCGATACAGCAAAACTTTATGAAGATTTGTATTATTGGCATCCGATTACACCGACAATGTTAAAGATATAAAAACAGCTTTCACAAGCTCGAAAAAAACATTTCAGACTCTACTCTTACAGACAGAAATCTTAAAATTGCCAAAAAAAAACGTTATTTTCAGTCAAAAGAAATATTTTATTACTTAAAAAAAAGATCACACCACATTAGAAATTCTACTCTAAAATAATTTTTCGGCATAAAAACAGAAGATCCCGACATCGTACAAGAAGTTCATTCACACACACACATTTTGGAAAATAGCTAACAAGCCAGTTGTGCCAAAAAATTGTATTGTATTTATATTTTAAGAATATGCTAACTATATAAAGAAATTAAAGGAAAAACAAGATGTTTAGGTGGAGTGGAGATGTCTTCCGATTTTTGCTCTGGTAAAAGTGGCTACGGGAGACAAGACCGTTATAGCGGGTGATTTTTCAAGAGTTAAGTTTTTCAGGTTGGCAGAACTGGTTAGTAATGGCGTCCAAACGTCATCTATAAAAGTGAAAAGATTTCAGTAAACTCTGCCATTTAATAATGAAAAGACTTACAAACGAGCAACGATTGCAAATTATTGAAATGTATTATCAAAATGCGTGCTCTGTGAAAAATGTGCACCTTTTGTTACGACCATGTGCTGTTATCACCAAATTTACTTTGTTGGACATTAAACCATCGACTCGCATGCGTAACGAAGAGAATATTGCAGTCGTAGCGTCCAATGTTAACGAAGTTCGTGGAATGTCAATACGTCGCCGTTCTCAGCAATTGGGCAACCACATGGAAATTTTTACGTGTCGATTTGGGTATTAAAGCCATAAAATACCATTGGTGAATGGGCCTCAGAATAGTTTCATGAAAATCCGCTGTTTTATCTAAAAAATTGTGTTTAGCGATGAGGCTAATTTCTGGCTCAACGAAACGTAAATATCTGGAGTGATGAACAGCCACATGCCATACAAGAATTACCGATGCTTCCCGAAAAAACGACAGTTCGGTGTGGTTTATGCAATGGTGGCATCATCGGTCGATTTTTCTTCAAAGACAACCGTTGAAAAACCGTTACCGTCAACGGCGAACGATACCGAACCATGATACGCGCCTTTTTTGTGCTTCAGTTGGCTGAGTTGAACTTAGTTGACATGTGGTTTTATCAAGACGGTGCCAAATGCAACACAGCTCATGAAACAATGGAAATGTTGAAGTATGAATTTGGTGAGCAGCATATCTCTCAAAATGGCCCTGTGAGTTGGCCGCCAAGATCATGCGATTTAACGCCTTATGATTATTTCTTGTGGGATTATGTAAAGTGGTTAGTCTATGTGGATAAGCCGAATACGATTGAAGCCTTACATTGACATTGACATTACGGTAATTCGCACATGAATGCATCGAACTACAGACACATAACAGCACTGGCGACTGAGGCCATCATCGGCTGGGTGAATAACATACGTAATTCGTGGTATACAGGCCAAACTGCTCCAAAAAGTGATGCAAAATTGGACCTTTCGAATGGACCATTTGAAACGGAGCCGAGGACAACATTTACATGAAGTTGTCTTCAAAACGTAAATTGCAAAGGCCTATTTATCTATTACAAAAAATTTGAGTATTTAATTTGATTAAAAACAAAAAAACGCTTAAAAAATCAAACGCCATGGTGCTTTCATATTTTTGTTTTATACGGATGAAGAACTAAGACGACAGTAAGCAAAAGTTCCACTAACTTGTGTAAGTCGAAACTGTTGTTACTGCTTAAAAAAAAAAATTCAATTTATGGCACAACAGACTCGTTAGTACCCAGGGCCTAGCTTTTTTTTCACAACCATTCATGTGTGCGTGTGTACTTCTTTGCACGATGGCGGGACCTCCTGTTTTATGCCGAATCCGAACGGCTAAGTTTTTTTTTATAATTTACATGTACTCAAGGGGTTATAAATACCCTTTTATATGTTACCATAGTACGAGCGTTAGAGAAGGGGAAGAAAGAGAGGATAGGAAAGATTTTGGATGTAGTGGAGACTTAAACACCATGGGTGGTGTCCGAACTAGCTTCAGGGAGTCACTTTTTCTTGTGTTCGTTAAATTTGAAGAAATTCAAGATGGTGTGAATACTTTTTTTAGGTATTACACCGACCTTTTTATTTCTTTTAAATAAAAGTGAAATGGATTTTGGTTGTGATTGAACGCGCAACCTTCCACTACACCGCGGCCACCCACACACCCACAGTTGAGATAAGCTATTCATGACAATTTATACTACTCGGATGATTTGTGAGATCATCACGAGAGGAGGGCCAGTGAAAAATTTAGGTGTTGCTACGGCTGGGAATCGAACCCAGACCTTCTGAGCGGCAGTTAAACGCACTAACTATCGCGCCACTGAGCCCGTCTACTGCTTATTTGACCAATTTTTCGGATGGCACTTCAACTAGTATCTATGAAAAAAAAGTTCTCAATATATTTAGATGTACGTTTTCATCAAAACAGCCGTTTTCGATTTTTCTTAATCCGTTATTTGGAGAGCACCATTAGATTTTGGGCTGTAGTATCTATTTGGCTTGCTTTTTGGAAACCAATAGGACATATGTGCATATTAATATATAAATTAAATCATAAAGATTCATCAAAGTGGAAGTGAAAGTGAAAACAGTTGAATAGTGAAATCTCAACTTATAACGGGTGATCCAAGTAGAGAAACTTTTTTCAATAACCTTTTTTGACAGATCACGTGTGAGTCGTGTCATGCTGTCATGTTATTTTTGTTTAGTATTGTTTGGCATTTCATAATGGAACGACTTACGCGTGAACAACGTTTACAAATTGTTCAACTTTATTATGAAAATTCACGTTCTGTGAGGAATGTGTTTCGTGCACTTCGCTCAACTTATGGTCAACATAATCGGCCTACTGAGCGTACTATTCGCAACATCATCACCCATTTTGAGACCCAGCATTCATTATTGGATAATATTCGACCGAATAGACCACGTCCAGCACTCTGTGTAGAAAATATAGCGGCCGTAGCTGAGAGTGTACACGAAGACCGTAGAGAGTCGATTCGGCGCCGTTCGCAGCAACTCGGACTGACGTATGGAACGACTTGGCGCATTTATGTCAAGATCTTAAATTGAAAGCGTACAAAATACAGCTTGTGCAACAACTGAAGCCGCTCGACCTTCCCACGCGACATCGCTTCGCTCTATGGGCTCTTGAAAAGTTCCAAGAAGATCCGACGTTTTCGAGGCAAATTTTGTTTAGCGATGAGGCCCATTTCTGGCTCAATGGGTATGTAAACAAACAAAATTGCCGCATTTGGGACGAAGAGCAACCTGAAGAGATTGAAGAACTGCCACTTCATCCAGAAAAAACAACGGTTTGGTGTGGTTTGTGGGCCGGTGGAATCATCGGTCCATACTTCTTTAAAAATTATGCCGGTGCGAAAGTAACCGTCAATGGCGACCGTTAGCGTACCATGATAACCGACTATTTGATGCCTGAAATTGAAGCTCGTGATCTCGGCGACATTTGGTTTCAGCAAGACGGCGCCACTTCCCACACATCGCATCAATCAATGGACTTATTGAGAGAACATTTCGGTGAGCACATAATTTCACGTTTTGGGCTGGTCGATTCGCCACCAAGATCGTGTGATATCACACCGTTAGACTTTTTCCTGTAGGGATATGTAAAGTCAAAAGCTTATGCCGACAAACCCGCTTCGATTCAGGCCTTGGAGGAAAACATCACGCGTGTCATTCGCCAGTTACCAGTCGAAATGCTCGAACGAGTGATCGAAAATTGGACTCAGCAACGGCCAACATTTGATAGACATAATCTTCAAAAAATAATGCCAAAGAATGTTCTTTCAAATGATAATAAACATTCTCCATTAAATTTGAATTTTCTGTGTTTTTTTCTTTAAAAAAGTAGGGAACCTCGAAATGGATCACCCTTTATATTCTACACAGGGCCTCTCTTCTTTGCGGCGAAAAATGATTTCAAGTATTTCTAAGCCGGTCATATGCAATTTGTTTGACCCCCTTATGATAGATAGTAGGCTATTTTTATAAAATACCCTACTTTTTGCTGTCATGGATTAAACTTGCCCGACCCCTCTAATGAATATTACCTTTTTGAAAAAAATGAATAAGTCTTTTAATGAAAGTGTTCCATTTTTATAATGGACAGAATAAAAAAAGTTTTTTCGTCCCTTGTGGTCGTGACATCACATCACCTCAGCAACAAGCCATAACAAATACACATTGACATTTTACCCACATATTTGTGTTCATATCAGTCGATAATCGGAAGCACTAAAGTAAATTAGATCAATCGATACCAATTGCTGCAAACGATACCCAAAGGAGTTGAAATGTACTTGCAAAACTTCAATAAAATGTCATTTGCTTGTTCCGCTCTTTGGGGAAACTTGATTGCGAATCAGCTGTGGAGCAACATCAGTAGACATAGACACAGATGTGGAAACTGTTGCATAAGAATTCGTCGTCTGTGGTGGGTAACCACAATCGATGGGTGTTATCACCAAACATTACCGCATATCACACAGCCGCAACACATTGCACCACATCACCATAGCAACTTCTAGAGTGTTCTCTTCATCATCATTGTCATCATTCACTCGTCATATGGAGGTCTAATGGCGGACGTACTGGTCTGGTGAAATACGACTCCGATTCATGTATTATTAATGTGGCTGAGGCAGCTGCTGTGTTGTTGGAACGAAGTTTCCAATGTCTGCCTCTTTAGTCGAAGTGACTCCCATATCGATGAAAAAAAGAGCGTTTACAAATCCTGAGATCTTCTGTTCGGAGTTAAAGTTCAAGCCAATTGACATTAACATGAAAGCTATACTATCGCAGTGAAAAGAAATTGTAAAATTTGACATCGACGGTAGATGGATGAAGTTGTCGAGTGTGCGAGTAGGTGGCACAAATGCATCATTTGACACTTTCAGTGCCAGCGTAATTTGCTGCTGTGCACACAGACTGAACCTGGAAACTAAGACTTGCGCGACAGATTTGTGTGTGCAAAGAAACTAGGTTCTCTAATTACAGAGTGTTACTACATCGATTGTATGCTAGCACACAGCGATTTGCTCACAAGACTGACTCTAATGCAAACAAGTCCAAGTGACAATGCTGCCAGGGAGGCTGTGAGCAGGTGGTGCACGACATAAAAGTTGGCTGTGAGACTATTTGTAGATACGTATACTGATTGTCTTTGGAAAGAGGAAAAGTTACTCAACAGTATTTTTTTGTTCACGTAGTAGGCACGTATAACAAATGAGGGTGTTGGTTGAAGGACAAACTAGTAATAAATATATTTGCTAATGAAGTATACGTTAAGGTAAGGTGCACTCAAAGAATTGTGACGGATAACAAAATGTACTGATTGGAATCCTATCGATTGGCTCAGTTTCCAAAATCAATATACATACTATAATTTTATATATGCCTTGAAAAGACAGGATGGACTAATGACTAATTTTATTCATAAAAGGTTATATATGAATTTCTTAGAGACAGGTGTCATGCGAAGTGTAGCATACATGAAACTGTTAAGAAGTGGTTTAAGATAATGCATGTAGTTTGGCTATTATTAAGATGCTCAAACAATTGATATCCTCTATTCAATGATCAACACATCTAAATGGTTTACGATAGACATCTTCAACCTAGAAGTTTGCACTACTGAGGTGTTGTTTATTGATCCCAAGGTCATATTCCAGTATAAAAATGGTACAAAGATTGATTTAAAACGAACAAATTATTTCTATTAGGTCGTTTAATAGTAGACGAAGGGCATGGGTGTTTTTGCAAATGGATGGGTCATTAACAACAATTTTTTTTTAAACACTATCAGATCTGTGTCGTAGCGAGCTTAATACAAGAATCATCTACGAGCAGAGATTTGCCACAGCATATAATACACATCCACAGGCTTATAATTTAGTGCATTTGTTAGTAGGACATAACTTTTTAAGTTAAATATTACAAACAAAATCAATAAACAATGAAATTACATTAAGACTATATATTTCTGAATAAAAGACATACTCTTGTTACGATTCTAGCATACAAATTCAAACTACTTGCAGTTGAACTACATCGTTATTTTGACTGAAAAGTCTACTCATGCGACTGATAGCCTCGTGCATACATACCAAAGTTGTATTTATGATCGAATATATGTTCAAAATTAAATCTACGAATGTCACCGCCCCGGGTAATAAAACCAATGGCACTTAAAAGATCAGGAGCATCTATTTTTCCTAATAATAATTTGTGTAAGAAAACCATATCACTGCTAAGTCTACGTTGAGAAAAAGGCACGAACTGCAGTAGTTTAATTCGACATCTATACGGAGGCAAATTGTGTACATCATCCCACGGAAGTCCTCTCAAAGCAAATCTTATGAATTTACGTTAGACTGCTTCAGTTCTATTTGAATGAACTACATGGAAGGGTGTCCACACTTGTGAGGCATACTCCAAGTGATGCCGAACTAGACAATTATATAGCGAAAGGATGACATTATAATTATTATTATTATTAGAAGCTTTTATTGTAGCCTTATATACTCATTCTACATTATAATGAAAATTAAAAATTAAAATTATATTAAAATTGACAATCTTTTGTTCACATACATAAATTAGTTAGATATTTCAATAATGATTTACAATTTTTTTTTTATCTATGATGTTCCGTTAATAATTGTCTTTTATATTTACTATTTTCTAGTCGTTGTTTCTATTGACGTAAAGCTCCCATAGATTCCAATTTTTTTGCATCGTTGTATCAGTTGCGATTGAATTTAAGCAGGTCACCATTCCATCTTTTCTTTGGTTGTCCTACTGGTCTATTATCATCCGATATCCACTTTGTTGTTATTTCCGTTCATCTTTGGTCCTGTATTCGTGATATGTGTCCTGCACAGCTCAATTTTAATTGTTTTATCTTTTGATTACGTCTGTTATATTTGTGCGTCTCCTTATTTCATCATTTCTGACTCGTTCTATTTGTCTAATATTTAGTAAGTGTCTTTCAATTTTCGTCTGGCAAATTCGTATTTTCTCGGTTATGTTTGATGTCATTGCTAATGTTTAGTCCATTTGTAATAACAGGTAGGATCGTCGAGTCAAATCTGTATCTTCTCGTGTCTGTTCTTATATCGCATTCCAGTATTTGTTTAATACTCCAGTATTGTTCCAGCTATTTGTGATTCGTCTGTTGACCTCTTTTTCCTCTCGATTTGAAAATGATTTTATTTGTCCAAGATATAAGTAGTCTTCAACATATTCAATGGTACAATCAAATAGTACTATGGGATATTTTATATGATTTGTCATAGCTTTAGTTTTTGTCATATTTATAATTAGTCCATGCATTTTACATGTTACTGAAAGTTGTGTAAGCAATGTCTGGATATCATCAGATTTGTTTGATATGAGAACGATATCGGCAGAGATTCTTAAATTGTTCAAGCGTTGTCCATGTAGTTTTACTCCATACTTATTGGTCCAATTCATTTGCATAAATACATCTTCTAATACAGCTGCAAATAGTGGAGGCGATATTGGATCTCCTTATCTTACTCCTTTATTGATTTTGAATTCTCGTCCCGTGTTGTCAGTTTTAATTCGTGCTGTTTTGTTGGAATAAATATTTTTAACTGTTGTTATGAAGATGGGGTCAATATCCTGGTTCTCCAACGCCGTCCAAATACTTTTGTGTTCTACCATGTCAAAAGCCTTACTGAAGTCAATAAATACAAAATAGAGAGGTTTCTTGTATTCGTTGAATTTTTCGATCAATTGGTCTGTAAATGGTCAGTAGTCGAATATCCTTCTCGAAAACCAGCTCACGTCCTTGGTTGTCTATCATTTATTGTGTGTTTCATTTTCATATACCGTGAGCGTCAAAAGTGAGTAAACACCCATGCGATTTCCGAAGTTACATGTAAATTAAGCAAAAATATAAACAAAAAAATAATTCCAAAAATACCAAATAAAAGCTTTATTCAGTAGTAAAACAATTAACAAAAATAAAAATTCAAAAATTAATTAATGTATATTTTTTGAAACAAAAACTAGACATACTACGTAATATACGCGTCAAAAGTAAGTAAACATCTGTAATTAGTTAGAGAAATTTATAAATTGATCATCTTAAATTAAGGAGTTAGTATTTAGTTATGCCACCTTTAGACTTTATAACTTCTTTAAGTCTTCGTGGCATAGATACGACGAGGTTATTTGTAATATCGGAAGATATTTTGGACCATTCCTCAATTAAAGCCTTTTTAGGTCATCTTTGCTTTTGATAGTCCTTTTGCGAATTTGCCGGTCCAAATGATCCCATAAATGTTCAATAGGGTTTAGGTCCGGCGATTGTGGAGGGTGATCGAGCTGTTTTGGAGTCCTGTAAAGCAACCATTCCTAAATGTTTAGGATCATTGTCTTGCTGAAAGATCCAATTGCTAAGCATACCTAATTTGTCTACGCTCGGTTGCAGGATATTTTTTAGGATGTTAAGATAGTCTTGTTTATTCATTGTACTTTCAATGAAGACAAGATTCCCAACCCCCGACGCCGCCATACACCCCCACACCATCACTGAACCTCCCCCATGTTTTACTGTGCTCCTTACGTTTTGTTCACTGAATTCTTTGTTTTTTTCTCTCCAAATTTTTTTATTTGTATTGCTTTTAAAAATTTCAAATTTACTTTCATCTGTAAATAAATTGTTTTTCCAAAACGAAATATCATTATTTATATATTTTTTTGCAAATGTTAAACGTTTTTTTTTATTGACTTTAGATATCAGTGATTTCTTTCTAGCACTTCTACCATGTAAGCCCGATTTGTGCAGTGTTCGCCGAACAGTACTCGCACTGATTGATTTTTCGGTTGTTGTTGTTAGATTTTCCGCTATTTTAACGGCACTTGAACTTGGATTTTTCTTCACTTCAGTTACAATTTGTCTTTCTTCTCTTTTATTTAACTTTTTTGGTCTACCTGTCCGTTTGAAATTTTCCAATGTTTTAAATTTTTTGTATTTATCGATAATTTTTTTCACCGACACATGGTTCCTATTTACTATTTCGCCAATATCCCGATATGATTTCCCTTTTTTCCTCAAATCCACTATAATTTTCCGCGTGTCCAAAGATATTTCACTCCTCATTATGAAAAAATCGAATTGCACTGCTTACACTGAACTTACCTCCGCAGTAATATTTATTAAATATTATAACAGTAAATCTAACTGATTAATATTAAACGATGGGAGGTTGCATGATGTTTACTTACTTTTGACGCGTATATTAGGTAGTATGTCTAGTTTTTCTAGTCTAGTCTATACATTAATTAATATTTTAATTTTTATTTTTGTTAATTGTTTTACTATTGAATATTTGTATTTGTATTTTTGGAATTCTTTTTTTGTTTATTTTTGTCGCTTAAACTACATGTAACTTCGGAAATCGCATGGGTGTTTACTCACTTTTGACGCTCACAGTATATTGTCGTCGATAAGAGTTTATATAAAGTCGAGATTATGATTTTAGGTCTGTAGTTATTTACATCGTCCTTTTTTCCTTTTTTGTGGATTAGTATGATTGTACTTTGCTTCCACTGTGATGGTATTTTCTGTTTTGAAATAATGGAGTTGAATAACTTTGTCAGAATAGGTGTAAGGGCTTTTCGTCCGTATTTTATCATCTCTGCATCTATGACGTAGTTACCAGTGCATTTATCTGTTTTTAAATTGTCTTTAGAGGAGGTAATTTCAGTTTCATCAAAATAGTTTGAGGAAGTTATGTTGCGCTCTGTAATTTATTGTACTGAAAGAACGACATAAGGGTCATTAACCCTTTTGGCCACCTTTTTATAAATCCCAACATAGAGTTGGATTTATTGACAATAAAGTTTAAGTGTTTATTAAACTCCAATTTAGGATCAAAATAAACAAAAAGATCTTTAAAACTGTCTACACGGCATAGAGTGTGCCCGGACAGATTATAATTAAAATTTGATGGAGCACGTTTTCGCGGAAATGACATATGCTGGCATTTAGTAGAGTTCAGACTCAAACCGTTTTTTAGACACCATATGTTAAAACTATTTGAATCAGTTTGTTGTGAAAGCGAATCGCTTAGTACTCCTACACATTTTACAATTTTCACGTCATCAGCATATATCCATATTTTGCTCTTTCGAATACAAACTCTTGCATCGTTAATAGCAAGTTTAAATAAGACAGGGCCTAAATGACTGCCTTGAGGTACTCCAGATTGGGCAACAAATGGGTTGGATTTAGAATCCCTATAATTTACCTGATAAGTTATACATGAGAGATATGATTGAACCCAAGTTATGAAACCTGGAACGAATCTATATGCCTTAAGTTTAAAAATTATGATGTTATGTGATAACTGATCAAAACATTTGGAAAAATCAGTGTATATACAATCGACTTCTTTTTTATTTAGCAAACTATTGGAACAATGATGCATAAAAGTTAAGAGATTTGTGACAGTGGATCGTTTTTTTTTTTACAAAACCATGCTGTTCTTTACAGATAATGTTTTGACAGAGGAAGACCAATTTATCACATATAATATGTTCAACTAATTTAGGAATGCAAATTAATTTTGAGATAGGTCTATAATTAGAGATATCTCCTCGATCCCAATTTTTAAAAACGGGTGTGATAAATGCATTTTTCCATTGAGTTGGGAATACTCCTGTGGCAAGGAAGCTTTTAAACATATACTTAAGGTCTGGAAAAAAGGGACTGCATTGCTTTACAACTATTGGTGGGATTCCATCGGGCCCCACAGAATAGTCATTGTTTAATAAATAAATTTACGAAGAGTCTCATCGTCAAATGTGACGTTGGTGAAACTAACTTGAGGACAGTCATTAAGATAACTGAAATGTTCGTCTAAGACTAGAGGGGTATCAATAAATGATTTACTGAAATTGTCTGCGAATAAGTTTGATACAGCTTAGGAGCTCGATGTTTTTGAATTATTCAGAGAAAATGGCTGGGTATCCATCCGTTGTTCTCTTCAAATTGACAAATGCCCAAAAGCGTTTAGGGTCATTTTTAAGAGCGTTTTCCATATTGACTATGTAATCATTATATAAACTATTAGGCATAGCAGAGATTAAAATGTTAAATATTATCATTAAAATATGTGGTACTTATCGAAATTGTATTGATTCAGACTTTTTACAAAATTATTTGAAGCCCGGTTACGTATGTTACGAAGAGATTTAAGCTCTTTTGTGTACCAAGGATGCTGAATTTGAGCATTTTGAGAATGCTTGACTGGGATAGTTTTATTCATGCAATCCTTTATTAGAGTATAGAAGTTTTTCACAGCTTCGAATAAATAATTTCTTCGGATAGCCTTTGAAAGTTTGCTTTCAAAAAGTCCTTCAAAAATAAAAAGAAAACGAACTTTCATACGAGTCAGCATTTTGTCCGCCTTTGTCAATAAAAATATCTAATGAAGGATAATTTTTGTCCATGCTAGTAATGCTGGTACTATATATAAATACTGCAGTACTAACAGACTCAGAAGAAAAAACTAAATCGAGAATTCGATTATTATGATTTGAAATGATAAAATGCTATAAAGTAATGATAGCTCTTGTTGTGCAGGGTCTTCTGATGGCATTCTTTCTCATTTTCTACCATTGTATGTGTGGTAGGTAAATAATAAATAATTGTAAATAGATACAGTGAGAGTACTGCGGGCATTTAGGTATAGAGTTTGGTTGGTGAATTTATGTTTTTAAATTGGAATATCTCATTTGAAAAACTGAGAGGCAAGAGTAGTCAGTCACAATGCCGCGCAGTGTTTACGCTATCGAAGCAATTCTTACGTGAGTGGGCGGCAGCAATTTTGTTCACGTTACAATATTTTGGCGATTGAGCGATGGACCAAGTGAAAATTAGTTTTTGTCGAGGGAGCAAAGATTTTACGAAACTTTTTCAACTTTAAACCGATTTCAGCTGCAGAACATTAAGGGCCACCGAAAACATTCAGGCAGTGGAACGAATTTTGCGTTAAAACCAATGCTGAAGAGAGCGGACGGTTTGGCACTCCCAAAAAGTACTATTCACAAGTTCTAAAGTTCTAAAGAGAGGCCTAAAAATTCATTCTTTTAAGATTCAATTAGAACTTAAAGAAAATAACTTTAATCTACGCAAACAAAATTGTGAAACAATGATGTAGTAATTCCACACTGTTAATTGCATCATTTGAAGCGACGACGGGACCTACTTCCACCTGAATGGCCACGTAAATGAGTAAAATTGTGGCAACTGGGCTCCACAAACACGTAATCCGCGATTGAAACACTAACGACACCTACATGGCTTTAGAGTTACTGTTTGGTGGGCTTTATCGACGAACGGAATCAACGGGCCTTATTTTATTTGAAAATTCCAGTGGACATGCCATAAAGTTGAACAATGAAGATTATGTACGCATTATAACCTTATCTTACTAAATTTGCATACACATCCATGTTATTCGTCACCCACGTGGTTTCAAAAAGGTAGAGCGCATCCGCATATTTCCAGAACGTCCATGAGTTTGGTCCGGGAACATTTCTCACGAAAGCTTAACAGCCCTTTATCTCAAGAGTAATCCATGCTAATAGGCCGCAGTCTGTCGCGGAGCTTTTCATCTCTAATTATTATTTCTTACCTACCATTTATGTCTTGGATCCGTAAGTCAATCTTGAATGACGGACTGTTTTCGTTCGATCCTTATATGATCGGTTAACAGCTATTTTTAACTTCATTATAAAAATCGCAAAACAGTTTTCGAGAGATTGTAGCATTAAAAAAAACTTAATGGGAGTTCGTTAGTACTTAGCTACAGCATGTATACATAATGTAATGGAATGAGACATTTGTAAATGGAATCTGAACCATTTGATAAATATCACCAGCAAATTCTACAAAAAAAAATAAACATAAATATTTCTCAGTACTCCGATTAAGTTTATCATAAGTTTTTGCTGTAAACACGTTATTAATATTATATTACGCAGGCGACCGCTGCATTGCATTCGACATAAATGAAAATAAAATTCACAATAAGTATGTACTACGTGTGTTGTTAGTAGAATAAGCTACTTAATAGAACAAAAACTATGATTGCCCATCAAATGGAAGCATGCAAAGAATACTGTTTTTATAGGTTTTAACGCATTTTTTTATTTTATTGTTATTTTTTAGAGGTATAGAACTTTAAGTTGGCAAGACTATTTTAACTGGCGGCCATTTTGTCAGCTGTCAAGTGATTTTTTCGATCAAGTATGGAACGTCACAACGTTTACTATAAATAATAATACGCATCCACAGAGCCGTCGTACAGTGCGTAAAGAAGTCGTTGCTGCTGCAAGCGTAGAGGAAGACCCAAATCAGTCCATCCGCCATCGTGCATAGGAATTGGATATATGTCCATCCACTTTATAGAAGATTTCGCGGAAGATCTTGATCGAACACATGCAAGAATTGAAGCCACGGTGAATGGGCCCAAAACAAGATTGTCGTTGATCCCAATTTTCATACGCGAATTTTGTATAGCGATGAAGCTCACTTTTGGTTGAATGGATACGTCAATAAACAAAACTGCCATATCCGGAGTAATGATAATCCTCAACTGTATGTTGAGAAGTATGGAACTTTGAAATGGAATAAAACAAATTGAATTGAAATAAATTGACAAGAAATTTACTTTGTTTGAAAGATAATCTTCTAGTATTATAATTTAAATATGATTTCTGGCATATGAGCGCCACGCTTGCTAGGAGGTAGTCTAATCTTGAAGTCCAATTTTCTAATGACTTTTTCCAACATTTGTGGAGGTATATCGGCAATAACGTGGCGAATGTTCTCCTCCATTTGTATACTACAGCTGCACATATCCTTACAGAAAATACTCAATCGGAATTATACGCTCACTGAAAGTTTCCTTCAACAAATAAATTGTGGCCCTAGCTGTGTGACATGTTGCGCAGTCTTGTTGAAACCACAGCTCCTGCACATCATGGTTGTTCAATTAATGAAACCCCGACACCAATCCTCGCGGGAGCAATGATGTTTTTACTGCATCTGACCAGATTTGGGTGTTGATGTTAAGTTTGAGGGCGTACATACGCTTTGTATATTATATTGTCCATATCACAAGTGGAGGAATATTTATTGCATCGGTTGGGGAATTCTGTACATTTTCCGCATTTTTGGCGACTCCAAATATGTCAGCTTTCCAACTTAGGTCGGTTTCGACATTGCAAGAGCCATTTATGGCTGTAGGTATTGGTTAGATACACAGAAGGAAACGGTGTAGCGAAATAATTCCCACTAAAATAAGGCCCGCCACGAAAAAACCATTTGAAGTTGGAGTATGCTTAGTTTGAATGTTTGTGGGGGAGCATGCTGCCGCCCTGCAACGGCTTACTGTTGGATTTGGGATGTGTGCGAGTTCGAATACATGAAAAGAAAAGAAAAACCACAAGCAAAAGGCATTAACGGCCGCAGGACTTTTCTAAAAAGAAGTAAGACCCTCAGGGGCTATTTCCTATTGTTGGGAATTAAGCCCCATGGGGCTCAGATTTAAAACCATCCAAAACAACTTATATTGAATGTTTTGAGAGGTAGTTTCTAGTCCATATAAGATATTGTATACCAAACCCCGTCAAATGATTTCAAAATATCAAGTGCAATGATGTTGTTTACGCCACCAAGGTGGATTGTTGGTTCCACTTTTCGGTGAGATATGAAATCAAATTAGCAGTAGGCTTGTTGCTACAAACGCTCAGTTAATGAAAAGTTTTAGCGGAATGCATCAGCTTATTTCATAACACTTCTTCAGATTAACTCACACCACCTGTTTACCTTTGAGCTGAAGCTCCTTATTTTACGGCGCATAAATAATCATATACCAAGGACAATGATGTTAGTAAGCACGTCAGTTACCGCTAGTAAGCCATTGAACAGTTATAAAATAAACATAGATATATTCAAACTTTGCATTTCAATGAAAGGATTTTGCGAAAAAAAGTCCTTATATGTTAATTAAAACAACAGAAAAAACGTGTATGATCTGCTTAATAGCGCCGCACCATCCGTGAACATGCACAGAAAAATATTGTAACCGCGTTCATAAATATGTACGATTTTTATATTTTTTAAGGTTCATCGTGCATTTGGGTCGAACGCGGTTTTAGGTAGTTTGTTAAACAAATAATTTAAAAAAATAAAACACACATATAACACGTAACATCCATCTCCGACCACTTCTCACGATACATCCGAGTGGGTCCTCGTTATTCTCTCATTTCTCAGCACTTTCAACTCCATCACATTTGATTTCGAATTGAAACACATCAGTGAGTAGAAAAATACGATAAAACAAATCAGAAAAAAAAGAATACAATAAAATGGCATATAAAAAAATTATTGTATCTACATATCTACAGAGTATACACGTACTTCGTAAAAACAAAAATAAAGTGCAAAGTTGAGCCAGAACTAAAGAGAGTTAATTTATGTGCGACTGTATGCGTAGTCTCTCAACTATTATTATCGACTTCCGCAATCTCGTTCAAAGGCTTGATAATGATGATGAGGATGACGTTGTTCTCTCTGTGATTTTACGAATAGATCTGGGTTCTTGTGGTCGTTTTGGTGAAAAATAAATAAATAATTTTACTATTTTCTCCCCTTTTTGTTGATTTCGTCTGACATTTAATACGCCCTCATACCCGTCCTAAGCCAAAGTCTAAACAACACGAGAATCAAACGAAAACGAAGGGAATGGGTGTAAAATGTTAATGATGATCCAATGTTGGATGAAATTGCGGTCGTTGTTCTTTACGTTTCTACAAATTTAAATACTAGGGAAGCCCACATTGAAGCGGGATATAATTGTGCCCTCTCAACAAACTGGGGTTAACATTTTTGTTTTATGTTGGCTCGAAAAAACTATGCAATTAGTGTCTGCATTTGAAATAGAAATGTATTTATGTATTTATGTCGTTTTTAGGGCATGCAAGGCAATTATTTTAAATCGCTTAGAAACGATAAAGTGACGTCTGAGTTGACTAGTACCACTAGAATCTGGTTGACTAAAACATCAACTAGAAAGTATTAAAAGCGTGACAGAACTTTAACATAAAATAAATAAAAAATTTTGATTTTCTATTATTCGATATCCGGTGAATTTTCAAGTGGGTTACATTAACTCGAACCATTTCCTGTTGCAGGCAGATGAGAATGCGGCAGGCCAATAGTCCATAACAACCTTGGAATACCGAGTGAAAATTTAATATTAATAGTAAGGGATCGCGTAGAATGTGTACCCATTGATCCCCGTCCCAAGATTGAGAACATTGACTTTGAAAACTTGATTAATTCCCTTGGACAGTGTTTTGTCATCGGAGGGGACTTTAATGCAAAACATACATTCTACGGATCTAGACGCATATCACAGAAAGGTAGGATGATTTATGAAGTATGTAGAAAATACAATACCGAATTTCATTCTATGGGTTAACCAACTTACTGGCAAAATGATGTTACAAAAATACCATATTTGATCGATTTTTTCATAGTAAAAGGTGTGCCGTCCAATCGAATAAAAGATGACGAATGCTTTGATCTTTTCTCTTATCATTCTTCGGTAATTCTAACAACGAGCGAGTCAATCATTAAAACAACAGACTAACAAACGGGAAAACCAAGGGGGAAGGCTTAAAACGATATTGAAAATAATATTCGACCCATCGCTTATATACCCATTGGAACTTGAAGTCGCGGTTGACTCCTTTATCGATACCGTTCAAAAAGCAGCATGGAATAATACTCCTCAACATCGCAAAGCAGTAAGTTAAAGTAATATCAAGTACCCACGGGAAATAAAAGATTTGGTTAGACAAAAAAGAAAAGCCCGAAAAAGATGGCACCAAACTCGTGCTCCGCAAGATAAAACACATCTCAATCGGTTGAGTAACTTGCTATCAAATTCGATTAAAAACTTTAAAAACCATGCAGTAGAAACTTATCTGCAAAGCCTAACCGCTGGAAAAGAATCGAATTATTCACTTTGGAAAGCAATTAAAGTCATAAAACGGCCAAAAAATGCTGTGCCACCAATTAGGGTAACTCAAGACTTTTGGGCAAAAAGCGATACAGAAAAAGCAGACATCTTGAGGAAACATTTAAAAACATTAAAAATATGAGGTAATGCAGATAATTAAATCAACATTTTGTCCAGAATTTATAAACAGACTGGATGAAATTATTATATTTCGAATTTATTCGAGACTACAACCGATAATAATATAGTTAGGCATGCAAGTATTGCCGAGCATAAACGGAAAATACAGAAACTAAATCCTAAAAAGCTCCGGATTATGACCTGATTGCAGAAGAATTAATTAAAATGTTGCCTCGGAAAGCATAAACTAAACTGTTCCACATTGTAAATGCAGCAATTAGATTAGAATACATACCATGGATGTGGAAAGTCGAGGAAGTGATTATGGTTCTCAAACCAGGAAAATCAACGAATGAAATAGAATCTTATAGACCTATTTCCGATAATTTCATAAGTTTTTGACAGGATATTACTCGGTCGCTTACACCTTATTACTGATGAGAAACACCTTTTACCTGACCACATATTTGGGTTTAGAAGTAAACATTCGACTGTGGATCAACTTCATCGAATTACTGGTGTAATTGAGAAAGCTTTCGAAAAAACTTTTTCTTGACGTGTCGCAAGCTTTTGACAAGGTTTGGCATACAGGCCTTCAATACAAACTAAGACAAGTTTTTCCTGAAAAATTATATAACATCATCGTGTCGTATCTTGAGCATAGAAACTTGTGAAACTTGGAAACGAATATTCGGAGTTCAAAGAAATATTGGCAAGAGTAGGTGGTTTTAGTGGGTTAAAGTCTCACATTACTTTGGGCACGTGCTCATCGTGGCTATGGAGATTTCCACCAGCCCATGGAAAAAAATCCCTCGTCCCGATATCTACAATCCATAAGAACATCCGAAATTAAGATACCCCTGAAAAATAGTTACTCCACCAACTATAGAGGCACAAGTCTCTTGAACACTGCTTACAAGATCCTATCTGTCATATTATGTGAGTGCCTAAAATCTACAACCCAATGGTCCATATCAGTGTAATTTTTGGCAGGAGAGTTCACAGCATCTTTACATTTCGGCAAATGCCGGAAAAAAACCCAATAAGTCCAGATAAATATCTACCACTTATTTATCGACTTCAAAGTCACATAGATACAAGATCATATCTGTCATATTATGTGAGTGCCTAAAATCTACAACCCAATGGTCCATATCAGTGTAATTTTTGGCAGGAGAGTTCACAGCATCTTTACATTTCGGCAAATGCCGGAAAAAAACCCAATAAGTCCAGATAAATATCTACCACTTATTTATCGATTTCAAAGCATTTATAGGGACGAACTTTATCCCCAAAACTCGCCTGTCTTTTTTGAATATTACCGTAAATAATCGAACTATAATCAAAATCGTTATCAATTATTGACTCAATAGTGTAACAATTTTTTTGTTTAAACTGCGATCGCAGACCAATTGACAAAATTATCGGATCCTTTTACAGTTTTCTTCGTCATTTTCATGTAAGGTTAATCAAACCCACAAATTTGATTTTTACGAAGCCAATACTTGCCAATACAATAGTAGAAGATATTAAATAACGATCTTCCGATTTTGAATACAAATGAAACTCATTAAACACATTTTAAAAGTTCATTCACAGAAATATGTTAACAATATTTTAGTAACACAGTGTCCTACTAAATAAATATTTGAACAACTTTGAAACCATTAACAATACATAACCATTCTCTATTAAATGATGATAATTTCGTACTTGACCTACCCATATGTCATAACATATTGTCTTTCTAAGTATGTATGCACGTGGTCATTATAAATCAATATGGCAACCCTGTAAAGTTGAACTACACCACCGACCCCATTAAACAAAGCTAAAGTAAAGCAACCCCAAGCCACGTTATTATTTAAATTTATTTTATTCCGCGCCGCGGTTGATTTTATTTCTGCCATTTTTATAGCTCATTGTTCCTCTTGTTTAATGGAAGGGGAGGCCATACACTCGGGTTATTTACATGCGTGTTTGAACACGCCTTAAATTTGAATCGCGAACAACAAATTGCGAACGAAGGAGAGCTAGAGAGGACCCTGAAATGTAAAATTCTCATCAGCAGTCGGCTTTATAGCAATTCCCAATACGATATAATGAATCAGAGAGCTGTCGACCATCCCAAGAGTCCCAATTCAATTAAACGACGACTTTTCTTGATTTGCCCCATTTGCTTTGTGTTCATCTTTAACAGACTATATTTCGCGGATTGTTTTTGTGTTTTCAAGAGAAGCATATAGTTATGCCATTTTGTCGAAAAAGAATGGTTTGGAAAATATCCGGAAAAATCAGATAGAAGAAAAAAAAAATCTGCACAGTTTTGTCTGCCGTGCATCTTCTCAAGTGGTAGCTGTGCCCGAAAAATCCAATTAATTAGTGCTCTTCTATTCTAGACATCGAAACCTGGGAGGATGTTGATGTTGTGTCTGGCATCGCCGTTATAAATATTTTTTTGGATTACTTTGGGTTTGTCCAATGTCTAATGGATTTATGAATTGTT
Source organism: Rhingia rostrata (assembly GCA_949824845.1). Taxonomy (NCBI): domain Eukaryota; kingdom Metazoa; phylum Arthropoda; class Insecta; order Diptera; family Syrphidae; genus Rhingia; species Rhingia rostrata. Next base: position 64,259,181 of record OX463757.1, read on the forward strand.
TGGTAGATTGGCAAATGTGAAAATGTCCAAATAATGGTGTCGATTTTTAGACTTCTTTCTTATTGGTTAATTTTTATTGCATCAGTGCCAAGCGACTTTAAGCGATTAAAAAATGGTTATCATATTAAATGACTTAAACAGCTCGCTGAAGATGACTTCTTTTGTTACGTACAATTACTCAGAAAATCTTCGAAAAATCGTTGGTCTCGCTTACTTTGAATGGCTATGGAGACTACGAAATTTACGATCTATAGAGACCTGGTCAAATTACTCCTCATTGGGAGTTTGATATGTTTAGGTCATTCAGAGCAAATACTCTATTTCGCAGATTCTTCGATTCCCAGCCAGACGGGAGTGGATGAAGAGCGCCCACACGTTAAAACCGAGCTCAATCAGCATGAAGTGCTCCACTTACATGACGGCAGTAAATTAAGGACACTTAAGTTAATAATTGAGTGTTTGTTCCGGCTTTCTTAGTATTTTCGGTTTGGTAGACTTGTTTTTATTAGTGTCCTATGTTGCTACTACTAAGTTTTTTGATTGTTGTTATTGTAAACTTTTTCGACTTCGAGATTTTGATTAATACTAACATTACGATAATAGCGGAACCCAAAAACAGTGGATTTTGGAATTCCGTCCGTCGATCCGTCTGTCCGTAATGTCTATCTCTCCAACCTAAACGGCTTGACCAATTTTCTTCAAACTTCGTGTCCAGAGTTATTTTGGTTGTCAAAGTTAATCGGCTATACTAATACATAATTGTTTTAAGCAACTACTTAAACTATAATCTATACACTTTTTAAAAATACGCTAGTCATGGATTATTTTTGTATCTACAGAAAGTCGCATCTAAGTCATATACAAGGTGGGCCAAAAAAAAATCACCCTATTGGAAGGTGCTCTTTTTTTGCAAATGGCCGCCAATGTCAAATCTGTTTTGACATTTGTGGACTAGACAGATGTAAACAACAAATAAACAAGCCATGGAGCGATACACTTCCCAAGAACGCGGAATAATCGAAGTGGACGATTTTTCGATCAAAATCGTAATGAGCGATGAGGCTCATTTCCACCTCAGCTGGTACGTGAACAAGCAAAACTATCGCTTTTGGGGTACCGAAAATCCACGAGTAATGCAAGAGGAGCCATTACACCGCTCAAAGTTACTGCATGGTGCGGTGTTTACGCTGGAGGAGTCATCGGGCCATTTTTTTTTTTTTGAGAACGCAGCAATTGGACAAATTAGACATGTGGTTCTAACAGGACGGAGTAACGGCATACACTGCGCGAGCCACAACCGATATTCGGAAAGCCAAATAACGGGTGATCCAAGTAGAGATACTTTTTTCAATAGCCTTTTTTGACAGATCACGTGTGAGTCGTGTCATGCTGTCATGTGATTTTTGTTTAGTATTGTTTGGCATTTCATAATGGAAAGACCTACGCGTGAAACTTTATTATGAAAATTCACGTTCTGTGAGGAGTGTGTTTCGTGCACTTCGCTCAACTTATGGTCAACACAATCGGCCTACTGAGCGTACTATTCGCAACACCATCACCCATTTTGAGACCCAGCATTCATTATTGGATAATATTCGACCGAATAGACCACGTCCAGCACGCTGTGAAGAAAATATAGCGGCCGTAGCTGAGAGTGTACACGAAGACCGTAGAGAGTCGATTCGGCGCCGTTCGCAGCAACTCGGACTGACGTATGGAACGACTTGGCGCATTTTATGTCAAGATCTTAAATTGAAAGCGTACAAAATACAGCTTGTGCAACAACTGAAGCCGCTCGACCTTCCCTCTTGAAAAGTTCCAAGAAGATCCGACGTTTTCGAGGCAAATTTTGTTTAGCGATGAGGCCCATTTCTGGCTCAATGGGTATGTAAACAAACAAAATTGCCGCATTTGGGACGAAGAGCAACCTGAAGAGATTGAAGAACTGCCACTTCATCCAGAAACAACAACGGTTTGGTGTGGTTTGTGGGCCGGTGGAATCATCGGTACATATTTCTTTAAAAATTATGCCGGTGCGAACGTAACCGTCAATGGCGACCGTTATCGTGCCATGATAACCGACTATTTGATGCCTGAAATTGAAGCTCGTGGTCTCGGCGACATTTGGTTTCAGCAAGACGGCGCCACTTCCCACACATCGCATCAATCAATGGACTTATTGAGAGAACATTTCGGTGAGCACATAATTTCACGTTTAGGGCCGGTCGATTGGCCACCAAGATCGTGTGATAAGTAAAGTCAAAAGCTTATGCCGACAAACCCGCTTCGATTCAGGCCTTGGAGGAAAACATCACGCGTGTCATTCGCCAGTTACCAGTCGAAATGCTCGAACGAGTGATCGAAAATTGGACTCAACGGATGGACCATCTGCGACGTAGCAACGGCCAACATTTGATAGACATGATCTTCAAAAAATAAATGCCATTGAATGTTCTTTCAAATGATAATGAACATTCTCCATTGAATTTTAATTTTCTGTGTTTTTTTCTTTAAAAAAGTAGGGAACCTCGAAATGGATCACCCTTTAACATCGGATGACTTCTTTTGGTCCCGCTTGTAGTAGTGACTAGTTAATGTTAGTAGTGATAAGTCATATGAATTTTGTTTATTGTTTGCATACATTTGTTTTTTTTTTTAAGTCATGGACTTGACAGTTTATGATGATTTCTATGCACAGTGTGGTCAAGTATTTCAAACAAAGAATTTTATAACAGACATTGCAAAAAAAATATAAAACAGGCTTTTGACAGTTTATTTGATTGATAATGTAGGAGATTTTCCTTAGTTAGTTATGGGTTTTGATTATTAGTAAAGTTTCAATAAAGCTTTACACTATAAATTAATCTATTAATTTACTTTTGTCGATATTTCCGTTTGATCATTAGTTACGCCGTATATTAATAGTGGAGCCGAGGTAGACAGTCTTTAAAATTGTACCTGTCAATGGTTCAATTCGTCCTTGGCAGCATATTCGTGTTGACAGCATATACATGGTCTTATCTGGATTTACAGCAAAACTCATTTTTGCCGCTGTGGCTGTGGATCACGTTTAGGCCGACCAATAAAGTAAATTTTATCGGCGTATGTTAATATGTAAATAATTGCACTGATTTATGGAAGATTAAGCCTCTGGTGTTGGCTCTGGAAATTTGCACAATCCTCTCAAGAATCATGTCAAAAAAAGCTAAAGACATTGCGTCGCTTGCATAAATCCAGAGCGACCAAGAGCAGCAATAGTAATAGTACTATCGTCATCCTAAACAGACTAACGAGTTTGAGCCATATACCAGAGCTAGGTATGGCTCTGTACAGTGCAACAATTGCTTGCCACCCTAATTAGGTTTAGGTACGTTAGGTTAATTTTTAGCTAGATTACGTTTTATGTAGATATATATAAAAATCGGTTTTAACTTTTTTTTACCTTCCTTTTAAAGTGAATATTAAAATATTGAAATATCATCAATTAAGATTAAAGAGATAATATTTTGCCGAAAGGCATTATTAACAATGTTAAGATATGAGTATCCACATGGGTCAGTAATTTATAATAAGATGAAATAATTAATGATATGCAAGATTCAAGCATTTTTGTCTTTTATGAAATTGAAATTTTTAAAATAATAAAATGTTATTGAAAAGTAATTAAGGGTTGTTAAACATTTTATTAGATAAAATACGAATTATTGAATGCACTTTTTTCAATAAATTCGTGTTTAAATTTATAAACTTATTTTGTGTAATTCAATATTTTATTCGTGCGAATAAAATTTACGTTATAAGAACAATTTTGATAGTCGATATATTTTGTTTGATACATCAAAAATTAACAACATTGGTTACAACAGCAAATTTAGGACAATTCCTTTGAGCCGACAATAATAATTATGTTGATGTGCCAATCACTACGTTTACAACGGGAAGTATAACCTTTGGCTGGCAATAAATATTTTTGACTCAGACTTTTCTGTTTACACCGTGTAAGTGCAGAGCTAACGACATCTTTGTGACTTAAGTTGTAATGTATTTTTAAATGGATACGAAAGACAAATAAGTGATTGTTATATCAGCCTTAATAATTAAAAAAAAATTCCCGAAGTGAAAGACAAACAAAATGCGATATAAGCCAATTTGGTAAAAAGTACAAAAATACCAGCTTTTATAACATTTAAGTTATTTTATTTTATTCCAAGTCACCTACAGGGTGTCCGCCGGGAAGGTATACTACTTTGTTTGTTAATAATTTTTAATTAAATGAAAGAGAATGGATCTTATATTGATGAATGTTTTATTTAATAACGGCAGTTATGTATGGAATACAATATCAGGTAAATGTCGCCTCTGTTAGTCTCACAAATGCGAGCCCTTTTGAGCACATTTTTCATTACATTCTCACACATTTCACGCGGTATTTCATTAATTTCATCACGAACATTTTGTTTGAGTTGCTCAAGCGTTTCTGGTTTGTTTGCATAAACCTTGCTTTTCAGATATCCTCACAAAAATAAGGCGGAGCTGTCAAATCAGGCGACCGTGGAGGCCAATCAACATCACCATTTTGTGAAATAACTTGTTGTGGAAAGAGGTCTCGCAGTAATTACATTGTAATTCTGGCTGTATGCGATGTGGCACCGTCTTGTTGATACCACATGTTAAACAAGCCCAAAGCATGCAGTTGTGGCGTTAAAAAGTTTTCAATCATATCACGATATCGCTCCCCATTCACAGTTGCCGTTACGCCGTTTTCATTTTCAAAGAAGTAAGGTCAAATGATTCCTCCTGACCAAATTGCCCACCAGACTGTAATTTTTAATGGATGCAAAGGTGACTGATGAATAATTTGAGGGTTTTCCATTGCCCAGAACCGACTATTCTGTTTATTCACATTATCCATTCAAATGAAAATGTGACTCGTCACTCATTATGCTTTTTTTTTTCATGAAAATCAGGGTTGTCATGGGCTAGCTGTAACATTTTGGCATATGTACGGCGGCGTAAATGGTCCTGTAAAAGAAGCTCTTGTGTCAACTGAATCTTAAATGGAAACAAATGCAAATCCTTGTGCAAAATTGTGGCCAAAGTGGTTCTTTGAAGACCAAGCTCCTGAGCACGGCGTCGAATCGAGGTTGATGGATTGTTTTGTTTTATTTGTAATGTTTTCAGCCGACCTTGCAGTACGTTGTGGTCCATGCTTGGGCCTATCACCTACAGACGCTCTCATCATTCACTATAAGATAAAAAGTGCGTTTTGTTGGCACGTTGTTTCTCCCAAAAATTTCACGTAACTTTCTCATCGTCACAGTAATCGATGATTGATTTTGATAAAATGTTTTAACGATTAAAACACGTTGGAGCGAAGAATATTTTTTTAATAATAAATTTGCAACGTGTATACTTCACGACTGCAAAGTATGAACTGTCAAGACTATTGTTTACCAAAACAGCGGCAAAACAAATTAGTAAACCTTCCCATACAGGGTATTTTCAAAGACTGACTTAAACAAGTAAGTTCTGGTTTTTTATGTTAACAACGTTGAATCTAACAAAACATGTTGCCCTAGACCCGGTTATAGTCCATGGTGTAAAAGTATGCAATCAATTTTCATATGTTTGCATTGCTTACAAAATTATTTTTGTAGTTTAAAATAAAAAAAAATAATCAAAACTGTTTTAATGTTATTTTTTTAAGTCTTTAAATGGCTTTTTTTAAATAATAACACCTAAAATAGTTTTTTTATTGACCTTATATTTAAATTCCACAGTTGTTGTAACCACCACCGATTATTTCTTTATATTTTTTTAGTATAGGCATGAAAACCATTGTACACTGCTTATTTTTTTTTTTGTCAACACGTTTTTAAATGAATTGTGATGGATTCAACAACAACATTCCAATTTTTTACTCGCCCATTTGCAGTGAAAATGATTATTTATTTTGTTTTTTTTTTTAGCAAGCAATCGCATTTTCATTCGATAGCACCCACACAATGTCACTTTCCATTTTGCACTTGTTCTCAATTTCAATTGGCACTTTGCAAACAATTTTGCATTTTTCGTATTTGTCTTTCGACAAAAGTGAAATTGAGCAAATGTGTCGATTGTACAATATAGCGCCCGTAGGGCCATTGGAGAAAGCTGACATTTGCATCACTTGGGCGTAACAATGCATCATCAAAATTTTTATTTTCAAAGCGAATTCAAACATGCGCTTTTTCATGCACTAATATATTCCAGGCAAATGGGATATTTATTCGTTTATTAGTGTTGTTGTGTTTTTAGGTCAAGATGTAGTTTAGGATATGTTATTGTATTTATACGGCTTCATAAAAGAGATTCTACGAGAAAAACCCAACATTTTAGATTAGTAAAGGTATCTATGCTTAGCCGTCCAAGCTGTCAAGAAAAATGCAGTTAGAGCAGTTGAGAAGCTGTCAAGAAAAATGAAGATAGAGCTAAGATACATGAGATGCTCTACAGATACTATTTGCTCTTTCTTTCTGCAGGTTCTATTTTGTAAAGTCTGCAGTGACAGCGAAATGAAGAGACGAAATGAAGGTAAACCCGTTCAAAATATACACATGCGGATAGAAAATACTTGCAACTCCATCACCCAAAATGAAACTTTCGACAGCACAAAACAATTGTGTTTGGACAAGATGATTTCTTTCATGACAACCTTGAGAGGATTGTCCCAGCGACCCCTGAGGGCTAGGTGAAAAGGTACAAGTAATGGAGCGCATTATAACCTCTGTTTTTCAACTCATACGGTCAGGCCTCCCGACAACATGAAACTCCAGATTTTAGTGTAGAAGAGCTAGGATCAGCTGTGCAGACAATGCAAACAAGAGAGCACCTGGCATAGACGGATTTCCAGCTTAAGTAATTAAAGAGACGGCTCAAACATGCCTGACATGCACACCAGCTGTCTTGAACAAGGAGTCTTCCCAAGAACTGCAAAAAAACAAGGATTGGTACTGATCAGCAAAGGAAAAGGAGACTCGGACTCCCCATATGCGTACAGGCCCAATTTATGCTGGACACTGGGGGGAAGCTCATTTAAGATTAGCTGAGAACACGACACACTGATGCAGAACAAAGAGCAGGAGACTTGGCAGGAAGGCAGTATTTGTTTAGGAAAGGACGCTCTACGGTCTGAGCTATTGAAGAAGTGGTCAAGGCTGCCCTAACCGCCCAATAGGGAAGCCACCGCTCTAAGAAGATCTTTTTGAGGGCTACCCTGGACGTATGAAATGCTTTTAATTTAGCCAGGTGGAGCGATATACTTAATGCAGTAGAAAATAGATTCAATATCCCAGATTATCTATGAGCTGACTTAACAGCAGCAATTGGAGCAGCACAGAACTCTGTTATATCTTTTATGACGACATACTGCGGATAAAGATGCCCGCAGACATCTTCCTCGTTGGGTACGCACACGACATCGCAGCAGTGATAACAACAAGAGACTCTGAAAAGCGCAATAAAAAATAAACCTAGTGATGCAACTACCAACATTCTGGATGGATGAGCACGGTCTTAGTTTGTTAACACAAAAAACTGAGACAGTCCTTCTGACGAAGAAGAGAATCCCCAAGCAAATCGACTTCCAAATTGGCTCTGATGTTATTAAGAGCAAGGATGCAGTGAGGTATCTGGGAGTGAGGCTTGACACAAAACAGATAAAGTTCGCAGCGGAACAAGCCCCTAGAGTCACAACATCTCGCAGCAGATTAATGGCGAACATAGGCCCTGTTTTCTTCTGTCTTATTTGTTAGAAGCTGTGAGGATTAGTTTATATAATTATAATTTATATAATTAAGATATAAATGGCATTCATTGCCAAATAAAGATTCAACTAACTAAGTTTTTCTTTGATAAAAATACTAAATGAAACTACGTCCCGTCTGTCAGATATGAAGACTTTAAAGTTCTTGTCAAAGTCATCGGCGGTTTCTCGTAATCGATGATTAAGTACCTTAACGACTTGGACATTAAAATGTTAGTATCCTAGTGCTCGTATCCTAAAGAGCTCGGTGGGTTGTAGATTATAGTTTTTCTAATCCTAGTTTCGGTCTTGAGCTGGCAATTCTTGGCGCCGTTTCAGATTTCGTCTAGCAAATAACTGAACAATCTGTAAGAATGGATCTCAAAACCGCAATGTACCTACATCTAGAGCGATAATATTTTCTGCAAGCATAGAATGCATTCAATGTCAACACTCAAATAGCTGGTCTCAGTTGAAGGCGTCAACTAATTTACACAAAAAGTAACAAACTAGTAATTGTTATTAACAAGCGTTTCATGAAAGTTTCAAAAGAAGAAATTCACTGTTATATGTCAAGAATGATTACCCTGGTTTAAATCAACAAAGTCAACACCCAACATTTGCGGCCTACATCTAGCCGCATTCAACTGTCATATAAGAGTTTTCGAATTTTTCATTCCAAATCGATGTTAAACTGAAGGTTTCATGCAACAAGAAACCTCAGGTTTGAATAAAAATGCCTACATATGCCTTAAGTTAAAAAAAGCATACAAATGCAAAGCAACGCTACAGCCGAATTCTAAAGCTGCTAGGTAAGTGGTTGTTGATCTCGGGTTTTTAGATATTTTAGAAAAAGGAAAAGGCAGGCATATGTACAAACACCGGGCAATCTCTTGATGGCGGGTATTATATACCATTTGATATTGCTGACGATAAAAGAAACTATTTTCAGACATAAATAAACAGAGATATTAAAGTCTAAGCGAAAGCTAGTCAAGGTTACTAAAACAGACGTCATCCCTGTCAGCCTATATAAAACCGCTTTAAATGTATTGATAATAATATGAATATGTATGTTAAAGATTTATATCCCAGGGTTACTTTTCTTACTCATATCAATCGATGTTCCTTTGGTCGAAAAAGCAAAAATAATTATTAAACCGCATTTTGAGTAATGCTCAACAATTTCATATTACATAAATGAAGGTTCCATGAACAGTGTTCAAAAACTGCAAAATAAGGCAATGCGTGCAATACTTCGATGTACTAGATATACTCCAATAAAAGTGATGTTTAATATTTTAATGTGGGTGAATTTTAAACAACGTATTTATTTTAATTTTTTTTATTTGTTTTTAAAATTAAAACAATTTACTACCAAATTATTTGTCAAAATATATTCTTTATGTCAGAGACGTTCAACCATATTTATTAAGAAATAAGCATTTAGGAATGCAAGATCTCGAAATAGTTTGATTTACAAAGGATTTAGACTTTTCAATGACCTACCAAATAATGTCAAACAAATAACCAATATAATATATTCGAATAGAGATAAAACTGACAATTTGTTGTCAAATCGGGCAGCTCTAATGTCATTTATATTCAGTTTGGTTTGCCACTCCATTATGAACAGGTTGACAAATGAACAACGCTCGCAAATCTTGCAAATTTATTTCGAAAATAATGGTTTAGTTGGCGAAGTGTACTGCAAGCTCCTTCCATTTTATGGACATAATCGTTCATCAGAGCAATTAATTCGGTTAACCATGGATCGTTTTCGCACTACGTTTACTCTATCTTTTAGTATGCATCCGCAGAGACGTCAAACAGAACAGTGCGCACCGAAAAAATAATTGCCGCTGTAGAGCAAAGTTTTGAAGACGACCCGAATGAATCGATTCGCCACCATTCACAGCAATTTTAGCTTTGTCTATCAACTTTATAGATTTATTTTGCAAAAATATCTTGGCTTACGACCTTACAAAATCCAGCTTGTGCAAGAATTAAAGCCGCGAGGCCGTGCAATGCGTCGTGATCTTGGTGTATGGGAAGAAAATGAGATTGATATCGATGCTGATTTTCATCGAAAAATTTTGTTCAGTGATGAGGCTCATATTTGGTTGAAAGGCTACGTCAACAAGCTAAATTGCCGCATTTGGAGTGAAAATCATCCATATGAGACCCTTGAGACGCCATTTCATCCTCAAAAACTGACTGTTTTGTGTGCTCTATGGGCTGGTGGAGTCAGTGGGCCATACTTCTTCCGAAATGATGATAGAGAGTCAATTGCCGTTAATGGATACCGGTATAGAGCCATAAAAACCGATTATTTTGTTCCCGAATTAGATGGCATGAATGTGGATGAGATGTGGTTCCAACAAGACGGCGCTACATGCCACATCGCACGTCACAATCGATTTATTGAAGGAAACATTCGATGAGCGCATAATTTCGCGGAATGGACCTGTCATCCACCAAGATCGTGAGATTTGACAGTGTTAAATGATTTTCTTTGGGGATATATTAAGTCGCTCGTCTATGCCAACAAACCAGAAACGTTAGGGGACTGGGAAGCCAATATTCGTGGCGTTATTGCCAACATACGGCACCAGCCGCAGCGGCCACATTCCCGAAATCATATTTAAACATTATTGGCATAAAATTATCCTTCCAATAAAGCCAAATTGATGGACATAAAAACGGGTTTATTGTGTTTTATTTCAATTCGAAGTTCTATACCTCTCAAACAAAAACTCTTAGTAGTTTTTAAAAATATAGGTATTCACACGAAATCTTTTTTACGGAGCTGAGTATTTTATGTCGAAAAATCACCGTTCCCGTTTGCGTTGGAGGGCTCTGGTTGCGGGTTTGAAATATCTAAAGCCTTCTTCTTAGGCCTAGACCAATTAAACCGAACACCAACATAGGTACTTCAAAGCAGTGTATGAGTTCTGTATCCAATGTAGTCAATTTTTCAAACCATATGTCTGAAATGATTTCCTTAAATAAGAGCTGAAAACATGTCAGTTCTTGAAAATTCAAAAGAAGCCACCATACACCTAAGATACGCACCAATGTACACTTTTGCTTATCTCAACTTATAAGTTGAACTGATTTTTCTATCTGTCGCACATCAGATAAGTAGAAAACAAAAATAAAAGTCCCTTCGCAATAAGAAAACCAACGACGGTACAGAAAAAAATGCATTCCACCCTTTTGTATTCATTCACCTCATGTACTCGGACTACTCATGAAACAACTCCCACATACACTACTATGCAGCAACACACCCTCTCATATATCGCATAATCCACCACACAACTCTGATGTTTTAAAACTACACGAAGCAAATGTGAAGGAAAAAGGAAAAATATACGAGAATGGAAAAAATACACACACACACATACACATACCGACGACTTACCATTGTGTTCGGTGAAAATATTCAATCCGATTGCACTGCGATTATCCTTTGTTGGTGGGGGTGCGGCGGATGCACGAGACTTCATACGGCTCGCTCGAAGGGTTGATCCCGCACCCAAAGCATTGCTGCCCGAACCGCCTCCTCCACTGGTGCCACTGCCGCCCACACCGCCTATACTCGAAGAACTACTGCTAATGCCAACACTGCTACTAATCCCAATACAACTGACAGTTCCTTGGCTTCCAGAAGACCGATCCTTGGCATGTTGTGCCCCCATGTTGGTGCCGTGTTGGTGGTGGAGCCACCCACTGGTTAAATCACACTTATTTTAAAGACACCGCAGTTACTCACTGTATATGCTGCCACAGTATGTGTGTATCACTTTCACAGAATCGAATTTTCGTTTTCTCGTTTCTCCTATCTTCGATTCCCTACCCCAAACTGTGAGCTTCCTTGGAAAATTCTATCCGCTGGATCCCCTTTTGTGGAAATGAAAATTAACAATCTCACCACACACGACCACGACGACGGCACAAAGACGACGACAATGGGAAACAATAAGGATCCAACAAGGAGACGGAAATACCGATTACACTATGAAAGCCGCTCGATAATAATTGCAAGCACATTTTCGTTGACAAGTAAATTTCCGTACAGGCTTTGTGCCACTGTTTTTCACCAAATAAATTTTCGCACAAAACTCGACTTTACACGATTCTTTTTTCTTTCGTTTTCCCTGCTGCGCTTTACTCACACTTTTGCACTCACTCACGCACACACTGCTCACATACGGTCGTATATATGGAATTCCTTATTGGAATCGATTGCGTTCACAAAAAATGAATAAAAAGATACAGAACGCGTAGAAAGAGCATAATACGAAGGGAGAGAGGAAAACCCTTTTATCGTGTTTAAAATGAGATTTTCAATATTTTTGCCGTTTTTCTGTTGATTCGTGGAATATACAACACACACCGACGTTGGAGACGACGGCGGCGTACGCGTAGCCAAAGCCCTTGAGAAATCCACTCCCTGGAGCCAACAGCAACACAATGAACGCGCAAGAGAAGGGGGACAATCAAAGTATGTGTGTAAGGAAAATGCAATTCACTTGTACGGCGAGATGAGAAATACGGATAATTCCCCGGCGACCGATGGAGCACTTCTTTTCTTTTTTTTTCTTATTTGCGTACACACATACACACTGAGGGATATTTTATTAACTTGATTTTCACTTTTTGAACGTAATCAAATTGACACACAAAATGGTATTTTAATTACTTGTAATTAATTAGCGTTCGAAATTGAACTCTATAATGCAAAATGAACGGAAGAAAATTGTTTTTCCTTATTTTTCGTCGACACAGAAGAATCCGACGACGTCTACTCACGGGAGTCTGACATTTTCTCGTTCGTCGTCGCCTTCATTGTGGATTTTTTCATGATGGGATTTTTCGCTCTCTCACCATTCACACTTTAAGGGACATGTCTGTACTCTGTATCGCGATGGGGTGTTGGTTTGGTGTGGTGAATAATTGGTGGCGCTGGTGATAGTTGAGAGAATTGTCAGGGAAGTGTTCACAAATGTTTTATAAGGGCGTGGAGTGGAGTTCTATAATGTAAATAAACACAGTATCTCAGTAGAACTTACTTATCTCTCAAATGTTTTGAAAAATCCACAAGTGTAACTATATTATTTTTTTTCATTTTCTGAGATTTATATTTCAGCTGAGCATCAGGGCTAACAAAATTTCAATTATTAGTTGAAAACAAATTGTCAAGGCAATGTCTTTTATATTTTAGCAGTTGTATTTCACGATTTAATTTATTCAAATGGTAATTCTTCTTTACCAACTCTTTCTTTCTTTACCTTACCTTAGAGTCAACATATAAGTCAACAAATTGTTATTAAAGTGTTGGAATCAAAGTTGTCGCTATGGATTTCGCAACCATAAAATTGTTTCTTGGTAACTCTGCCGAGCTATTAAGCATACAATTGTAATATATTTCCCATTTTTGGTAATTTATTTGACACAAACCCTGAATAAAGGCTGTATAAGTAATTATGAACTGTATAACTATACAAAAGTTGCGATGTGTTTTAGTGAATTCTAACAAATAAGGAGGGTAGACTATATTTCCATACCGTCTCTGTTTAGAGACAGACGTGGAGTAACAAAGTAATTGTTTTTATTGTCTAAACATAAAATTGGAAAACATTTTGTTTGACAGATATAGCTTGCCTCAGCTAAAAATATTGTTCGATTTAAAACAACCATCTGCATCTGAAACAGTGAAGAGAAATATGTAATTGCGAATCCAAACACAGGGGGAATTCAGTTAACCAAAATTATCATAGGGTGTGTATCATTTTAGTTTCATGTACACAAATTGTGAATTCCAATTAATAAACATATATCATGCAATACAACCGTTATATGTACTGGTATGAAACCAGCTGTGTTTTGCTATAATCCAGTTTACATTTTGCTCTACCACAATTGTGATGGCAGCCAAATGTACATTGGTGACGAAAATTTGAGCTTTTCTTTGATTTTGACGGCGGGTGGGGTTTCTTGTGAAAATAATTAAAAAAATATTTAGATTGATTCTTAGGCCGTGTCTCTAATGCGCTGAAATTTGTTTCGATGGTTAATTTTTAGCGTTAGTTTGGTGAATAAAGACTTCAAACAGCTAATTTTGGACATTTGAACATCATGAACGCAAATCATACAACAATATTTGTTTACTAATAATATTTTAATTTTAATGATTTCTCTGAAATCTATTCTGCAAAATTTGAAAACAAGAAAATATAGACAAAGGAATTTTGTTTCAACTCTTTTGGAAAATTAATAAAAGTGGACTGAAGCTCATTACTTTTGTAAATGATTCCACGAGACCATACAAATGTACAAACCGAGAATTAAAACAATCGAACTTCAAGATAAATATTTCGGCAAAAGGCTTAGAAAATCTATAGCCCAATATGGAAAAGCTTGTCAACATTGTTGATCCGATCTTATAGGAGTGGTCACATTTCTGCTGATCTTCAAGTAATGGTTGCTATAAGATAATAAGGTCGAAATGAAGTACATATATTATATAATATACTATATCACTAATATATAATTCTTCAAACATTCCATTGTACACTTTTTAGATGCAAGATGCGAATATTAACGGATTTTGTCAATCTACGCTTTGTGTTATTTATAAGAGGGTTGCAAAGGCATTTTCTAAAAGAGATCGCAATTTGTGAAAACGCCAAAAACAGTGTCTGGGCAAATAAGAGAGATGGGACACAAAATTGTATAAAATTTCACTATTGAAACAATCATCGCTTAGTTAAGCAGCAATGCAAAATCGATTATAGATACAAATTTAAGCAATTTTGCTTATTCAGCCAATTTATACATTTAAGCATACTTAACTAAAGAATCTCTGAGACACATTTAAAAAAAAAATCTAGTATATAAGGCTGTCTGTTTTTATTTCAATGGTTACCAAATCTCAACAATTAAAACATTCGCTCACATACTCAACACACTACTTACCTATTTGATTTTCTAATTCACCATTATCGAAATTATGTGAATCGGAACCAACTTCAGTTGATTAAATATATACCAAAAAAGAGCCACATTTTCGACAATTCTGGAACTGCAATTTTTTGTATCAATTTAATATTTTCGCCAAAGAAAATTTATAACTCTGTAAATAAAAACTACCAATTGCATCGACAGAGTAAAGAAAACTAATTCACATTCAATTTATTTTTGTTATAAAGCAGATTTAACCATGTCTGATTGGGACACTGTTACGGTTTTACGTAAAAAAGCTCCAAAGGCCTCTACTTTAAAGACGGAAAGTGCCATCAACCATGCACGTCGTCAGGGTGTTCAGGTGGACACTCAACAAAAATGTATGTAAATATGTTTGAATTGTATAAAAAATAGGTTGTTTTGTTTGGCAAGTGGCCCTCGGTAAATGCTTTTTTTTAGGTTTTGTTATTGATAACATTGCATTTCTAACCGGCTTTGACTATAATTTCATAATATTTGTTAAATATATTAGTTGAATCATCTTTGCAATTGCAATTTCTGACGAAAAATTGTATGATTTTGTGTCATTGCAGTCGGTGCTGGTACCAATAAGCAACATGTCACCACTAAGAACACTGCCAAGCTGGATCGCGAGACTGAAGAATTGAGACATGATAAAATTCCATTGGATGTTGGTAAAATCATTCAGCAGGGTCGCAATTCTAAGGGTCTCAGTCAAAAGGACTTGGCAACTGTAAGTATTTTCTATTATATTGCTTTTATTTTGATCCTTTAATGTCTCCTCGTCATGGTGAAAGTAAACAACTTCCCCGCATTAAATGTGGTGTTAATCACATTTCAACTTGTTATTGCATTTGCACGTGCATTTCATTTGGTTGTGTAGTTTTCCTGTAAGATAATTGGTTGGAAAAGAAGATGAAACGTAGTTATCCAATTGGAGTTTTCATTTTTAGGAGCTGCATACTATGTTGTTTCCAGAGATTAGATTTTGTGTAACATGTACTGTTTTTGTATAGAAGAATTGCAGTGAATTGCCACTCATTTATGTGTCTGAGGTGCACCGAGTTTTGCAAACAACAAAGTTCATCTGGTCACATCTAAGCGATTGAATCATCAATGTTCTGGGTAATTCTGGGTTGAATTCACTTAATTTAAAACTTCCTCCACCAATTTCTTGCAAAGTCCCGATAATTACATTTGCTACAACCCTGACTTGTCTGTACCTATCGATGGATACATTAATATTGTGACCAACTTAAGTTCGGATTTTGTGGAGCACTTAAGGTACTTTTTTTTTCTTAAAGTTAATAGTTCGAAATGCTCAAATTTTAAAATTTTGAAATCTGGACGATAACAAAATGTTGGGAATATCGGTATTTGGCTTTGTTTTAGTTTTGGCTATGAGGCGAGAGCTAGTGACAGAAAAAATGGGCGGTTCAGGCAAAGAAGTAGAAAATGCTAATTTAATATATAAGTAATGTAATAGAGCTGTGGGTGTAAATACGGAATAATGAACTGATCAGATCCTATAGGTGTGATTCAACTGATTTAACCTATTTGTCGATTTTAAAGTCAGATACGGGGCTACCTTGCCGAATCTGCCGATACTGAAAATGTAAGTGACGCATGTTCATCTGATTTTTTCAGTATTGTTCTTGATAGGATTATTCAAGAATTTTTAGGTAAGGAACTAATTACCTTTTAATGGGCTTCCGACCCATTAAGAGGTTTTTGGCTAAGACACACTGCTGTGAGTCGTTCAGTTCCAGCGGTTTCTCATCCACTGTGGCTTTATCTTAAGATCAAAGATTTGGTCTTCCTTGTCTTCTTGAACCTTATGACCAGGATGTCGAAGGTATCATTCGCCGAGTTGAGATAGATTAACTCTTTTACTACCTCAATTTTGCTGCTTTCAAAATTGAAATGTTGCCATGATTGTGGGTCGACAGTACAATGTTTTTTTGAAAGCAAATCCTTTGTCTTGTCCATGTTAACTATAAAGAGTTAAAGCTCTTCTACTACGGCACGAAGAGATGTCGATGTCGCTTTTGCATCCTAGTATATAGACAGATTTGTTTAATATCGAACACCTTCAGAAGATCAGATATATTGCGTACAATTTGAAAGTTGCAACGCGTGTACCTCATTGTTAGGCGACACAGCTCTATACATTTTAATGGAAATCCGAATGCCGTCATAGCTAGGCGAAGTGTGCTATCATGAAAAGAAGATGTGTCTCGACTTAAAATCGATTTTTTCTTAGATATCCACATAGTACGTTAGATGCCTCGGTATTTGGTGCACGACATGGGATCATGGTTGATGGTTTGTAACATGTACACTTCCATGGCAAAATTTCCGTATTTAAGGAGTTCTACTGGTTGTTAATCAGAACTGTCTGCCTTGGTGTTCTTCAGCTTTTGAGGGTTGCGCTAACTTCAATACAGTGATGGTCACTTTCTACATACTACTTACTTAAGTGGCGCTATAGTCCGGAATGAACTTGGGGCTCAACCAACATTACTCTCCAATTAGCCCGGCCCTTAGCTAACTGCCTCCAGTTTCGCACTCCAAGTTGTTTGAGGTCGGTTTCTACTTGTGTGCGCGACTTAAGGCGAAGTCTTCCTTTACTGCGCCCGTCGTCTGGCTGGGAATCGAAGACTCTGCGAGCCGGAGTATTGGTGTCCATTCGTTCTACATGTCCTAGCTATCTTAAACGTCAAATGCGGAGTTTGTTTTTGACCAGGGATAGGTCATTGTACAGCTCGTATAGCTCTTGGTTGAATTTTCGTCTCCATAGCCCGTCAACGCAAACGGGACCGAAGATTTTTCGAAGAATTTTCCTCTCGAATCGACCAAGAATTTCTTTATCCGCTTTTGAGACGGTCCATGCTTCAGCGCCATAGAGCAGAACTGGAATGAATCAGGGTCTTATATAGGATCTCCTTAGTAGTTCGAGAGAGGGCCTTACTACTGAATTGCCTTCTTAACGCGAAGAAACAGCGGTTGGCAAGAGTTGTTCTCAGATTTAATAGAACCGAGATAGACAAAGTCCCGTACTACCCCAAAGTTATATCTGTCAATGGTGACTTTCTGTCCAATTCGTCGATGTTGTGTGTCCTTTTGTGTTGACAGCATATACTTCGTCTACACTATCAAACGTGGCTATGACATCACGTTGGGTCCTACCAATGATGTCAATATCGTCGGCGTATACTTGTAGTTGCAGCGATTTTTGGAAAATTGTGCCTCTGGTGTTGGTTCGGGAGTTTTGTACAATCCTCTCAAGAATCAAATTGAAGAAGTCACATGACAGCGCATCGCCTTGCCTAAATCGTTTTCTGGTATCGAATGTGTGGGTGAGGTCGTTGCCGACCCCGATGGAGCGTGAGAATTCTCCATCGTTAACACAAATGAACAATTTTGGGCGGTATACAAAAACTAGGCATGGCTCTGTATAGTTCATCTCTATAAATGCTGTCGTATGCGGTTTTGAAATCGGATGAATAGGTGGTGGGTAGCGATTTGGACTTCTTGGGTTTTTTCCAGAGTCTGCCAGTATGAAATTTGTTCGTTTGTGGACTTACCTGGCCTAAAACCACACTGATAGGGTCCGGTCAGTTTGTAGGTAAAGGGTTTCAGGGGTTCACATATTACGGTAGATAGGATCTTGTAGGCGATGTTGTGCAGACTTTTTTTACATTTAGAAGGTCTTCTTTTTTTTTTTGATCGGGCAAACGATGCTGAGGATCCATTCTTCAGGCATACTTTTTTCCGACCAGATTTGGCTTATGAGTATAAAAAATACAAATTTTTGGCGTAACGGGCTCGTTAGTACCCAGGGCCGAGCTTTCTGACAACCATTCATGTTCTGTTTTATGCCGACTCCGAACGACGATATTGAGATAAGCTTTTCTTGACAATTGATACTACTCGGATGATTTGTCAAATCATCACGAGATGAGGCCCAGTGAAAAATCATTTAGGTGTTGCTACGACTGGGAATCGATCCCATACGCGGGAGTTAATTGCACCAACCATCGCGCCACTGAACCCGTCTTTTGGCTTATGAGATGGTGGATATTATTTACCAAGTCATCTCCGGCTTTATAAAGCTTCTTCTCTGCCTATAGAGCTCAATGGCAGCTATCGTCTTCACCTGCAAATTAGACTTGTAAGCCTCGTTCTTGGCTGCGAGCATATGTCGGCATTCTTCATCAAACCAGGGGTTTCTTGTTGGTGGCATCGAGAAACCTAGCACATAAGTTACGTTGCGGCTGATCTTATGGCTTGTTGGTATCCTTGCCATTGTTCTTCGACATTCGATGCTGGTGGTGTGGTGTTAATCGGAGGGTAAGGAATACGGTCTTGGCGGTCTCTTACGATTGCAATCTTTCGGCATTAAATTTTTTCACAGTATTTCTGGATTATTGTGGCGTGTTGGATATCCGCTTTTGTACTTTGGCTGCAACAAGTGGCATTGCGTTCCGTAGCGAAGTCCGTTAGCAGACATGCCGTGTAGGCTATGTTTTTCGATAATACTGCTAAAGAGGTCTTCTCTTCCTACCTTTGCGTTGAAATCTCCCAGCATGATTTTAACATCGTACTTCGGTAGTCGCTCATAGGACAAGGAGCTCATAGAAGCAATCCTTAGCTATATGTATAATCTTTTTCCTCCGTTGCATATAAGGCTTATGTTGGCGAATTTGGCCTTGATGCGGATTGTTACAATGCTTTCGATAATGTCAAACATTAATGTTAAACATTAAATTGTTGCTGCTTATTATAATACTGTCCGCAGTAGATGTCATAGTTTTTCATCCTCCTTTTGCCCGGCCCATCCCATCGTATTTCTGCTTTGTAGCAGTTTACGGCTTCCGCTAGTTGTTCGCTCGTGTAATGTTGTTACATTCCAGGTGCAGATACGAACGCCGTTATCTTTTTTTCGTTTAGCTTGTTCGTCAACAGTAATATCAGTCCTTTTCGAGGCTAATGGTTGCTTCGTAACTTCGTAAAGTTTTTTTTCCATTGTTAGGTAGTTAATACAAAGCACAACCCCCAACTTGGAGGGCCAGGGAGTGAGCGCTGCCGTTGGCCTTTCGGTTCATCCGCCACCATCTCTGCTCAAGGGGCCTGACCAACCCTTGAAATTCCTAGACAACCTGTTGTCCGAATATGTCGAAGCAGCTTGTCTAGGTTCGCCTGCGAGAGCAGGCCGGGTATTCATTCCGTGTCATTCTGATCTGGCTGTTTATAGTGTTGCTGTTTTTCGTCGTGTTATCAACACTCGCGCTTATCGTTAAGCAAGCCAAATCCAGTTGAATGGGACCAGTACCCAATGGTTACCACGTGGAGGTTAAAAATAAGCACTTGATGTGTAGTCAGAGTTACAACCACTGGGTGTTGCCAATTTAAAGCCAATCAGAGTCTACCCTCGTTCTACAACACCCAACCATCATTTCACTACACCGGTCAATACTATATCCTGCATCGTGCGGTGCAGACCCCTTGGATTAAACAGCTAAAAGCAACGAGCCTAGGAACGAAGAAGAAGGTAGGGTGCATTGCACGTCCAGAAAACGTGTGAAAGAACTTTTGCGAGGATAGCTTTTTGACTTATACTTCCCCGGTGCGATTTTGAATAGGGCAGTATTTTGAAACGTAAGCATTGCACTTTTATTTATCACCTATTTTGTTCAAATTATATTATTTTTAATATAAATCTATCATCTTTTGTTTTCAGAAAATCTGTGAAAAACAACAAGTAGTGACCGACTATGAGGCTGGGCGTGGCATCCCAAACAACTTGATTCTTGGCAAAATCGAGCGTGTGATTGGATTAAAATTACGAGGCAAGGATCGCGGTCAACCACTGGCGCCTCCTGGTAAAAAGTGAACTGCACAACAGCATCATACTTGATGCTTTTTCATAAAATCAGGGGGCGATTAAAAAAAAATGTAATAAAAAAAAAACGTTTATTTAATTAAGAGGTTAAAAATATTATTGTTCTAATGTTCACAAGAAAGCTACTGCAGCATAAAAGAAAAATGAAACATCTACACCCGCCTAACTACACAATATTAGAGTTCACAAGAAAACGCATAATATATTATATGAACTACAATTATTATTGCTAATCGTATGTTTTTTCTCACATTTCTACTTCAATATATACATATTCAACCTAAAAAAAACAATAGCGTATGTCGAATATTGTGGAATACAGTTTAATTCCAATTTTGAATTGGTATTCTCATTTTGTCTCAGATTTTTTGTTTTAATTTTTTATATAGACTACGAGTCCCTTATTTGGGTGCAACTTTACAGAAAAGTCAATTTATTTCTATTTCGATCACAATCTTTATCTGAAGTACATTAATTTATTATTCGATGATTTCATGTTATAAAATTTTGGTTTTATTCCTACCTAATATATGTATATCTTTTTTTTTTAACCAAAGGTTAGAATTCTTATTTTAACTATTAATAAAAAAAATGTTTTCACTTTTAATTGAGTTCAACTGAATTAAACGATCATTGCGAAAAAGAGGGCAATTTGGTTATATTTTCTTAGATTTATTGTGGAAATTTCAGGTGTATTGCGATATTTAGGGTTATCGGGAATTCTTCTTTCCACAGATTTTTCCCAATTCAGCAATGTAAATTGATTGGGAAAAAGAATCATCAATAATCCTAATTTATTCCACAATTCCTTTATCAATATACCTTAATGTGTTTTATTAAAAACAAAAAAAAAAAACTTACTTGTGTATGCATCAAAATAAATATATGTAGTACATGTAGATTTCTTAAATAAACTCTGTGTTTAAAAGTCATATTAGAAGTGTTTAACTAAAGGAAATAGTTTTTCATTTGAGGTAAGAATTATTTTTGTTTTTAAGGATATGCCTTATTCTATATTGTGAATAGAGAGTGCTGTCGCTCCAGGAAAATGTGTAGTAGAAATTATATAACAGAAAACATCATCGCCTAGAGGTTAGGTTTATTTAAGATACTTCAGTGGCTACAAGCAAAGAGTATGGAACTACATAGAGTGCGAATCTTATACAACGAAAATTTTCTATGTGGGGTACTGATATTGATACCCTAGCATCAAACAACAGCAAAAACCGATGCAATCGATCGACGTCTGTTTAAATGCTAAAAATTTTTTAGCTGTAATGCCTACTCTATGTAGTTCTATACTCTTTGCTATAAGTCATAACCGCTTAAGTCGACTTACCAACTTCTCGATCGACGTCTGTTTAAATGCTACAAAATTTTTAGCTGTAATGCCTACTCTATGTAGTTCTATACTCTTTGCTATAAGTCATAACCGCTTAAGTCGACTTACCAACTTCTCAGGAGAGCAGTTTGTAACTTACAAACTTTTTCAAACCCTCCCTACAACTCAAGGGCTATTTATTTTGAAATTATTTTTTGGCAGAAATGAAGAAAATCAGGCCTATCGCGAATCATTTTTCCCAGGAAATTGTTCCCATGTAGCAATCTGATTTACATTGCTGGCAAGTGAATAATTCCCGGGAAATTTTTTTTACGATAGGACTGTATATACCTTTACTAATTAGGGAACAAATGGCAATAAAACACACTTAAGTTGATTTGCTTTATTGTACGTTACAATCTGGAAACCACCTAATTCGAGTCAAGTCGGTCAAGAAAACGAACTGTAGTTTCCATAACAACCTATGACTTACTTACTTACTTAAGTGACGCTACAGTCCGGAATGAACCTGGGCCTCAACCAACATGCCTCTCCAATTAGCCCGGTCGTTAGCTAACTGCATCCAGTTGCGCACTCCAAGTTGGTAGATGTCGGTTTCTAGTTGTTCGCGCCACTTAAGGCGAGGTCTTCCTCTACTGCGTCCGATGTCTGGCGGGGAATCGAAGACTGCGTTCTATTCGTTCCACGTGTTCTAGCCGTCTTAAACGTCCAATGCGAAGTTTTTTGACCAGGGGCATGTCGCTGTACAGCTCGTATAATTCTTGGTTAAATCTTCGTCTCCATAGCCCGTCAACGCAAACGGGACCGAAGATTTTTCGAAGAGATTTCCTCTCAAATCGACCAAGGATTTCCGTTGTTCGTTTTTCGTCGGCTGTGGTCGTGTTTGATACACGTACGTTGCGATCTTGAGGTTGAAACGAACAATAAGAAGAAAAAAGAACAAAAACAAAATTCGAAAAATTGTAAGCGTGTGCGTGTGCTTGTGCACAAACATTTTCAGTTCACTCTTCATTTTGACTGTCAAAGCGAGAGCAGGAAATAATCGCCATCCGGCAATCAATTTTGCTATATTTGCAAAAAATCTAGACGGAGTCACGCATCTTTGCAACTGTTTAAATTTCCTGGTGATGATACAATAATTGGTCAAATTTGGAGGGAGAAGTTGGAAAATTATAATATTAATTATTTGTATGCCAGGATCATTTTTGCAGTACGTATATTGGAAGTAAAAGGCTCAAACTTGAAGCTATTCCAACAATTAGTTTGCAAGATTGTTCTGAATATTTGGATATGGATTATGATTTTCCATCGGATAACCTCCTTTTTAATGGTGCACATTGCCATGAGGTCGTTTGCAGTAAGTGCGAAACAAATATTAAACTTGTAAATTAAAAAAAAGGAAAAATGAGCAAGTTGCAAAAGATAAATAACCTTTTGGAAAAACTTTTGAAAAATAAAAAGGACAAAAGACGGTGAAAAAACTTTAGGAGAAGGCATTGATTCTTTGCAAAATATCAGGAAAGAATCTAAGACATTTTAAACTCCTCATATCTAGCAGGTCAAAAAAATATTCGGAAGAAGCCAAATATCTTTCTCAAAATATTTTTTACAAGTCCCATTCCACATATGTGTTCCTTAGAGATAGGTTGAATTTGAATTTGAATTTGCCACATATTAGCTCAGTAAACCGTTGGTCCCCAATAATATTCCTTCAGCCGGGGTTGAAAAATAGCGCTTCTGAATCCTTAAAGCAAATGTTCATGTAGCTCAAAGTAAAAGGATACACTTAAATGGTGTTGTCAATAGATGAAATGGCCGTTAAAAGAAAGCTTCGATACAACAAGCATATCGATTTGATCGACGGATTTGAAACAAACGGATTCTGTTTGAGCCTTGTATCCTTGGCTTTGACGTTTTACACTTTGGTTAAACTTAAGCTAGCACATCAGTTGCGGCTGATCTAATGGCTTGTTGGCATCGTTGCCATTGTTCTTCGAAATTCGATGCTGGTGGTATGGTGTATGGTGTTATCGAGTGGTTCAGGGATAGGCGTTGCGCGAAGGTCTTGGCGGTCTCTTGCGATTGCAGTCTTTCGAGATTAATTTTTTTCACAGTGTTTATGTATTGTTATGGCATATTACCTAAACAGTAGTCTTTGAGTGATATCCTCATCAATTTGCTGCACGCAACTCGATAGCTTTGGTATCGTCAATCAATTATGTGAGGTACTCTCAAATCGTAGTTATATAAATGTATGTCATATAAACTGGCATTAATACGTTTGTATTTTTAAACACTATCCCATAGCAGTATATTTGTTTTTTAAAAACATAATATTGATAGCCTTAACAATCACTCAGCTATCGATTCTGAGTCAATCTATATACTTTGAGGTAGCTAAATTATTTCACTATGTTACAAACTATCTGTCAACAATTTTTTTTTGTTTTTTTTTTCGTGGGTGGTGGAAATCTAAAAAGACACGATGAGCACGTGCCCAAAGTAGTGTGGGACTTTAACTCCACTAAAGCCACCACCCTTTTTGTATATTTATTGCAACTAAGTATGCGACTTATCTAGAAATGTTTTTATCACGAGTAATGAATGTTTGGCAGGCAACTTTCCTGTGTGTTCCTGCTCTCTCCGCAATTTATAACGCGGTTTGTTATTATCGGGCCAAATTTAAGGGCTTAGTCCTTTGAAGACGCCGCAACAAATTTGTTTCGTCAAGAATTTGGAGGACCGTTGTGTTAACGTGTCCCAAACTCCCAATAAACGTTTTTTATGTTTCCCTGCAAAATTTTTCGTTTCATCTTTAACCGCGGGAATACCCAGGTCTCTGCGTAGATCTTCATTCCTTATATACCACAGCGCATTGACGAATGATCTTTACATTTTGTTTTCAAAAGATTGTAAAATATTTAGATTCGTTTCACTGGTACAACCCCATAGTTTTTTTTAACATATGTCCAGACCGGCTTTAGCACTTGCTTCTATATTAGCAGCTTGTTATCAAGGTAAAGCTTCGAATATTTTCCGAGTAACCAGTACAGTTCTCTGTATTTATTTTTAAGTTCTTCGCATTTCTTTTTTACATACGACTTCCATTTTAATTTTGCATCGAGTGTCATACAGAGATATTTTGCTTCATTTGCAAAAGGGACTCGAACCGTATTGAGAAATACTGGCAAATTTTTTGTCCGCTTATACGAAAAATCTACATGAATCGATTTTGTCTCGTTAAGTGCAATCCGCCAGGATTTTGTCCTCGTTAAGAGCATTTTGAAATTTCATATTTGTTTCCTATATTATTGTGCCAACTGCTAGTATAGTATAGCTGTATCGTCAGCAAACGTGGCAACTATGTATCGTTTGATTGCGGGATATCACGTGTAAATAGGAGGTACAAGAGTGGACCCAGAACGCTTCCTTGGGGTACTCCTGCCAATATTTCTTTGAACTCCGAATGTTTGAATGTTTCCTCAAGACGTGCAAAAACGTCTGCTTTTTCCTTATCGCTTTTTGCCCAAACATCTTGAGTTTTATGACTTTAATTGCTTTCCAAAGTGAATAATTCGATTATTTTCCAGCGGTTAGGCTTTGCAGACAAGTTTCTACTGCATGGTTTTTAAAGTTTTTAGTCGAATTTGATAGCATTACTCAATCGATTATTTTTATCTTGCGGGGCACGATTTTGGTGCCATCTTTTTCAAGCTTTTCTTTTTGTCTAAACAAATCTCTTATTTCCCATGGGTACTTGGTATTACTATAGCTTTCTGTTTTGCGTTGTTGTGGAATATTATTCCATGCTGCTTTTTGAACAGTATCGATAAAGGAGTCAACCGCGACTTCGAGTTCTAATGGGGATCTAAGCGATACACCCAGTCGAATATTATATTCAATATCGTTTTTGAAGCCTTCCCAGTTGGTTTTTCCGTTTGTTAGTCAGGGTGGGTTTTCATTTCTAATGATAGACTCGCTCGTTGTTAGAATGACCGGGGATTGATCAAAGCAAAGATCAAAGCATTCCTCAACGGCATACCTTTTACGATGAAAAAATCAATCAAATCCGGTATTTTTGTAACATCTGTTGGCCAGTAAGTTGGTTTTCCCGTAGAATAAAATTCGGTTATGTACTTTCTACCAACATCGTAAAGCATCCTACCTTTCTGTGATATGCATCTAGATCCCCAGAATGCATGTTTTGCATTAAAGTCCCCTCCGATGACAAAACGCTGTCCAAGGGAATTAAGCAAGTTTTCAAAGTCAATTTTCTCGACCTTGCATCGTGGTCGGCATTAAATAGAAGATATCTTCAGAAAGGATTGTCTACTTTCGTCTTTAAGTGGGAATTACTCTTGCATGAGTTTCGGATATTAAACAGACGTCGATATCTTTTTCCTGTACAAACAATTCAAGTTCTCCATGTTTCTGCGAAAGGTCATTGGATTTCCACGTAAGAATTTAAAAAAATCTTTTCATGTTGAAGGTAGATTACGTCTGTTGCGAATACTATTTTCGAGCCTTACTAGCCTGTCGAAAATAAGTTTTCTTCGTTTCGGTTTGTTCCTCAAGTTTTGAAAGAAATATTTTTAGCAGATACTGTAGCTTGGGCAGAAGTTTGTACATTTGGTTTTGGATGTACAAGATCCGATCGTATTTCTGTTGGCCGAGGTATTTGTTCATTTTTTGTTTTTCGATTGTTGCCTGCTTTGGCTTTGAGATAATGTTAGGCGAACTTTCAGGGTTATTCTTAGTTAAATTTAATTTCTGTGAAATTTGATTAGTAAGTTTCATCCGTCTTTTTTGCAAATCCTTAGCTACTTCGCAGACGCGGTAACTCGCCTTTACAGTTAATGCAAATAGCAGGAGTTTTCTTACCCGACCCGCAGTGTACCGTCAGATGATTTCCGGCACATTTTACACACCGCGGCTGTTTCTGACAATAGGTTTGCGTATGATTATATCCTCGGCAGCGCTTGTACTGAGGAAATAATTTTGAATCCTTACGCATGGGTTCGATTTTTACAACAATATTAAGTATTGTTTTTATTTCATAAATTTTTTTCCGACTTTCTGTTTTATCGAAAGTGAGTAGAAATAAAGGCAGAGCGCGTTTAATTCAATTTTCTTCACCCTCTTTTTGCTGTTTGTTTCGCTTGACAATGTTAACGGCATCTATAACTTTATATTGTCTGTTTTTCGAATCGCTAACTATGTCATTCTTTAGGTACGACGCATGTAACCCTCTGGCTACAACGCGTATAGGCCTTTCAGATTTATTCTCAAATGAATATTTTGAAATTTTCTCATTCAATTTTATCGGTATTTAGCTTCCGACGGTAGCTCTCTGGATCTTTTACGCAGACTTTCCATGTAATTTTTTTAATGAAGTTACTTGGTAGCCTGATAATGGTAACGATTTGATCAAGGTATACAACTTGTTATAGTCGTCTATGCCGATCACATTAATTGGCGGTGTGGGCCGTTGTTTTAGCTGTTTCGCTTTAATAGTATTCTCTTTATCGTGGTTTATTATTTCAGGTGAGGATATAGCTTTGCTTTTTTTCACCGGTCTTTTCTTTAGAATCCAGTCGGTTTTGTGACTGAGTTCTTCTACGTCGGTATGGTATTCTGATGCAACCGGGCAGTTTGCACTCTGTTTTGGTTCATAACTTAATTTTAATTAACTCTTTAGGGTCATGTTTTCACCCTTAAGGTGGAGAATTTCTTTCCGAAGCTCTTCGCAGAGCAGTTCGACTTTGTTTAGCCTAGTTCGAAGAACGTCGTTTTCGACTCCAAGGCTTTTTATTTTCTCTGAGTCTCGTTTTTCGTGAGCCGACACTTCTGGCGTTATCGAGCTCTTGGAGACGCATACAATTTTTTGAGGTCCAGATATAGGTAACCTCGTTACCCTTGAACTTTATCCGAAAAGGTTCCAAAATTGCAATAATTGGCTCTCCCCAGAATCCGTAGAGCCGACCTCCGAAGAGGGTGGATTTTCCAGTGAAACTAGATTGCCACCTTACTCACTTTAAACTCGGTATACGGGAGTGGATTTTAGTCGCCTTCTACGACAGGCATGCCTTACCTCTGGTATATTCTAACCCATAACTCGAAAGGGGTTAAATCGTTGTTGTCGTCAACAATAAAATCAAGGCCCTCATTCCGTATATTGATTATCGTATGGCGATGACATTTGGACGGTACATCTTGTATCGCGTTGCTGTCAGCGATATCACTTTATTTGCTTTACTTAAAACAATAATCGTCAAGTCAAATCTGGTTGGATGAGATCAGTATCCGCTGGTTATCAGTGGGAGGTAAAATGAGTACAAATATTTTGCCTGTTTTAAGAAGCATCGGCTTACGTCATCAAATATGGCAAAATAACATTCGAACAAATATATATGAATGAGTAAAATATTTCAAAGCGCCACATTATACTTGAAAAAATATTACTTATCCGTGTATCGCCATTGCGGTTACTATATTTTTTTTATACGTTAACTTATAATTATGACTGTTTCCGTTTTTTGTGATATGTACCTACCAGTTAATCTAGACATTGCATATTTTTCATATTTCTTCCTACTACCAATTCGTAAACAAGAGCGAATTTTGTTTAAGCTAAACATAACGTTCAACAATATCTATCTTTTCTTTTTTGCGAAATGACGTCTTAAAATAAATGACACATACCCATATAACATGCTATTATGAGGTTTTAGTTCTCTTTGTAATCTCAAATTGGTCGGTCGCGTTAGCATCCCAACGTTATAGTACAGTAATATGCATTTGGTATTTCTCCTATTAATTGTGACGTTGACCTCGGCGTACATAATTCCAGATGTTGAATTCAAAATACTCGATCCAATTGGTTTTGAGGCTTCAATTCCTGCCGATCATGGTGTTACCCAATTTTCTTTTCATGCAAAGCTTAACGAAAGAATCACCGGCTCCCAATACGGAATGTGGTCTCAAGACATTTTTAAACCAATAAATGGAAGATTTGTATTTAGGAATAACGAAACCCGTTTAACTGTAGGTGATACAATCAACTACTGGGTTTTTGTGCATCAAAATGGTCGAGGTTATAGAAAAGATAATGCGGTATTCATTGTGAAACCAATGCCTGCTCCTAGCTACGAAATTCCAAAAGCTGAGTTTAAAATATTTTATCCAAAAGGCTTTGTAGTCTCAATTCCAGCTGAGTATGGTGTTAGTCTCTTTGAGTTCCATGGTAATCTAAATAAGGAAATAAAAAGTCAAGAATCCGGAATGTGGTCAAAGAAAGTTCTGAAACCAACGAATGGAAGATTTGTATTTAGGGATGATGTAACCAGTCTAACAGATGGTGATAAAATTTATTATTGGATTTACGTTATTCATAACGGGTTGGCCTATAGTGAGGACAATGGATTTTATCACGTGAAAATGGATACACTACCGAATGGATCTGGAGAAACTACAATTAAGACACCTGCAATACCACTTTCAGTATTGTCTGCAGCAGCACAATTAGTTATGGATTCTCACAAGCGCTGTCAACCAAGCATAACAACCTTTAACGATGTCCCTGCTCGCTGCTCTGGTTCTGCTGTTAATCTGCCTAGTACAGCATCTCCAAAGACACAAAATTTATCATCGGGATCACTAACGGATTCGTTTGATGAATGTACACCCAGCATCACAACCATTACTAACGGTGAAAAAGTTCCTTGTGCTGGACAATTAATCTTTGAGGAGAACTTTGATAACCACGCCTTAGATCCTACTAAATGGCTACAGGAACGACGTTTCGCTTCTCAACCTGACTATGAATTTGCGGTTTACTTAATGAATGATGAAGTCCTAAAAGTGAAAAGTGGGTTGGCAACTTTGAGACCTACGCCATTACAGAGAATTTATGGAGTTGGAATATTGACAAATACCCTGGACTTGGGGTCCAATTGCACAGGTATTTTAAGTACGGAAGATTGTATACGACCAGGTAATTCAAATGATATCATTCCACCATTGATTTCATCTCAATTCTCAACAAAGAATCACTTTAGTTTCATGTATGGAAAAGTGGAAATTCGTGCTAAAATGCCAAACGCCTTATGGGTGTTTCCACAGATGTTTCTTGAACCTGTCGAACATCGATATGGATATAAGAACTATCAGTCTGGACAGATGAGAGTTGCTTTCAGCCGCAGTAGTGTCGGTGATTTGGTAAATGAACTTTTTGGAGGTGTTCTTCTTAATGCACAGACGCCTTTTCGTAATATAAAAACGTGTAGGAAGACAGGTGTTCCCGTCGACTGGTCTGCGGACTTTCATACTTTTACACTGAAGTGGCTACCAAATGTTATCATATTTGGTGTAGACGATGAGGAATACTGTACAATAAGACCAGCTAATGGGTTTGCAAATGTTGAAGTAAATGGCAAGCCGTTGGAAAACAGGGACTACCTTAAAAGCGGATCAATAATGGCTCCCTTCGATCAAGAGTTCTACATTAAATTAGGGTATGGTATCGGTGGCCATTATGATTTTCCTGATGATCAAACGACATTGCGAAAACAGAAACCGTGGAGAAATTTTAAGAATAGATCAATGCAGGATTTTTGGATTAAACAAAGCCAAAACTGGACACACTGGTTAGATTCGAATGCTGCATTTCAAATCGATTATGTTAAAGTGTACTCTGTTTAAATGATGTTT
Organism: Rhingia rostrata; assembly: GCA_949824845.1. Lineage (NCBI taxonomy): Eukaryota > Metazoa > Arthropoda > Insecta > Diptera > Syrphidae > Rhingia > Rhingia rostrata. Next base: position 64,289,913 of record OX463757.1, read on the forward strand.
GATAAATAATGTTAATAATAATTGAATGAGACTTTTTGATTTATATAACTGGCGGCCGTTTAATAGGTTTTACTTTTACTCTTACACTCTGAAGATACGAGCGGAGGTTGCACAAAATCTATAGTATGGTAATACATCTCCTAACATATTTTTTTTCAACGAATTCTCGCTTTTGATTATTACACCATGGGTAAGCAGTCATAAACATTGACATCTAGCTCTTTTGAATTCCATCGTCAAAAATGTGAACTAAGCGTCATGATGGTTAGTGAAATGAACTGCCGCGCAGAAGGTCTGGGTTCGATTCCCAGCCGTAGCAACACCTAAATGATTTTTCACTGGCCCTTCTCTCGTGATGATCTGACAAATCATCCGAGTAATATCAATTGTCATGAAAACCTTATGTCAACTTAGCCGTTAGGAGTCGGCATAAAACAGGAGGTCCCACCATCGTGAAAAGAAGTACACACGCACACATGAATGGTTGTGAGAAGAAAGCTAGGCATTAGGTACTACGAACCAGCCTGTTGCGCCATACATTTTTTTTATGTAGGTAATAAGAAAGTGACACATTCATATATACATCCGTATTAATAAGAAACTCGTCGTAATATATGGATGAGCTGGTGGACTATACTATAGTCTGGGAATATCCAATTTAGTACTGTAATTGAATTGCCTATTACATAAAAAGTAATTCAGGGAATATCTCAGAAACGTCCATCTGCGTTTAACTGACTAATCAAGCGTTCCAAATGGTGCAATGCATACTTATCCGAAACGCAATATGAATGTGGTAACAACATCAAAAAGAGTATTGTGAATTGTCATTCATTCACATAACAAATGCAAATCAGTGCAAAGAATGACAGCAGAATAGCTGTATTTATTAATGATGCACGTTTTTGGCGTTTTGCAATCCAGCCAAGTTTCGCATTCAAATTTTGATAGCTCATTTACTACGTTGTTAATTTAAAACATTTAAGACATTCAAAAAAATGAGAAGACTGCAGTACGCTATGCGAATCGTAAGCAGATCTGTTTGTAGAGTAGCGCCAAAACTGCGCTAAGAAATGGTATGCACTACATTACCTACAACAAAAATACTCTTCCGGAATGCTTGGTGTTCCAGTACTGCAGCATTGTTACCGTTTAGGAATTCAGCCTTTAACCTTTAAAGAAATTACAAATGATTCGTTCTTCATGACATAGGAAGAGTATCTTTTATGGATATTACTGTTATCCTTTTATTCGTAAATCTGATATTCTTCCCCTTTTTATTTAGCTACAAAGCTTAAAAGCAACTTTCGCAGCAGTTCCCTTGATCGACTGCAGCTTCGCCTTGAATGGCTGTTAAGAAATATATTCGTTTTATTATTTTAACATCATATTGTTGAAAGTTGATGCTGGCTTTTTTCATCTTGACTTTAGACGTAGTTGAGTTCCAAGTGAAAACCCTTTAGAGGTTTCCACAGCTTTGCTTAATTTTTTGGGATGGGTACCTATGATTTGTTGAGTTTTAAAATGTCGATTTAAAAAATCGACCGTCATAATGTCGACTTTTAAAAATTTGATTGGTTTTGATTTTTTTTTGATTTAGTGGCATAACTTTCTCAGAACTTAACTGCTGTATTCATTAAGCAGAACAGGGAGAAATGATTCGAACACATTTTAGTCTTGCACTTAAAAATTTTACTAAGAAGTGCAAATTAGTGCAAGAATTTTGTTTATCACAACGGTGTTAATAAAGTTATTGTGCTGATTCTTTCCAATACAGTTATTGAACAACTCCGCTCTTATTAAAAATCCACCACCGCATCTACTAAAGGGTGATTTTTTAAGAGTTAAGTTTTTACAAATGAGCAACGATTGCAACTTATTGAAATTTATAATCAAAATTCGTGCTCTGTGAAAAAAGTGCGCTGTTTGTTACGACCATATTATGGTCGTCATAATCGACTTCATTTCTGGCTCAACGGATACGTAAATCTTTAGTGATGAATAGCCACATGCCATACAAGAATTACTTATGCATCCCGAAAAAGCGACTGTTTGGTGTGGTTTATGGGCTGGTGGCACCATCGGTCCATTTTTCTTCAAATGCGGCCTCTATATGCCCTTTGCTTTTGTTCATTTCATTGTCCATAGGACAACAGACGGGCTAAATACGGTTGTAGCTCTGTAAGTCACTTCCGTTTGGAGACCAAAGTCCGGCGGTAACCACAGGGATGGTAACCACCTCCTCAGAACTATTCATAGTCATAATACGCCAGTGGGGGTTGCCAAGTTGACACCGATTTACTCTTTTCCAATTCCTAATTCTCGGAACTATTCGCACATACAGTGGCTTTTGCTTTCTCCTTTCTCTGTCTCTGGGTCGAAATGGTAAAGCGATTCAATGTCAAGTGCTCTGATTAGTTTGACATCTAATAAAAATAATCGAAAATGCGTAGGTATACATACTAATAATTTAAAAAAATGCCGAATATCTACACATAAAATCGGTCAAGTCGTTTAGGCTGAAGAGACGACCCGACCGACGGTATTCGTAAAACCCCTGTTTTGAGTTCCGCTATCATTGTAATGTTAGAATCAATTAAAATCTCAAGATCGAAAATTTTCACGAAAACAATATCTTTCTCTTTATAAGAGAAGGTTAAAAAATGTCAATGCAAATACTTCCATAACGTCAATATAAACATTTCGTCTTTAGATCATCGTCGTTTTTTGTTGAACCAAAAAAGATTTAGACAATTTCGGAACAAGAAGTGTTGACAATGTAATTATCTTTATTTCCTTCCTATTCAGTTTATAGTCACGCCTAATTTTTGGGGACATTAATTGTAAGGATGGGATCGGATCGTTGACGGTATTCAACAAGAAGAGCTTTTATTTTTTGACTTAAGGATTCTTCCTATGTTTTTTCTGTAATTTGCTGTGCTGCACAGGTTAATTAAACAAACCTACCTACTGTGTTTTAGATAGGATAACATATGACCATCTAAATTATTCATATTTATATCGATGAGTCAGATTGGGAAATTCTTATTCTCATTGTGTAAGTCTACAATACAAAATTGGTCTGGGCAATTGATAAGAATAGCAACTCAAAACCTTAATCGCTGTCCGACTAGTAAATAAACTACATAAATTTTGTAAATTTTACTTCCCCAGTATACATAGTATAGAGAAGTATTATGATTTTACAAAAAGGTCAAATTTTAACAAATTTTCATGTATTAAGGTATTTGAGAAAATACGAGTAATAACGAAAAATCGTTATTCTCTGCCGCATGAACGCTATTGACGATTTATTTTAAGAAAAGTATAAATATTTATAATTGTCGAGCGGTGTAGTTTTATAAAAAAATGTTTTTATTATATTCGGCGTTACTAATAATTAAACGTAAATGTAGATTCAGTTACTTGGTTACTTAAACTGTCAAACCAACTTTTTTTTTTTTTTTTGAGTTTGTGATTTTTCAAAAGTGTGGAGGTTATCAATTAATTTTTAGCTAAAAATGCGAAATTATGCGCTTAATGAACGTTTCCTTCAACGAATCTATTGTGCCACGGTGACATGTACCGCCATCTTGTTGATACCACAGAATCATCACAGCGGTCACCATTGACTGTAACGTTCTGGCCAGCATTGCTTTTAAAGAAGTACGGACCAATTATTCCACCAACCCATAAAGCACATCAAACAGTCAGTTTTTGTGGATGTAACGGTGTCTCAACATACACTTGAGGATTATCATCACTCCAAAATAGGGAGTTTTGTTTATTGACGTATGCATTCAACAAAAAATCCGCTTAAGAAAATTGGGATCAACGGCAATCTTGCTAGGTGGTCCTGGGGCTTTGACTCTTGCACGAGTTGGATTTTGTAAGCACGTAAACCAATCTCTTTCCGCAAGACCTTCCATAAAGTGGATGGACACATATCCAATTCCTGTGCACGATGGCGGATGGACTGGTTCTGAACTTCCTCTACGCTACGCCCTACAGCAGCAATGACTTCTTCTGTACGCACTGTACAACGTCACTTTGGATGCGTTTTATTATTAAGAGTAAATTTGGAGCGAAAACGATCCATACTTAACCGAATTAACGGCTCTGTTGGACAATTACGTTGACCGTAAAATGAACGTAAAATACGTATTTAAAACAGAACCATGATTTTCAAACAAAATTTTAGAGCGTTATTTAGACGTCAGTCTATTCATGTTGAAATGCCAAACCAAACTAAAAATAAAACACTTGACAGCTCACAACATGGCCGCCAGTTAAAATAGTGTTGCAAACTTTAAGTCTAAAAAAACACCCTATATATATTATGACAACACTTTTGCTTCAATGTGAGAATAGGTTAAAACAAAAGTTGCGTATTGCTTATTGCTTGTTGCCTCAGTGGAAAAGCCACCTAAGACTAAAGATTATGTGTCTGAATTCTTTTATTTAAAGTTGACACAAAGTGCTTCCCATGGGAAAGGAAAACCTACACTTGTGTACGAAATCTTTATATTTCTTGAAATAAGAAATGGAATATGATCATGCAAAAATATGCTGCGTGCGCAAATATGGCTGCCGCATGTATTCACGTTAGCAAAGTACAAATGGGAAGGGCTGAAGGGAACTCCCATTATGTCGTCAAAAAGGTAATTTGATAAATTTTGTCTTTCAATGTATTTCAACACTGAAAGAGAAAGCTACATGCGTTCAACATTCGTTTTATTCAGCACATGGTCTCCGATTTGCTGTCAGAGCTTTAAAGAGGACCAATGCAACCAGAAGGAGAAGAAAACTTTCTACCATCTCTGTATTGAGAAATTTTGTTGAACAAAGTTTAATCTCAGTTCTCTTGATACAATTTCAGAAGGGAAAAACGCTGCCCTTCAAACTAAGCAAACACAACAACATTGATATTAATTTCAGGGGTTTTTAGTTTATAGTAAAACACAACACACATTTAATGTTATTTATCTAATCATTGCTGCGATTATGAAACGCTTAATGCAAAACACGTCTTTGGCAACAAGGTCTTTTTTGGACGAATAGATGTATGAATAATCAAAATTAACAGATTGATTGACAATACACGAAATACACCAGAAATCATTTCAATTTGTGCGGATTTCGGTCCGGCGGAATCATCAGTCCGTACTTATTTCAAAACAAAACTTCTTCTCATATCAATTGGATAGTATGGATTTCGACTAGATATGGTTTCAATAGGTTGGGTGTACAAAGGCCACAGCGACAGCGAATGGCACGGTGTACAATCTGTTCACAGATAGTTATCAAAGCAAAAACCGTAGCTATACCCTTTAATCACATTAAAAAGCACAAATGCTCAGTCGTTTAAAAAAAAAATCATGCCCAAAAATACCTCAAAAGTGACTTAAGATGGTTTTTCAATTACTGGTTTAAAACAATGTTTTGGCTTAAGAATCGGTACCAATCGATCATAAAACATTACTTGTTGACTTGTAAAAGAAAGTAAAAAATCAAATTTCTTAGAATCGCTGTAATAATTTCAATTAGGTAATTTAGAATAGAACGGTGTTTTTATGTCTACTGTTTTTAATATCTGAGGAAGTTTAGTCGAGTCTTATCGGTTCTTTCATTTTTTTTAACAAAGACAAGTACGGTACATGCTAATCATAAGCAAAATAAAATATAATCCACGTTTTCTTTGTTTTTGTAGCAGCTTTCTTTTCATTTTAATAACCAGTTATGAATACAATACGCTTTACTAATGAAATATAATAAGGGAACATATTCATGCAAAGTTGTAATTTCCCTACGTGCGAAAGATTATAAATTTACGACGACGTTTCATGAACGACCTTAAAGCTGTACCAATAAATAATGCGGGAACCCACTGACTTCAATCTCAACTAAGCAACTTATTTATTGATGGAATTTTGTTCCTATTGTTCTCTATCCGTTTTACATAATTTTTGTCAGTTAAGCGAATACGTTTGATGTGTGAAAGTGACTGATTAAATCTCAAAATAGCATTTCAAAGTTTACAACGTTTACCATATCAGTTTGCCCAATTCCTATGAGAAAATTCCGATATAGTTGGAAAAGATTTTGAAAATTCATTTATCACGTCGTAATTTTATCACGTTTACAACGTTTACGACGACTTTCCGATTGGTTTTCCAATACACATACATATATGTATGTTTATGTAAATATCATGTTTAATATCAAGGTAGTCTGTGTTTATTTTTAAATTTCTCGAGATTTTTATTGATTTAGCATTACGATGATAGCGGAACACAAAATAGTAGTTTTTGAAATTTCATCCATCTGTCCGCAATAGTCTCTCCAGCCTAAATGGGTTGACCGATTTTCTTTAAACTTAGTATCCAGGTTATTTTTTGTTCATAATTCTAGGCCTTTTTTACCTTAGACGTTATGTTAAGGTACAAAATCTGCTATCTATAAATTATACATAACCTCAACTTTTTCGAAAACTATTCTAACCATGTTGATTAAACTTTATATGTAGGTACTACCAAAGAGTATAGAACGCACTCCATAGTGCGCATCTCATACAACGAATATTTTCTATATGGGGTATTGTAATTGATACCCCAGTATTTACATTGCTACCCCAGCATCAAACAGCCTTGCCGACGCATACGATCTACTAAATTTCCCCTTTGCACTTACCGCTCGCGACAGAAACGGCTACAAAATGTTTAGCTGTGATGCGTACTCTATGTAGTTCTATTCTATGTATGTAGTTCCAAAAAAAAAATGTATACCAATTTTTTAAACAAAATCCATATATAGGCATATAATGGAAATTTTTCAATTTCTTGCAAACTATTTTATCAAATTGTATGAAATTTATTGAATATACTAGGTAGATACTGTTACTGCACATCACATTTCGACATTATTTATATCATTATATTTTGTTTTATATTTTATATTATATATCATGAATGCTTTTGTATATTTTGGACAAATTATGAAAATTCTTCTATGCTTACCACTTCATTTTACGCCAAACTTGGTGTGAAAGAAAAAAATGCGTACGACCCAGTCGTGTTCAATTATAACTGAAGCGCTTTGAAGATGAAGGGACTAAGCGACATTTTTAAAAATTTGAGTTATCAGCGTTAAAAATTATAAGGTAAAATACCTATAGGTAAGGTTAGGTTAGAGTGGCTGCAAGCGCTCGCCAGCACACTTAGACCATTTTGGTCCATTGTGATACCACGTGGATCTTGTCCATTCTCCTTACTAACCGTGAGAAACAAATTCGGAGCTTTTGATGAAGCGAAGGATGCTTTTTAATTTCGCTTTTGTCAAATCATTGAGATTTAGAAAATATTAATCTCCAAGATATAGCTTCGTTCTGTTTGATAGTATTGTTTCTTCTTCCGCTTCGTAAATCGTTTGAGTAGATGCCTAGCCTTTCGGCGTGCCTCTGTATAAAACAGTGTTCGTTATGACACCCATAGTGATGCTAATATACGGTCTATCCGAAATCAGTCCCTTTAATCTTCTCAAATCTAGATTTGGCCAAATTCGTTTGGTTATTTGACATGTCGTGCCAAGATTCCATCTGAGATTTGATTTGCTATGAGCGTATTGCGCTAGTAAGCTTTTGCATGTAGCGTTAGGAACACTTAGTGCACCCGTGTTGGGTACAACTGGTAATTTAGTCCCATGGCAAGTTCATCAGCCTTACAGTTCCCTGGAATATTCTATAACGTGAATGTTAAAATACATCTCCTAGCGCCTGCAGAGATTATGGCCAGATTAAATATTACATGAAAACTGTTGGATGATTTTAAGACATATAGTTGAGTAAGCTGCCGTTTCCTGCCGAAAATATCTAGGAGTAATAGGTGAAAAAAATGTCTAGTTCTGCTGAGGGCACTATACGGAGTGCAAAAACGATAAAAAACCATCCCATTCTTAAAATAAATGTCCCCAAAATGTCGGCTTTATGATGATGAAATATAGAAAATGTCATTGTCATAACATTTTGCTCAGACAGTTTATCAAAATTATTTATGGTTCGACAGTAAACATCGTCCTACAAAAAGTGGGCGTGGATTAAAATGATATATGGAAGACATGTTTATATTAACAGATCCAATGATTTTGCATCAATTTTTTTCGAAATGTTAAAATTTTACCGTACTAAACACGCCTCCAAAAAGTAAAAAATATAGAAATTAGGATTGTCTAGATATGTTCTTGAGACATTTTTTTAAAAAACCTCTAACAGTTTGGCCTAAAACCACGTTTTCCTGTGGCAGTGGTTAGATTTAAAAAATGTTTGCACTTGTTCTGCTTCGTCGGATAGAGAGTCTGTATACCAAATTTCAAAACTCTAGCTCAAAATTTAAGGCCCAAAAATCGGTGACACACAGACGGACGGATGGACAGACAGACATGGCTAAATATACTCAGCTATCGATTCTGAGTCGATCCATAGACTTTGAGGTATACCTAGCTACATTATTTCACTATGTTACAAACTATGTATCGAAACTAATATACCGCTATGGGACAGGGTGTAACGAGTGGTGGGTGCACATCATTTTTAGCCCAACGCCCTGACGCCCGACACGCTGTGAAAGAGAAAGTTGCGAATGACTTTCTCTTTCCAGCATGTTGGTCGTTAGATCAAATTTTTACATTTTGATTATTTATGCTAAACGGAACGTTTATTCCGGAATTTGAATTAATCGGTGTCTATGTGAATAATAATTTAAATTCCGTTTAAGGATAGTTGGGCTGAAAATAATTATGTGGAGTTGTTGCAAACGCTTATAGTAGTACATAAAATTAATTTCAATCAATTTGACAAAATATTTTGCAAGAAATTAAGAATGGAAAAAAATCCGTTATATGGATTTTCTCTAAAGAACTTAGTATGCAGTTTTGTTGGAATTAATATGCTCATAGTATATATATAAAGTTTAATCAAAATCGTTAAAGCCTGGCATTATAACCAAAACAACTTTGGATACGAAGTTTGAAAAAAAAAAATCGGTTAGGACATTAAGGCTGGTGAGACCATTACGGACAGTCGAACCAACGGACGGAACTCCAATCATCATAATATTATAATCAATCAAAATCTCTACATAAACCACTATAGCATAGGGTATTAAATCATTTTCAGTAGAGTTTTGATATGGATACCATTTAACTGGTCCACCAAACATAGGTTTAGATGTTTCTTGGAGATTGGCGATCTCCATTGGTCATGGATTATCAGCAATACATGCGGGAAAGTTAGGTTAAGTTGGTGGGTTGATGTAGTAGGCGGTGTACGTCTTGGCTTCCCTCATTACACTCAGGTGTTCTCTCAGTTCTCTCAGCCACTCTATTTCGACTGCACATTAATAAGCTTTTGAGGACAACTAAAAACCTAATTTTTAGCTTTACAGAAGATAGCGACTAATACTAGAGATACTGGAAATAAATACATTTATTCACAGACAGGAGTGCATTGGTGGTTGATTACAACAAAAACAACCAACTCTTGCGTGGATTCAGGGTGAGATAGGTAGAAGTTGGCCATCTCGTTACTTAGTTAATCTCTGCCAATACTAACGACTTTAATAGGCACCATTGTTGCACACAAGCAGAGATGCGAACAGATATATTATAAATGAAGACCTACAAAACGAGTGGTGGGTGCACGACTGGGTTGTACGCAACTTGCTCTTTCACAACGAGTTAATCTTACGCAATTTGGCCAAATTTGCTTAATGATGCTAAAAATGATATAAATAATGTCGAAATGTGATTAAACGATCGTTTATTCCCTAATTGAAAGTAATCGGTGTCCATGTGAATAATAATGCTTTTCCGTTATTGGCCAAAACTGAAAATTAGGTTTAGAGATAATTAGGCCAAAACCAATTACGTGTAACTCACGAAAACAGTAAATGTAGTATACAAATTAAATTAAATCAAATTTGGCCAAATAGTTTGCGAGGAATTGACAATTTTCTTTATATGGCCTAGATGCAAAAATCCGTTATATGGATTTTCTTGAAAAAAACTGGATATGCAGTTTTATTGAAACTGATATACTCGCAGTATATATGAAGTTTAATCAAAATCGTTAGAGCCGTTTTCGAGAAAATTGAGGTTATGTATTACAGGTACCGGTAATAACATGGCTAAAAGCAAATAAAAAAAAAATGGCCTAGAAGTTTGAAGTTTGAAGAAAATCGGTCAAGTCGTTTAGGCTGGAGATGCTTGTACGGACAGACGAACCGACGGACGGAATTCCGAAAACCACTTTTTTGAGTTCAGCTATCATCGTAATGTTAGAATCAATCAAAATCTCGAGGTCGAAAATTTTCACGAAATCAATATCTTTCTCTTTATAAGAGAAGTTAAAAATATACAATGGGGGAAGAAAAATCTTGTTCAATCGATCTTCAAGAAATCATTTTCGTTCACAAGAAAGAACAAGTTTACAGTTCCGCAAAATACAGTGGTCAAATCGGGGGAATCTATGCATCTGCTATGTATCAAAGTTGAGTCAGATATATCATGGCAACAACAAGTAACCTATAAGCTAATTTACCATTTTAGAGCTAAGAGATATTTTACACTGTTTTATACTGTTTAATGTATGGAGTTCAGCCCCGAAACATACATTAAATACTGAAGTCTTTCCGCCTTGTAGACGATTCTTCCTTACTTAAAAATTATCACCTTTGGTTCAGCAATGATTTGTAGGAGATCTGTCTCTTTAGGTATTATAACGGCAGATGTGCGGAGGAGCTTAGAGAAATCATCCCAAGACTTGTTGAATTTCAAAAACCTACAAGATAAGCAGATGCGGCACATAAGGACACTGTCCATCTAACAACGATGTGAATTTCCAGAAATCTTCTTGAAGAAGACAAGATAAGATACAATTTGTGTGTCGGTAGGCAGCAATTAGGTCAGCTCCCGTATGGGATATTTTTCACAAGTTGATAGCACTGACTACGCCAATGTCGTCAAACGCGTCAGGCAACATCAATACACACACCAAACAACTCTATAAGGTGATAAGATGCTTAAAATCTCATGATTACTCTCAAGAAACGAAGTTGGTATTGGATTTGTTTTGTTTGCTTAACAATTTTTCTTCACGAACACGAGTAAACTACTAATTAATGTTGTGTCCGGTTTTTCGTGTGTGTTATTTGTTAACTTGGGAGTTTCCATGAATTGTGCATACGTATTGTAATTTACTTTTTCATGACTTTTCTGTATTTCTGTTATGGGAAATTCCTCTTTGTGCAGATATGCTTTGCTTGTTTACGTGTAGTGAGTGACGTCTAATCTCACACTTCAACTCATAGGGAGCATTCATTGCTTTGAATCGGTTTATTAGTTCTACCTAGAATCGCAGTTTGATCGGTCGTGTTGCCGTAGTAGAATGTGTTTTCAAGTGTATTTTTTATTTATGTTATCAATCGCGACATTAACTTCTGCGTATGAAATTCCACAGGCAGAGTTTAGAATATTTTATCCCGCCGGTTTCGAGGTCTCAATTCCTGCTGAGAATGGAGTTACTCTTTTCGCGTTTCATGGTAATCTAAATAAGCAATTGCAAAGCCCAGAATCCGGAAGATGGTCGAGAGATATAGTCCATCCAAGAAATGGAAGGTTCATATTCAGGGATCATGATACAAGACTAAAGAAGGGGGATATCATCTACTACTGGACACATGCTACTTACAATGGCGTTGGCTTCAGAGAGGATAATGGAGTTTATGTCGTTGGGGAATATTCATCACAACATGGAGTTGCAGGACACAAAGTTTTCGAAACTACGACTAAAAATCCACCAGTTGTGGGACCAACTCCTGCCTACATAGTTCCAAAAGCAGAGTTTAAAGTGTTTTCACCAAAGGGGTTTGAGGTCTCGATTCCAGCCGAAGATGGTGTCAGCCTTTTCGCGTTTCATGGTCATTTAAATAGAGAAATGGAGGGTCTAGAATCTGGAATGTGGTCAAGAGATATTGTCACCCCAAGAAATGGGAGATTTGTATTTCGAGATCATGAAGCCATTCTTAAGAAAGGTGACATCATTTACTATTGGACTTACGCTATTTATAACAGTTTGGGCTACAGAGAGGATAATGGTGTTTATGTCGTTACGGAATATTCATCACGCGATAGCGTTTCGCCACCCTCAATATACAATACATCGACCAAACATCCACCAGTTGTCGGACCAACTCCTGCCTACGTAGTTCCAAAAGCAGAGTTTAAAGTATTTTCACCAAAGGGTTTTGAGGTCTCAATTCCAGCGGAAGACGGAGTTAGCCTTTTCGCGTTTCATGGAAATTTAAATAGGGAAATGGAGGGTCTAGAATCCGGAATGTGGTCAAGAGATATTGTCACCCCAAGAAATGGGAGATTTGTATTTCGAGATCATGAAGCCATTCTTAAGAAAGGTGACATCATTTACTATTGGACTTACGCTATTTATAACAGTTTGGGCTACAGAGAGGATAATGGTGTTTATGTCGTTACGGAATATTCATCACGCGATAGCGTTTCGTCACCCTCAATATACAATACATCGACCAAACATCCACCAGTTGTCGGACCAACTCCTGCCTACGTAGTTCCAAAAGCAGAGTTTAAAGTATTTTCACCAAAGGGTTTTGAGGTCTCAATTCCAGCGGAAGACGGAGTTAGCCTTTTCGCGTTTCATGGAAATTTAAATAGGGAAATGGATGGTCTAGAATCCGGAATGTGGTCAAGAGATATTGTCACCCCAAGAAATGGGAGATTTGTATTTCGAGATCATGAAGCCATTCTTAAGAAAGGTGACATCATTTACTATTGGACTTACGCTATTTATAACAGTTTGGGCTACAGAGAGGATAATGGTGTTTATGTCGTTACGGAATATTCATCACGCGATAGCGTTTCGTCACCCTCAATATACAATACATCGACCAAACATCCACCAGTTGTCGGACCAACTCCTGCCTACGTAGTTCCAAAAGCAGAGTTTAAAGTATTTTCACCAAAGGGTTTTGAGGTCTCAATTCCAGCGGAAGACGGAGTTAGCCTTTTCGCGTTTCATGGAAATTTAAATAGGGAAATGGAGGGTCTAGAATCCGGAATGTGGTCAAGAGATATTGTCACCCCAAGAAATGGGAGATTTGTATTTCGAGATCATGAAGCCATTCTTAAGAAAGGTGACATCATTTACTATTGGACTTACGCTATTTATAACAGTTTGGGCTACAGAGAGGATAATGGTGTTTATGTCGTTACGGAATATTCATCACGCGATAGCGTTTCGCCACCCTCAATATACAATACATCGACCAAACATCCACCAGTTGTCGGACCAACTCCTGCCTACGTAGTTCCAAAAGCAGAGTTTAAGGTATTTTCACCAAAGGGTTTTGAGGTCTCAATTCCAGCGGAAGACGGAGTTAGCCTCTTCGCGTTTCATGGAAATTTAAATAGGGAAATGGAGGGTCTAGAATCCGGAATGTGGTCAAGAGATATTGTCACCCCAAGAAATGGGAGATTTGTATTTCGAGATCATGAAGCCATTCTTAAGAAAGGTGACATCATTTACTATTGGACTTACGCTATTTATAACAGTTTGGGCTACAGAGAGGATAATGGTGTTTATGTCGTTACTGAATATTCATCACGCGATAGCGTTTCGCCACCCTCAATATACGATACATCGACTAAACATCCACCAGCTGACGGACCAACTCCTACCTATGTAGTTCCAAAAGCGGAGTTTAAAGTATTTTCACCAAAGGGATTCGAAGTATCAATTCCAGCTGAAGATGGTGTCAGTCTCTTCGCGTTTCATGGTAATCTAAATCAAGAAATGGAAGGTCTAGAAGCTGGAATGTGGTCAAAAGATATTCTCAAGCCTAATAATGGAAGGTTTGTATTTAGGGAACATCTTACCAGTTTGAAGAAGGGTGACATTATTTACTACTGGACGTATGCAATTTACAAAGGCCTTGGCTACAGAGAGGATAATGGAATCTATGTTGTGTCGCCAAACATTTCTTCGGAAGGAAGTTCTATTTCCAAACCTTCAGATGTAACTCCGAAGCCATCGTCAGATTCTATAAAAGTATGTCAACCTAGTATAACAATAATCAACAATGGAATTTCAGTTCCCTGTGCTGGTGATATAATTTTCGAAGACAATTTTGATGGTAATGCTCTAGACCCACTTAAATGGTTAAATGAAAGGCGCTTCTCTTCTGAACCAGACTATGAATTTGTCGTGTACCTGTTAAACAATGAAGTCTTAAAAGTCTCAAATGGCATGGCAACTATAAAGCCTATTGCATTGGAACAAATTTACGGACACGGTAAATTATTAGAATTAGACCTACGATCAAACTGCACAGGAATTCTTGACACAGACGATTGCATGCGTCCGGGAAGTTCAAATGACATCATTCCTCCACTTATTTCATCCCAATTCTCGACCAAGAACAGCTTTAGTTTTCAGCATGGCAAAGTTGAAATTCGTGCTAAAATGCCAAATGCAGCATGGGTATTCCCGCAGATGTTCCTTGAACCGGTTAACTCTCGATATGGTTCCAAAAACTATAATTCTGGCCAAATGAGAATTGCTTTTAGTCGCAGTCGCGGCAATGATTTGGTAAATGATCTGTTTGGGGGTGTTATCCTAAACGCCCAGGAGCCCTTTCGAAATATAAAAATGTGTAAAAAGATCGGTAATCCTATTGACTGGTCAGCTGACTTTCATGTCTTCACCTTGGAATGGATATCAAACAAGATCACGCTTAGTGTAGATAATGAAGAATACTGTATCATAGAACCGGGTGCTTACGGATTTGCTAGTGCAGAAGCGGGGAGCAGGCCACTTCCAAATAAGGCATTTTTGAAGAATGGGTCGTTGATGGCACCTTTTGATGTGGAGTTCTACATTAAGCTCGGCTATGGCATTGGTGGTAATAACGACTTTCCTGACGATTTATCGATTTGGCAGAAGGAAAAGCCTTGGACGAATTCCCAATCTAGGTCTATGAAGAAGTTTTGGAAAAAACAGAAAAAAAACTGGAATCAGTGGTTAGGGGCCGATGCTGCTTTGCAAATTGACTATGTGAAGGTTCATTCCGTTTAAGAGAGTTTTCCAAAATAAAAATGTCTGTAAAATTCTTTAGTTTAAGCTTATATGGACGCTGCTAATACACTTCAACGTATTTTAATTATACTATTCTTATCAATAAATTGATAAATATGCCACAGTTCATGCAAAACTCACGATTAGCTGATTTTTTAGGTACAACCGTTTTCTAAAGCAGAGGTTTATATATAAACTGTGTATAATTTTGTTTTATTGCACTTCTCCAGAAGAAAACTTTTGACACTAAAGCAGTGATGTCAGCAGATGTTAGTCAACTCTGCTATTAAATTAAATTATCGGAGAATATCAAGCGTTTATCTTAGTCTCTACTGTTGGCCGGAGAGTTTTGCACAGTCCGATAATTCTCCATGGTAATCCTGCTCCGATGAACAAGCTTGTGCGATATATTAAAGCTAAATATGGATCTGTATAGTTCGTATCTATAAATGCTGTCATATGTGGCTTTGAAATTCATGAATAGTTGCTGGGTATCAATTTTTTTTTTTTTTTTTTTTTTTTTTTTTTTTTTCTCCGTGGGCTGGTGGAAATCTTCATAGACACGATGAGCACGTGCCCAAAGTAGTGTGAGATTTTTACTCACTAAAACCACCACCCATTTGGTATTTCTATTGCAACTAAGTATTCGACTTATCCAGCAATTTTTTTATCACGATTATATAATATGTTTGGCAGGTAACTTTCCTTTGAGAGTTCCTGCTTTTCCGCAATTATAGCGCGGTTTGTTATTATCGGGCCAAGTCTAAGGGTTTAGTTCTTTGAAGACGCCGCAATATATTTGTTTCTTCAAGAATTTGGAGGACTGTTGTGTTAACGTGTCCTAATAAACGTTTTTTATGTTTTCGTGCAAAATTTTTTGTTTCATCTTTAACCGCGGGAATACCCAGATCTCTGCGTAGATCTTCGTTCCTTACGTACCACGGCGCATTGACGAATGATCTTAACATTTTGTTTTCAAAAGTTTGTAAAATGTTTAGATTCGTTTCACTGGTACAACCCCATAGTTGTATACCATATGTCCAAACCGGTTTTAGCACTTGCTTGTATAATAGCAGCTTGTTATCAAGGTTAAGCTTCGAATATTTTCCGAGCAACCAGTACAGTTCTCTGTATTTATTCTTAAGTTCTTCGCATTTCTTTTTTACATGCGACTTCCATTTTAATTTTGCATCGAGTGTCATACCGAGATATTTCGCTTCATTTGCAAACGGGACTCGAACCGTATTTAGAAATACAGGCAAATTGTTTGTCCGTTTATACGAAAAATCTACATGGATCGATTTGCTCTCATTAAGTGCAATCCGCCAGGATTTAGTCCATTCATTAACCTCGTTAAGAGCGTTTTGTAATTTAATATTTGTTTCCTCTATTGTTGTGGCAACTGCTAGTATAGCAGTATCGTCAGCAAACGTTGCAACTATTGTATCGTTTGTTTGTGGGATATCACGAGTGAATATGAGGTACAGGATTGGTCCAAGGACGCTTCCTTGCGGTACACCTGCCATTATTTCTTTGAACTCGGAATATTCGCTTCCAAGTTTCACACGGAACAGTCTATGCTCAAGATACGACACGAGGATTTTATATAATTGTTCTGGCAAAACTTGACTTAGTTTATAAGTAAGGCCTTTGTGCCACACCTTGTCAAAAGCTTGCGACACGTCAAGAAATACGGCTGAACAAATGTTCTTTTCTTCGAAAGCTTTCTCAATTACATCTGTAATTCGATGTACTTGGTCCACCGTTGAATGTTTACTTCTAAACCCAAATTGATGGTCAGGTAAAAGACGTTTCTGTTCAATTATGGGGTGTAAGCGACCGAGTAATATCCGTTCAAAAACTTTTGAAATTATTGGGAGAAGTGAAATAGGCCTGTAAGATTTTATTTCATTCGGTGATTTTCCTGGTTTTAGAACCATAATCACTTCCGCGACTTTCCACTGTCTTGGTATGTATTCTAATCTGATTGCTGCATTTATAATAAAAAGAAGCTTAGTTAATGCTTTCCGAGGCAACATTTTAAGAAGTTCTCCTGTAATCATGTCATAACCCGGAGCTTTTTTAGGCTTTAGTTTCTGTATTTCCCGTTTAAGCTCGGCAATACTTGCATATCTTACTATGTTATTATCGGTTGTACTCTCGAATATATTAATGTTTTCATTTTGCGCCGGACCATCAAATGGCTTAAATGTTTCCTCAAGATGTGAGGCAAAAACGTCAGCTTTTTCCTTATCGCTCTTTGCCCAAACGTCTTGAGTTACCCTAATGGGCGGCACAGCGATTTTTGGCCGTTTTATGACTCTAATTGTTTTCCAGAGCGAATAATTCGATTCCTTTCCAGCGGTTAGGCTTTGCAGATAAGTTTCTACTGAATGGTTTTTAAAGTATTTAATCGAATTTGATAGCAAATTACTCAACCGATTGAGATGTGTTTTATCTTGCGGGGCACGAGTTTGGTGCCATCTTTTACGAGCTTTTCTTTTTTGTCTTACTAAATCTTGTATTTCACGGGGGTACTTAATTTTACTATAGCTCACTATTTTGTTCTGTTGAGGAGTATTATTCCATGCTGCTTTTTGGATGGTATTGATAAATGAGTCAACAGCGACTTCGAGTTCCAATGGGGTTCTAAGCGATACACCCAGTCGGATATTATTTTCAATATCGTTTTTGAAACCTTCCCAGTTGGTTTTCGCGTTTGTTAATCTGGGTGGTTTTTCATTTATAATCAGTGACTCGCTCATTGTTAAAATGACTGGAGAATGATCAGAGGAAAGATCAAAGCATTCTTCAACTTTGATTCGATTGGACGGCAGACCTTTTACAATAAAAAAATCGATCAAATCCGGTATTTTTCTAGCATCAGTTGGCCAGTAAGTTGGTTTTCCCGTAGAATGAAATTCGGTATTGTACTTTCTACCTATATCATAAAGCATCCTACCTTTCTGTGATATGCATCTAGATCCCCAGAATGTATGTTTTGCATTAAAGTCCCCTCCGATGACAAAACGTTGTCCAAGGGAATTAAGCAAGTTTTCAAAGTCAATTTTCTCAACCTTGCATTGTGGTGGGCAGTAAATAGACGATATCTTCAGAAAGGATTGTCTGCTTTTGACTTGTATAGAGCTAACTTGCATTGTTTCGATTTCTAGTTTAAGATCAATCGAATGTTCGATACACTCTTTTATATATAGTGAGGCTCCACCTCTAGCCTTATTCGATGGATGTAGAGCATGATAGTCGAGGTAACCTTTTATTTTTAAGTTCGAATTACTCTTTGCGTGAGTTTCGGATATTAAACAGATGTCTATATCTTTTTCCTGCATAAATAATTCAAGTTCTCCAAGTTTTTGCCAAAGGCCATTGGCATTCCACGTAAGAATTTTAAGCAATCTATTCATGTTAAAGGTGTGGTACTTCTATTGCGAATACTATTTTCGAGCCTAACGAGCCTGTCAAAAATAAGTTTATTCGTTTTGCTTTGTTCCTCAAGTTTTGAAAGAATAATCGAAAATACATTTGAAACTGGGTCAGGTGAGATATTTTTTTGGGCGTTATTAGATACTGTGGCTTGAGCATACGTTTGTACATTTGGTTTTGGATGTACAAGATCCGAACGGATATCTGATGGCCGCGTAGTTTGTGGACATTTAGGTTCTTCGATTATGGCCTGCTTTTTCTTCGACATATTTTTAATCGGAATTTTAGGCTGTTGCTTGTTTAAATTTAATTTCTGTGAATTAATACTATTAAATTTCGTCCGTCTTTTTTGCAACTCTTTAGCTACTTCGCAGCCGCGATAATTTGCCGGATGATTGCCTTTACAGTTAATGCAGATAGCAAGAGCTTTCTTATCTGACATACAATCTACCGTCAGGTGATTGCCGGCACATTTTACACACCGCGGTTCTTTTTGACAATAGCTTTGCGTATGATTGTATCCTTGGCAGCGCTTGCACTGGGGAACTAGTTTGGAATCCTTACGCATAGGCTCTATTTTTACAACAATATTAAGTATTGTTTTTATTTCATAAATTTTGTTCAAACTTTCTGTTTTATCGAAAGTGAGTATAAATAAAGGAAGGCCGCGTTTTATTACATTTCCTTCGCCATCTTTTTGCTTTTGGTCTCGTTTGACAATGTTAACGGCATCTATGACTTTATATTGCCTGTTTTTCAGATCATTTACAATGTCATCCTTTAAGCACGACGCATGTAACCCTCTAGCTACAACGCGTAAAGGCCTTTCAGATTTATTTTCAAAAGAATACCATTCTATTTTATCGATATTAAGCTTGCGAGATAATAGACGGTAACTTTCAGGGTCTTTAACGCAGACTTTCCATGTATTTTTTCTTAGCGAAGTTACTTGGTAGCCCGATAATGGCAACGATTTTAGCAAGGTATGCAACTTGTTAAAGTCGTCAATACCGATCACATTAATTGGCGGTGGGGGACGTTGTTTTAGCTGTTTCGCTTTGTTAATAATCTCTTTGTCGCGGTTTATTATTTCAGGAGAGGATACAGCTTTCCTCTTTTTAACTGGTCTTTTCTTTAAGATCCAGTCAGTTTCGCGACTGAGTTCTTCTTCATCCGTGTGGTATTCCGAATTCACGGGGCCGTTTGAACTTGTTTTTGGTATTTTAAATGAACTCTTCAGAGTCATATTTTCTTCCTTTAGATGGAGAATTTCTTTACGAAGCTCTTCGCAGAGCAGTTCGACATTGTAAAGCCTTGTTCGAAGAACGTCGTTTTCTTCCTTTAGGCTCTTATTTTTCACTGAGTCTCGTTTTTCGTGGGCTGACACTTCTGGTGTTGTCGAGCTCCTTGAGACACATATATTTTTTTGAGATCCTGATGTAGGTGACCTCGTTACCCTTGAACTTTTCCCGAAAGGGTTACACATTTGCAATAATTGGCTCTCCCCAGAATCCGTAGAGCCGACCTCCGTAGAGGGTGGATTTTCCAGTGAAACTGAATTGCCACCTGGGGTAGTAAATCTTTTCGTTGTACTCATTGCATTTTTGTTGTTTGTATACGCTTTACACTCGGTATACGGGGAGTGGATTTTAGTCGCCTTCTACGACAGGCATGCCTTACCTCGGGTATATTCTGACCCCTAACCCGAAGGGGGTATCAATTTAAATAGCCGGATCTGCTGGAGTGTTAAGATTTGATTAGTTGTGTACTTTTCTGGGTTGATCAGTTTGATGGTGAACGGTTTCAGGCATTCAAATATTATGGATCATGTAGGTGATTTTGAGGAGACTTATGTCACTTAACTTGCATTGAGAGTTATCACCAGTGTTTTGGTTTCATTGTGGGTCATCGATACGTGTTAAGAATTTAACTGATTGGAAGAAAGGCCGCCGCCATATACTATTTGCTGTACCCATGATTTGGACCGAACCTAGAGATCACGTTTCTGATTGCTATTTTTGCCTTACAGACATAAAATGTATTAATTTTAAGAAAAAAACGCACGCTTAGTTATGCTAATTTACAGTCAGCTAAAAGACCAGCACTTCGTGGGGACAAGAATATGAATATGTGCCCATTAAGATTATTAATTCACAGCCTTCTACCTCGAGCCAATCGCGGAGCGTTGATGAAGAGTATAACTCTGAGTTTGAAGAAATAACAACCAAGCCGCACTTGATAACTCAAGAGACCTAAACGACTTAGTTCGCGATTTGAATTTGTCAAAAAAACAGTTAGAACTCTTAGGATCTCGATTAAAACAATGGGATTTGCTACATCATGAAACTAAAATAAGCCATTTTCGAAATCGTGATATCCTCTTCAGATCATACTACTCTCAAGATGGAGTAACGATATATATATTGTTATGGAAAATTTGGAAATCGAATTTGATCCCCCTTATTGGCGCTTCTCCATTGACTCTTCTAAAGATTTTTCTGTTTTCTATGTAAATGGGATAGGACAGAAAAAAACATCATAAAAAAATATGGCCTACGCGAACATCTTTAATCCCTGTACAGAAAAATGTGAAATATTTACTTCTTGTAAAGCCGCCTGAAGTACTTCTTCCGCCATTGCATATTATATTAGGCCTTATAAAAATGTTTGTGAAGGCGATGGATCGCAATGGAAGTGGATTTTTGTATCTGAAAAAATTCCCTAAAATAAGTGATGCGAAGATAAAAGGCGGTATTTTCGTTGGGCCTCAGATCAGGGAGTAAATAAAAGATCCTGTGCTTGAACCAAAATTAAATTATCTAGAAAAACGAGCATGGATATCTTTTAAGAAAACTGTTGCTAATTTCTTTTTTCCTGACAATTTGGGAGCTGTGAGCGGGGAAAGGTATCATCAGGATATTTCACAGATGGAAAACCGCTATAGGGGCAAATGGAATCCAAGGATGTTGGCCGATTACTGCTGGACGATGGAAAGGGACCAACCAAGAGCTAAATATGCTTAAATCGTAAATTCATAATATAAACTTTATACTTTGTTTGTATCAGACGGTCTTTATTTTTTGAAATAATTAAATTGCATCAGTATATAAAATGCATGGTCATTAGATTTGTTTTGATTAGGTACTTACTTTTACTTACAGTCATTGATCAAAATAAAAAATACAAGTGAAATCCGTGTGGCACGACAAAGTTAAAATTTTGTTGAACAGTGTATTTAGGGATGTCATCTTTTCTTCCGTCGGGCGTGAGCTTTTATATAAATTTAAGCGAATTTGGGCTTGATGAGAACTGTTACAATGCGTTCTTTGCCTACGAAGCATAAGAGTTCTTGTCTAAGTCTGTCGCTTTTAATAAATCTGCATCCGAAAAGTCTTTGTTTCTGATTAGTTAAACACGGGGTTTAGTGTATCTTTATGCGCATTTAGTTAAAATTATCCTCTTCAGATGTAGAAACATTTCTCCAAGCAGAAAATAATATCAAAATTGTTCTTTAATCGATATTACAGATTTTTCTTATATCAAATGGAAAATCGTGTCAAAGCATTTGAATTCTGTATTTTCAAAGTATAATAATTTTTAATTAATCATATCTTCTTGATTATCACAGAATTGTATTCGATTATTTTGTCTGCTATGTCTTTAAGAATAATTTCTCAAGGCAGTCTTTGGTTTTTCCTGCCAATACTACAGTTCACTCAATCCCTGAGTCGTACGTAACTTTCTCTTTCCCTGTGAGATTGGCATAATATAAAATACCAAGCGTTCGAGAATTCGAGGATTTTCTAATTTTGGTCAAAATGCACAGTAACATTCATTTTGGTTATTAACTCCAAAAAACACTTTTTTGGGTTCCCCTAGAATTTCCTTTACTAGAGAAAGTTAAAAATATTCATTGAGAGTTGGATATTTCCGATTTCCCACAATTGCTTGAAAAGTAAGCAGCTGATGGATAATTTTGCATTGGAAAACGGACAGTTGTTATGAGTGAAGGTTCTTTACATTCCGACACAAATATGAAGATTTCTCACATATGTTTCTTTTATCAGCAGAAGTAGATCGAGATAATAACAGCAAATGTTTCTCGAATGTTGCCTGCCTAAAATATCATGTCACCACCAATCACTTTTGATATCCTCGTAGATATCCACGTTCAGCATAAACACATTTTAAGCTGCATGCAAATCCGAGCTAAAATAAATTAGATACATAAGTCTTCCTTATCGAAAAATACACATTTTAAATTAAAAAAATTGAAACAAATTGTTATATTTCAAGCGTAAATCAAACACTCAAAAATATTATTTCATTTTTTAGATTGATAGTCCGTATTTTGAAAATATTTACATACTCGCAAGATCGAAAAATGAAATACTACCTAATTATAATAATTAGAACTGTTTACAAAATTGCAAAAGTTTTTAAAAACAACTAATTAAATATCTTGATCATTTTAGTTGACAATGTTGGCAAATCTACAACATGAAGTAAATTTATGCGTAATACACTCCATCATCCTCTCTGTAACCGAGATTATTGTGTATTGCATAGGTCCAGTAGTAAACGACATCTCCCCTTCTCAATTTTGTTTCGGTGTCCCGGAATGTAAATCGTCCATTTTTAGGGGTAACGACATCTCTTGACCATCGACCAGCTTCTAAGCCGTCCATCATTTCATTAAGTTTTCCATGGAATGCAAATAGGGTGACGCCCGGATCAGCTGGGATAGAAACTTCGAAACCCTTTGGTTGAAGTTTCTTAAACTCGGCTCTTGGAATTTCGTATGCAGCTGCCAGCGTGACTGCTAAAATTAATAATAAGAACTTCATTTTCACAATGTAAGCACGTCTAAACTACTCAAAATGCAGGAAATAACTATCGGCTCTGAGAAGACTATGCTGTTAAAGAAAACTGAAATAATCTGATAAGATGTCTCATCTCATGTTCTACGAATTTCTTATCACAGACTTCTAACTTTTTATACCCTTCTATCCCATAGGGGTATATTAGTTTTGATACGTAGTTTGTAACATAGAGAAATATTTTAGCTAGATATACCTTAAAATATATGGATCGACTCAGGCTGAGTCTTATTAGCCATGTCTTTCTGTCCGTCCGTCCATCCGTCTGTACGTCAACGATTCTTAGACATTAAATTTTAAACTTAACTTAAAAAAAACGTCGTTTTTGGTCAAACGCCGGTTCAGAATTTAAAAAAAATTCTGAATAAGATATTCATACAACTGTAGTATATGTATTTCATCCATATGCATTTTGTTGACACGCCCACTTTTTGGGAGGATTTTTGAATAATTTTAACATTAAATTTGAAAAACAAAACTATGCCATAGAAAAACAATATGCTATTCAAAGTGTCTGAATAATATGTTGTGTTTTTTATATTTCATCCATATAAAGTTTGTAGCCAAGCCCATCTTTTACTTAAATGCCTCTCGAACTAGCCCGGCCCTTAGCTAACTGCCTCCAGGCGACTGCGTCCGACGTCTGGCTGGGAATCGAAAACTCAAAGACCACCTTTTGGAGATCTTTAATTTAAGGATGGAATGGGATAGGGTATTCAACGATTGTTCCAGCGGATTGTAGCCTTTTTATATGTTTCATTTTAAATATTTGAAGGTGTAAGTGCCTAGTGCCTAAGTTAAGGTTTACATCTATTTTATTTTAGACAAGTGAATTGAATACACTTAAACGTAGCTGTAATATAAAAGGTAGGCTATGGAATACGGCTTTCAGTTATAGCTATCATTGAAACAAATCATTGGAAGTTTGTTTTTGAATTTTAAGAAAATTTAACTAACATATAAAATAATTATATTTGCTACTAACGATGCAAGAGCTTGTATTCGAGAGAGCAACATATTGATATAAGCTGATCACATAGACATTTTTAAGTGCGTAGGAGATCTAACCGACTCGTTTTCATTTCACTACAAACCGATTTAAATAGTTTTACCATGTGGTGTTTTAAAAACAGTTTGAATCTGAACCCTAAAAAGCGTTAGCAAATGACATTTACAAGAAAATGTGCCCCTTGAATCATATTTATGCTCTGTTCGGGCACAGTCTCTGCCGTGTGGACAGTATTAAAGATATAAGTGTTTATTTTGACCCTAAAATGGAGTTTAATAAACAAATGAACGTTATCCGTATAGGTGTCTAATTAAACTACTACAGTTGTTGCCTTTACAATAAATATAACAATTTAGTGTTAGTTTAAAAACATATGAGAGGGCTATAATCCGCTATGCGGATAGTTTAATACTATATCCCATCCCTTCCGTAAAATTAATATCTCCAAAATGTGAGCTTTATGGCGATCATTCAGTTTATCAAAATCCATTGTGGTTCGACAAAAAACAACGCATTTCTATTGCAAAAGCCTTGGGTGGGGTATACAAATGGTTTTTGTACGAACACGCCCCCAAAAAGTGGGCATGGATTAAAATGATTTGCTTACGATAAGTTTATGTTGCCTTTATGAAAGTGTTTCCATCAATAGTTTTTCGAATTTCTTTCAAATTTGGTCAAAAACCGTTTTTACTAAAAACGCCCCCAAAAAGTGAGCGTAGCAAAAAATTGTATTAACAAAAATGATGGCACAACATGCTCATTAGTACCCAGGGCTTAGGTTTTTTTCTCACAACTATTCATGTGTGCGTGTGTACTTCTTAGCACGATGGCGGGACCTCCTGTTTTAAGCCAATTCCAAAACGGCTAAGTTAAGAAAAGTTTTCCATGACAATTGATCACGAGAGGAGGGCCAGTGAAAAATCATTTGGTTTTGCAAATTGTAAGAAGTACTTAGTCATACATACTTACTTAAGTGGCACTACAGTCCGGAATGAACCTGGGTCTCAACCAACATGCCTCTCCAATTAGCCCGGTCCTTAGCTAACTGCCTCCAGTTGGTTGAGGTCGGTTTCCACTTGTGCGCCCCACTTAAGGCGAGGTCTTCCTCTGCTGCGTCCGACGTCTGTATGGGAAAAGAAGACTCTGCGAGCCGGAGTATTGGTGTCCATTCGTTCTACATGTCCTAGCCATCTTAAACGTCCAATGCGGAGTTTTTTTAACCAGGGGCATATCGTTGTACATCTCGTATAGTTCTTGGTTGAATCTTCGTCTCCAAATCCCGTCAACGCAAACGGGACCTAAGATTTTTCAAAGAATTTTCCTCTCAAATCGACCGAGGATATCTTCATCCGCTTTTGAGACGGTCCATGCTTCAGCGCCGTAGAGCAGGACTGGGATGATCAGGGTCTTATATAAGATCTCCTTTGTAGTTCGAGTGAGGGCTTTACTACTGAATTGCCTTCTTAGCCCGAAGAAACAGCGGTTGGAAAGAGTAATTCTTCGTTTAATTTCTGACGAGATGTTGTTGTCAGAGTCAATAGCGAAGCCGAGATAGATAAAGTCACGTACTACCTCAAACTTACATCTGTTAATGGTGACGTTCTGTCCAATTCGTCGATGTTTTGTGCCCTTTCGTGTTGACATCATATACTTCGTCTTGCCCTCATTTACTGCTAAACCCATTTTTGCCGCTTCCTTCTCTATACTAACAAACGTGGCTATGACATCACGTTGGGTCCTACCAAATAAAATCGTCGGTTTTTTTTCAGGATCTTCCGAAGTGTGAAGATTTGATCGGTTGTGGACTTTCCTGACCTAAAACCACACTTATAAGGGCCGATCAGGTTGGTGGCAAACGGTTTCATATATTACGGCAGATAGGATTTTGTAGGCGATGTTGAGGAGACTTATGCCTCTGTAGTTGGCGCAGTTTAGAGGGTCTCCTATTTTGTGGATCGGGAAAATGATGCTGAGGTTCAGCATCATTTCCGGCAGCCTTACTAAGCTACAGTGTAGATATTGATATCCTCACTTAACTCAGGTCGGGTAGTTGGCAGTTTTCGCTATTGTTGCCAATATTGAATGGTTCGTTCTGCCTGACAGCGGAATGTTGTTGTTAACTAACAGTCTGCAGAAGTGGTTCTTCCATATCCTCAGCATAGACTGTATCTCAACTACGATATTTCCTTGTTCATCTAGAGCCTTGTATCCTAGGCTTTGATGTTTTACACTTTGGTAAAACTTGCGATCATCGTTCCTGGAGTGGAACCTCTCTATATCCTCGATCGCTCGCTTTTCTTGCTCTTTTTTCTGCCTATAGAGCTCTACGGCAGCTCTCGTCTTCACCTGCAGCTTAGCCTGTCGGCATTCCTCATCAAACCACGGGTTTCTTGCTGGTGGGCGCGAGAAACCTAGCGCATCAGTTGCGGCTGAGCTAATGGCTTGTTGGCATCGTTGCGATTGAACTTCGACATTCGATGCTGGTGGTATGGTGTTAATCGAGAGGTTTAGGGATACTTGTTGCGCGAAGGTCTTGGCGGTCTCTTGCGTTTGCAGTCTTTCTATATTAAATTGGATTGTTGTGGCGTGGTGGATATCCGTATTCTAACCATAGCTGCAACAAGGTAGTGGTCCGAGTCGATGTTTTCCTACAATACTGCTAAAGATATCTTCTCTTCCTACCTTTGCGTTAAAACCTCCCAGCACGATACTAACACCGTACTTCGGTAGTCGCTCATACGAACGTCGTTGTCCCTTTTTCGTTTAGCCGTGTCGTCAACAATAAAATTAGTCCTTTCCGAGGCTGTATGTTGCTTCGTAACATGATTTTTTTCCATGGTTGGGTAGTTAACCCAAAGCAAAACTTAGTGCCAAGACCATTATGTCGAACATACACCCAGTAGTAAATTGTATTATATATTGTGTTGAACCCATATCTACTATTTTTTGGTTTGACATAATCATCACGCATACTTTCTGCCAACTCGCATAAAGGATTAAAGCCTTCTCATGTGATTTTTTTTTGGTAAGAAAGACTATTCATACTTAGATTTGACTTCAAGGGTTACAATCAGAGTGAATCTATAACCTCCATTGATGATGTCTTTCGCTGGATGATATTTGAGTTACGGTATATTGTACGTACATTTAAATGATACCAGAAATGCCCATTACACAATATAGCTTGGATCTCGACCCCAGTCGCATAGTATTAAGGGGTTCACAGTTTATACCCTAGCCTAAACGGGTTTGCGAGTTTTGATATAAAGTTTCCAACAAAGATTAATAGTTTAAGTATACTCATCGAATCAGAATCGAAAAAAGTATCTAAGAAAGTCTAAATTTATTCAGTATTAAACGTTGAGCCTGATATTTATAAAAAAACTGGAGTTAAACTAATAACCCGAAAATGGGTCAAACATGCAGTAACAATAACTCCAAGTTTAGACTTTAGACTTTAATGTCTAAGCATGATGTGATTATACCTATATTTGACGCCAAAAATTATGACACGTTCACATTATGACATTTAAATGTATAACTTATGGATATTCATAAAAATCGAAGCATTAACTAATAAAAGTAAGCGGGTTTTATTGAAATCTGAGAGAGTTGTCATTAAAATTTTGGATTGCCCTACTCAATAATATATGGGTTTAGAAAACATCACTGAACAAATCGAGCCCATGTTGATAACTGATTTCAAAGAGTAGTTTTAAATCCAATCTATTCTTTAAATTTACTATTTGCAATTTAAAAACAAACAATGAAACTTCAATTTATTAAGGGAACATTAGTAAGTAGAATATACCTTTATATAATAAATTTTGAATTCAGCATTAGAACCTAACCACAGTTAGAAGTTTTCTTTTTCATTCCAAAATCGCTGCATTGATTTGGCATTAAAATTAATCCACGGTTTCTTTTCTTGCCAAATCGTTGGGTCATCGGGAAAATCATTATGACCTCCGATGCCATAGCCGAGTGTGATGTAAAATTCCTGATCAAAAAGGGCCATTGTTGACCCGTTTTTTAGAAGGTCCATGTTTGGCAGCTTCATACCATTAGCTTTAACGTTCGCAAATCCAAAAGGTCCTGGCTTCACGTTGCAATATTCCTCATTATCTACGCTAAATATAATCTTATTTGATACCCATTCCAATGTGAATATATGAAATTCAACAGACCAGTCAATGGGAGAACCAGTCTCTTACATATTTTTATGTCGCGAAAAGGCTTCTGTGCGTTGAGGATTACACCTCCATTAAGTTGGTGCACCATAGCATTGTCACCGTTGCGGCTGAAGGCAATTCTCATTTGACCGGATTGATAATTCTTGATACCATATTGAAATTCCACCGGTTCGAGATACATCTGTGGAAACACCCATGCGGCATTTGGCAATTTAGCACGTAAAATGAAATGAATGGAGGAATAATGTCTTCAGAATTACCTGATCGCTTGCAATCTTCTGTGCTTAGGATACCTGTGCAGTTTGAACGTAAGTTAAGCTCGAATAGACCGCCTTCATAGGTTCTTCGTAATGTGCTAGGCTTTAGAGTTACTATTCCAAGGCGGATTTTTAAGACTTCCTCGCTAAATAAGTACGCCAGGAATTCGTAGTCCAGCCGTGAAGAGAAACGTCTTTCCTGTAACCATTTGTTTGAGTCTAGAGTATTCCCATCAAAATTTTCCTCGAAGCGGAACAGCGGTTCCATTGTTGATTGTCGTAATGCTTGGACGACAGCGTTTATTTGATGCTGGGATAGTAGTGTTTTGAAGTGTAGTTACATAGGTTAAATTGTGGCAAATAGTCTCAGTCCAATAATAAATAATGTCACCATTTTGAAAACTGGTTATACTATCCTTGAAATTAAATCTCCCATCTCTTTGAACACCTTTTTGGGACCACGTTAAATTACTTATTTTCTCAATTTTATTATTTAGATTTCCATAGAAAGCGAAAGATTTAATGCCATATCCACCGTTAATGGAAACTTCGAAACCTCTTGGATTCAATATTCTAAAGACCGCTTCTGAAACATTGCATTCACTTTTTAAGTGGGCTAGTGAGCTGGAAGATGTATAGTAAGAAGTTGCTGTCGTAGTTAAAATGTCAAATTGTAAAAAGGACTGAGTTACAATAAATACTAAATCACTCTTCCGGTAGCCATGACCATTATGCCGAACATACACCCAGTAGTAGATTATATCATCGACATTTAATCTCGTCACGGTATTCTTAAACAAAAATCTACCATTCGATGGCTTGACAATATCATCAGAATAAATAAACAAATTCAGGGTGAAATTAAACCCCTTACGAGAAAGGGGTTTAATTTCACCCTGAAAATAAAATAGGCTAACATTCTTTTCTGCTGGGATTGAAACTTCAAAAACCATTGTTTTAAATAATTTAAACTCGTGTCTGGGAATTTCGTATGCTCCAGTTAACGCTGATATAAGTAGAAGAATAAGTAAATGCATTTTATAGTGGAATGCAATACTAACACAACCGGCCGATTTGAAGAAAAGTCGGAAAGTGATATTTCATCATAAATTATGAATCAATTATTAAGTCACTACGTCCCACCAGCACAAGAAAATTACGATAGTAGACTTAGTTCTCTTAACTATAAATTTTTGGATAACGAGTCGCATTATTCTTCCGAAAATGCAAAATGTTTGTCAAGATTTATCGCACACACAACGTCCTGACATAGGGAATTACCCTATTTTTAACATTGTCGATGGAATAAAAAGCTGATTATTTTTTTTAATTGAATCATTAGCGAATCAATGTTAAAGCGAAGCTAATGAACTTTAAAACAAGTTTTTCAATGTAATTCAATGATCAAGATTTATTTTTCTGAAGTTAATAATTTCATCCAATTGAAACACATCTGTTTCAATAATGTATGTTCGCTTCACCACTTGTTCCAGTCCAATCTTAGGGCCCAGTTAGAGCTATTATTGAAAACCCTCATTGAAAATTTTCTTTTACTCTTTGCGTTTTTTTTTTATTTTTCACTGATCAAGAATTATTTTTGTGAAATAATGATTGCCGTTCCACCGAAATAAAACGACATTTTCCAGTGAAGTAATTTTATCACTTGTTCTGTAAAAATGGAAAAGCATCGTTTATATACCTACCAAATTTCATTATCCTATCATAAAATGTTAGACCTAAAAATCGGTGACGTACAGACGGACGGCAGACAGATATGCGATTCTAAGTCGACGCGTACACTTTTAGAATTATCTAACTGAATTATTTCCCTGTATTACAAACTATGTATTAAAACTAATATACCCCTGTGGGATAGGGTATAATAACTAAATATTAAATACGCCGAAGTGTTAACAACAAAGGTTTCGTTTTGAATTAATAAATGACTATAGATATATCATAATAAATAATGTAATAACAAATCTGCTAATATGTAATTATTCAAAAATGATGCTTGATTCATTGAATGGTATGTAATCAATGGATAAACCCGAAGTCTCAGAAAACAACTTTAAAAGCATATATGTAGCTACTAGCGCAATTTTAAATTTAGAAAACCAAGCATATATGAGAAGGCTACAATCTGCTATGCTAATTGTTAGATACCCTACCCCATACCATCTTTAAGACTAACCTAAACGAAATAAACATCCCAAAAGTGGATATGGCAAACAATTATCTTAAGACGTTAAGATGTGAGCCTGCATTTTATTTCTTTTTTCTTTAGACTATGATGTAGGTATTGATAACACAATTATCTGAATAAGTTGTTTATGCATTTTTTTTTAAAAGCACCTCCTAATAATATAATATTGTACAAATAATAATCTTCATAAAGTTTCTCTAAACTTTTACCTTGAATCGATTGTTAAGAAAACTGCTTCATAAAGTGGCTTGGCTCCAAAGTTTCTATGCATGCAATTGAGATAATGACATATCTAAACATGTTATTTGGACACCTTTTTAAATTTTTCTAATAGTTGACGTGTCAATAAAAAAAAATAATAAAAAAAAAAAAAATTCAAGTGTCAATTGACGAGTGGTAATGTTCAAATGCATAGCTATGTAGAGTGATATACAATTGCTATTTGTCAAAAATTGTGATTGCAATTATTTTCAGGTAAATAAATTAAGTATCCAAAATGTTAAAAGTAACTAATTGAAATGAAATTAAATTTATTTTTGTAAATTTATGATCTGATTATTCGAAATAAGTATTAAAACAAATTGTTTGACACGTAAAAAAACAAAAAACATGTTTGAAACTGTCCTATTTGTAGTATTGAATGTAAACAAACTCAGCCGGGAGATACATTTTTTGCGTTTTTTACCCTTTTGAAGAACGACCACCCATTTAGTCGTTCTGCAATATCTACATACATATGTATAAAAATATTAATCTAATTTTGAACTTAAGAGAACAATCTTTGGAAACCACTTTTACACTTTTCAAACACTGAAAAATATATTAACACCACTCAATTTTTTGTATTATCTAATAGTTTTTACATAATTGAATCATACACTTGAAGATTTCCAATACATGCGTTAACTTTCAAATTGTATAGCACTCGACCGATGCGAAAATTTACCACCAGGTGTTTCCTTAGTCGTCAATAGAGATTGTATAAACAACATTTCATTACCCTAGCTCAAAGTGTTATTGCCGAAAGTAGTGACATACGGAAAAATAGACATCCACTCTGTTTTCAATTTTCGACCCTTTGCAATTTAAATATCATTATTTCTCCATGCAAAAAACTATGTGTCAGAATTAATACACCCCTGTGGGATAGGATAAAACCAACTTCAACCTTGCATCACTTTACAAAAAGATTTATTAACAAAAATAGTAATGCGTCATATGTCGTTTTTTTAAATTTTATTTTTATTTTTTTTATCCTAAAAATAACTTAAACGCTATACAACAATTCATAAAAAAACGGCCCTATGAAGGCGCTTTAAATTAAACGACAGCTTAATACTAATGACTTTCGGTCTATAATCTACAAATTTTGTTTATTTAAATGTAAACATATATTTTTAAATAAATGTCGGCAATTAATTTAAAATGCTCTTATCAGGAAAATAAAAACAAAATTCCCGGCAGATTATGTATACGACAGCATTTGGAATTTCCCATATTAATCGCAAATATAAACGTGTATTTGCAAATTTATTCAAAACTTACGTTAGTACATGAAATAATTACAACCCAATGACTAGACTTATCTCAATCATCACTGAAAAATAACATATTGTATAGAACTGATCTTCTTATTTACAAGATGCTTATAAAAATTGTTGTAAAATTCATCCTTTAAAAGGTTATAGTTGATACAACGGATTTATGAGCTATGAAATATATTATTTTGAAATAAAATGTGTATGATAGATTTGATTCTCTCAGATCATGGCGTAAAAAACATATCGAATAGAATAGGCATGGATCCCTCCGAGATATCCCAACAACCTTTCAATGAAATACAGTTCTCCACATAAAAAAGCAGAGATTTTATGCAATGCCGAGACTTACATTTGCTGGATTCACCTATTATTTCTGTGATTTCATCAAGCTCGTTAGATTTTATAGGGTAGACTCCGACTGGCTTTAACTTGGCAATGCCCAGTGGTTGTAACTCTGACTACAAAGCAATAGTGCTTATTTTTACCTCAAAGTGGCAACCATCGGTTGCTGGTCTCATCCAACCGGATTTGACTTGCTTAACGATAAGTGCGAGTGTTGATTACAAGCCGAAAAATAGCAAAATGGAATACCCGGCCTGCTGCCCCAGGCGAACCTGGATGAACTGCTTTGACTTGACATATTCGGACAACAGATTATTTAGGAATCTCAAGGGTAAGTCAGGCCCCTCGAAAAGAGATGGTGTCCTTGGGGTATCTAACAAACTGGAACTGGCCCTCCAGGTTGGGGGTTATGCTTTGGGTTAACCTCCCACCCAGGGAAAAAAAAGCAAAAGCCTCGGAATGGACCCTGCTAAACGAAAAAAGGATAACGACGCACGTTCGTATCTGCACCAGGAATGTAAGATCATTAAATAGGAGAGAGGCAGGCAAACAACTAACGAAAGCTGATATAAAGCAGACTGTCATCAAGGAAATACGATGGGATGTGTCAGGCAGAAAGGGGATGAACAACTATGACACTTATAAGTGCCAGAATTAGACAAGAAGTCTTATGTTTCCAAGACGTTGGCGAACGCATTATTACAATTCACGTCAATGCCAAATTCGCCAACAAAAGCCAACATAAGCCAACATAAGCTCACGGCACAGGCACGCATCAACCGCACGCATACCGCCTGCGTCTTAAACGGCTACAAAATTTTAGTAGCTGTGATGCGTACTCTATGTAGTTCTATACTCTTTGCTACAAGCCCTTAGATCAGCAGCGATTGATTTTTCGCGCCCACCAGCAAGAAACCCCTAGTTTGATGAGCAATGACGAGAGATGCTCGCAGCCAAGAACGAGGCTTACAAGGGTAAGCTCCAGGTGAAGACGAGAGTTTCCATGACCTCTTTAGGCTGAGAAGAAAGCAAGAACATCCGCTTTTCAGAAAGAAGAAAAAAGTTCAACAAAAGCGAGCGATCGAAGATTTAGAGAGCTGCTACTCGAGGAACGATGTTCGCAAGTTTCACCAAACTGTAAAACGTCAAAGCCAAGGATACAAGGCTCTAACAGAATCCCGTCGAGATGAACAAGAAAATATCGTAGTTGCGACACAGTCGATGCTAAGGCTATGGAAGAACCACTACTGCAGACTGTTTAACGGCAATGACGAACAACATTCCGCTGACACGCAGAACAAACCATATTGGCAACGGCAGCGAAAACCGTCAACGTTAATAAGGCGGCAGAAAATAACGACCTTCCCGCTGAGCTTTATAAAGCCGGCGAAGATGACTTGGTAAGTAACATCCACCAATTTATAAGCCAAATCTGGTCGGATTAATGCATGCCTGAGAATGGAACCTCAGCATCGTTTACCTGATCCTAAAAAAAGGAGACCCTCTGAACCTTCGCCAACTACAGAGGCATATCTCTCGATACATAACACTATTTTGATAAATTGGCGGCTAGAGCGTGATGTATGAATACAGTGTCTAATAAAACCGCGTTTCGTTTAATCAAAAATATTATATTAATAAAATTGATTTATTCAAACCTTTTCATCAGATACAACAATATTCTTAATATGTGGGGAAATTTGTTCGGGTCGTGTCGGAAATTTTTCTTAGAAAACGTCTTCTCTTTCAGTTTTAAATTTCAGCTTATTACCTATCTTGGTATAATATACGTTCGCCTGTAGTTGTGCATTTCCACATATATAAAATCTGTTGTATGAACATATTATTTTTACATGCACGTACCTACATACCTATGCGATTGCAGATATTCTATAAACAAGGCGACATGAAACAGGTTGTATTTGATTACTTTCAAGATCCACTAGCTATTATTTGCGTTTTTTGTTATTGATTAAGAGCCTGTGATGAGAATGAGACTGTGAGAGTTATCTTATCTCTTCGCGCCCAATGACCGTTCTGAGACTGGTTTTTCGATTAAAGAATACGAACTCAGACTCAGAGGTTAGTCATTGGGGAATATTCGAATAAGTCAGTTGGGTTTGTGCTGTCCCAGAATGTGGAAGTTTGCAATTTGTGTGTGTTTACTGTTTGCAGTTGTGACAGTAACTTGCTTTGAAGTACCAAAAGCCGAGTTTCAAATATTTTACCCAAAAGGATTTGAAGTATCTATTCCTGCTGTAGAGGGTATTACTTTGTTTGCCTTCCATGGAAAACTCAACGAAGAAATGGATGGCTTGGAGGCCGGAAGATGGGCGAGAGACATTTTGAAGCCAAAAAATGGTAGATTCACATTCAGGGATCGTGAAACTAGTTTGAAGTTGGGGGACACCATTTACTACTGGACATACGCTATTTACAATGGCCTCGGCTACAGAGAGGACGATGGAGCATATGTAGTTAAATCATATACTACACAGCCGGGAGTAACACCGCCAACTATAACTAAACAAAAACCGGAATCTGGTGACCCGCCGTCCGGTCAGTGTCGCACAAGTGTATCGACCACTAATAGCGGAACACCGGTACGATGTGCCGATCAGATTATTTTTGAAGAGAACTTCGATCGCAATAATCTCGACACAAATAAATGGTTGATGGAACGCCGATTTACAGCTCAACCTGATTATGAATTTGTGATATATTTGACGAATGATGAGGTTTTAAAAGTACGCAACGGCGTGGCAATCATCAAGCCAGTAACTACAACTAGCGTTTATGGCAGCGATAGCTTGAATAGTGCACTTAATTTGGGACCAACCTGCACCGGTGTTCCAGAATCCGACGACTGTATACGAAAAGAAAAGGGTTATGACATTATTCCACCGTTTATATCATCGCAATTTTCGACAAAGAAGTTCTTCAGCTTTAAACATGGCAAAGTAGAAATCCGAGCTAAAATGCCGAATGCACCTTGGGTATTCCCACAAATATTCCTGGATCCAGTCGACAATCGATATGGTGTAAAAAACTATCAATCTGGGCAGATGAGGATTGCGTTCAGTCGCAACACTGGAGGTGATTTGGTAAATGAGCTCTATGGAGGTGCAGTATTCAATTCAGAAGAGCCATATCGTTATGAAAAGATGTGCAAGAGAAACGGCCCTCCGGTTGATTGGTCTGGAGATTTTCATGTATATACACTGTTCTGGTTACCAAATAAGATTACAATTAGTGTCGATAACGAAGAGTATTGTACCCTGGATCCAGGAAATAATGGATTTTCTAATATGATTGCCGGCGGAAAAAATCTGCCTAATAAGGAATATCTGGAGAATGGTTCATTGATGGCACCATTTGACCAAGAATTCTACATAAGGTTGGGATATGGTATCGGTGGACATAAGGACTTCCCCGATGATACTACATTATGGTCGAAGGAGAAGCCATGGAGAAATTTACATCCCAGGGCTATGAAGCACTTCTGGAATAAACAAAAACGTAATATTAATTTGTGGTTGGGCTCAGATGCTGCTCTAGAGATCGATTATGTAAAAGTGTATGCAGTTTAAATGAGCTATAAAATTAAAAAAAAAAAAACAATTAGTTTAGATATTTTCTTTTTTTATGTCCATTGCTTTCAGAAAACTTCTAAATATTCCGCGGTAAGTTACTTCACAGATTAACCAGATGCAAACGGATTACAATAATTTTGTTTTTGAACACCTAGAGATGACTATCTAAACTCCAACCGAGAAAAAAACAAATAAAGTGTTAATGAAAAAGGATTAACTGTAAAGCCCATATTAAGCGCCCTGAGATGATTTAAAAATTACTCTGCTCTTGACTATATATATTTGGGAATACCCCTTCTGCGTGTCTTGTAGGCCCTTCATATAAAGAAAGTCTAGGAATGATTTTCCTAAGCTACTTAGAACATCTGGACCAATGTTTGGAAATTGGAAGTAGGTACGGGAAGAATTATCTATACATGATCTCAAGCAGTAAGAGAATTGATCCATGAGACAGTCCATGGAGCTTATTCCCAAAAACCCGGCAAAATGCTTTTGATAGGGATTTGTGTTTTTATATTCCTTTTGTGTTGTAGATAGCGACCCATTAGTCCCGATTATGTGAGGGATGGAATGAGTAGTGGCTAAATTATTACCGACTATTTTGGCCATTTGTCTCCGTGACCCGGATATGGCATTTGTTTGAAAGTTACTTCTACGTTACTAGATATGTTAGTTACTCACTTTGTGGCTTGTGTAGTTTGATTAGCTTTGGTGACTGTAAAATAATCTTCTCAAACTCTTCTCAAACGCTACTACTTGCACACATTTATTAATGAAACAAGTTAAAACATGTTTTTAGATTTATCGTACAAAGTGAAAGATATTGTTTTCTTAAAAAAACTCGACCTGAGTGGCCGGTTTCGCGGGTTCAAAGCATTTGAACTATCTCTTCATAGTCACTTACGCACTTTGCTGCTGTGCCTAGGGTGTCTCCGGTCATCTGGCAGGCTTCTTTGTCGACATTAGTCTTAATTAAAAATTACCTAAACTAATAAACTATAGGTTTTTGGCCTATTGACATTTAAGTATCGAAACTTGTACATTTGAGTAGAAGACGCAATTTGATTAATTATTTCGAGATATCGAATTCTGGCTTCGGTCTATAGGTATAGAGCAGGAACACATAAACTTAACGCCCTATAAACAGGTATTTACTTCCCAAACAGGGCTTCTACATAAATCATTGTTATGTTTTTGGAACAAAAAATCGTCAAATTTGAGAAGCTTCTCATGGCATAGGCTGGGCAGTAAAAACGATGGCATTCTTATTTTTGGAAATTTCAACATCGCTAACAGGGTCTAATTTACTATTTATTTTAATTTTAAATTGCCCGACGTCTGGCTGAGAGCCGAAGAATCTGCGAGCGGGAGTATTGGTGTCCGTTTGTAATCTGTTGCGAAAATTAAAACACACGACGTTTATAATATGTGTGTCTATTTTAAAAAGACTTTAAAAACAATTTTTTTGTTTCAAAATTGGGAGACAGGCAGACAGGGAGTGTTGCTACTGCTGCTTATTTACTTGTAATGCCATCAAAAAATGTTGAACAAAGGAAGATATCTTTAGACACAAAGATAACGGCCAATCAGAATTTACGTTCCATAATTATTTTCCCTTTTATCCATCTGGTGTTCGTGCTCTGAAGCACTCTGTCTTTGGTAGTAGGTACCGTAGAAATACTATGACATCACCCAGGGCACAATCGGCGACGACATCCCACCCTCCGTGAATCCTCAAGGAGATTCACCACTTACATCAAGCACGGCCAGTTTAGAAGCAGGGCGTCGAAGAATTTCACTTGATGTTTTCACTTTGGCACTTCTCACTTGGCCATCCTTAGCTAGGTACACCTTAACTTTCCTTCCTCGTAGCCATTTGCTTCTTGGTTGACTAGCATCACAGATAACCACCAGGTTTCCAGTATTGAGAGGTGGTACGACTGTATGCCATTTGCTTCGCCTCGTTAGTATGGGAAGAAATTCTAAAATCCACCTCTTCCAAAATCTGTTCTTCAACTGTTGCGATATCTTCCACTGTTTTCAACAACATATAGGCGAATCATCGGTATTGGGTGTTTGTGTTGAGTTAGGGCAGCGAATGAGAAAGTGGCTTGGAGGGAGAGGTTCATCCTCTTCCGAAGTCACTGGTAGCTCGGTTAAAGATCTCGCATTGATAATGTTTTCGGCCTTAATTAAAAAACGTCTAAGCGTTTCAACACGTGGGGCTTCTTCTCTTAATGATATTCGCAGTATTTTCTTGACAGATTGCACCATTCGTTCCCAGGCGCCGCCTTCACTAAGATTTAATGGACAGAGTTCTTCAGCTACGTAAGTCGATGTTCCTGTGGCAGGATAATTTGTCTTCTGGCTTCCACTGGAAGGTAATATGCAGTATCAATACGTCCACGTAATCGAAGTATACCTTTCTCATCAATATATGGTGTAAGCTCGTATATGGCACTAGATTTTGCTACCGGAAGTCCTTTCTCAAGCGCTGAGAAAATTCCTCTGTTTGAACTTGACGAAAAAGAAGTTGCTCGGCGGACAAAATTTCCGCGGCTGAGAGCTCATCTCTTCGAATAAGTTGGTGTATTGATCCACGAAAAATATGCTTCGGAACTACATCCCCAGTGTTATGTGCAACTAATCTTTCCCTAGCACGGGTCAGTGATAAGCGAATTCGCAACGTCCAAGCAACAGTACGTCTCATCTTGTTAAAGGAATAGGTGTTATTGATATTTTAAATAATACACTACTTGCCTTGTCAATATTCAAAATTCTCTGTCGAACTTCTTCTTGAACAGTTTCTGGCAATAAGTCATCGGTACAAGTTGTCCACTGCGACTGTAGAAATTCGGGTCCAGATATCCATCTCCTATTTTTTACAAACTTTGGCGGATGTTTGGCACGTGAAGCATCATCTGCTACGTTGAATTTTGACGGAAGCCAACGCCAATCTGATGGCTTCGATATGTCGAGAAACTCAGTTATCCGATGTGCGACAAATGCGTTGTATCTACGATGCGAAGACTGAATCCACCAGATGGTTGTTTTCGAGTCCAATACACGACTCGTGAGATCTGCAACTTGTGGTTTTCACGAATGCCGTTCTGCAATCGGCTACCCAGAACAGCGGCTTGTAATTCCAGACGTGGAATGGAAAGCAGTTTCTTTGCCGCGCACCTAGACTACATCAACTTTATCGTTGCATTGAATGCGAAAGAAACCTACAGCGGAAAAGGCACTTCGCTGCCATCAGTAAAAATGTGTAATTCCACGCTTTCGGCTAGATACAACCTTGGGGAGTAACAGCGGCTGACTCTGAATTCCTTGACTGCGACCAATTCTGTCCACCAGAGTTTCCATTGCCTGCAGCGGATCATCCCAACCTAATCCAATGGAATTCGGCAAGAAATCCGAATGGGTCGAAGACGGCCATTACGACACCTAGCATTTCTCTCTTTGTTGGTGGTCTCCTTCCTTCCATGACATCATTGGCAATTTTGTAAAACGTGAAACGGAAACGAAATGTGTCGTCTTCCGTGTCCCAGAACATACCAAGTACCTTCTCGATTTCCTTGTCCGATTCCGAATTGACGATTGACTTAACCGGATAAGATGAGTTGTTCAGCTTTCCTTGGACGAATCTTAATTTGAATCAACATCTCGGCAATATCAGCGACAACCCCAATCACTCCTTGTCGAAACATGAACAAGACTGACAGAAGCGACTTGGCTTGGCAGCCGCATGGAAGAAAATTCGTAGCTTCTCCGGTTTATAAGGGCTAGTCACACCAAAATGTGGTAGATACCACGTCCGTCCACTGGTGGAATGTATTTCATCTGGCAACAGTTGTCTTGCATAACCCTTTTCGATGTAATTTGACATTTGCAACTGGTACCGTTTGGCAAATTCAGGATATTATGCATTTTGGCTTCAATTTTTGTCAAACGTTTCATAGCCATTTGCCAGCTTTCAGGTAGTGAAACATCGTCACGGCGTCATAACAGTCCGGTTTCGAATCGGTTGCCCAATCGTCTTGTTGTTGTTTCCATTATGTGCCTGACTCGGGTATCATCAACAGACTCCACAACTTTCCCCTCATTGCCCACACCAAAATTCTTTACTGTGAAGTATGCTTCAACAAGTTTGCCCACTTGATCAATAACTTCTGCTTCCTTTATC
Source organism: Rhingia rostrata (assembly GCA_949824845.1). Classification (NCBI taxonomy): domain Eukaryota; kingdom Metazoa; phylum Arthropoda; class Insecta; order Diptera; family Syrphidae; genus Rhingia; species Rhingia rostrata. Next base: position 64,330,718 of record OX463757.1, read on the forward strand.
TGCATGACCACTGGTCCACTGATATAATTCACACATTGGGGTCCATAGGCCACCCATCCCAGTTTTGTGTGAGCGGCTATGATTTTGTCCTTAGTTCCCTCAAGCACTGCTCTAGCCACGCCCAAATGACAATTGTCGAGGCCGATTAGAAGAAATGGTCTTGCATCCCAGTAGCTGCAGATAGGAATATCCTTCAAGTGTTCAACACTGTCTTTGTTAAAACATTCTTCAAGGAAAGGCAAGGAAATCCACATTCCGCTCCCTGAACTTCAGCTGAAACCTTTCTGGACGGTTTCGTCACTACTTTGTCTCCATACCATTGTAGGTTTAGAGGATGAAACTGTCCTTTAAGACCTAGCCCTGTTGCCACTCCTTCCTCCATGATGGTAATTGAGGACCCTTCATCAAACATTGCGTATGCTGAATTCGAAAAAGCTGTCCACTGTGATCTCGAGTTTGGCATGTGTGCATGCGTATTAGTGACTGAAACGACGATGCTGCTGTGGTTGCTACTTGCTGCGACGAGCCTGGGTGAGATTCCTGATGAAGGAGTTTGTGATGGAATTCACCGCAACCACTTTCGTTGCATCTCCTACGAATACGACACACTACACTTCCATGACACAACTTCAAACACGAAAAAGTGTTTACCCTTAACGGTCTTCCAACGGTCACCGATGGATAAGTCTCGAAAGTTACTGCACTGACTCACATGATGATTATCTCCGCAACAGATTCATCCTCTTGTAGAAATTCTTGGTTCAGCAACATTCCCTTCATTGGTATGAAGAATTCTGCGAGCGTGGGAAACTTGACCTTTGACAATGGCTGTACTGCTCGGCGGGAGTAAAAGTTGCACTATTTTCGCATGATCACAATGAAACATTAAAAGATTAACTCATCCAGCAACATAGGATTGCTCAAATGTTGTTCACATTTGGTTGACAACAGAAACGCAACCACGTTTTTTACCATTTTAGCGAATGGAATCAGCTGCTCCACGCGTGCAACGCTGATGGACTGAAACTGCTGAACTTTGGCGAGTTGGGCCTTAACCATAATGTCTGGGCGACCGAATCGGAACGAGAGGGTTTCGATTACTTGCTGCACATTATCAGGATGGATGAGAAGAAATATCACTGACTCCTTGGCCTCGCCCTGGAGACATCTTTGTAAACGAATTGCATTTTCGGTTTGACTATATCCAAAGTTGTTTTTTGTCTCATCGTAATTTTTCAAGAACAATGGCCAACCTTCTGGTTTAACAGAAAACATTGACAAGTCATACAGTTTCCTAGAAGGCTGGATCACTCTCACCTGGCTGTTGATGGTTGGCAATGGAGATGTAGATGTTGTCTGCGTATCTTCTGTTTGACGCCGATTCGCCAGTGCGTTGTCGCCATTCACTTGGGCATCAATCAATTCATCCACTGACTCCTTCAGCGCTGTAATCTGTGCTATCAAATTACCATGACATCGAGACCCGCTGGTTGTGAGGTTTCCATTATAGTCGTTTCTAAATCTTCAGCGGATAAGTCTAAAGATTCAGAGTTATTGAAGTACCGGGCTGGCGGCTTTCCTTTATTGGAGCGGCCACTTCGTCGTAATGGCGTTGTCATATAACTCAGCAAAAGCAACTTTATTTGGGTGAAATTTTGAAAACTATAATCTGTTGGCAAACATTAAATCACAAGGCGTTTATAATATGTATGTGTATTTTAAAAAGACTTTTAAAACAAACTTTTTGTTTCAAAATTGTGTTCCCTGGCTGTGTTGCTACTGCTGCTTCTTTACTTGGAACGCCATCAAAAAATGTTGAACAAAGGAAAAATATCTTTAGACGCAAGTATAACGACCAATCAGAATTTACGTTCTATAATTATTTTCCCTTTTATCCATTTGGTTTTCTTTCTTTGAAGCACTCTGTCTTTGGTAGTACCGTAGAAATACGATGACATCATCCAGGGCACAATCGGCGACGACACCATTCGTTCTACATGTCCCAATTATCTAAAACGTTCATTGTGGAGTTTTGGGACCAGGGGCATCCGCTTTAGCCGCAGAGCAGGATTGGGATGATAAGGGTCTTGTATAGGATCTCCTTAGTAGTTCGAGTTAGGGTTTTACTACTAAATTGCGTTTTTAGCCTGCAGAAACAACGGCTGGCAAGAGTAATTCTTCGTCTAATTTCTGACGAGATGTTGTTGTCAGAGTCCCATACTACCTCACAGTTATATCTGTCAATGGTGACGTTCTGTCCAATTCGTCGATGTTGTGTGTCCTTTTCGTGTTATAAATTCAGATTGCAGTGTGCGAACATACCTTGATGAAAATCGAACACATCCATTTGGTGTACATTAGTGGTACTGTATGAGCTCACTGGAATGAATGACTGGAAGAGGGGTATCTGTCAAAAGCACTTCACAAACAATCAAGATCAAGAAACTGCGGAAACCTCCGAGAATCTTCCATCTCTTTCTGGGCTCTGGCGACAACGACAACCAGCCAGTTTGTCTAAATTGTGACCTGAACGTGATTTGAATATAGTGTTCATATAGTGTGATTTGAATATAGACTTCATTCTACAATATACCTAGTCTTACCCTCATTTAATGCTAAACCTATTTATACTAGCAAAAGTGGCTATGACGTCACGTTGACATCACCAATGATGTCAATGATGCACCGATTTTTGGAAAATTGTTCCTCTGGTGTTGGCTCGGAACTTTTTCACAATCCTCTAAAGAATCAAATTGAAGAAGTCACATGACAGCGTATCGCCTTGCCTAAATCATTTTGTTTGGTATCTTATTTGTCGGTTAGGTCGTTTCCGACCCTGATGGAGCAGCGAGAATTCTCCATCGTCATCCTACACAAAGGAACGAGTTTGGGCGGTATACCAAAACTAGACATGGATCTGTATTGTTCGTCTGGATGGTGGGCATTGATGTGGACTTCTTGGGTTTTTTCCAGGATCTGCCGAAGTGTGAAAATTTGATCAGTTGTGAACTTTCCTGGCCTAAAACCACACTGATAAGGGCCGATCAAGTTGTTGCTAAACGGTTTCAGGCGTTTGCATATTAAGCAGATAAATCCTGTAGGCGATGTTGAGGAGAATTATGCCTCTGTAGTTGGCGCAAGGGTCTCTTTTTTCGGGCAAACGATGCTGTGCTTCCATTTCCAGGCATACTTTCATCCGACCAGATTTGGGTTGCAAATTAATTTCCAGTATTTCTGGATTGATGTGGCATTATGGATATCCGCATTCTTGCCTTGGCTGCAACAAGGTAGTGTTCCGAGTCGATGTTAACCTCTCGGAGTGTTCGCCAATCCAAAATACTGGATGCGTGTCTCTTGTCTATCGCAATGTGATCAATTTGGTAGACCGTTCGTTGATCTGGAGGTATGGATATCGAGGTGAGGAAACCGTGTGCTGGCTATAGTGGCATTTCGTTCCGTGGCGAAGTAAATTAGTCTAACTCCAATACCAGATGAGTTGTCGTCTAGGCTAGGTTTTCCGACAATACTGCTAAGATGTCTTCTCTTCCTACCTTTGCATTAAAATCTTTCAGTTTGATTTAAACATCGTACTTCAGAAGTCGCCCATAGATTTTGTCAAGGAGCTCGTAGAAGCAATCCTTAGCTATATAAGTTTTTTCTCCGTCGGGGCGTTAGCGCATATAAAGCTTACGTTGGCGAATTCGTCCTTGATGCGGATTGCTACAATGCGTTCGCTAATGTCTTGGAAACATAAGCTTCTCTCTTCTTGCTAAGTCTGGCCCTTATAACTAATCCGCATCCGTTTAGCAAATCAAATCCGGTTGGATGAGACATGTACCCGATGGTTGCCCCTTGGAAGTTAAAAATAAGCACATCTGATGTTAAGTCAGAGTTATAACCAAGTTAAATGCAATCAGAGTCAACCCTCGTTCTACAATAACCAACCATATGATACTTAAATTAAAATTTCGACTGTGCATTGTCTAGTTCGACAGTGCCTTCGTTCCGCGACACCAAACGATCAAATTAATATACATGTCTAGTATAATTTAAAACTATAGTACAAGCTCGTTACGGTTGGGGAAAGCACTGTCAAAGTGGCAAAGAGATTCAGCCAACTAAATCAGTTGTGCAGCTTTTCCGTATCAATTTGATCACGTCCCGATATTGCCACAAGCATTTATGCTGTAACCATCGCGAATGAGCTACAGTGGCGTGGTACAATACAAAGATACCATCACTTTTTTGCACTAACGATGAATTGACGATGTTTATGAATGCAGCAAATGCTATAAAGCCAAACAAAATCGTAATCATCATGTATGTTTTATAGGGGTAGTAAGCCAGAAGATCTGCTTTGGTCGTCGTAGTCATCGACCTTTGCAATGTGGCTTCGAATCTTCTTGATAATGAAATTGACAATTCTATTCACCCCATTTATTTTTTTATTATGTTTAGGATAGCGATTATTTGTCACGTTGCAAGGGTATGTAGTCTGCACACCATGTTGAACAATATCGGTGAGTTCGCAGCTCCCTGTTGTAGATCAATGCATTACACATTAAACAACTTTACCCACATACAATTACAATACTGTTGATAACTATAATTTTCTTTAAATTCCATTTGAACGAAATGTTTATTCACCAACTTCTAGTACAATTACAAATTCATTAAAAAAAAAACCCGTTCTCGGTGTCGATTAATCCTTCCTTAAGGGAACCTCCTTAACATCTACACCATCTTTAGTGATGACATTGATGTAAACCGCATCACCGGTGTAGATATCACGTTCAGCAGCTGAAATGAATGTATCAATAGCAACGGCAACAGCGCGTTCCTTTGTAAGTTTGGGTTTTTCATCCAATTTCATGTTCTTGTAGCCAATTTGATTGTCCAACACTGGCTGCAATAGCGGTCCCGACGAACCGCCAGCGCGATAAGTTGCACGTTCACAGTGTCCAATTGGATCGTAACTATACACAACACCTTTACCTTCGTGATCAAGACCAGCCAAAACGTTCGACACGTAATATGGGAAGAAACGCTTGTTATACATCAGAATCGACAACATCTGGGCAACTGCATCTGTCGACATGGTCTTCTGATGAGTATGTACGTACATTTGCATGCGAGCCTTTACCATTGCGGTCAATGCAAGAGTATCACACCAGCAGCCGGTTGAACCCAATACTGTCTGTGGAGATAATTTGAACAGTTTATTCTGATCACGAGTATGAATAGAATATCCACTGCTCAGACGGCTGTCTGCGGCGATGACCGCAAAATCATCCCCAGCAATGGCCACGATGCTCCTAAGGATGACATGAACAAAGAAAAATGATATTAAATAGTACAACACAAGAGTTATATCGAGTTCTTACCCTCCGTTTGATTCATAAGGGGAAAAACTTTGGTGCTGCACACCGGGTACACGGTATTCGGGAAAATTTCCTGCACTTAACATTTTTCTTCTTAGGTTTTCAAAAAAACAAATGAACTTGCAAAAGAATTATTTGCAACAAATTGCCGCTGGTTCGATGACAAATGAGTTTTCGGATTTTGACAGTTGACTACTTTACCCGAAGTTGGATATGGTTTAAAATATTCGAATCTCGAATAATAGAGATGTGTTTTTTCGCTAATTTACAATTCACGAATGAACGAATCCCGCGATGCGAAGTTTATTTTTTTTACAGTTGAAGATCTGCATTTCATTGATTTTGTTCGAACTACTAAAGTACTGACCATTAAGGGATTACCAGAATGCGTATCTTTACCTTGTATCGTGTAAGGCAAAAGAGGAATACGCGGGTAATTAAATTATGTATATAAATATTTCTAGTTCTAAATGGAACTCGGATGTAAGGAACTCATTACATCTGAACATTACAATAAAAACGAGAGGTGGGTCGTACGCAACTTTCTCTTTCACAGCGAGTTAATTTGACGTTTATAACAATTTGGCCAAAATAATGAAATTAAATTAATGATGCTAAAATTGATATAAATAATTTTGAAATGTGATTATACGAACGTTTATTCCGTCATCGAAAGTAATTGGTGTCCATGTGAATAATAATGATTTTCCATTATTGGCCAAAACTGAAAATTCCGTTTAGAGATCATTGGGCCAAAAACAAATACGTGTAACTCATGAAAATTGTAATTGTAGTATACAAATTAAATTTCATTCAATTTGGCCAAATAGTTTCCGAGGAATTGACAATTTTCCTAATAGGCCTACATGCAAAAATGCTTTATATGGATTTTCTCGAAAAACTGAGTATGCAGTTTTATTGGAACAGGTACCGGTAATAACATGGCTAAAAGCAACAAAAAAATGGCCTGGAATAATGACTAAACAAACGATAAACAAAGATACGAAGTTTGAAGAAAATCGGTCAAGTCTTTTAGGCTGGAGAGACATGTAGGAGAGGAATTCCAATATCGCCTTGTAGGAGAGGAGTTCCGCTATCATCGTAATGTTAGAATCAATCAAAATATCGAGGTCGAAAATTTTCACGAAAACAAAATAATTCTCTTTATAAGAGAAAGTTAAAAATGTTAAAAAAAACCTATTCGCCTAAAATAATTTCAAAACAAGAACTAACACGTGCAAAGTGTCAAACGTAAATCTGTATCGTGAGGTTGTGTAGGCAAACTGCTTGCCTTGCTTTTAACTTCTGACTCAGATTCAATCTACAGCTACAGTTACGCTTTCTGGTCATTCCTTTACTCTGGTTGTCAATATAGATATATGCCTTCCTATCGATCTTCATAAAAACGATGAAGAGGATTGGTACGAAACATACCTACACCAAATCATTGTAATAATTTGGTCGGATCAAACTATGTATCAACTCTCTTTAGCATAGCCTACAAGATCATATCCCGGATTCGAAACAGACATATTCTTCAAGATTTTTAATTTTGAGGAATTTAAGTTTGACTCAAGCAGTTTCGGTGGATTGATTGAAAGTGGATCCAATATAATGGCGTTTTCCATTGGTAATACCCGAGAATCCTTTCATTCTGCTTGCACTGCACAAGAATTGTATAAGGGAAATAAAAATGATTCCTCTATGGTATACACAACCACACAATACATGATTTTGCCAGAGCTGTTGACAAATGCCATTCTTTCGGATCTTCACGGCCAGGTCCGAATGGCACGGAGTGACAACAAGACAAGCTGCTTCGACATGTTCGGACAACGAGTTAAACAGATATGGTGACGTTCGTATCTGCAGCTGGAATGTGAGAACATTTAACAGGAGAGGTGGAAGCGAACAACTAGCGGAAATCTTAAACTGATTCAAAGCAGACATTACTGCCATCCAGGAAATACGATGGGATGGGTCGGGCAAAAAGAGGATGAAAAACTGTGACATCTTCTACGGACCGTTTTATAGTGAGCAGAAACAGCGACTATTCGGATGAGGATTTGTTATAAGTGCCAGTCTTAGGCAAGAAGGCTTATGTTTTCAAGACATAAGCGAACAATCCTTATCAAGGCCAAATTCGTCAACATTAGCCTTATATGAAATCGAATGTCGAAGAACAATGGAAACAATGCCAACAAGCCATTATATAAGCCGCAACTGATGTGTTAGATTTCTCGCGCCCACCAGCAAGAAACGCCTAGTTTGATGAGGAATGACGACATACGCTCGCAGCCAAGAACGAGGCCTACAAGTCTAAGCTGCAAGTGAAGACGAGAGCCACCATTGAGCTCTATAGACAGAGAAGAAGAAAAGAACACCGGCTTTTCAGAAAGAAGAAAAAAGAGCAAGAAAAGCGCGTGATCGAGGATGTAAAGAGGTGCTACTCCAGGAACAATGTTCGTAAATTTTATCAAAGTGTTAAACGTCAGTGTGGTTTTAGACCAGGAAAGTCCACAACCGATCAAATTTTCACACTTATTCAGATCCTGGAAAAAAACCCAAGAAAAACCCATCCAAATCGATCCCCACCATCTATTTATCGATTTCAAGGTCGGATTAGACAGCATTTATTGAGATGAACTATACAAAGCCATGTCTAGTTTTTATGTACCGCAAAAACTCGTCCGTTTGTGTATGATGACGATGGAAAAAATCTTGTTCCTCCATAAGAGTTGGAAACGACCTCACTGACACATTCGATACAAAAAAGGAATTAAGGCAAGGCGATGCGATGCGCTGTCACGTAACTTCTTTAATTTGATTCTTGAGAGGATTGCGGAAAAATCCCGGAAAACTCAGAGGCAAAATTTTCCGAAAATCGGTGCAAAGCATACGCCGACAATATTGACATCATTGGCAGGACTCAACGTGATGTCATAGCCACGTTTGCTAGTTTAGAGCAAAAATGGGTTTTACAGCAAATGAGGGCAAGAATAATTAGTAAGTATATACTGTAAACACGAAAGGACACACAACATCGACGAATCGGACAGAACGTCACTGTTCACAGATAAGACTTTGAGGTAGAATGGGTCTTTGGCTATATCGGCTCTGCTGTTAACTCTGAAAACAACATATCGTCAGAAATTAAGCGAAGAATTACTCTTCCCAAACGCTGTTTCACCGGACTAAGAAGGCAATTTAGTAGTCAAGCCCTCACTCGAACTACAAGGGAGATCTTATATAAGACCCTGATCATCCCAGTCCTGCTCTACGGCGCTGAAGCATGGACCGTCTCAAAAGCGGATAAAGATATTCTTGGTCGATTTGAGAAGAAAATTCTTTGAAAAATCTTCGGTCCCGTTTGCGTTGACGGGCTATGGAGACGAAGATTTAACCAAGAACTATACGAGCTGTACAGCGACATGCCCCTGGTCAAAAAAAAACTCCGCATTGGACGTTTAAGATGGCAGCCAGACGGCGGACGCAGTAGTGGCGCCTTAAGTAGTGCGCACAAGTAGAAACCGACCTCAACCAACTTGAAGTGCGCAACTGGAGGCAGTTAGATAAGGACCGGGCTAATTGGAGAGGCATGTTGGTTGAGGCCCAGGGTCATTCAGGACCTCGCCTTAAGTGGCGCGCACAAGTAGAATCCAACCTCAACCAACTTGGAGTGCGCAACTGGAGGCAGTTAGCTAAGGACAGGGCTAACTGAAGAGGCATGTTGGTTAAGACCCATGTTCATTCCGGACTCTAGAGCCACTTAAGTATGTAAGATCCTTCTTCAAGACAACATTCCAGTTCCATTCTCGTTAAACCAGCATACAATTCTACGCTGGCTTAACGAGAATGGAACTCAAGTATTATGGAACTACATCCGTTCACATTCTTCCCCATTATGCCAAAGCAAATACATACCTTAAGTTCAAGATTCATTGATAAGCAATATTGGAGTAAATCATTAAATAAATTAGAATTTAAATTTCAAATTAATTTATCATCGTAGTAGGTATGTAAAATAAAAAAAATGTTTTTGCATATTTAAGCAATATTAAGCTTTTGGTCCAGTGGCAAATTGCCTTCAATGCGTTCCCGTATCAAAGTTCCTCTGTTTTTAGAGACCAATTCCTTGACGCTATAGAACCATTCGCCTAGAAAAGCAAATCGTTTTGTACATGCATTTTCATAATCTTATAAATCTAAGACACGGGTCTTACCAATGTTTGTATTCTTTAGACAATCCTTGAACGCTTGACAACCCTCCATACTGCTTAATACTCCGAATACCGAAAGATCGGCTAAATTTGGTTGTTTTCCTCCCATAAACTTTGTTTGCTTCTTCTCTAGTTCCTTTGTCCACGTATCTAATGCATCGTAGATATGCGAACGCACGTCGTCTGATAAACCGTATCGTTTCTTCAGTATACCCCCAATCAACCACATCGCAGTTGCACCGGCGTACACCATCAAATCTCTTTCCCACTTGGGAAAATGCACACTCCACTCTCCGGCTTCTGAGAACCACTCAAATGTCTCAAATGCTTCGGCCCGTGATCTATAGCAGTTCGGCGAAATTAAGTGCACAAGATGATTATCAGCCCAGGTTCTCCATTTTCGTTCTTTTCTACAAGCAAAATAATTATGACAAACATAATATACAAATAGATTGTACAGGTAACATACTCTTGATCCGTTGCGGTGACGCCCTTGGGTGGCTTGTCTTGATACATCAAGAAATACTTGTTCATTATGTCCTGCTTCTTTTTACCGTCGTTATCGAAGAATGAAATTTGTGGATAGAAGTTAACCAACTCACCAGTGTCCTGCTGCGAAGGATTATTCATGTACGAGGCCAATACCGATATAATAGCAGTAGAATCTGTCAGCTGGACGTACTTTCCATCTTTGCGACGCACCAAAGCCATTGGCACTTTCTTGTACTCGGACCACTTTAGGTCTTGACGTAATACTGCATCCACTTCAACCACTGAATAGGAGATGCCCATATAATCGAGGTACGCTCGTACTTTACAGCAGAAAGGACATGTCTGGAACTGGAACAGAATCAACTCCAGGCCAGACGTGTCCTTAGGATTAACGTATCTCTTGGTAATCCTAATCTTTGGTAGTTCACTGATAACCTTGGCATTGATTTTTTCGTGTTCTTTGTGGGAGGCCTTGTCCGTCCAATTAGTATAGAGTGAATATGCCGATCCGGAGGCTGCACCCAGTCCAACCCCGACGAGACCTAGCTTGACTGTACTCCATCGGTTGGAATTCGTGGAAGCAGAAAATTGTCGAATTTGTTGAGCGTTGCGCGGCTTCAACGGTAATGAAATACTTGCCCGTATCAAGTGTCGACCAACGACACCGATTTTATAAGTTGACATGTTTGATTTTGTACAAATAATGCAAATATTCAAGATCCGCCGGAAAAAAAATATTTTTTTCAAGAGTTTTTCGCTACTGACAGGGTCGATGGTAAAGAATTCGATACTCGCTTTAATAGCGGATGACATAAGAGTAGGGGTTGTTCAGAGAATGGAAAGTGGAAAAAACCAATCCCATTTGATGTTTTGTCTGTGAAATCTAGTACAGAGACTGTATGTAAATAACCTCTATATAATTCAATCTAATGCCGTGTGTCAATAGCGTTGTTCACGACACTATCTCCCTCCCAAGTGGCGTTGTCTCTATTTGAAGGAAAACAAGAGAATTTTATGTGGTTCATGAGATTTCTCCCTCACACGTGCGTTGTCTCTTTCATTAAAACGTCAAAATCACCTGGAGGAAAACAATGTGAAAATCAATATATGTTGTTTTGGTTGGTTATTGCAATAAAAACATAAAAATATAAGTTGTTTAATTTGAAACACAAATTATTAACTTATAAAAATACAACTAGAGTGTTCTTTATCAAAAAATTCATAAAAAGAAGTGGATGTGGAATTCATGACCAGTATCATTGCAAAGTGTGCAAAAATTGGTGTCAAAGTTTGTTTTCAAATAGATGATGTCTGTTCTCATTTGATAGTTTGACACTATCGTTGTCATGAACAACTCTATTGCGATAAAATGGGCGCTAAATTTTATTCACTGGCTACCATGGGTAAAAGAAATTGCGTTTTTCCTGTGTCAATTGGATTAAATGGGATATTATTTTAATACTATTTTCAATGATTTCACAAAAGAATTGCTACAAAATTCCTTTCCTCTTAATTTCTTGTAATAAAATAATACCGAATAGATTTCAGAAAGATCATCAAGAATCCCTTAATTATTTATTATTGTCAATAAAAGAAATATTGCTGTACAATTTGTGCTCATGATTAGAGATATCCACCCTACTTTGTTCATGTTAAACATATTTTACATATAGCTAAACAAATGTATTCATAACATTTTTGAGACCATCTTTTTTAAAAATCCAATTTTTATTTATTTTACAACTTTCATTACAATTTCTGTGTTCCTGTTCTCTGCTTTTTATTTTAACGCAATTGACACACGCGCCTACCTCAAATTTATTTTTGGAGTACCATGTTGTTTTGGTACTAAGAATTTTTTTTTATTAATAAATTTATTTTTTAAATATAGTGCACATACAAAACCGGTATTTTAAGGCCCGGTTTTTTCAGTGATGGAGTTAACTAACATCGGAATAAATTTAGTCCAGAGTTAACTCATGAAACTGTTTTTTTTAAGTCAAGACTAAGTTTGCGGTGATTTCATTTGTAGGATTAGAGGAAATGCAATAACTGTTGAATCATTTAGTTGTTATAATTAAACAAAGTTATGTTTAATTATATATAAAAACTAAACATTGTTAATCGATTTTTAATATAGTTGGTTTAATAACATTGTACCAGCATGAAGTGCTAAATTAAAAGGGGCGTGGCCGGCGAACAGAGCCGTGCTACGCAAGCAGGCCATCCATCCCATTTCTATCCTAAGGTCCCGTCCACATCCTAACTTGTCAAATATCCACAATTTTCCGTCATCCAAGCCTACAAAATTTTTTATTCAAAGAGAAGTCTATTAAGTTTGGATCATTAAAATCCCAATTATTAGAATCAGTTTATTAAGAATATTCTTGTATTAAAAATCAGCATATTTAGTTTATTAATCTGAGATAACTACTATCAAAATCGAACTTTTGACAGATCTAGATAAATCTATATATTTTACCAATGGAAAACGCCATGCATATACTTTCTTAAAGCTAATGGTGGTGGCAATCTCGACGCACGCGACGAACGCGACGCAGACGGTTTCGCATTGAAGTGTCAAAAATGGTGAGGATTTGAGTGGTGGTGGCAATCTCGACGCCCACGACGCGACGCGATGCTATGTCACTTGATTGACAGTTCACCATTAGCCGTCGAAGATTTTGTTTGTTTTTCAATTCTCACAGAAAAAAATTTAATTTTCTGCGCCTTAACCAACTCAATAAGTTTTTCTTCGAAATTTATCACACAACACAATTATTAATTCAGTACTTTTAATTTATTTTGTTTATTTATAACCTATTAAAGTAATCTCAAGATTCTCACAAATATACCATCTGACAGCTTTCAAACTGACATTCCAATGCGTCGATGCGCAAGAAAGTTGAAGTTGAATCAACTTTTCTGTGTAGCTAACGTCCATTGCGTCGCGTCAGCGTTCAGATTGCCCACTTATACATGTTCCCATAAGCTCAATGAGTTTTTGACATTTCAACGCGAAACCGTCTGTGTCGATACCGTCCGTTGCGTCGAGATTGCCTTGGGGGTAATACTATTAGGCCTTGTGTCAATTGCATTAAAATTTTGGCCAGTGGATAGTTTTCGACATTAGTATGGTGCAGAAAAGTCAAAAATTAAACAGTGTAATAAGTTTAATAAGTTAAGTAAGTAATAAGTTTAGTATAAGCAAATCTGGGGAAACAAAATTTAATAGTTGATCCTGGATAGTTGATGTAATTTCTAGTTAACACTTTATTTATAATTAAAGTAAATTAATAAAATGGAACGCACTCATTCAATGAATTAACTTGGCATCACTATTTACTTCCCCTCATATGTCAAACTCCAGCCAATTGGCCAATTCAAGAAGAAAAAAAGTAAATAAATAACAAAAAATTCAAATTCCTAAAAAAAATCTTTATATTTTGAAACGTTAAAGTCTAATCATGGAAACAGCATCAACATTAGACAGATTTGGAGAGGAGGATATTTTTAGCACAGTACTGCGATATGGCCTGTTTCTTGGAGCGATTTTTCAATTGATTTGCATTGGCTCATCGATTTTTCTACCAGCTAGTCGGGAAACTCAAGAAACCGATGGCGAAATTGGTGAAGTCTGTACAGCATATTCCTTTTTAGTATATAATATTTAAAAACGATAACATTTTTAATTTCAGGAGCAAAAACAAACCGCAGATATAATGAACGCCGCTCGAAGGCAACACAAAATTCGTAAACTGGAGAAGAAAAAACGACGATAGGTGCATTTGGCTATATCGTACTGTTGTGAGATTTCCGCATTTATTGTGATTTTATACCTAACTTATACATTAAAACTGGAATAACTATTCTTCGTCTTCATTCACCGACTGTCGACATAGAAAGTTTTCTAGTCCACAAAATGGCAGCGCGTATTCTTGGAAATCTGCAGGAAATTAATTGTGAACGATGTTGAATATAAAAAAAGTAACTTTTACTTACTCAGGTGGTACTTGCATTTAGTCTCGTTCCAGACGCAAATATTCTCGTACTTTGTAAAACAGTACAATTCTGAGTGAAGGACGCAAACTTCTGGGGCATCGGGTGGACAGACCTGTTTATCACTGCAGTCCGTGCAAAGTGCCGATTGAAGCCCTTGGGAAATTTGTTTTTGCAAAATATGTAATAGTGGATACTGTCTTTATCTTACCAAGGAAAAGAAAAACGATGAAAACGGCTCGCATGCTGATATTGGCAACGTTCCGCGTAGAATTAAATGTAAAACGGCTTGTCGCAGATAAAATCTGTCGTAACAACGGCCCTCGGATTCGGGTTAGGTGATGTCAATGTTAGTTCAGTTGGCAATGGATTTATTTGCGTAAACACATAGAATACCAGGGAGTGGCGAAAACAATTGATATTGAGCACAATTTTTATTTTGCCTGTGGTTTTATAAACACAGCTGGTACTTTTTTTTTTGTTTTGGTTAAATTTTTTTTATAATCTTATCGAAAAATTGATGGGAGAACGTTATCTTAAGTAGATAGCGTAGCACGGTTAAAGGTGATACGCAATGGGACTTGTTGATGACCTAAAGAATGAATATCTATGTGCTGCCCCCCAAATGTATTGAGTCGGTTACCTGGTATTGATGATTCATTGGATGGAATGCTATGAAATTTCCTTAAAAAAATATATACTTCTGTTTGTTATCGACAAATGTCTATTATAGTTTTTAAATTTGACTATTGAACTTCTCTACTTTGCTTCGCTAAAGTTGTATATTAGAAATTCTTTTTTTTTTCGTTGAGCAAAAGGTACACTCGAATGAATTCTGAAAGATTCTGCGAAGGTGCTACTTAGTACGATGTGGAAATTAAACAGTTACCTAAATGTAACAGCCAAGGGACTATCGTTTATAAGGGCAATTAGAACTATATCAACCGTCTGGTTAAAGGTGATTGCAAATTTCTGTGTGTCTAGATGAATGCAGTAATCGCTTCCGAAAGTGCCTTGATATGAAAATCAGCCAGGCATCACGAGTAATTCGGAAATCCACAGATCTTAAGAAATCCTTAAGGGAATAAACGTAAAGTCCGATCCCGTCTTTCGATATCAAAATGGGACCACAATAACATAAGTGTGTATGCACCCCGACACACTTATGTTATTACACTCTACTACACCAATAGGCTAGCTAAATTCAAGAATCTTCATCTATTTTTTCCGACAAAGTTTAAGCTCTACAAAACATGGTGAACCTTATGTCGAATAAAAATGTACAGTACCTTATTACTCGTTCCAAGTACATATTTATTAAATTCTATCCGAATTAAAACAAGCTTTTTGATTTTTTTCATGCTTTGCAATACCTTTAAATAAAGCATTAACCATTTATCAATCTAGTATTTTCTCAGTCTAGTATTTTCTCAGCTCTTATTCATTATAGAATTATAATTTTTATTTATTGGAATTGTTATCAGACCATATTGGATTTATTAAAGGTGGTTATGTTTTGTGGCACTAGAGGACAAATCGAGTGGTGGGTGTACGAATTGGTAGAGCGAACTTGCTCCTTGGGACCAGGACATTGCATTGCTTTAATAAAAATCAGTAAAGTAAAAAGTTTTGGACAAGTGGCCAAAAATCCGTTGGGTATATTAAGGCCAATTCTAATTATAAGAAATTATGATATTTTGAAAATCGTTATTTATAAGATATTGTTAGTCACACTGTCACAGGTCGACAAGCCGATATACGGACGGAATTGCGAGTCTTATTGTGCGCACATCTACTCTGATAAAAAGCTTTAAAATGTCTAACATTTCCCTAAAGTTAAGCAAAGTGACCATAAGAAAAGAAGCACCCATGGCTTCCTATCAAGCTTTCTTAATGAGGAACATCAAGAACAAACCACTGAAAAAATATATGGGAAGGCCATAAGCCGCTGAAAAAATACAAATTTTTGGCAAAAAAGCTGACATATGAAACCATAACTCCAGAACGGTAAATAATAAAAACACGCTCAATATTCCAAAAGAAACATCTGCAGCATCTACAAAGAACTTGAGAGCTTGTAGAAAACGGACATACCTGAAGAAGCTGCAGCAGATCCCCAGGACCATCTGGGAGCAAGAGGATGAAAGTTTCATTTGCAAGAGGCGTTAAAGAGATTTTAAACATGAAGTTGTCCATTTTGTCCGATCAATGTAAGGTATTCCACAGCAATAAAACGAGAATCTTAATAGCTACTCCAGAAGCACTAAGCCTTGACCCTCTTGAGAAAAAAGTTTCGAAAACTTTATTACATTGTAGATGGCTAATAGAACAATATAATTAAAAAAACTTTCCTCACTTTAGTGGGTGTCCATTGGGATAATAAAATTTTACCGGGTGTTTTAAATAATGAACGATGTGAGCGAATATCTATTGCTATTTTCATATGCCTATACAACGTGGGCGTGGCAAACACTTTATATGAACAAAATATAGACATTATGATTGTCTAGATATGTTGCTCAGACATATTTTCAGCATCTCTAACTGCTTGGCCTTAAAATACGTTTTTCTGAAAAGGGGGCGTGGCAGTGGGTGGATTTCAAAAATGTTTACACTTGTTCTGCTGAGAGCAACAACAAACACGTGTACCAAAACACGTGTATTTCAAAATTTAACGCCCAAAAAACTGGTGCCGTACGGACGGACGGACAGACATGGCTAAATCAACTCAGCTATCGATTTTGAGTCGATCCATATACTTTGAGGTATACCTCACTCAATTATTCCTCTATTTTACAAACTATGTACAAAACAAATATACCCCATATGGGATAGGGTATAAACAGATTTCCTAAGACAACATCCAATAACCTGGCCTCAAAATAATGACTTCCAAGAAGGATTAAAAATTGTCAAAGTATTAAAAGTGGTGTTAAATTAATAACCGACCTTAACAACTTTCTGACATGAGATGAAGATCAAAAGCAATATGTGCTGCAAGTTGTGACGTTTCAAAAACTGCTTTAAAAAAAACCTCTAGAATAGATTAGATAAGTATGTAAAATTATCAACTCATATGAGGTACTTCGTCTGTATATTTTCTGTGTGTGTACCTGTGTCTTGTACCTGATGTTTATATTTTAAAATTAAAAATATGTCATTAGACATATCAGTATTGCTTGTTTCTACTTTAAATATAAAAATAAAAAAAACAAAATTTATCACAATAAAGGCTGTTGTAACGCGGTTTGGCTTAAAATAACAACAACTGTGTATAGAATATAAATTTTGAAGAACAAAATTAGCTTTCTTTTGAGATAATATATATTCTGGAGTTATGCTTTTCAGCTTTTTGGATTCCAAAAATATTTACACTTGTTCTGCTTCGTTGAACAGAGAGTCTAGTTTCCAAATTACAACACTGCAGCTCACGGATCGACAGACAGAAATGGCTAGATCGACTCAGCTGGCGATTCTTAGCGACCCATATACAATATACGAAATTATTTCTCTATCTTAAAAACCTAATGTCAAAACTAATATACAGTGTACAGAGAAATATTTATTTGAGGAGTTAGTTTGGTTCATGCCATTTCATGTGTTAAGTTAATTTCTTACAAGTTATGGCCACGACTTGGCCTTTGCTAGTTTGAATGGTCGTCTAAGCGTCAACAGCTCATCAAACCTTACCTAACCTAACATGCAGTTCAACTACATGGTTGTTTCTATCGCATGCAACTATGGTACGTTTTATTTAATATATTCAATCTAAGTAAGTTATATGATCCTCCTCGGGTATTAAAACCAAAAGCATAAACGATCAGGAGCTTCCATTTGTCCAGTTAATAATTGGTGTAACTTCAATGTAGTCAAAGTTCCTGAAAAAACCTCGTAACTCCGACATATTGCTGAAGAACCTCGTAACTACTGCTTAAAATAACCAAAACTCGTAACTCCACTATCCACAGGTATACAAGTGGTATAAAACATATAAGAAGGATACAATCCACTGAGTGGATCGTTTTTTACCATATCCCATTCCATCCTTAAAATTAACGTTTTGTTCAGACATTTTATCAAAATCTTATATGGTTTGACTAAAAACAACGTTTTTCTCCTGCATATGGTGTGGCGTAGGGTATAAGAATGGTTTTTGTATGAAAACGCCTCCAAAAAGTGCGCGTGGGTAAAAATAATATATGGAAGAAATGCTTGTATTACCAAAACCAATTATTTTGCATCAATTTTTTTTTAAATGTTTTAAATTTTACCAAAAAGTGGGCGTTTCAAAAAACTATGTACAGATGAGATATAGACATTAAAATTGTCTAGATATTATGTTGTTCAGACACTTTTTAAAAATGTTAAATGGTTTGGCTTAAAATTTGGTTTTTATAAAAAGGGGGCGTGACAGTGGGCGGGTTTCAAAAATGTTTACACTTGTTCGAACAGCACGTACAAGGATCACATGTACCAAATTTCATTATTCTAGCTCAAAATTTAAGGCCCAAAAACCGGTTACCTAAAGACGGACATACGGACGGACAGACGGACAAAGAGACATTGCTAGATCGACTCAGATAGCGATTTTGAGTCGATCCATATACTTTGAGGTATACCTAGCTCAATTATTTTTCTATGTTACAAACTATGTATCAAAACTAATATACCCCTATGGGATAGGGTATAAAAAGCGGGAAATTTCCAAATTTTGCCTTTTCAACTGTGAGTGCTTGGACAAACCTGGAAATGACGAAAAATCTAGTAACTCCAGTAAAATAAATACACGTTGTCATATTAAAAAAGCTGCTTTTGTCCAAAAGTCTGCTTTTTTTTTAATTTAGGAAAACAAATTAAAACCCTTTACCCAAATTCTGGTACTTTCGTTTCTCCTGTTAATTTACAAATTTTTTCAGTTACGAGGTTTTCTTATTGCCGACGATATAGTGACTTCGGCTATAACGACCAATATGATGGGATTTTTTCATAAAAGAGAATTTTTCCAACATTTGTACTTTTTCATGTGTTGCGTGTCTAGACATGATACAGTTAGGTTTATTTATTTCAATTAGAATGGAAAGATGCCTTGATTTAGGAAAGAACTTTAAATTTTTGAGAGACCATTTAGGGAAGATAATCGATGGCCCCACTAACCATCCCAATAACATTGACCTGTTGCGCCAAGTATTTCCTTAATGTCCTCTTAAATCATATCATTCACAGATTAATTCTTTTCATCGATATTTTTTTATTAACCCGTGGAGTATTTTCATATTCAACATTTCTAATATAATCGATAGTTGTTTATTAACCCGTGGAGTATTTTCATAGATTTAGCACAACCTTAATTTTCCCCCAGGAGTGGACGCTTTATTGCATTGGGCCATGTCAACCTGTTTGAAATCTGTAAAAAAAAAGTTATTCAACTTATCTTACCAAACACATTAAATCCATCTTACCCCCTCGGCTTCTGCAGTTCGTCGATCTCATATCGCATTCATTAGAAAATTCCTTATAACATTGTCCATTGTAACCACACATTGGGGCATATAGCAAGGGACAAATTTGTGGGCAATCCCTTTGCTGGCCATTAGCTAAAGCAAACACACACACTGAAATACAAAAAAATTGTAAGCAAAATGTTACTGCATCTTTTATGAGTATGTATACCCAGAGCTAATACAATACACGAAGTGGTCTTCATTTTGATAAGTCTATTTAAATGCTACAACTCACGTTTGAAGAGCCGAGAACACTAAAACCCTTCATGAAGATATCGTTGTTTTTATAGAAAGTCCAGACCAATTATAGGGGGATTTTTTTTGTATCTATGGCTAAGCATCATCTAAATAAATAAAAAAAACAACTTTGTTGGCCATAAGAGCCACCTATTATATACATAACTTGACGATTTCACGTGAGAATAAATGTTTATGTTGGTTTAGTCTTATGTAAATATTTGAACGCACGACTAAATGGCATTGGGAATAATAATGACAAAAAACCCCCCTAATTTGCCTGTGTTTGCGCACTATTATTTCTGTTACAATAGACTTTTTTCATTTTACCCACATGATCTCAACAGAACTTGAACATTATCAAGATAACGATTATGATCTAAGAGGTATTGGCCGGCTACGAATGTTCCTGCTACACCACCGATAAAAAGCATACAAATTATGTATGAATTTTCAACATTCAGATAAACCTTGAAAGTCATTGGAATTGACAGGTATGTTCCCGTACAATATTAAGTCTACAAATGAGTTTTACTTTTTGCCGATCCCGCACGAAATAATTAATAAAGCTTATATCAGCTCTACATAAAATGCTGCAAAAATGTATGTTTTTTGTAAGAATCAGTTGGTATCTAAAAGCTAATAAAAAACATATGAGAAGGCTACAATTTTACTGTGTGGATCGTTTTATACCCTATCGAATCCCATCCCATTCTTAAATCAAATATCCTCAAAATGTCGGCTTTTTGACGATGAAATATAGAAAATGTCATTGTCAGACAGTTTATCAAAATCATTTATGGTTCGACAATAAACTTTTTTTTCGCCTGGTTATGCTATGAGGTAGTGTATAGAAATGGTTTTGTATGAAAACGCCTATAATTTAACTGAAAATGGCCCCAAAAAGTGGGCGACTGTCTAGATATCTTGTTCAGACACTTTTTCAAAATCTCTAATGGTTTGGCCTACAACTACGTTTTTCTCAAAAAAGGGGCTTGGTAGTAGGCGGATTAGGCGGCCCAACAATCGGTGACACACAGACGGGCGGACGTACGGACAGACAGACAGACATGGCTAGGACGACTCAGCTAGCGATTCTGAGTCGATCCATATACTTTGACTTATATTTAGCGAAATTGTTTCACAATGTAACAAACTTAATTCCAAAACTAATATACCCCTACAAGACAATTCAATGATTGCGACTGTAAATATTAATGAAACAAATTATGCCATGTACAAGAAACTTGACATTTTGAAAAGTAATAGAAAAGAACTCCTATTTCAGAAAACAAAAAATAAAAATAGTTTTCAACTAACAAAGACGAAGAAATATTGAACAGAAATGGTTTGCTACGAAGCTGTTACTAGGGTTTTGTTGAAACAAGTAAGTAGTTTTTCGAAAGACTAAGTACTCGAATGAGAGAACTTACCTAAAGCCATCGTATATGAACGGATGCTCAGGCGTCTGTGCCAGAGAGCTGTTCTGTGGCTGTGACAGACTTTGCTGCGACAGGGTTGTGTCCACGCCCATGTGCTAACGGTTTGGAATGTTATATTGCGTTCTGGGATACTGTTGTCGTTCCATAGTCGAATTTAGAGAAGTAGCTGCTAATAGACCCACGCTTTTGTAAACATTAGTCAAGGGCACAATTCAATTTTACTTACTCATGTATCCAGGGACATATGACCGCTTGTCCAATGAGTTGGTGACGCAAGGTGGAACTGGCGCTTGAATGTCGTACTCATGTAAACTCGGCCGTGCAAGGATAGTCACTACAGGCTACAAAATGCGTAACAATGGTTTTACATACCTGGAGTTGAATTATGATTGTGCATATGCTTGTCGATATTCCTCAATTCCATTGGGTCATGATAAATCCATAGATCTGGTCGCTTGGGTACACCGAGGTGTTTGATTAAATTTATTTGTTTCATATAACATCTAATATCAGAAAAGATGTCTACACAAATTTCGGACTGAAGGTTTATTTCATAAAACACAGTTTCAGTTTTTTTTTATTAAAATTACTTCTGATTGCCCTTAGTCATGTCTAAAAAAATCGTGGACCAATATCAAAATAAATCGGCTAATTTATAAATTACAAATTAAATATAATATCCCTTTAATGTGGGTTTTATGACAAAGAAATATTAAACATTGACGCAACATATTGTTCAGACAGTTTACCAAAACAAATTATTCTGCATTAACATTTTTTTCGAAATGTTTTTTTTTACAGAAAATGCCTTCAAAGAATGGGCGTGGTAAGAAACTTTGTATTGATGAAATATGGACATTAGGATGGTCTAGATATGTTGTTCAGACACTTTAATATGTTAAGCAGTTTGGTCTAAAACTACGTCTTTCTAAAAAAAAAAAAAGGGGGCGTGGCAGTGGGCGCTTCAATGTCGTACTCATGTAAACTCGGCCGTGACAAGGTTAATGCTCCGCTACTTGAAGCTCCATCACTACAGGCTACAAAATGCGTATCAATGATATATGGGCGTGGGTTAAAAATATTTATAGAAGAAATGTTTATATTATCTATTATCACCAATGATTTTGCGTCAAACATTTTTTCGAAAAAAATTAAAATTTTACCGAAAAAAGTTTTTAATTGAAAACGCCACCAAAAAGTAAGTATGGCAAAAAACTTTGTAAAGAAGAAATATTGACATTAGGATTGTCTTATTATCTCGTTCAGAAACTTTTTCAAAATCTCTAATGGTTTGGCCTACAACGATGTTTTTCTAAAAAAAAGTGCGTGGCAGTGGGCGGATTTCAAAAATGTTTACACCTGTTCTGCTTCGTCGAATAGAGAGTCTATATACCAAATTTCAAACCTCTAGTTCAAAATTTGAGTCCCAAAAATCGGTGACACACAGACGGACGGATGGACAGACAGACATGGCTAGCTATTCTGAGTCGATCCATATACTTTGAGGTGTATCCAGCGAAATTATTTCACTATGTTACAAACTTAATGTCAAAATTAATATACCCCTATGGGATAGGGTATAAAAACTTAAATAAACCTATAATATCGGTTAATTTTACTGAAATAAAGAAACTAATATCTGATTGCCCATGTGTAAATTTTCAGCTTGTTTCGTCGATTAACCAATAACAACAGTGCATCGGCAAAGTTAACTTGGTAAAACCAAAACCCATTGTTGTAAAAGATATCCCATACAAATTTTTGACATTTAATTTACCACGTCGTAGTTTTACCAAGTTTACAACATTTACAGCGACTTTTCGACGATGCAGGAATAACAATTATAAAGTATGATACAACTTTCGAATTTCCAAAACCGTCCAAAAAGACGGATAGTATTATGTAATATTATTAAAATAGTTACATACTTTCTTATAACGAAACAAATCGCGTATAGAATCACCTCATGCAATTTATTTCCTTATTAGCGCGGAAATTGGCATACGTCATACCGTTATTGAGTCAATTAAATTCTGACAAGCAAGTGATGTTTGTTTCTGTTTCTTATTCTTCCGAAACCGGTTCTTGAATACCAAAGCCTCAAATATGTTATTATTTTTAGGTCTGCGTCAGGATTGAAAATAGTTTCCATTCAACGTTTTGTATTTCACGAAAAAGAATATAAAATATTTTGTCTTTCAATCACTTTATATCATATCCATCAATTCATTGCTGGTGCAGTATAAAAGAAAAAAATAAACAAAAATGAAATTTATATTCATTGCATTCATTCTTACATGTAAGTTAAAAAAATAATTAATATACTGAAGTAAAATGATTTTTGTAACATTATTTTGAAGTAATTACTGCAGAAATGTTGGGGGATCCGTGTCCAGATGTATGTATTGCTCAGTACGATCCAGTATGTGCTAGTAATAACATTTGTATAAAATCATTCAGCAATAGTTGTCAGTTGGGTGTATACAATTGTGTTCAAAGTCCAAATGGTAAGCTTTATTCTATAAGTCATCTCAGGTTTTCATAATTTTGTTTACAGGTCAATATCACACAATCCCGCCCCATTATTGTAATAATTTTGAAAATAATGGTAAAATGAAATACGAAAGTTGTTTAGAGTAGAATCGTAAAAAAATATACAAAAATAAAATATATTAAACAATAAAAAAAATGTTTATATTGAATGCCATTAAAAAAGGTTTGTTGATATTATCTTATGGTGTGTAATTATTTTAGACTCGTAGTCTCTATTATATAAAGAGAAAGATAGAAGGCGTATAAGCGTATAAGGCGTATAAAGATAAGTCTAGATCATAAGTCTGTCCTCTCCGTCCGTTTATCACAGGTATCGGGTTTTTCAATAAGAGCGCTACAAAAGTTTTTTTTAAATAAAACAAAAACGGTTTTGGATATCAAAGAAATTCTTTATTCCTGTGAAAGTACGTTTGATGCCATTATGTATGGAACTCGATTTCTTTTGCATGGCCACCACGGGCACGCTTGCAGAAGTCCAAACGCTGATCCCAATTTTCGACAGTTTTCAAGCATAAATCGGGAAATAGTCTAACGGCGTCAAATCGCACGACCGAGGCGGCCAAGCGACTGGACCATTTCGTGTGATAACACGTTCTCCAAACTTGGTTTCCAATAAATTGAGTGTGGCATTCGCTGTGTGGCTTGTGGCGCCGTCCTGTTGGAACCATATGTCCTCCAAGTCCATATCATCCAATTGGGTCCAAAAATATTCGGTTATCATTGAACGGTAGCGATTCCCATTGACAGTAACGTGCCGGTCTTGATCATCACGGAAGAAGTACCGCCCACTGAGGTCGCTGGCCCATAAACCACACCAAACCGTAATGCAATGATGACTCATGGAGTACGTGTGGATTGCTGCCTGATCAACACCGCATATTTTGTTTATTGACGAAGTCATTTAGCCAGAAATGAGCATCATCGCTGAATATGATTTTTCGATGAAAATCCGAATCATTTTCAAGTTGTTGCTCAGCCCAATTCACGAACATACGACGCTTCTGGTGGTCAAGCGGATTCAGTTTTTGCGTCAATTTAATCTTGTAAGGATGTAGGCCAAGATCTTTTTGCAAAATTCGCCACAACGACGTCACATATATGTCTAACGCTTGAGAACGACGTGTGAGAGACACATTTGGGCTTTCTTCAACTGAAGCCTCAGCGGCTGCAATATTCTCGACACTACGGGCATTTCTTTGTCTCACTGGCACGGGAACATTTTGTACCGTGCCTGTGGATTCAAATTTTTCCACTAGACGCTCAATTGTTGATCTGCTAGGACGATTTTGACGACCATAAATTGGACGTAGCGCTCTTAACGTTGAGACCACTGACTCCGAATTTCGGTTGTAAATTTTAGTAATTTCGACTCTTTGTTGGTTCGTATAAATTTCCATCATCAAATGGCAAACCTTACTGAAGAGAAATCTCAAAAGAGCGGCAAGAAATATGGTGTCGTTTGCTGTCCCTGTCGTTATAACTTTTGTAGCGTCCCTGTTGAAAAACCCGATATTTAAACTACATTTTCTCAGTTTTTTTTCGTTAATAAAAGTGGTTTGTAGTAAAAGGTGTACTTAGAATCACCAGGTTCGAGTTGCTCTGTATACCCTATAAAATAACGGTATATTAGTTTTGATATATTTTTTGTTGTCAAATGGCAGACAATGCAATCATATGAAAACTTGAGTTTGATGCCTACCCACCCGACTTTCAGCCTTCACGTCGCGACCGCTGAGTGTCTAGTACCTGACCGGAAAGGACTTTTTTTACTGTTGACGACCATACAAATACAAATATAAACTTTTGGCGTTGCTACAAAGACATTAAAGGCATCCAGGAAGTACGATAAGATAATGAAAAAGATAATGAAAAACTATGACATCTTCTATGGACAGAAACACCTACAATTAAGATGTGGATTTGTTATAAGTGCCAGACTTAGGCAAGAAGGCTCATGTTTTCAAGAAATTAGCGAACGACTTTTAACAACCCGCATCAAGACCATAAGGAGGAAAAATATGATATCCTTGACAAATAATGGACTAACAAACTAAGGTGATCAAATCTTACTGGGAGATTTTAATACAAAAGTAGGAAGAGAAGACATCTTTTGCAGTATTGGTGGAAAACATAGCCTACACGACAACGGACTTAGGCTAATTGACTTCGCGAACATTCCGAGGGGCCAAGAACGAGGCCTACATGGTAAGGTTGTATTTTTTCATTAACCCATCAATCTCGGTGAACGTCTTCCCTCATCACACTCATGCCAATATAGACCCATCGTAATCCCCGTTGGGGGCCACTTGTATGTCTAGTTCTTTCATTAGTCCCGTTACTGCCTATTGTTGTTAGTTCCCTACCATTCATTCAGATGTTGTTGCAAACCTGAATAGATTAGAGAACCGTGAGGTCATGGACAACATATTTTCCTAAGTTCTTATTCTCAATTGATTGAGGCCTGGACAGTGGCACAGAAAGTGTATCCTGGTGTATTTCTTCATCCCCGCAGCCTTGTGTCAGTTTTTGGCGATATCCAGTGTTTTCTGTCCCACCCGTGATGAGAGGTTCACATAGTGAAGATTTTACAGGCTGGTCTGCCTGATCAATGCTGGTGGCAGATCCTTTTCTCGCCAGTTCAACAGAATGTTAATTACTCTGTATGACTCTATGTCCGCTTCACAAGCTTTGATTTTATTTCGACAGCAGAGATTGCTTTAATTGCAGCCTGACTGTCAATAAAGATAGTGATTTCATCAGTTGGTATCGCCAGCATTGGGGTCGCTTTGGCTGCCTCAGCTGCTGACAATATCTCAGCCTGGAAAGAACTGATATGCTTAGGGAGAAGAAAAGGGCTGTTTAGCTTAAGTGTCTCGGACAACAATATGGGTGCGTATGGTTTAGATGCCTAGTGCCTTCTTCTCCCACTTTTCTCTACTCGAAAAGTCGCAGGTGAATGGTGTTTAAGAGTCAGGGTGAAGCAGCATGTGTAGACAAAGGGTACAGCTGAGCCCAGGAATCTGTTTAGAATTCAAGCATATCCTCCTGAGTTGATTTTCTAGCAATTAAGCTCGCTGCAGGTTCTTGCATGTACCCTATTGGCTGCAGGTTCTTGCATGTACAGATCTAGCGGTAGCAGGTTGAGGATGGTTCTTATTGCACTAATTTCGGCTACAAGGGTAGGCTGCAGAAAACGAGAGCTGCCATTGACTTCTATACGCAAAGAAGTATGAAAGTACACCGGCTTTGCAAAAAGAAGAAAATGTAACAAGAAAAGCCCACTATCGAAAGTATATAGAGGTTTTAAAATTAATAAAATGTTCGCGCAATAGGCTCGTAAGTACCCTTACACGATAGCGGGACCTCCTATTTTAAGCTATTCTTGACAGTTGATACTACTCGGAGATTTGTCAGATCGTCACGAGAGGAGAGCCAGTGAAAATTAATTGGGTTTTGCTACGGCTGGGAATCTAACACAGACCTTCTGCGCGGCAGTTCACCGCACTTACCATCGCGCCACTGTGTAAAGTGTAAATTGTCAAAGCCGGGGAGTCAAGGCTCGAGCAGAATCCTGCCGAGATGGACAAGGAAATATGGTAGTTTAGGCACAGTCGATACGCAACATCCCCTACAAGATGCCATCACGTCATATGTGAACACATGAAACCGTTTACCAACATCCTTACCAGTGTGGATTTAGTCCAGGCAAATCCTGAAAAAATCCAAGAAGTCAAAATCGATACCTAACTATTTACTATTCATCGATTTCAACAGCATTTATAGAGACGAACTGTATAGAGCCATTTCTAGTTAAAATAGACAATGAATCGGGAATCTGGTGTAAGCCTCTCACAAGCAGCCAAAACAGCGGGAAACCTTTTAAAACTTTTCGCATCTGACAACAACAATTACTGAAAATTGCGGATGCAGTCATCGTGTTACTATATAAAACTGTGGGCTCATATTCAGAGAGTATTCACAACTGCTTCGACTTTCCTGCGGAGAAGATTTTAAACAGTTTTTTATTGCGTTTTTAATTAAATTTTTATTACCATACCATGAAGGGTCCTTACGTAAGCCTGTTATGCATTGTTGCCGGTAAAAATAAAACAGCACATAACATTCTAAAAATAATATTAAAACATTTTTATTTATTTTCTTTTACTGCACAGTCTTAGCTGCTTCCGTGAGCAGTGCTGTCCTTCAGGGACCACAAAGTGAGTGTCCAGATATTTGTACATTTGATTACAGGCCTATTTGTGGATATGATGGTGCTTGCTATCACATTTATGGAAATGAGTGCACTTTAAAGTCAGAGCGTTGCAAAAAGAAACAGGGTTCGTTTCACAAATGTATGATTTGTCTCAGGAACGTGTAATTATTGTTTATTTGTATTTTACAGCTTTGCAATCTGTGGAAATGAAATTGTGTGATGAAGCGATGACAAAGACCAATTCAGAGGTTGTTGCATGTCCATTAGAGTAAATAATATTTCCGGGGAAAGTTGTAGCATTGCCATAATTGTATCATGTGTATTTATGTTTTAAATATATACTTATAACATTTAATTGTTTAAATAATGTAGTGCGCAATTTAAAAAAAATGTATCAAAATAAAAAGAGTCAAACATGCTCATGCTTCAGCTCGAACGTGCTACAATAAAATTTAGAAATGAAGCCAAAGGTGTCATAATTCATGAACTGTCCAATTTTAGGTGTTCTACTAGTTCTTACTGATGGAGAGCCTGAAGATTCTCTCTTAACTCCATCTTTCTTTTCAGACATATCCAAACCTACTTTAAATTAAGTATGGGAATACCTCCGTACCCAGAAGAAATAGAAATAGATCACCTCAAGCAAATAAATTGTAAATTTCGCAATTTATTACTTTGTTGCAGACAACCCCTTAAACAATGAAACGAACTTCCAGAAGACGTTTTTATAAAAATATTAACGATATTTCACTAAGAGCTTCCAATATTCAAATTTAAATTAAATAAACTTTGTGTGAGATATCATCAAACTTTTGTATTCGTTCGAATGCCTATCGATGCCATTATGTATAAATTGTAACATAGTTCAAATGTCCGTCGTAGCTTATATGGGTGGCACGCGTTCCATGACTTTGGCTATGAGGATCGGTGTGGTTTGTGGCTTCTTCGCACCGATTTGCAACTTCAGAAATTCCACAAGAAATAGTCTAATAGGGTCAAACCGAACGATGACGGTGCCGAGTTAACATCAGCTCCACGTGAGATGATCATGCCCTCGAATCGATCGTGCAGAATTTCTAATGTGGCGTAAGCTGTGTGTCACGTAGTACTATCCTGTTGAAACCACATGTTGTTGCTGTCCATATCATTCAATTCAGACCAAAAGAAGTTGGTCTACCTATAGCTCGCTCGACGTTGACGGTGACCAACACAATACCAAAACACTTTTTGTTACAAAAGAATCAGCAATGTACAGTCTCCAGGTCTCATTCAAGTCCACTATCAAACATCTACAAGCAAAGCATTTTGACAGCTGCAGCTTCAGAATCACCTGAGAGAAATGAATGTTTTATTTCTGTATATATATTATATTTGAATTAGAAATGAGCGATGTACTTTAAAAAGACTGATGAATTGAATGAACTCTTACACAACGGGTAATTCTTGTATGTCATGTGGCTGTTCATCACTCCAGATACGACAGTTTTGCTTATTTACGTATCTGTCGAGCCAGAAATGAGCCTCATCGCTGAACATAATTTTTCGATAAAACAGCGGATTTTCATGAAGCTGTTCTAAGGCCCATTCACCAAAAATTAGACGTTGTGGTAGGTCATTCGGCTTCAATTCTTGCACAAGTTGAATTGTATAGGCTTCATGCTTGGTTACACAAGCACACAAAAATAATTACTCTTGTGGATACAAAAGAAATTAAGTGGGCATGCAAGAAAATTTGACAGTAGAGGAATGGTCGGAAATTAAAATTCTAGAAACTTCGTTGGATATTTAGCAACAGGTACTTACTAACAGAACTCAAAATAAAAACATTCTTCTTCGCCAACAAAAATAAATGAAAATTTCTGTCAAAAGGAGAACGTTTTAAGAAGGAAACATGATTGTTAACATAAAACTCATTGCCTGAAGATGAGGAAAATGACGAAACTTGGCATTTTTTTCCATACCTTTCCTTCTTTCTAAAAATCATCCGTTCGCTTTCCTGAATTAATTCTTTTTTGCGCTCGTGTAACCAAGCACTTTCAAACCCAAACCGACACGTACAATTTCCCTTGTGGTTGAGGAACATGTGCCCAATTGCTGAGAACGGCGACGAATTGTCATTTCAAAATCTTCATTAACATTTGACGCTACGACTGCGATATTCTCTTCGCATGCGAGTTGATGGTTTAATGTTCAACAAAGTAAATTTAGTGAGAAATTTGGTGATAACATCACGAATTGTTGATTTACCAGGTCGATTATGGCGACCATAGTATAGTCGTAAAAAATGTTGCACATTTTTCACAGAGCACGAATTTTGATAATAAATTTCATTGACATTGACATCACAGTACTTCGCACATGAATGCAACGAACTACAGACACATAACAGCACTGGCGACTGAGGCCATCGGCTGGGACAGATCAAGACATTTATACAACAGATAGAGACGGATAGATACATAGAAGGAAAGACATTTAACATAAGCCTACGTGGCACAGAGGAGGAGACATAGATTTATATTGTCTCATATTATCGCACAGGTGGCCTCAGATAAGCTGGCAATTTTCGTAGAAAACAAATGCTGCCGACGCTGGGGCTTGAACCCGCAGCGCTTGGCTTAGCAGTCAATTTGTAATTCTTTCCAAGATTAAATGGCAGAGTATACTGAAAGCTTTTCACTTTGACAGATGATGTTTGGACGCCATTACTAACCAGTGCTGCCAACTTCACAAACTTAACTCTTAAAATATCACCCGTTAGTTCCACATGTGACTATATCCTTAAACATCTTGACTATGATCTCGACAAAATGACAACAGATTTTGAATGACAACCGAACTTTGAAAGACTTTCGCACAGCAGATTGAAGCCTTCCCATATTTTTATATCTCATCTCATAGGTATATATTAGTTTTGATACATATTTTGTAACATAGAGAAATATTTAAGCTACATATACCTTACAGCAGATATTATTATTTCAATAATTTGCAATTCTTTGTAATTCTTTCCAAGATTAAAGTATACTTAAAGCTTTTCACTTTGACAGATGATGTTTGGACGCCATTATTAACCAGTGCTGCCAACTAGACAAACTTAACTCTTAAACAATCACCCGTTAGTTCCACAAGTGACTATATCCTTAAACATCTTGACTATGCTCTCCACAAAATGACAACAGATTTTGAATGACAACCGAACTTTGAAAGACTTTCGCAGAGCAGATTGAGCCTTCCCATATTTTTATATCCCATCTCATAGGTATATATTAGTTTTGATACATATTTTGTAACAAAGAGAAATATTTAAGCTACATATACCTTACAGCAGATATATGTTGCGCAGAGCTGAACAAAAACGATGCTAGAAATTCAGATTGATTAAGAAACGTATGAAAAGGGTACAATCCTCTATGTGGATCGTTTAATACTCTATCCAATCCCATCCTCAAAGTTAATGTCCTTAAAATATAGAAAATGTCAATGTCATAATATATTGTTCAGGCTGTTTATCAAAATATTTTGTGGATAAAAAAAACAACGTATTTCGATTGCAAATGTATTGGGGCGCGGTATACAATGGATCAAAATTATCTACGTAGGAAATGTTTATATTGCCAAAAGGGAGGTATTTGCATCAACTTTTTTTTTCAAATTTCATGAAAATTTGAACAAAAATCGCTTTTTATTGAAGAAGTGGGCATGGCATAAAACTTTATATAAACGAAATATAGATGTTCAGATTGTCTAGATATCTTACTCAGAATTATTTTTTTAAATTCTTAACCGTTTGACCCAAAATAGCAATTTTCTTATTATTAAATGAGGATTTTGGAAATTTGTACACTTGTTTAGTAGCCTCGGACAAGGATCTTTATACCAAATTTCATTATAACAGCTCAAACTTTTCAAAATCGGTGACACACAGAGGGACGGTCGGACTTTGAGGTATAACTACCTAAATTATTTCTGTATGTTGCAAACTATATATCGAAACTAATATACCCCTATCGGATAGGGTATGAAAATGGCTTTTTGACGAACCATAAAAGATTTTGTTAAACTGTCTGAAAAATATGTTGTGACAATACATTTTCTATTATTCGTCTATATAACTTTTTTAACAGCATCAACTTTTTGGAAATATTTAATTTAAGGATGGAATGGGATAGGGTATTCAACGATTCGCACAGCGGATTGTAGCCTTCTCATATGTTTTTTTTTACTGTTTGTTGATGATGGATATTTTGTTGACTTGTGTAAAAATGAAGGAAACTAATCCACTCCACAAATTTGCACACAAATGCTAACAAAGTCACTTAATATCAGTTTCTTTCCATAATATCGAATATTTTCCAGTACAGTTCACTGTATTTATTTTTAGGTTCTTCGCATTTCTTTTTTGCATGAGACTTCCATTTTAATTTTACATTGAGTCTCATTCCGAGATATTTCAGTCCGCTTGCAAAAGGAGC
This sequence comes from Rhingia rostrata, assembly GCA_949824845.1. Taxonomy (NCBI): domain Eukaryota; kingdom Metazoa; phylum Arthropoda; class Insecta; order Diptera; family Syrphidae; genus Rhingia; species Rhingia rostrata. The sequence goes on from OX463757.1 coordinate 64,363,231, forward strand.
TCGAACCGTATTTGAAAATACAGGCAAATTGTTTGTCCGTTTATAAACATGAATCGATTTACTTTCGTCAAGTGTAATCCGCCTGGATTTTGTCAATTAATTAACCTCGTTAAGATCGTTTTGTAATTTAATATTTTTTTCCTCTGTTGATGTGCCAACTGCTAGTGTAGGGGTGTTAGTGGCATTATTTCTATACTGGGTTGCAAGCGACTCAGTAATATCCTATCAAAAACTTTTGAAATTATTGGAAGAAGTGAAATAGGTAGGTATATAAGATTATATATCGGTCTGTGATTTTCCTGGTTTTAGAAATTTAATAAGAATTTAAATGTTTCCATGAAAAAGCTTCGAAAATATCTATTGATATATCAATACATTTCGTATGTATAATAGTTTGAACCACATCGCCGATTATTTTCAATATCTAGTTTTCCAAAAAAATGCATCGGTCTTTCGCATTACTCGATTTTTGTCTGTAGACAATTCGATGCAAAACTTTTAAAATATGTAGGTATTTGTCCAAATCAACTTTTTATCGCAGATAGCTAAGGTTCCCCTCCTCTACCACCAAAGCCGGTTCCTTCAATTAAAATGCATGTTAACTATAATTGATTACTTTATTTGTAATTTTAAATAAAAAATGTCATTACAGTCAACAGTCAGTGTTTGCTCAAAAGATGTGCAAAAATTTGTTGCATTCGGTTTGTTAACTTAAGGCGAATATAAACAAACAACTTTAATTGATTTCAGTGCATACAACAAAAATTCCTTGTGCCCTTGTAGACTCTACTTGGAGGTAAGATTTCACGTATGCAATTCACATCACATGGAACCTCCTGACATATAAAAACGATGTTAAGTGCTTTGATTATGTCATTTTACTGACCGTAAACAAAATTACGTAATATTATTACTAAACAACTGCTCATCATTATGATAACTTCAAAGTCATTGTGCTTATGATTCAATGTTCGGATATAAAAGAGAATCATATCTTAATTGTTTTTTTTTTAATTTACGGATAGCTGTGATAACCATTGCACTGATTGGCACAGAAACCCTCTTCTTTACTTTTATATTTTGTTTAATATATTTTTTCTTTACAAATCTTTACTGCTGGCATTTATTTGCATGCGAAAATTACTTACGACATATCAGGAATAATCTGTAGAAAATTGTATGTACGGGAACAGAACTATTTTCATATAAGTCAAATGGGAACATTGGTTTTCCCATATTTGGCTAAAGACAATGGAGTACTCTGCATTTTCTCTATGCCAGTATTTAGAATTTCGAGCAGCGACCATACCTCGGCTCTGACAAAGTACGCATGTGGAAGATCACAGCCCTTATCTCTGACCATAGCTTTCTTAGAAATTTGAGTGCCGAAAGTCTCAATCTCAACCTCAGCAGAATGCTTATCTCTTAATCTGCCCTAGTGAGGTTTCCGTCGGAGCGGAAAATTCTCCGATTTTGTACGATTGGGAGGATTTTGCTTCGAGGTATTCTTCCGAAAAGCTGTTCGGAATATTTTTCTGACGTTTTGTAACGCATCCCGGCGAATTGCGTTGAAGTGCGTTTAGATGCATTTTTTGTCATAATTTCTCTGGACTCTTGCTCCAAAAATAAGGCAACACTATCAATTTTAAAATCTTTATGGTGGTGGCAATCTCGACGCACGCGACGAACGCGACGCAGACGGTTTCGCATTGAAGTGTCAAAAATGGTGAGGATTTGAGTGGTGGTGGCAATCTCGACGCTCACGACGCGACGCGATGCGATGTCACTTGATTGACAGTTCACCATTAGTCGTCGAAGATTTTGTTTGTTTTTCAATTCTCACAGAAGAAAATTTAATTTTCTGCGCCTTAACAAACTCAATAAGTTTTTCTTCGAAATTCATCACACAACACAATTATTAATTCAGTACTTTTAATTTATTTTGTTTATTTATAACCTATGAAAGTAATCTCAAGATTCTCACAAACACACCATCTGACAGCTTTCAAACTGACATTCCAATGCGTCGATGCGCAAGAAAGTTGAAGTTGAATCAACTTTTCTGTGTAGCTAACGTCCATTGCGTCGCGTCGGCGTTCAGATTGCCCACTTATACATGTTCCCATAAGCTCAATGAGTTTTTGACATTTCAACGCGAAACCGTCTGCGTCGATACCGTCCGTTGCGTCGAGATTGCCTTGGGGGTTAGCTTAGAAAATATAGATCTAAGACTTCACTTATTTGTCATTTTTTATATTTTGACAACTCAGGAATGTCAGTTTGAATACGTATAGAGATGTGGTTTTCGAAAATATATCGATATTTAGCGACTCGATAAATTTTGAAAAGGAATATTGGTATGTCTAATTTTTTTGCTAGTAAACGCTAGCGTACAATTTATTTACACATTAGCATTCTTGCTTTTTAGAAACTGTTTACTTCACTTCTCCATATCGATATAATATTGATGATTTAGATCTCATTTTATGTTTTTATATATAAATAGATAAATAGATATATTTTGCACTCTATTAAATGCTTAATTTGTCGCATGTCAAATATAGCGCCGCTGCGCGTTGTCACATTTGTGAAGTATTTTCTTCCGATGGCACATAACTCGAATGGAATATGAACCTCCGACCAATTATGCGGTACGGAAAATTGTCCGCTCCGACGGAAACCTCGCTAGCCCACACAATCCGCATACTGTCAGAATTTAATACCGAATCAATTAGCAAACCTTTAACTGATGCGTTGAGAACAACAAGAAACCACTTATTTGATCAAGAATGGCATAAGAGACGTGTCGCTCAGAATGAGTTACAAACAAGTTATACAATACACCGATATGTGAAAGATATGAGATCTGATGATCAAGTTGCTTCATGTAAAGACATGTAAATGAATACAAAAGAACACCCGCTTTCAGAAAAAAAGTCATTACAAAAGCATAAGAAGTAAATACAAATATGTACAAATTTTTGCACAACAGGCTCGTAAGTATCCAGTGCCTAGCCTTTTCTCACAACCCTTAATGCTTACGTGGGTGTGTACATCTTGCACCATGGCGGGACCTCCTGTTTTATACCAAGGCTAATTAGAGATAAGCTTTTCTTGATAAATTAATACTACTCGGATGATATAAAGAGAGGGGCCAGTGAAAAGTTATTAAGATGTTGCTACGGCTGGGAATCGAAACTAGAACTTCTGTGCGCCACTGAGCCCTTCAAGTACAAAAGCATAAGCCGCATCAATTTCCCCTATAAACGATAAATTTTGATAAATCCCAAAATGCTCATATTGACACCTATCACATTTTCATCGATTTTAAACACGTATAGGTTTTTTTTATAGGTTTAGAACTTCGAATTGAAATTAAACACAAGAAAATCGTTTTAATGTCCATCAATTTGACTTTATTGGAAGCATATTTTTATGCCATTATTGTTTAAATATGATTGTGGGCATGTGGCCGCCGCGGCTGGTTCGAATAAAGCCAAAGTCTAGAGGTGCAATTTTCAACCACTTTTTCGAGCATTTGGGGCCGTATGTCGGCAATAACGCCACGAATGTTGATTTTCAATTCCCCTAACGTTTCTAATTTCTAAGTGTAGACGAGCGACTTCACATATCCCCAATGAAATCCAATGGTGTCAAATCACACATCAATCAATCTTGGTGGCCAATTGACAGGTCCATTCCGCAAAATTACGCGCTCATCTAATGTTTCCTTTAATAAATCGATTGTGACGTGCGTGGTGTGGCATGTAGCGCCGTCTTGTTGTTGGAACCACATCTCATCCACATTCATGCCATCCAATTCGGGAACAAAATAGTCATTTATCATGGCTCTATACCCGTCTTAATTAACGTTAGCTGACTCTCCAGCATTATTTTGGATGCAATGGCTCCACCAGGACATAAAGCACACCAAACAGTCAGTTTTTGTAGATGTAATGGCGTCTCAAGGGTCTCATGTGGGTTCTCTTCACTCCAAATGCGGCAATTTAGCTTGTTGACGTAGCCATTCAAAAATGAGCCTCATCACTGAACAAAATCTTGCAATGAAAATCAGCATCCTTATCAATCTCATCTTCGGCCCATAGGTACACCAAAATCACGAAGCATTGCATGGTCTGGCGGCTTTAATTCTTGCACAAGCTGGATCTTGTAAGGTCGTAAGCCAAGATCTTTGCGTAAATCTTCCATAAAGTTGATGGACAAAGCTCCAATTGCTGTGCACGGTGGTGAATCGATTCATTGGGTCCTCTTTCACACTTTGCTCTACAGCGGCAATTGTTTCTTCGGTGCGCACTGTTCAACGTCTCTGCGGATGCGTATTAGCACATGGAGTAAACGTAGTCCGATAACGATCCATGGTTAACCGAATTAATTGCTCTGATGGACGATTATGTCGACCATAAAATGAACTGAACCATTATTTTCGAAATATATTTGCACGATTTGCAAGCGTTGTTCATTTTTCAACAACCTGATCATAATGAAATGGCAAACCAAACACCAAACACCCGTTATTATGATAGTATATGTAGCGACAAACAAGAGTTGTGTCTGATTTTAGTATACCGCCCAAACTCATAGGTAAGCTTATGGTGCTAATGAATGAATGAGCTTATGATGCTTATTAAGGCTGTCATGTGATTTTTAACTTTCTTTTATAAAGAGAAAGATATTGTTTTCGTGAAAAATTTCGACCTCGAGGTTTTGATTGATTCTAACATTACGATTATAGCGGAACTCAAAATAGTGGTTTTTGGAATTCCATCCGTCGGTTCGTCGGTCCGTCTGTGCGTACAAGCCTCTCCAGCCTAAACGACATTACCGATTTTCATCAAACTTCGTATCCAGCGTTTTTTTTGGTCATAATTCCAGGCTATTTTTTTTGTTTGCTTTAAGCCATGTTATTACTGGTACCTGCCATATAAAAAACATACATAACCTCAATTTGCTCAAAAACGGCTTTAACGATTTTGATTAAACTTCTTATACGCTATTAGCATAATAGTTCCAACAAAACTGCATACCCAGTTTTTTTTCGAGAAAATAACGGATTTTTGCATTTCTCGCAAACTTTTTTGCCAAATTGAATGAATTTTAATTTGTATACTACAATTACAGTTTTTATGAGTAACGCGTAATTTGTTTGGCCCAATTATCTCTAGACGGAATTATTAATTTTTGCCAATAACGGAAATTCATTTTTATTCACATTTACACCGATTACTTTCAATGACGGAATAAACATTCGTATAATCACATTTCGACAATATTTATATCATTTTAAGCATCATTAATCAAAATATATATTATTGTGTATTTTGGCCAAATTGCTAGAAACGTCAAATTAACTCGCTGTGAAAGAAAGTACGACACAGTCGTGCACCCACCACTAGTTTAAACATGCTTCTCGAATGAACTGTGTAAAACTCTGCATAGCACATCACGTTATTAGATATGGAAAAAGGATAAAGGCGGAGTTATGCGCTGTCATGTGATGAAAATTAAAAGTAGCAAATTTATTCGCCCTTTGGGCTTCTAAAAGTATATGGAAGCAGATTGAATAAAGTTTTTCGGTAACATTACAAAGTAACATTACAATTGAAAATGACTCATTTCACAATAACTAAAATTAGTATGTAATATTGATATTCTAAACATGATTGGGTACTCAGATTTGTTTAAAAACTGTTGTTCAACAGTAAATTTTGCTGGCCGTTTTCTTAAATTTTGGTTTTCCCGAAAACGAGTCAACGACTTTCGATTAGATGGTGTAGATGTAGACAATTGTCTTCACCATTTCAGTGTTTCACTTATTATTATAAAAACCTTATGTATCCGAATTGAATTCCCATATTATTTAAATAAATGTCTCTATAATTATGGCGAACTCTATTGTCTCACTCGAACACCGAAGAAGTATCGACTGACGTAATCTGCTTTTTCGTTACTTCAACAGAAAATGTACAAGCGAAATAGCCAGATGCATTGCTTCAATATAATATATAAACCTCGAATAAGAAGAAAATATAACGATTAATCTTTAAATCCTTCCAATATATACATACTCGAAACCAACTCCTGTAATTTACTTACTTTCTTAAGTGGCGCTACAGTCCGGAATAAACATGGGCCTCAACCAACATGCCTCTCCAATTAGCCCGGTTCTTAGCTAACTGCCTCCAGTTGCGCACTCCAAGTTGGTTGAGGTCGGTTTCTACTTGTGCGCGCCACATAAGGCCAGGTCTTCCTCTACTGCGTCCGACGTCTGGCTGGGAATCGATGACTCTGCGAGCCGGGGTATTGGTGTCGATTCGATCTACATGTCCTACCCATCTTAAACGTCCAATGCGGAGTTTTTTGACCAGGGGCATGTTGCTGTACTGCTCGAATAGTTCTTGGTCGCATCTTCGTCTCCATAGCCCGTCAACGCAAACGGGACCGAAGATTTTTCGAAGAATTTTCCTCTCAAATCCACCTAGAATTTCTTCATCCGCTTTTGAGACGGTCAATACTTCTGCGCCGTAGAGCAGGACTTTGATGATAGGATTTCCTAATTAGTTCGAGTGTGGGCTTTACTACTAAATTGCCTTCTTAGCCCGAAGAAACAGCGGTTGGCAAGAGTAATTCTTCGTTTAATTTCTGACGAGATGTTGTTGTCAAAGTTAATAGCGGATCCGAGATAGACGAATTCCCGTACTACCTCAAAGTTATATACTCCAATGGCGACGTTCTATCCAATTCGTCGATGGTGTGTGTCCTTTCGTGTTGACAGCATATACTTCGTCTTTCCCTCATAAACCCATTTTTGCCGCTTTCTTCTCTATATGACTATCACGTTGGGTCCGACCAATGATGTCAATGTCGTCGGCGTATGCCAGTAGTTGTACCGATTTTTGCAAAATTGTGCTTCTGGTGTTGGTCAAGAATCAAATTGAAGAAGTCACATGAAAGCGCATCGCCTTGCCTAAGCCTTTTTTTTGATATTGAATGTGTCGGTGAGGTCGTTTCCGACTCTGATGGAGCAGCGAGAATTCGCTATCGCCATCCTACACACACGGACGAGTTTGGGCGGTTTACCAAAACTAGACATGGCTCTGTAAATGCTGTCGTATGCGGCTTTTAAATCGATGAGTAGGCCGTGGGTATCGATTTGGACATCTTGGGTTTTTTCATAGATCTGCAAAAGTGTGAAAATTTGACCGGTTGTGTCCTTTATACATGTTATAAAGCTATGTCAAGACATCCTATTTGTTCCAATCATAATCTGAACTCGCTGTATGTATTCAATTCAGCTAGAATAGGTATGTTTTCAGCGTAACAAATATCACCGTAAGGCTCTAAATATACTGCCTCGGAAAGGATTAAAAGAGGGCGGAAGGACAAGTCTTGCAGGATTAAGATAAATAATTTAATTATATGTGTTTATTAAACAAGTAAACTAAGCAATGGTATGAATTTACCTTAACTTAATAAATAGGTATTGCAAGGCAACACCCGACACTAACCCAACTAAATGATAGCAGAAGCTAATGAAAAGTAGCCTTCCAAAATCCGGTAACAAGGAATAGTATGTCTCACGTTCCTCCTCGTAGGTGAATACAGTTGTTGGCCCAAAAGCTAACATTGTTCCAGTGAGTGTAATGCAAATCCTGATGATAAAAATGATCGCAGTCTGCATTGCTGTCATGTTACCACGGGGCATAAATGACAAAAAAGCTTGGATATACTGTAATGTGTTCGTTATCGTGTGTCTAAATATGGTCCATCGTTTGAAAAGATCTTCTTTCTTGGTCAGCGAAATGATAGTTAAATCATTATCCGAAAGCCATTTGTCTACTAAGAATATGTACTCTTTGCGATTAACCTCATCTTGAACTTTCACCATGAGACAGTTCCACGAAGGATATCGTCCAAAGTTATCAATATTAAGGGAAATAAATTGTAGTTCTCCCAAAGAACTTTTCGAATGAATGGCTAACGACGTCTGAGTATTTCGATGAAAAGAGGAATGGTGTTGGACTGAATACAGGGTGTATCGTCCACTATCTGACTGCAGTCCATGCAGTTGTAAAGTGACATTCGAAGATGTAGCAGCATTAACATGTCCATTAGTGTAAATTGTGACAACATACTTGAAACTGGCTTCTATCTCGAATCCATTGAGTACAACCAAGCTCTGAGCTGCTGAAAAGTCCTTTTGCCAGGCTAGCAATAGCAATAATCCCATTCCTAATATTGTGGTCAAATAGAAAACTACCATGCCATAGTTAATTTTTAGATAATGGAGAATGTCTCTCGAACGTTGTAGTTTTCCAAATGTGGGATAAACCTTAGCTGCGAACATTGAAAGATGACGGCATATACATTGAATGTGTGTTGAGTTGCTTTTGCTGCCAACAAAACAATGTTTCGATGTCCAATCGTACGTAGCTGGGTTCCATGTTAAACACATACGAATATTCATACTAAAAGTGAAATTTGTACGAGTCTTAGAAGTAATTGCTAAAAAAGCTTTTTGTTCTTTGATGTTGTGGTTTACCAAAAGCAATGTTGTCCTTTCGTTAGATGCTTTCACTTTTGAAGCGTTTTTTAGCATAAAGCTCCGCGGTTTGTCACCGATTTTAAGAAGTATTCTAAAACTACTCTCCGAGGGCATAAATGTCACCACTAAAACTGAATATGGTGGAAGATTCTTTTCGTATATTGGCATATCCAGAAAGCTATTGACACTTCCACAAATGAAACCCATCTCGTTGACAATACTCTTCAGGCCCATAAAAAAAATAAAAGAAGATTTTCCCGATATTAGATTTAAAGGCGGCAAATCTTTGGTGTACGCTCCAATTGAAAGTACCTCGGTGTTTATGTTGTTCTGCTCCGGATGCCACCAGAAAGGATTTTTTTCGAATATCGTAACTTGTATAGCTACCTCTTTGGCATTCAAACCTTTAAAAAAGGAATCTGGTACGGTTACATAAGTTTCTGAATCATACCAACTGAAGGACACTGCTTTCGTGTTGTCTATTACAAGGCTCTGGCTAGTTATACCATTGGCTTTGCTCCGAACCGGATACTCATCGGGTAATTGTATATAACTCGATACCGTACCCATCACTTGGAGACATCTAAGCATTTGGTTTAATAATTGCAACCAGTTTGATATATGAACTACATCTGTGATATCCAATTCCCCATAGTCTATATAGTTCTCTGAAAATGGATCATCAGGAGGAAATGGCTCTGCATTGTGGACTACTGGAAATTCTTCAACTATTGTCGCAGCTTTGGCCATAACTTGTGTAAGTTCACCTATCATCCGCCCATGAGTATTTAATGATATTTCGACAACTTCACCATTATCGATGGAGTGTATTAAGCCTTTAGAAACTTTCATAAATAATTCCGATACAAGTATAGCTGAATCACTGGACAACCGTATGTATTTAACGAGATCCTTGGCTATAGTTAAAAGTTGTTCAACAGCTAGAAACCTTTCAAGCTTAAGGTTTCGAATCGATTCAACAATGCACTTAGCTATATCTAAATCTTCTTCCGTTGGCATATGTGCAATTGCCGTCCGCATCAATGCAATCGCGTTCAATCTATCGCCATTTGTGACAAGTTGCATTAAATTCGAGACCAATTTAATAACAGAACCGTTTGTGAAAATCTGTGTTAATTTAACCTCTAGCTGAAACTCGGTACATGCTTCAATATCATCACAAATAGTGATTTTTATTTCACATCTATCGCCTGAAGTACGGAAAAGCCTTGTAGTTAAAGAGTTATTCCCACTATGATCAAGTGTTATTGTCCCCGCTGAAAACTTATAGTCAATTGGATTTTCATCATCCTGAAAGCCTAAGCAGGCAATTCTAAAAATTGTTTGATATTCAATTCCACTTTTTGGTGAGATTTTACAACTTCCCTTAACCGGTGGGCTGTTTAGAGTCAGTTTTGTGGAAGCAATGCCCTTTAATGACCCTAGGCTAGCAATTGCCTTTAAAAATACTTCCTTTCTTGTATCTTCAATGAGAAGAACTGTTTGACTATTAGCGATTTCTGATCCTTGTTCGTTTTGAACAGAGTATGCAATAATGCCTGGTGGACAGGCTTCACATACCACCTTTAAATGTATCACTTTTCCAGCGGCAAACTTGCCATGTTCACAATTCCTTAAGCAATGGATGTGTATTAGCAAGGTATCATCAGGAATCCCCATAATTTGCTGAAAAGTGCGATGAGTACTATAAATATTGATAGTTGACCGAACCTGGAGAATGTATGTATAGGTGTGTCCTAGATTTAGGGCGCCTGCCGGTATGCTAAGCCTATTTTCTAAGAAGACAAATAGTTAAACAAATTAGCTGGTATTCTCAACAACGTACCACTTCCCATAACATTCGAGCAATATGGTGTTTGAGAATCCCTTGATCTACATGACCAGCTATATTCCAACTCTTGATCATGGTTCGGACGTCTGGCATAATCTCTACTTATAGAACCATCGATTAGAAAATTCTTGGCTACGTTAACTTCTCGATAGCCGCCTCCAAGAATATAAGCTGTGGTTGGCTTTGAGTCCACGAAGACATAGCACTAAAAGTAGTATGTGTCCTTAAATTTATACCAGTAGAATCAATTTGACATACTCTGAGTACCGTCTTACTAATAGCACTTCCCTTAGAATTTACTTCATTAACGTCACCTTCAATGAGATACGACTGAACATAATCATCCCGGTAGTTGAACCACATTGTGTAAGGTGGAATTGTCAAGATACTTGAACCGTTCCCCGGAAACCTATGTAGAACAACTAGTAAAAAAGGTTAAATGAATATATACAGCTGGACGCAACATCCTTACCCGTATCAATGAAGTTCTTTACACTCCATTCAATCCGAAAAATTGAATGCAGTGCACATCTTTTATCCACAATCGGTTCGAAAAAATTAAACTTGACAATGTCGATATGCAAAGATTTGCGTGGGTTAGAACAGTGTGGCAAATGAACTATTGGGAGACATTGATCTCCTATTGGGTCGTAGACCAATATATCGAAATGCTCCGTAAAAAAATTCTCTTCTGACGATCCAAAATCACTCAAACCCAAAACCATTGTCTGAGTGCCTAGCTTCCAGAACGTCGCTTCTGATATTCTGTAGAATCCACTATTGTATGGTAATTTGTCACTATGTCTGATCCCCAAATTTTCATTCAACGATTTCAAATCATCTGAAGACTTGAAGCCACCATTTGATGATGTAAATGCGACTCCATCTATTATATAGTCCAGAGTGAAAAAATCCATTATAGTTTCGACGGAACCGAGGTCCTGAATCATTAGCACAAGTGATTGCCGTTCTCCAAGAGCAGCGACATGATTATAATGTAAATGGAGTCCTCTGAAGGCGTGTTGTTTGGATGAACAAGTTTGAGCTGAATATCCAGTAACACATTCGCAATGGTAGTGACCAAGGTAATGATGGCAAGTTCCACCATTTTGACATGGATTTGGCGTGCAGTGGTCTATAGGTTTTGTGCAAAAGTCCCCTCCAAAAAATTTTCCGACACAGTTACAGGTAGGATTTCCATCTTTAATGATGCAAACAGCTTCATGGTTACAGATAGAGTTGTTACACATTTGTTGGGCAGTGGTTATGCAAAACACTTGTGTTATTATTATGGCAAAGGGGATATTTAAAAGCATGTTTTGAATTAACCTTGAATGATTCTTATTTAATTTGACAATTAGATGCTTGAATGCGTGAAAAAAATATTGTTCAATATCTAAGGTGTAAAACTCACTTTAAACCGAAATTTTTCAAAAGTGGTCTAGATCAAAAAAAAGTATTTTTACCCCAATAGAAAACATATATGTTAAATTAGGGGTATATCAGCTTCTGGGATACATAGTTTGTACATAGATACAAAATTTAGAAAAGTCGTCTTTAAAGTATATGGACCTATCGCAAGCTGACAAAATATTTGTGTATCAACTTTTTGTACAAGTGTAACTATTTCAATTCAAATTATGCGTTTGATGCGTAGTGTTTTCAAACTGCATTACCTAAAACTTCTGGAATAGACTACTGAAGTCGGTACTTATGACATCTGTCCCTAGGAATGCTATTAACACGGAGAGCGACCAGTTTTAGGTAAAATGTAGACTCAAAGGTAATTAGAGAAATCGCTGCGATAGAATGGCATTTAAGAGTAGAAAACGTTTACCATTTTTGGTAAGGTTCAAAATGACTAACAAGTGCATTTGAAATGCATTATGACGTGCACTTTATAGATGTACCGGAATATCATATATTTATAAATAACAAATAAGAGGGAGTTTTCCACAAGAAAAGCGTGGGACACCGCCAACAGAATCATTTCGAACTTAGTGCAATATTCGTGGCTGGAAACTAAAGCTGGAAAAGAAGCGTAGGACGTTTAGACACTATCCAACGTATATATGTATATATCCTATAAAAAATAATCGGGCATAACAAGGGCTACAGAGTATTCACGAAGAATTTCACCCTTTCAGCGCATTTAAAAAGTGGCCTTTGACTCCCTCTTAAGATACCTTAATCGTATCGGAACATCGACGATTTTTTTGCTAACCCAATGATTTTTAATCATAATTGCATATCAGCTTTGAGATTTCATACAGTTTTATAATCATCCCATACTAGTATATTAGTTTTGAAACATAATTTGTAACATAGAGAAATAATTTAGGTAGATATACCATATACTTGGATCGACTCAGTGTCCATAGCTGAGTCTGAAACCGGCACGCCCTCTTTTTTAGAAAAACTTAGTTTTTGGTCAAAAACATATCTAGAAAATCCTAATGTCTTTATTCCGGCAGAGGGTCTATTAAGAAAAAGGAACAAACTAGGTCCGAGCCTCGAGATGACTCCGCGATGAGAACCAACATCTCCATTGAACTATTCAAAGGAAATAACCAATGGAGTCTCTGAAACCAGCGGCGTTTAAGACATTACGACTGAGCCCAGTAAGTCGTAGTTAAGATATACTGGAAACAAGAAATTGGAATATAGAACGCATGGGCCGACGTTAGAAGTATTCTGTTACCTGAATTAGCAGGAATGAAATTCTGCTGAAATGGCTTCCAGGCTAATGCAAACGAAAATCACTTCCCCAACAGAACGAAGACCAACAGGTGGAAGCTACGGGAACATTGCAAAAACGTGTCTGGCTGAACCCAATTGTGCGATATGCGACCTTATAGCAAAGTGTGGAAACCATAGAGGAACTAACGCAACATTGTAATAACACTATCAAAGATGTAAAGATATGGCTCAGCTCGTCAGGGTTGGAGTTGGCGGCCCATAAAACGGAGGCCGTTCTCATTAGCAGCCGTACAAAAGTTAAACGCTTAGGACTAAAGGTAGGAAAGCACACAATCGAGTCGAAGCCTTACATAAAATACCTAGCTCTTATACCACAGGCTTAACTTCAGAGAACACCTAAGGCACACGAGTGAGAAAGCCAGCCGTGTAGTCGCCGGAATATCAAGGCTTATGCCGAATATTGGGGGACCAAGGCAGTAAATAAGAAATTTACTTGCAACCGTAAGCAAATCCATCCTCATGTAAGCAGCCCCATATGGGCATCGGCCACATGTACTCTACACTCAGAGTATGCTGCGCATACAGAACTGTATCTGGGGATGCAATAAGTGTGATAGCTGGGAGAACGCCTGGAGATAAAAATCTCTGCGTCAATATACAATTACGAAAACAAAGAGCGATTTTCCATTAGAGAAGCCCCTGAAATGCAATGGCAAAGATAGTGGAACGCAACACCATATTACTGCCGAACATCCAAGAAGAGTGGAAAAATAGAAAGCACGGCGAAGTAAGTGTCTATTTATCACAATTCCTAACGGCACACGGTAACTTCCGGGAATACCTACATAGGTTTAGACTTACTGATAACTCATTCGGTTGTCATTGTAAAGGTAACGTCCAAAATGCCGAGCACGTGATGCTGGAATGACGAAATGAAGAAAAATCCAAAAAAGTTTTGATGAACATTTCATATATGTAGATATTATTTTAACGAACGTCCAAATTTTAGCGCGGACCATTACAAATTTCTGACGTGGTGACAATTATCATTTGCTATATGTTTGCATGTTTTTTTTTATCTTAACACACCTACAGAATGTAGCCCTTACCTACTCAAATTTAACATAAATATAATCAATATAATCGGGGTGGCAGGCCCTTGTTGCCAGCCATCACAGAAATTCATCATCCTACAGTAGGACAAATTTGGAATTTAATGTCTAATGACATTTATAACAACAACTAATGTTTAGTTTTAGCTTAAAATTCAACTATGAACCAAAAGGAAAATAACTAATAAAAATAGTTACTTACTTGCTAAAGTGGCGTTAAAGTCCAGAAAGAACTTGGGCCACAACCAATATGCCTCCTGTTGCACACTCCAAGTTGGTTGAGGTCGTTTTCTACTTGTGCACGCCACTTATGCAAGGTCTTCTTCTACTGAGTTCGACGTCTGGCTGTGAATCGCATACTCTGTGAGCCAGAGTATTGGTGTCCATTCGCTCTACATGTCCATCTTAAGCGTCCAATGCGGAGTCTTTCTGAATAATGGTATACTTTAGTAATTCAAGTGAGTGCTTTAATATTCTAAATTGCCATCATATGCCCAAGAAACAGCGGTAAGCAAGAGTAATTCTTTGTTTTATTTCTGAATATTGGTTGTTGTCAGAGTTGATAGCGGAGCCGAGATGGACAAAGTCCCGAACTACCTCAAAGTTGTATCTGTCAATGGTGACGTTCTGTCCAATTCGTCGATGTTGTGTGTCCTTTCGTGTTGACAGCATATACTTGGTCTTGCCCTCATTTACTGCTAAACCCATTTTTGCCGCTTCCTTCTCTATACTAGCAAACGTGGCTATGACATCACGTTGGGTCCTACCAATGATGTCAATATCGTCGGCGTATGCTAGTAGTGGTACAGATTTTTGGAAAATTGTGCCTCTGGTGTTGGCTCGTGAGTTTTGCACAATCCTCTCAAGAATCAGATTAAAGAAGTCACATACAGCGCATCGCCTTGCCTAAATCCTTTTCCGATCCTTATAGAGCAGCGAAAATTCTTCATCGTCATCTTGCACAGCAGACGTGTTTGGGTGGTATACCAAAACTAGACATGGTTCTGTACAGTTCGACCTTTTTAATTCTGTCGTATAAGGCTATGAAATTGATGAATAGGTGGTGGGCATCGATTAGGACTTTTGGATTGGATTTCTTTGTTTTTTTTTTTCGGGATCTGCCGATGTGTGAAAATTTGATCAGTTGTGGATCTTTCCGTCCTTGTGGGTAAACGGTTTCAGCCGTTCACATATTACGGAAGATAGAATATGGTAGCTATGTTGAGGAGACCTATGCCTCTGTAGTTGGGGCAGTTCAGAGGGCCTGTGGATCAGGCAAACGCAGCTTTCATCCGACCAAATTTTGCATATGACTTAGTAAATGTTACTTACAAAAAAAAATCTCCGCCGACTTTACAATATTGAGTGGTTCGTTCTGCCTTAAAAGGATACTATTTTTCATCGTTTATAAGTCTGAAGAAGTGGTTCTTCTCCTCAGCATGCAATATGCCTCAACTACGTTATGACCTTGTTCATCTTGACAGGGTTCTATTCGAGCCTTGTATCCTTGGCTCTGACGTTTAACGTGTTGGTTAAACTTACGACCATCATTCCTGGAGTGGCACCTACATATATATCCACGGTAGCGTTTTTGTTTTGTTTTGTTTTTTCTTTTTTTTAATACTGAAAATACGCCAGTGCTTGAAAATCTTTTTGAAGTGTATTAACCCTGTGGGTCTAGCTATTATATGCTGCATGCACGCAAAATTAAACCGAAAGCATTGGTATAAAATCGTCTACCCGTATAAGCGTCAATCATAATCTTTATCAATGACTACTATTCCCTTTGTTAGTTTTCGCTGTGAGAGCAATTGGATAATACTGCTAAGTTATGTAAATAAATACGATGTAAGCACACTCACACAGTGGGTACCGGCACCTGGTGGGCAAACCTATTTTAACTAATTCCTTAATACTATCAGTCATCGCTCGATGACCTTAACATTGGAGGCTGTATACCCATCCAAAGTGACAGTCCAACCATGAGGTTTTTACCTCCATATGTCGAGGAAATACAAGTATTTGAATTATCCGCAATTTAACACTTAAAAAAACAACCAAAAAGGTAACCAGATAAAATTAAAATTAACAATTACCCGCGCTACACTTAGTTGGACAAATTGGATGTCGTCACCAAAAACTTACTGACTAGTTGTCGTGCTCCTATATAAAATTGCGTACCCGTACTCAGCCAGTACACATAATCACTTTGACTTTCGTGCATCGAAGACTCTACTTTACTGGTTCATCGCAATTTACTCAACTACCAGCCATGAAGGGACTTTACTTAAGCCTATTATTTTTTGCCATCGGTAAGCATGTTTTGAAGTTTTTTTTATTTCTAATAAGCAAATTTTTGTTTCATAGCTTTAGTCATTTGTGCCAATGGTGCTTCTCTTCAGGGACCAAAAAGCGAGTGCCCAGACATTTGCACTTTTGATTACAGACCTACTTGTGGATATGATGGCGAATGCTATAATGTTTACGGCAATGAATGCAATTTAAAGTCAGACCGCTGCAAAAATAAAAAAGGTAAGTTTCACAAAATGACTAAGAAAATATTTTTGCAAAATTTGTTGGTTCTCTTCCACAGCTCTAAAGACTGTAGAGATGGATCTATGCGACGAAGCACTTGCCAGAAGTAATCCTCAAGTAGTTTTGTGTGCTGTTTAATAGTCTGATTGCAAAGATGACGGACATTGTTAACAACTTATCATATGTATTTATTCTTTTCCATTACAAATAAAAAAAATGTTTTTTTGAAAGTTTAGACCAGTTAGTCTATTCTATGTCAATTTTTAAATACGTCTTCTAATAGAAGATATGGCTTGCCATTTTTAATATGTTATCAAATTTCTGCCTACCTTTTATAAATAAATACATATCTATCTTTTAGGTACACGACCCCAAAAAGTATCTTGGTCCAAACTGCTATGATAAAGCATCAAAATATACACGAAAGCTATGTCTTATTTTTTTTTACATGTACATTTTTACATTTTCGAAACCAATATTTTTATTGACTCTTACATAACGATGATAGGTGCCGCCAAAAAAGTAGTAACAGCGATTCCGTATAATGTCAGCGTTTCGTCTATCCATTCATCGTTAGACCGATTTTATTCAAGAGGTAATTAGTTTTGGTACTTAGTTTGTAACATAGAGAAACAATCAAGCTAGGTATACCTTAACGTATATGCCAACACAGAATCGTTGGCTGAGTCGATATAACCATGCCTGTCCGTCCGTCTATACGCCCGTTCAAAGAAACATTGTTTTTGGTCAAACCGTTAGGAATTTCAAAAAAGTTAGTAAGCAACAACATATTGTGACATTGTCATTTCCATTTTAAGGATGGCATCGGATAGGGTTTTAAAAGATCTGCACAGCGGATTGCAGCCTTCGCATATACCTACCTACATACTTCTTCCTTGACGGCGAGTTTGTGGTCATAATAACTAAAGTAAGCATAACATTTCACTTTACTGCAGCTATTGTCTGAAACAATAAAAAAAATTATCATTCTTCGACAAAAAATTATAATGAATGCTTGTTTATATTTAATTTATAGTTTTTTTTTCCATTTTCTCTTTCTTGAATTCATATTTTCCAACATGTCTTTCTTCAATATACATAAACATTTTGCAGCGGAAAAACAGTTTTTTTTATTTCACAGTTTAGTTATATAATTCGGACCCTCTTTCAATGACGTTGGATTATATTTCTAAAAAATGTTATCAAGCTGCTTGAGAGTATTTACTTGTAGGTCTTGAAAATAATTCTCAGGGCACTGATATTGGTGAGTATTCCTTGCTGAAACGGTATTAGTGATTTATGGTTTTAAATCCGCATTGTTCTTATAGAAGAATCTATTCGGTTCAAAATGTGCTCCTGAGTTTCAAGCTCTAAACCAAATGCAGTCTTTCTTGGACGCGAGTCAATCTTTGGAGATCTTGCGTTGAAACCATCAAACCAAACGCTAACATATCAGAAATAAATAGGATCTTCAAGATAAGTCATAGAACTAAGAATAGAAAATTACTACCTCTTTACATAGAACAAACCGCACTTTCCAATATCTAGATTTAGCCAAATCTATGGTACCCAGTCTAGTTAATGCGCATCAATTTGTATGCGATAAACGCTGCGTTGCAAATTTGCCTTTTTCCTGCTTTTACAGTGAGAAGAGTGCTTGTTAAACGACTTGATATTTTAAGATCAGAGAGATACTGTTTTGTAAAAAGTTCTTCAAGCGGTTCCTTGGTTAAATGTTTCCCATCAAGAAACAATCCAGTGTACAGGAAATAATTCCGGTGCAATTTAATTATATATGCAGAGTTTCACCTGAGACATAACCTTTTTTCTTCTTGTTCTTTGGATGGACAAAAAAGGGTTGGCTTTCACTTATACCCATTTTTCGACAGAGTCCTCGGTTACCCCCTCCCAAATCGCAAACTATGGTGACCACATGATATTCCATTGAGTGAAACTTCTTGATTATCGTTTTAAACATAGTGTTATAATTTCGGATTGTAGTGTACGAACCTACTTTGATGTGTGAAAATCGAACAGATCCATTTACTTTCGATTGGAATGAATGAATGCCCACTGGAATGAGTGACTGGAATAAGGGTATCTGTAAAAACCACTTCTCGAACCATCTAGTAACTGCGGGAGCCTCCGAGAATATGCCATCTGTATGTAGAATGGTATAAATAGAGATGTTTGACAACCTGAACTTGTTTTAAATAGTGACTGAGTGAATTACCTAAGTGAATTTTGGAAAGTGATTATGGTGCGAGAATTTAATCGTTGGTATTTGATTTCAAATAAGTGTAATTGAATTGTTAAACGAGAAACCGTTTTGTAAGAGTGTATTTAAATGAATTATTGTTAAACATAAAACAGAAAAGTGTTTTATCATTCGAAGCCCGGCTTCATATGTCAGCCGCAAGGCGGCTGCCATTAGCCAAACAGGCGGAAGTTGCAGAAATGATTGCGACGATGGAAAGGGACGGATTGATGAAAAACTCCAATAGTCCGTGGGTATCACCAGTGGTACTGGTTAAGAAGAAAGATGGCAGCACGCGGTTCTGCGTTGACTTTCGGCGGCTCAAAGATGTCACCAAGAAGGACAGTTATCCTCTACCTAGGATTGGTGATGCCATTTGGTTTGTGCAACGCTCCTGCAACCTTTGAGCGATTGATGGAATGCGTTTTGCGAGGATTAACTTGGAAAATCTGTCTGGTGTATCTAGATGATGTAATTGTGGTGATAAAATCATTTAAAGAACACCAAAAGAACTTGCGGGAGGTATTCCTAAGACTTCGGAGTGCCCATTTGAAGCTTAATCCAAAGAAGTGTGCACTATTCAGATCCGAAGTTTGATTCCTGGGACACATCATCTGGACTAGTGGAGTGAGGACCCGATCCTGGCATTGCTAAGAGCTTACATCAACTCACGGAGAAAGGAAAGCAATTTAAATGGTCAACACGGAATGGTTCACGGACTTAAACAACAGCTTTGTCAAGCGCCGATACTAGCATATACCGACGGTGAGAACACCTTCTATTGTGTGACCAGGAGGGAACTCTTAGTGTTAATTCTGTAGACGAAACATTTCCATAAATACCTCTATGGCAGGAAGTTCCTTCTTCGTACAGACCATGCTGTTCTAAAGTGGGTGCTTCAATTTAAAAATCCAGAGGGTCAAGTTGCTAGATGGATTGAGCGGCTGCAGAGCTACGATTTTGACATTCAACATCGTAATGCACTCTAACTCTTCGACCATGCGGAATGAACTGCAAACACTGCACCCGCCGAGAAGAAAAGGAGCTCATCACCACCCTGCGAATAGGAGCCGTGCCCAAAAACCTTTGGACGACCGAAAAGATCAGAGAAGCGCAGATGGAAGACCTGACATTGAATCGATTCTCACCTGGAGGGAACACATAAAGAAACCAGATTGGCAAGAAATTTTGCATCGTAGTCCAACTCGGAAGGCGTACTGGGCACAATGGGATTCTCTTCATGTCCAGGATGGTGTCTTGAGAAGGAAATGGGAGTCCTCCGACGGAAAGTCCTTTGTATCACAGCTTGCCGTTCCACGGTCCATGGTCAAAGATGTATTACGGGAAATACATGGTGGAGTATCGGGAAGACATTTGGGAAACAATAAGACTTTAGACAGTGTGAGGGAGCGATTCTACTGGCTGTCTGCAAGAGAAGACATCGACAAGTGGTGCCGAAAATGCATTACATGCGCCGCCTTTAAAGGACCAAAACGAAAGATGGAAGGAACCATCCATCAGTACAACGTTGGGGCACCGTTCGAAAGAATAGCAGTAGATATTGCTGGCCCGTTTCCAGAGACGAACAGCGGAAACCGTAACATATTAGTTGTTATAGACTACTTCAGCAAATGGCCAGAAGCATTCACCATACCTAATCGGGAAGCGAAAACCGTAGTGGAACAGATCGTGGACAACTGGATATACAGATTCGGGGCACCGTTGGAACTACATTCTGATCAAGGTAGAAACTTTGAGTCCAGAGTATTCCAGGATATTTGGCAGCGGTAAGGTATTAAGGAGACCAGAACGACACCGCTGCATCCACGGGCAGACGGAATGGTGGAACGATTCAAT